>LR738714.1:167350278-167402056 GCA_902687465.1 Secale cereale | reverse complement strand
GGGGGGCTGCCAAGCACGACAGTGGTGTGAGGTCGAGGGGAGGGCGGGGCGGCGGAGGTAGGGGTCTGTGTCGGTGGTCGCCGGCGGTTCGAGGAAGATCGTCAATAGTGACTAGTGGGAGGTACACGAAGGCCATCTGCCCGTTCCTTGTAGATCAGACGGTTCATAAAAAATTTGACTGACCTATTTATTTTAGGTCGACTGTTATTTTGATAGGACCACATGTGGTGGTGTGCTGGAGGAGTACCTGCATTTCCCAGCCATCCCGTGCTCATATATTACAAAACCATACGGAGTCGAATCTAATTTTGTTTGCCATGCAATGTGGTAGAGCTATCATATGTCTCATGTCATATATTTTTCAGCCACCTGCTATCTGCTATTTCTACAGTGCACTAGTTCTACACACACTTCTCCCATACTCTCACTATTGTTTTTTTATGCATGGGTATTACAACCTCTACCGAACGGTTGATAGAAGAACAAAATAAAAGACAGAAGTTGCTCCAGCTTTCTTTGTATAGGCAAGGCGCGTTTCGGTGATGTAGAGGGTGTAGTGTCAGCAGATGCAGACGATGAACATAGCTCTAGAGTTGATGATCTCGCTTGCCATGAACCACCTTCCTAGGTGCTTGCTTTAACTTCGCGGTGTCATATGTGGTTGCATGTTGCATATGGTGTATAGCTTGTATTCATAAGGCTGAAGTCAGTCTTTTATTAAGATAAGGAAAGATATTTTATACCTGAACCACCATCCCCGGAGCACCAGAAGCCAAATAGCTAGTCAGGGCACTGGCCTAGCCACTAACAAGCCCAGCACAGACAGGCATCACCTGCAAGCCAACTAAAAAGCCACGGCGGTGGCGAAGCAGCCCACCTCCCACCAGGCTCTCAGTTCCTCGATGATCATTCTCAGCACTCCAGCCGGGTGTCTAGCTTGTATTGCTTCCAATTTGGTTAAATTGCATCTGCCTAGCTTACACATTATACCTTTGAATATGACATGCCTTCCTGTTTTTGGTACATACTACTACATCTGTCTATTAACCATGTTCTTACATCAAACTAATGTTCTTGTGTATCCCTCATTTATCACTTATGATCAGACAATCAGGCTCGTGGACTGCTGTAAGAAAAGATCTTCTTTTAAAGAATGAAGTGTCAGCCTACCCACATGATTCTCAAGAAACAACAATGCTAGATGAAGATAGTAGACGTAGCTTCGTAGTTGATCACCGCATTTCCCCTACACCACCATCACACGTGCTTGCTCTAACTTGGGCAACGTGATATGTGGTTGCATTTTGTCTATATATGTTGTAATTCTTCCAATCTAGTTATATTTCATGTGCTATTCTGCTTAGTTTATACATTATACATGTTAATGTAACATGCCTTCCTGTTTTTGGCACATAGTACATCTTACATCTATCTATGAAGCATGTCCTTACATAAAACTACTGTTCTTTTTGTATCATGCATCAATCAACTATGATGAGACACCTTTAGTATATGTAGAGTGATATCGGTTTAATCTTTCATGTGATTTATAGCATGCATTGCTTCAAATTTGTTGAAACGCCATTTATGATGCGACACTTTTTACTTGGCCGAGTCATATTGGTTACATATTTCATGTGGTGTCTAGCTTGCATTGCTTCTAATTTGTTTAAATGACTTCTGCTTAGTTTACACAAATGGTTGTGAATATGCCATGCTATCCTGTTTTTCGTACATATTCCATCCTCATATCATGTGTTTGCCTTACATCAAAGTAGTGATTGTCAGTAACTCAGTATCATGAATGAATGAGTTCTGAAGAGTGAATTTTATTGTTTTTTCTTGTCGGTTTTACTTGACAATGCAAAATCAATAAAGCGGAAGGAAATTAACAAGGCAGTGGATAAAGTTGCTCTTTCCAAACAACTGAAATTGTGGGCCTCTACAGATTCTACTCCACCACACCCCCCAAGAAGATTTGCAAGACAACACATGCATAGACACTCAACGTAGTTGTGTTGATGATGAGCACGTCCCCCCTAGTCCACGATCACAGGTTCTCCCTCTAACTTGGCACTGTTATATGTGGTTGCATGTTATGTATGATGTCTAGCTTGTATTGCTTCTAATTTTTTCGAATTCCATCTGCTTACTTTACTCATTATACTCGTGAATAAGACACGTGTTCCTGTTTCTAGAACATACAATATCTGTCTATCACACCATGTTCTTACATCAAAGTACTACTATTGTGTAACCTGCAACAATCACTTATCATAAGACACATTTTACTTGGGAGTGTGATATAGGTTACATCTCACATTCTTTTCTAGCTTGTACTACTTCTAATTTGTTGAAATGGCACTTATGCCGAGACAGTTTTAACTTGGTAGAGTGATATTCGTTGCATATTTCATATGTTGTCTAGCTTTCATTGCTTCTAACTTGTTGAAATGCCTCCTGCTTAGTTTACACATATTAGCTATGAATATGCAATGTTGTCCTTTTTTTCTTACACATTACATCGTCCTATCATGAGGCCGCCTTACATTAAATTAGTGCTTGTCAGCATCTTGCATCAATGAGTTCTGAAAAGATAATTCTCATTCATTTTTCGTGTCAGTTTGACTTGACAACGCACTAAAATTAAGAAAGAGGAAGGAAAAAAATTAAGGCAGGGACTGATGGCGGTCTTCCAGCGAAACCGGCATCCCAGGTGCTTTCCCTAGCTTGGCAGTGTGATATTGTCTTGCATGTTGGATAAGATTGTATTCCTTGTAATTTGCTTAAATTACTTCTGTGTAGTTTACATAAATAGTTGTAAATATGCCACGCCGTCCTACTTTTCGTACATATTCCATCCTCATATCATGTGTTTGACTTACATCAAGGTAGTGATTGTCATTATCATGCATGAATGAGTTCTGAAGATTGAATTTTATGATTTTTCTTGTCGGTTTTACTTGACAATGCAAAATCAATAAAGTAGAAGGAAATTAGCAAGGCAGTGGATAAATGTGCTCCTTCCAAACAACTGAAATGGAGGGTCTCTACACATTCTACTCCGCGGGCCCCCAACAAGATTTGGAAGACAACACATGCATAGACACTCAACGTAGTTGTGTTTATGATATGCACGTCTCCCCTAGTCCACCATCACAGGTGCTCCCTCTAACATGGCACCGTTATATGTGGTTGCATCTTATGTATGATTTCTAGCTTGTATTGCTTCTAATTTTGTTGAATTCCATCTACTTACTTTACACATTATACTTGTGAATAAGACACGTCACTACTACAGGATGCTGCTAATGCAACACTACGATTAGAGACCCTTCGACGAAACTGTGTGCGATGCAATAATCGCAAATGGTGGTGTAAAAAACCGTCAAAAATGTGCAAAACGTTTGCGATGACGGATGCATCGAACACGGTTAAGTTTTGGTTGCCTGTGTGATGCAGGGCATACCGTTTAGTTTAATGAACTATTTGTGATTAGGAAGAAGAACGGAAACGGGCAGCCAGATGAAGGCGTGTGCGATATACGACATACAGTTCACTCGGATTAACTGTTTGTGATGAGGCAGAACAATAGAAATGGGCAGCTAGATAAAGGTGTGTGCGATTGAGGGCATATGCTTCAGAAGGATTAACTCTTTTCGATTAGGCAACAGAACAGAAACGGTCAGCCATATAAAAGTGTCTGTGATTGATCGCATACACTTCACACGGATGAACAGTTTGTGATTAGCCACAACAAACAGAAATAGTTAGACAGATCAACGTGTGTGAGCTAGATGGGCACACATTCTAATTAAAAGAAGCTTGCGCAATGGCAATAATGAGCGTGCACGGTTCATGGAACAAGACGTGTGCTGTCATTGCCTATTGCGGTGAACCCTTTGGTGCTAACGCCACGTATGCCACGGAGAACGCTTGCCCACATTACACCATATGGGAATAGTGCCGCACTTAGAAATTATAGAACCGTCAATAAATTTTGAGCATGCATCCCATCACATTCCAAATTACAAACCTATTCACACCGATCAAAACCTAAACGGTTTCCCACTTAGGAGCATATTAGTACTCGGTTATAAATACTACTACTCCAAGATGACTGCTCATTCCTGCTCAACTCCTCATCCACAAAAACAAACAAGTCATTCATCATTGTTCCCTTGCGCCTTTCCATGGACAACGTGAGTTCTGGGTCGAGAGATGAGGCGAGCATGGAAACGGAAGCACCAGAGATTTCCCACCTCGCCGCGAAAGCAGCCGACATGTCCTGCCGCACGGCCGTAGCAGCAGAGAGGTCCCGCCGCGCCGCCGAAGCAGCACAGAGGTCACGCCACACCGTTGATGTAGCAGACTGGTTCGGCTGCGCCACGGAAGCAGCAGAGATGTTCCGCTACGCCTCAAATGCAGCAGACATGTCCTCCCGTGTCACGGTAGCCTGGGAAAATGTCTCGCGGGTAGGTGAGGACTCTTACAGGCGCATGAATGCGCTCGTTGATAGCTAGATGGATCAGATTGATGGCTAGGTGAGGTTGCAGGACGACATGAAAGCCTGACTTGAACAGGCTCTCGTCTTCATCCAGCAACGAAGGGAGGGCAATGCGAAGCTCCGGGACAAGCAGGATGAGATCACTGCATTGTTGAAGAGCACCGGCGTCATGGCAAAGAAACTTATGGACGAGAATGACCTGCTCCACATGGAGCCCCGAAGGCTGCTAGAGGAATCCATGGATGCTCTCAAGGAGCGTGTTGAGGACAAGAAAGTGCTTGTCGCAGAGACTTCCTGCTTCTTTTGCCCTTGTGTATTTCGGGCGTTGCCGCATGTGGCTTTTTTAAATTATGTTCCTAAATATGTAAGATATTTATTATCCACTGTCATCGTCCTTATAGTCATCATGCTTGCTATAAGTCACAGTCGATGGTATATAGGTCCGTGGATCTTACATCAAGATCCGTGCACAACTTTCTTCTCAGATTTTCATTTTTCTCTCTTAAATCTCAGTCCAGTGACACATAGCAACGCCGTGAAACAGGGGCTCTGGCGCCATTAATGGAGACGTTGGAAGGGAGGTGCGTGGCGGATAGAGGTCAAAGGGCTCTCCTCCCGATGAGCACACGCACTGGTTTGATCGCACGCCTCATGTACTCAAATAGCTACCCTGCATGGCACCTCCTAACCAATAAAAAAAGAGGACGTGTGGCGGCACGTAATTGGTAAGTAGAACACCCACGGTTTCAGTAATAGTTGTGTTTCTGATTTGTAACCTGACATCACTTGTTCGAAAATGACTTTGTAGATGTTAATGTGTGCGCCTTCGCAAATTGGACAGAAAATTACTACAGCATGTTGGTGCCATGTCATGTAACCATGCCAAGTTTCATGATTTTCACGCGTGTTTTGGATTTACAAGTATTAAAAAACCAAGTTTCTCAATCTTTCCGGCCGAGCCACGACGGCCATATGTTTGAATTTCATTCCCATTTCTTGCATGGGACCTAGAAATTCACCCGACAACACACATGTGATATTTCAACCAACTTTGGTGCACTGGAGCATGTGCTTGTAGTTCAAATTTTAATTATGCACATTAAATGCCCAGAAATTTAATTAATGTATAAAAGGCAAAATGAACCTGTAATAATTCCAAAATTTAGCACGATACTTCTAATTGGTCTAATCTGCGTGTGTAAAAAAATTAAGGCGGTAAAAGCAGTGTACGTGTGTCGTTTCGCACACGGAGGTGACACGTTCCCTCTCGGAACCACGAGCCTTCTTGAGAGAAGCTCTGGTTTGCAAGAAGCTTATACCAAAGCTTGTCCCAATTCAGCCAAAAAATTACCGCAGCATGTTTGTGCCATGTCATGACACCATGCCAAGTTTCTTGTTTTTCTGGCATGTTTTGGATTTACAGGAATTAAAAAACCAAGTTTCTCAGTCTTTCCGGTCGAGCCATGACGCCCAATCTTTGAATTTCATTCCCATTTCTTGCATGGGACCTAGAAATTCACCCAAGGACACACATGTGATTTTTCAACCAACTTAGGTTCACTGGAGCATGTGCTTGTAGTTCAAATATGAATTAAATACATTAAATGCCCAGAAATTCAATTAATGTATAAAAAAGGTCAAACAAACCTGGATTAATTCCAAAATTTAGCATGATACTTCTATTTGGTCTAATCTGCCTATGTAAAAAAATTAAGGCCGAAGAAGGCAGTGTACATATGTCGTTTCACACATGGAGGTGATACGTTCCCTCTCGAAACCACGAGCCTTCTTGAGGAAGCAACGGTTTGCAAGAAGCTTATACCAAAGCTTGTCCCAATTCGGCCAAACAAATACCGCAACATGTTGGTGCCATGTCATGACATCATGGCAAATTTCATGATTTTCAAGCGTGTTTTGGACTACATGAATTAATAAAGCAAGTTTCTCAATCTTTCCGGCCGAGCCACAACGCCCAGATGTTTGAATTTCATTCCCATTTTTTGCATGGGACCTATAAATTCACCCAAGGACACACATGTCATTTTTCAACCCACTTTGGTGCACTGGAGCATGTGCTTGTAGTTCAAATTTGAATTATGCTCATTAAATGCCCAGAAGTTCCATTAATGTATAAAAAAGGCCAAACGAACCTGGTATAATTCCAAAATTTAGCATGATACTTATATTTGGTCTAATCTGCATGTGTAAATTATTTCTAAGGCGGGAGAAGGCGATGTAAGTATGTCATTTCGCACACGAAGGTGACACGTTCCCTCTCAGAACCACGATCCTTCTTGAGAGAAGCTCCGGTTTGCAAGAAGCTTATACCAAAGCTTGTCCCAATTCGGCTAAAAAAATACCGCAGCATGTTGGTGCCATGTGATGACACCATGCAAGTTTCATCATTTTCACGCATGTTTTGGATTTACATGAATTTAAAAACCAAGTTTCTCAATATTTCCGGCCAAGTCACGACACCTAGATGTATGAATTTCATTTCCATTACTTGCATGAGACCTAGAAATTCACCCAAGGACACACATGTCATTTTCAACCAACTTTGGTGCACTAGGGCATGTGCTTGTAGTTAAAATTTGAATTATGCACGTTCAATGCCCAAAAATTCAATTAATGTATAAAAAGGCCAAACGAAGCAGCAATAATTCCAAAATTTAGCACAATATTTAGATTTGGTATAATCTGCATGTTTAAAAAAATAAAGGCGGGAGAAGGTAGTGTATGTATATCGTTTCGCACACGGAGGTGACATGTTCCCTCTCGGAACCACGAGCCTTCTTGAGAGAAGCTCTGGTTTGCAAGAAGCTTATACCAAAGCTTGTCCCAATTCGGCCAAAAACATTACCGCATCATGTTGGTGCCATGTCATGACACCATGCCAAGTTTCATGATTTTCAGGCGTGTTTTGGATTTACATGAATTAAAAAACCAAGTTTCTCACTCTTTCCAGCCGAGCCACGACGGCCAGATGTTTGAATTTCATTCTCATTTCTTGCATGGGACCTAGAAATTCACCCAAGGACACACATGTGATTTTTCAACCAACTTTGGTGCATTGGAGCATGTGCTTGTAGTTCAAATTTGAATTATGCACATTAATTGTACAGAAATTCAATTAGTGTATAAGAAAGTCCAAGCAAACCCGAAATAATTCTAAATTTTAACATGGCACTCATATAGTTCTATATTGCCTCTATAAAAAAACAAGGGGGGGGGGGAGGCGGCGTATATCGATTTGAACACAAAGGTGACACGTCCCCCCTCGGGAACCACGAGTCTTCTCGAGAGAAGCTCCGGTTTGCAAGAAGCTTATACAAAAAACTTGTCCAAATGCGGACAATTTTTTACCACATTGTTGGTGCCATGAAATGACACCATGCCAAGTTTCATGATTTTCAGGCGAGTTTTGAAATTCCAGGAGTGTAAAAACCAAGTTTCTCAATGTTCCCGGCCGAGCCACGACGCCCAGATGTTTGAATTTCATTCCGATTTTTTGCATGGGACCTATAAATTCTCCCAAAGACACACATGTGATTTTGCAACAAACTTTGGTGCACTTGAGCATGTCCTTGTAGTTCAAATTTGAATTTTGCACATTAAATGCCGAGAAACTCAATTAATGCATAAAAATGCCAAACGAACCCGGAATAATTCCAAATTTAAACACGACACTCATGTAGTTGCATGTTCACTGTACATAAATGTTCTAGCAATTCAAACACCATCCTTTCCCTCCATAACACCATTTTGTATTTCTAAACATAATGAAAATATCAGGTATACCACAAACAGTTTACTAGAAAGAATCGTGTGGGATGCGATATAAAATATCTTGGCGCACCGTCTTGTTTGGCTTACGCAGGAAGCTTCATCGTTTACAGTCCATCGCCCCCGCTTGAACCACACTTGCACGCCAATTTCTTGCGGCACCGAGCGAAATTCTTTTACCACCGCGGAAATATCTATCTCCCCGCCCCATCCCTCCCACCAAAAGCCACATTTCCACTAGTCCTCCTTGCTTTCCAAGTTCAAACCTTCACTGCTACTTACTGGCAGCTCAGTCTCCTCGCGGGTGACCTTTCTTCTTGCAGCGCCGCCTTCTCGCCGGCTACCCTTCTTCTTGCAGCGCCGCCTCCTCGCCGGCGACCCTTCTTCTCGCTGCACGGCCTCCTCACCGCCGACCCTTCTTCTTGCTGCGCGGCCTCGTCGATATGGTCAGGTAATCCACACCACACCCACACTATCCTCCTCCTTTCCCATCACACATGCCCCGACCGACAGCGTGACACCTTCCGCCGAAATCACTGCCCCCTCCTCCAATTAAGCGCCGCCCATAGCCATTTTGCACGCAGTATAACGTGGAGCTCAATATCATCCAGCAACGAAGAAGCAAATTGCGGCCGCACACACACACGAGGTCGCTATGGGTGCCATGCATGCCGACCGCCAGATCTTGGAGGACCACCTCGTCTTCGAGGCCACCGTCGACACCGCCACGTGGTTGTCTACTTTAAAATATAGTTCATGTTGTTTTCTCGAGGCCAGCACCAATGCCTTATAGTGATTTGTCCTCTGTAATGTTAATATGCAATCTGATGTTCAGTTAACAGTTTGGTCCTCTAAAATGTAATGTTCTGTTAACATATTGGTCCAACAATTGCTACATTTCGTAGTATTGTTCTCAAGCATTCTTTGTTTTGTTAACTTCTTATCTTCTAGTACATGTTTCTATTCTGTAATATCGTGCTTAGTTAACTATTTTGGTTCATTTGGTCTGCTATCCATTTCACTGTTTGGTTCAGTTCCGCAATTTGATTTTCATTTGTTGTGGGTATAATTTTGTACTGTTATGCATGTGAAATAAATCGAATTTGGCTATACTGAATACATATTCTACTGATAGTATGGCAACTTTCAATTAACCTGATCAAGATCTTCCTTATGTGTGTTTCGGGGAAACAAAGGGAGACACTACGGTTTACCATCGAGGTTTGTTCAAGCATGGTACTTTGGCTAATAGCACATTATTATCCAGTTGCAGGAATCATTCTAATATTTAGGTTTCTTACAATTTGGTCTTGCACATGTAGGTCCCGCTGTTAGAGGCTTAGACCCACTGTTCGACCCATTTTTCATATGGGGAAATGAGATGTCCATGAATATCAGTCAAGTCAAGAAACCCAGAAAGATTGTTAGGATGAGGAAACTTGGGATGAATAACAGCGAGATCATTGTTTGCACAATGAAGAAGACATCAGTCAACTATAGGATGGTACTAACTCTTTTACCTTGTTTTTACCCCTTGCCCCATTTCAAAATTTATAACAACGATTTATGCATATCTTTGATTTCAGTACTTTTCAAAGCAGTTCTCCGATGATTACCTCTCAAACCACCTACATGGTCAAGAGGAAAGGAAGGTATTCATTCAACACCCATGGTATAATATTGAAGTCTTGCTGAAGAGGACGAAGGTGGGGCGGGCAATTATCCATAGCCACTGGCCTAAATTTGCAAGGACATTCAACATCACTGAAGGCTCAATATTTGCCTTCCGCTTCTGCAGTTTCCTAGATGAGATTCATCTGTCTATTTACCGTGTATGATGCTACTTTCCAAAGGTTTTTGATGTTGCATGTGAAACTTGGTGCTGTTGTGTAACGGGGTAACTGAGTGCCAAAGCTATCTGATGTAATTTGATTATGAAATCCTGGTTGCTATTATATGGATATGAAATATCTGGCGTGTTTTATAAGAAATATCAATTTGATTAGTAAATGGATTATCAATAATAGGCTAATTACCCTGCTTATTGGAGGTTTCTATTGTAGACGGTTACTCAGACAACATCATGGGTGATGAACTCAAACAACCCGCACGGTTTCTAGAAAATAGGCGTGTTCGATCAACTAACAATCACACACGACTTCTGTTATAGAACTGTTTGTGTTAGGCCACCTTGCACAAACGTTTCCACACAAAAAACTATGTGTGATATACATACGAACGAAAATGTTTTTCTAGGATTCGTGTGGGATGTACATACGAACAGAAACAATTGGGTTTCGATGCCCCGCTAGATCGAACACAAGCTCATTTTGCCCCAGCCTGTGTGCCAGGAGGGCCTATCCCCGACGGTTTCTGGGTCTTGTGGGAAGGACCCCCCTATCACCCACACTCACTTGGCGAAGGTTCCAAACACTATCGCAGAAAGGGGTTAAAAACCATTTGTATAGCACGTCGATGCACCAGTGCGTGTTCTTGTTTCTAGAACATACAATATATGTCTATCACACCATGTTCTTACAGCAAAGTACTACTGTTGTGTAACCTGCAACAATCACTTTTCACAAGACATGTTTAACTTGGGAGTCTGATATAGTTTACATCTCGCATTATTTTCTAGCTTGTACTACTAATTTGTTGAAATGGCACTAATGATGTGACAGTTTTAACTTGGTAGAGTAATATTCGTTGCTTCTTACATATGATGTCTAGCTTTCATTGCTTCTAATTTGTTGAAATTCCTACTACTTAGTTTACACATCATAGTTGTGAATATGCAATGGCACTAATGACGAGAGACCTTTAACTAGGTAGTACAATGTTATTTGCATCTTGCATATGATTTATTTCTTGTACTGCTTCACATTTGTTTAAATGTCAGTTCTGACAAGACACCATTAACTTGGCAGAGCGATATTTGTAGCATCTTTCATATGTGTCTAGCTTCCATTGCATTGCTTATAATTTCTTGAAATGCCTTCTGCTTAGTTTACACATCATAGTTCTGACTATGTCATGTCGTCCTATTTTCCGTACATATTACATCCTCCAATCATGTGGTTGTCTAACATCAAAGTTTAATTTGTCTGTATCACGCATCAATTTGTTCTGAAGAACTAAATTTTTATTGCTTTTTCTTGTCGGCTTGACTAGACATGGCACAGAGAAAGAAGAAGGAACAAAAATGGCAGGGGATGGTGTTAGTACTCAGGACGCATAGAAACGGAAGCAGAAGAATTATGCAGATTCTGCTGGTACTAATGGTGCAATAGAAGGTCAAAGTCCACCGGAAAATTGAATAAACATGGTATCCCCTGCTGCACCAGCTGCAAAACAATCCAAACAGAAACTAACAGTTGCCACCAAACAAGCATAGACATCCCTAGTTGTTGCAACACCTTCCATAGTGCCAACAAATGCACGAGTTACTCGTTTGTCAACTCAGATCGCGGCAAGTTCCAAACCTCTCCTTCCATCTGCCACTAATTTTTAAGCACTCTTGACACAAGATGAGTTGGCAAGATCAGATGAACCTTGTGAGATTCAACGAGAAGAAGGTAGTTGCTGGAGTCAAGTTACAGTTGCATGATTCTTTATATGTAGTCTCACAGTTTAATGTAACTAACACTTCCTATGTTCGTTGTTGTACTAACACCTAGGCGCAAGAGGAAACAGACATCAGGGATAATGCTTGATATGTTAAATAAATCTAGAGGAGGAAGAATGGAGATCCGTTTTGAGGCAGGTTTAAAAAGGCCACGTGATGCTACATAGTTAGCCAATTTAGTATCAGAGGCAGTGGTTGTCGGTAGGTGTCATGCACATATCCTCCCAACATAGATTCAATACAGGAACGACAAAGACGAAACCCAGTTCAACACCTTCCTCGAGCATTTATCTGTAAGTATTGTTATGTATGGAAATTAGTAATATCGTCTTGCTCTGTCCCATAGTGTCTAGGTTGCTAGTAATGAGACTCCCATAATTTTCAACACATGAGGTTCAAGTTGGATAGCCAAGATGATGCAACCACACAACCATGCACCCATGTTTTCAAGTCTGGTCCACGATAGTATGAGTATAACTTGAGGTAAACCCACTTTGAAGGCAAGGCTAACAGTGAACTTGCCCAAACATCTCCAGTGGAAAATATATCAGATGAAGACTGGAGAGGCCTCGTTAAACACTAGTCTGAACCGAAGTATCAAGCATGTTATATATATGTGATCAGATCACATGTTGAACTCCTATTTAGGCATGTGCCTCACAAATCTATCTTCTTGTAGGTGTACTGTTCAAAGAACATGGCCAACCATACAAAAGTGAAATTACAACAGACGATGGGATCTCGTAGCTATATTGCACACTGCGAGGCTCTTGTAATTAGCTGACGTTTCACTCTTTTCACTGTGCCATATAATCAGATCTATATTGACTTGTTCCAAATGCACAGGAAAGCCCGCCAGTACCAAAATGTACCTGAACCAAATGTTGTGGAAATCTTCAAGGACCGTCAAACCAGCTAGACGAAGGACATGAATACACCAGTCAAAGCCCCTGATGTATGTCCTTAATCCTCATGCTTGTTAAATACTACTTACTCTGACTTGTGCATTGAACTACACAGTTTGCAGGCAATGACTTTTACTCTTTTCAATTTTATACACAATTGTCTTAGCGTATCATTGCACCCGGCGAGGTTTAAAACAGAGGAGTGATGTTCCTTTGATCTTGATCTGTAAATCTAGTTCCATGCTGGATTTGTCTACACAACGTTACAATTGCATGTTTGTCTGTTCTCAGTTGTTTTCTGATATGAATTACGTAATAGTATGCTTACCGTATTATAAACTTTGTCTCTTTATCCTTAGCTGTCTATACAATGTGAAGAAATAGATAGTACATTAGCCATGGTACATGGTCATATGTTTGGAACCTGGTTTTATTATGTACTTTGAAGTAAACTACAACTAATATTTTACAAGGGTTCACCAGAATAAGTTCTGTATATAGACAAAAGCTACTTTATTTGGTTTTGCTACCTCCTTAATATCTACTGTTCTGGTACTACTAATGTAAAAACTCAACTTTTCAGCAAGTTATGGAACAATTGGTGGAACCGCCACTATCTAAAGGTGACAAGGCAACTATAACCGCAATGCCACCTCTTGCTACAGTGGGTCACTACCTGTCCACTAATAGTGCCAAAAGCACGTTCTTGCATAATACTGGGCTAGTTGTTAAGGCAATCTCGTCCAAACTGCCTCTTGATCAAGATATGCAAGCTCAAACCAATGGTATATCTGCACTCCAGACAGAAGTCCATTCCCTAACAGAGACCCTTTGCGAAACAAGGACAACCATTGTTCGATGTCGTCAAGATATGCATGGTTTTCAAACCAGACTATCAGACATTTGCTATGTTGTTCAGGAGCCTAGGAGAAATGAAGGCGAAGGTTATGGTCTTCCATCGGACAGTACAGCATGAAAAACATAACAGCCAGGTCAAAAGAACTGAGCTTCTGCACTTCTGCTAGAGCATTTATCTGCCGGACTATTAACTTCTATGTCAACCTTCCTTTTGTTTTATGGTTGTAATTTGTTTTGTTGCGATACAAAATTTGTTCTTAACATGCAGCGACTGGCTGAAGAAAACAGTAAGCCATTTTTGTATTGTGTAGGGTCTTCCCTATATTTGCACTGCTGGCGAACTTTGATGTCCGGTGGATGTAATATGTGCAATCGCCCTAATAGCCTAGCATTAATTTCTGGCTTATTTAGTTCCGTAGTCTTCTTTTTCCTTAGTTTGCTAGTGGCCACAACAACCATGGGCCATATACAGACCGTGGTAATCTTGAGCCTGCTACGGGCCGTAGGATCCATGGGCCTCCTACGGGCCGTCAGATTAATGGGCCTTCAACGGGACGTAGAACCAGTGGGCCTCGGGTCGTCGGATAAATGGGCCGACATGGGCCATAAACGGGGGTAAATGGTATCGGGCCAGCACATTAACGGGCCGTTAACAGGTCGGAAGATAGCAAAGGCTTAATTCTGTCATAGGCATAATGGGTCATTAATGGGCCAGAATACATGATGAACTAGAAACAGCACTATGGGTTACCAGTTCACAAAAGGGCCGATTCTAACCACGGGCCAAATTTGGCCCTTTAGGGGAACATGCCAGTAATAAGCCGAAAGTAATCGAGGGCCGGAAAGGAGCCCAAGAATGTATGGGCCGTCAGTAGGCCGAAAGCTAGCACGGGCTGGAAACGGCCCATGTGAATCATGGGTCATTACTTGGCATAACTAAATTTACTGTTTATTATGGGCCAGAGTCACCGCGGCCAACTAAAGGGCCGAAAGATACGAAAGGCCTCGTATGGGCCGAAAGACGCCGTGGGCCATACATGGGCCGAAAATTAAACGAGCCGGTATTATACTGGACGGCCCACATGACGCTGTCGGGTCGATTTCGGGAACACCATAACGGGCCATGAGTTACCGGGCCATAAAATGGGCTATATGCAAACAGATTGTTATCATGCTTTTCCTGGGCCGGCCCGCTAGCTTTTGACCAAGTCAAACAAGCCGACCTTTGTAAGCTAAATGGGCTAGTGTTGAGCCGTCGCACATGTCAACATATCATAGGCGCCTATCTGACCCAATGCCGAGCTGACACGTGTTTCCTCTGGCCAATGAGATTTTGACACGCAGAAAGTCACCATTGGTCATTGCTGTTAACGGGTTATCGAATCCAAAACTGGACACGATAGCTTAACGGCGACCCGTTACGGTGGATGCCACGTGTTGGTTACCCTTGACGAAAGCACTTCCATGATGCGTC
Organism: Secale cereale; assembly: GCA_902687465.1. Classification (NCBI taxonomy): domain Eukaryota; kingdom Viridiplantae; phylum Streptophyta; class Magnoliopsida; order Poales; family Poaceae; genus Secale; species Secale cereale. The sequence continues at coordinate 167,386,901 of LR738714.1, read as the reverse complement.
ATTTATCATCATGGAAGTGAACACTTTCATGATGATAATTTTGGTATCGTCATGGAACACTTCTATGACAGCACATGCATGACTATCTTGATTCTGTCATAAAATCGTCATGGATGTACATGCATGAAAGAAAACGTGACCTACTGTGACAAACACGTATCATCATGGAAGTGTATTTGTTTGTAGTGCAAGAAGACCGATTCCTGTAGAATTTCTTTCTATCGTCGTCGTGTTGGATGGAGATCTCAAAAATAAGACGTTAAGATCAACATGATGAAATGAATCAACTTCCTCGAGAATGCAATGGATCATGAAGACTGTGTCATTTCCATGCCCCCTGTGTCTTCTTACCTCACATCTTGAATCTCGGGACGAGATTCTTATTTCGTGGGGTTGAGTTGTCACAATCCTAGAATAATGTTTGTAAATAGTTGCATCCATGAATCATGTCTAAATTTATTTGAAATTCAAATTGGGGGTGATCAAACCCTAGCACCAAAAATTGTCAATGAATCCAAATTGCTCTAAATAGCTCTTCATTGATGTTTGATATTTTGGGCAAGGGTTTTGGTCCAAACCAAAAATAGTGAGCATTTTTGTGGAATATTTTGGGCACTAAATTTAAATCATTATTGTATTTGAACTTGGAATTATATTCATAACAAATAGAATATATTTTCAAATAAATTTGAAATGGTTTATGTGCTTTTAGAAAAGTCCATCCAGCAACATAAAAAATATTCAAAGGGTTTTTGTCACCGTTTTGAAATTGTTTTGAGTTTTAAACAGTGGCAGAATATTCAACAAAACAGAAAGGTAAAACATAGCAGAAGCATACCTGGCTTTACCTGGCGTGGCCCAGCTGCAGCCCAACACTATAGAGGGCCCAGCCCACCTCCTCACCTCGTCGTCTTCCTCGTGCCTTCTGGCAAAGTGTGTGGCGCGCGCACAGCCGGGCCGCGGCCACCTCCTACTTACCGCCGAGCCCCTGGATGCATGGATGAACGCCTTGCTTCCGTCCGCATTGCTCCGACCCCTCTTACTCTCCCCCTTCGCTCTCCCTCGCCTCCTCTCCGCCATAGCCCAGCTCCACCGTCGCTGCCTCTCGCCGTTGCCGTGCCCACTACCGCTGCCTCACCTTCCCAACACGTCCGCGAGGTCCGCCTACGCCTTCTCCGCCAAGTCAAGCATCGCCGGATGCCCCCTAACGCTGCTGACACCATCGTCATCAACCCTCGGCTCCCTAGATTGCCAGAGATGCTGCGACGCCGTCCGGCCTTGTAATGCCCAGGATGCGACTATATCTCCTACGTGTCAAGGCATGAGTTAGAGACATAATCGCTTTCTGGAATGATCGCAAGTGTGGTACCTTTGCACAACTCATGTAACGAACAGGGATGAAAGAGATAAATAGTTGGCTTACACTCGCCACGTGTCACAATTAATTCAACATTTATACATTCATCCAAATAACATAGGGTCCGGCTACAGACCAAATCAAATGAGAAAAGATACCACAACCACAAGTCCTGATCGCCCCTAGTAGGAACCACTACTGATCATCAGGATACGTCACTTACATATGACCACGCTCTTTATTGAACTCCCAGTGAAGTTCTTGACCATCTCCTGCGTCGTACTCAACTGTACCTGCATCTGGTGTGTGTTGTAATCTATGAGGCACGAGGACTCAGCAATCCCATTCCCGCGTATCAAAACTAACAAAGCCTTTAGGTGTGGAGAGGTAATAAAGTGGCTGCAGAAGCACTAAGCAACTAGCTTACGAATTCAGAGCGAGATGAGGATATGTGCCAACGGTCGCCAAAGATGATCAATAAGTGATCCTAGCTAATCAAGTTCATGCATAACCCCACCGTGTTCACTTTCCGAAAACCCCTTCGAAAAGAGACCATCACGGTTACTCACACATGTAGTGTATTCTTAAAGATGTGGTGTCAATTTATCTACAACCGGATATTAACAACTCCCATCTGCCACATAACCGCGGGCACGACTTTCAAAAGTTCATAACCCTGCAGGGGTGTCCCAACTTGGCCCTTCACAAGCTCACGATCCGCGGAGTCGCAACTCCATGTTGGGAAGACCCGAGTATTCTCGAAATCCCGTGCTCAAGATATTTCGAAAAAGGTAAAACTAATCTAGCAAGTCCGCACAATGTGCCGACAAATCTCGATAGGAGTCGCACGTATCTCGTTCTCGGGGCACACCGGATAGGCAAGACGTCGGGTGGGCTGATACCCTGGTTGCCCAAGGGGCGCAGGACATCGCCCAGTTGGACCAACACTCAGAGGAGCACTGGCCCGGGTTGTTGTTTAAAAGAATCCTCGGGTTAATTACTCCCTATGCATTTTTAGTTTAGTAGGCAAATGGTAAAACCAAGGTTGGGCCTTGCTAGAAAAGTCTTAAGCAATGCGAATTATCAAAGGGGGCCCATGAACCCCAACCGTGTTAGGAACGCAAAATCAAGGAACATAACACCGGTTTATCGGGTCCTAAGATGGCATGAGTGGAACAAAACACCAAGCAGAAGGCCTAGCCTTCCACCCATTACCAATGTATATGTGCATTAATTAATTAAGATATATATTGTGTTATCCCAATAAAACAAGTCCAAACATGGAGCAATCTTTAACTTCACCTGCAACTAACAACGGTATAAGAGGGGCAGAGCAAAAGCGTACTTAGCCAATCAACAGTTTGCTAGGAAGGCGGTTAGAGTGTTTCATGGCAACATAGGAGGCTGACAAGACAAGAATAGGCATCGAGGCATGACTATAGAGCGAGACAACTAGCAAAGCAAAGATAAAGGTGATATCGGGGAACAGCCATCTTGCCTGTTAACTCCTCGGTGGAATGGTAAGATGGCTCCTCAAACTCAGTCTCAACATGATCCTCGAACTCAGTATCAGCTCCCGGCTCTACCCAACACAAGAGCACAACAACAGTACAAGATCAATCATGGTGCAATGCACAAACAACATGATGCAAGACATGTCATGGGATGCAAGTCATGATGTGCATATGCATGAGGGTGCTCTCGAGCCTAAAGGAAAAGATGATGGAAATGGCTTCATCTTGGGCAACCAAGCAAGCCACTGGATAGAGGGGAATGTTTCAGTCAAAATAGATATAAGGATCATTGGAATCGGATGCATGGTTTGCAAATAGCAAGCAAAACAAGATGCAATGCAAAACTGAAGTTAACAGCAACATGGCATCTTTGGAGCACGGTTTAAATATGCTACAACACCCAAACATGATGACAAAAGGCATGGATGTGAAGTAGATATGATTCTCAACAAGTATGAACTCAGAGAACACCCAAACACTTACTAGAACACAATTAAACAAGCATGGCAAGGTTCAACAAGTTAACAAATTTCTCAGACTTAGTGAAATTTTACTGGGAATGCAACCAGGAATGTTATGTTGCAGCCTTTGGAGGCACACAACAGCAAGCAACACAATTGTAACAAGCATCAAAATTACATGAGCATGAAGAAGACATAATATACTTACAATTCATCCAAAGAAACAATTCATTCCATGCAAAGGGTTGTTTAACATGAGCTTTTCCAAAATGAATGTTCTGTTAACAGGCTGACATTTCAGATTTCAAGCATTTTGAGAGCAAGATAACAAAAAGCTACAGCAGGGCATATATGCAAACAAAGGCATGAATTGATAGACAAACACATGGACATCAAGACATGCTCACTAGTTATTTCGAAGCATGCATGGAAAAGATTGTGCAACAAGTTTACATGGCAACATATTATTATAGATTCCAGACTTAGTAGTTTTCATGAAGTGTAAAAACAACAACATTGACATGACATGTTTACAAGCTTGTCCAAGTCACCACAGAGCATATCATCAAAAACCAAATGCACCACTTCAAAGATAACATGATTATGCTCCTAAAACATGTTGACATGTGGCTCAAAAGAAAATCACACAAAATGCTACTAAAAAGACAAATCATCAAGTGATAACAATTTCAGCAACTTAACAACCACAAGCACTTTTGCAATAGGGATAAACATGACATAATGCAACCTAACATGTATGCAAATGCATCCATCTTGAAGAGCATCACAAGACGAACATTTTGACATATCATACACTCCATTTGGACCAACATGCACAAAGTAACGACCTCACGAACATGCACACATATTGTTAACAGACAACTAGTGCTGAAACAGTAACATCACATAGCAGTTTGGCAACAAAGATTAAGACATCTATATGAACCCTAACATGCACAAAACTGATGCCACCATGTAGAGCACTTCGAGACGAACATTTCCATATATCATATGCGTGATCCGGAGATACGGGCATGGAGTTATGACATGATGAAGGAGGCAACAAAATAACACGGATCCGAGACTTAGAGAAAAAATATACCCTCCGAAAAAGTCAAACGTGGACGGAGTGGAGCGGGACTGAGGGATCCGGGCGGAGGGGTGGTGTTTGGATCGAGGACCGGTGGATCTGATCTCGGTCCCGATCCAGATCTGGCCGGGGAAGACGACGGCGGCGACGGCCGGAGCGATGCCGACGGCGGGGACGCGGCGGCGAGGCCGGCGGCGGGCTCAGCGCTTGGAGCTCGCCGGCGGCGCGGAGGTCGGACACGGATGCGTAGCCCGAGGCAACGGCGGGGCGTGAGATCGCGTTGGCGAGGCGGCGGTGAGGCGCCGGAGGAGCAGCGGTGCTCGGGGCTGATTTGTGGCGGTGCTCGTGCCGGGAGGCGGGAGGCGGCGGAGCGCAGCTTCGGGCGGCGAGGCGCAGCAGGCGGAGGCACGTCCCGGGAGGCGGGCGAGCTGGGCCAGGCGGCAGCTACGGGCCCCAGCAGGCCCGCGGCGGCGCGGGTGGAGAGGAGCCGGCGGTGGTGACACGTGTCACGCGTCAGTTGGCTAAGGGGGCGGGGCGGACATGTCTGGCGCGTGGGTGGACACGTCCGGCTGCGCGAGGTGGAAGAAGCTAGGGTTGCACCGCGAATTTCGGGGGAAGACACATATTTATAGGTAGAGGGAGCTAGGAGAGTCCAAATGAGGTGCGGTTTTCGCCCACACGATCACGATACAACGACCGAGAGCATGGAGGTGGTTGGGATGGACTATTGGCCTGTTGTGGAGGGGTGTTGGGCCAAGAAAAAGAGGGCTTCCGCGGGGAACACGGTTAACCGTTGGAGTATCAAATGACCTCAAAACGAGATGAAACTTGACAGGCGGTCTACCCACACTATAACAACACCGCACGACACATTTCACCTCATTCAGAGAACGTTTTTCAGCCACTTACAACAGGAGGGTTCGGAGGTACCACGGGCATGTGTGTGAGTGTCGGAACAACGCTCAAAGCAGAGAAACGAACATGACCGGGTGCAAGTGACAACTCGAATGCGATGCAATGCACATGATGACATGACATGGTCATATGCACACACGCTCAACGCAAAAACACAAAATACCCAAAATGAAGGATGAGCCCAGAATGGAATTGATTAAGTCAACGAAGAATATATTGCCATATAAGGAAGTTTTTACATCTGGGGCGTTACAAACTCTCCTACACTACGAAAAGATCTTTTCCCGAGATCTAGGACTGAAAGAAGGCAGGATACTAAGAACAGAGATGATCTTCTCGTTCCCATGTAGCTTCTCGGTCGGTATGGTGTGACCACTTGACTTTTAGGAATTTGATGGACTTGTTGTAGGTCTTGCGCTCAGTTTCATCAAGGATAGCAACGGGGTGCTCATGATAAGATAGGACTTGCTGATGATCAATCTCTTCGAAAGGAATGGTGCATTCAGGCGTCTTGAAGCACTTGCGGAGTTGTGACACGTGAAACACCTCATGCACATTTGCAAAGTTGGAGGGAAGCTCGAGTTGGTAGGTTAGATCGCCTCTCTTGCCAATTATCTTGAAAGGGCGCACATATCTTGGAGCAAGCTTGCCCTTGATACCGAACCTCTGAGTACCCTTCATGGGAGAAACACGGAGATAGACATGATCTCCAATGTCGAAAGCCTAATCTCGGTGTTTGCTGTTATAGTAGCTCTTTTGGTGCGATTGCGCGGCTTTGAGATTCTCATGTATGACATTGTACATCTCTTCAGCCTCTAAGATCAAATCATTGCCAAGGAGTTGACGTTCACCAGTCTTGGACCAGTTGAGATTGGTACGACACTTTCTGCCATAGAGAATTTCAAATGATGCTTTGCCTGCACTAGCTTGGAAGCTATTGTTGTAAGAGAATTCGGCAAATGGAAGGCAGTCTTCCCATTTCACGCCGAAGGAGATTACACATGCCCTGAGCATATCTTCAAGAATTTGGTTCACTCTTTCAACTTGGCCACTAGTCTGAGGGTGAAAAGCTGTGCTGAAGCGAATCTTGGTACCCATAGCTGACTGGAAGGAATCCCAGAATTTGGAAGTGAACAAGCTTCCATGATCTGAGGAGATTATGTGACGCCCCAAGACCGATACTTGAGAAAACTTCCATCTATTCCGGGTTTCGCCATGTGTTTCATTTTGCTTGCTTCATTTTATTTGCGCTTGCATCATATCATCATGCCATCATGTCATAAATCTTTTGCATCTCAACTAAATAAATTGTGTGGATCTTCGATCCATTTAAATCAAGGGAAAGATGACTTCTCTTTATAACATATCCTCCTAATATTTATGGAGCTATTATAATAATTATTCCATTCTAGGAATCACCCATAACACATTTGCGCTATTCTTCAAGTTTCCTTCATATCCAACTCAACTTCCTAATCTTCCTTTAAGGCCTTTGGTGAACTTGAGTTGCAATTTTGCTTTCTCTAGAAATATTCCACTTCTGCCCATAAGTCATATTATTCATGTAGGGTTACCAGTTAAAACCTCATCTCTTTCGGTCTTCATCTAAATTGCCTTCAAATTCAAACAGTTTGACTTTTATTCTAACTTGTTTGAATTTTCATCTTCCAAAAAACCCTCTCTTTCAATTTTTCTTCTATCTAATATTTTTTCTCTTAATAGTTAAGAGAAGAGAGTGAGAGAGCCCAGCCCAGCGGCCAACCTCCTAGCAGGCCGGCCCACCTAAGCCACGAGGCCCAGCCGCCAGCATTGAACCCTAGCCCGATCCCATCTCTCCCTCTCGTTCCTTCCGCCGCCACACCCTCAGCCCGATCCCCATCGCTCGACTCCTCATCCCTCTCCCCTTGATTGCTCGCTCCCTCCTCGCTCCCATTAAAGTTGCAGCACCGCCACATCTCGTCCTTATTGCGACCCGTCCTTCCCTCAGCGCCTAGCCCCCTGCCTCCTTCCCTCACCGTCGCCGACCCGGCGTGCGCCCCGCGCCCAACCAACCAGTGCCGCCGACTCCTCCAGGACCGCACCCCGCCGCCGCACATCCTGCCACTCCACCGCGGGCAGGAGCTCGCCGAAGCCAAGCACCACCGGCTCCAGGACCCCGCGCCGTCCCTCCACCGCGAGCCGCCCCGCGCATCTCCTCCATGGCTCCTCCTTGCCACGCGCTAGAGCCACCCCGACCCCGCGCGCCGTCGCGTCAGCCACCACCACCTTGCTCCATTCCCCGTCGTCCCCTACGTGTTATGCTGCCCCACGCCTCACCGGCGAGCCGCCGTCGTCTGCCAGAGTCCCTGCCGCCGCGTTCATCTTCGTCTTGAAGCTCTAGGTTGAGCCAGGAGACGAGCGCCTCGCTCGCGTTGACCACCTGCTCATCGACCGCAAGCTGCCAGTGAGCTCTGCCGCCGTTGCTGCCTGGACATCGCCTCCACCTCGTCGTCGGTGCTGTCTTGACCGATCTGGTCCATGTGCTCAAATACCAGCCACGCCAGGTCCAGCCGCATCCTCACCGGAACCTCTAAATCCAAGGCCTTCGTGTTGCTTTGTTTTGGATGCGCCAAGTCCCTCTACAACACGTGTACGACTACACTGGGAGACGCCAAGTTCATCTATGGAATGTGTACCACGACGACCGACGCGTAGTACCACTACATGTGCCATGTTGAACTACACCACCAAGACCTCTGAATTCGACTTCATGGACCGACAAGTACGACTACCGTCAACGTGCATTTCACCATGTACCACGATGTCCGGAGCCCTTGGATCCGTCAAGTTCATCTACAAAACGTGTACAACCACGTCATCGAGACCCGTGTACAACTACCGTCGACGTGCACGACTATGAAACGGAACGACTACTTCCCACTACGAACGTGAACGACTACTTTCATTACCGCCAAACTCGAACCGCCCCGAATGCACACTCCGAAGGTATAACCGCTGAGCCGATGACCCCGTGGATGAATGTTGTGTGATGTATGAGATGAAATACTTGTTTGCCTCGAGTCCGAAGTGCCCCTCGTTTGCCTTGTCGCCAACCTGTGGGAACCCGGTAATGGGATCACCCCACCTTTCATCTTGCTTGACACACTCACGCCGCCCTTCATCTTTTGCACCGGTCTCTCAACGAGTTACCAGAACCAATATGTTGCTGTGGCATCATTTTCGGATTCGTCGCCATGGCACCTTCTCTTCCACCACGGTGACAAATGCTTCCTAACATGTTCATGTTGACTTTTAATAAAAAATGCATAAAACTTGCATTTGACATCCGCATCATGATAACAACATTTAAATGGTTCAAATTGTTGTCTGCTTAAGAATTACTAAATGTGCACATGGGGATTTTCCAGGATTGTTGTTGTTATTTCCGGCCTCGTTTAAAAATGTCTTGATAGTGTAGTTTGCTCATGCTTCACCTCTTGCCATGTTAAAAAAAAATTAATATTGTTGGGTACAGAAACGAGACTCAACTAAATAAATATAATGTGCTGTTTCGTCAATATGCAACTCGTTGCATATTGAGCTCCACTTAAATTCTAGTACTTGTTTGTGCACCTTGCCATGCCATGCATATTTAAACCGGGCATGCATCATACTTGCTTGTGCATCATGCCATGGTTATGATATGTTTGTTTACCATGTTGTTTGCTTCTTTCCAGTTGCTTCTCTTGTTAGCTTCGGGTTCGTTCCGGAGTTGTGAGGATCCGTTCAACTTCATCCGTTTGTCTTCTTCATTGACTCGTTCTTCATCCTTGCGGGACCCCAGGCAAGATGACCATTCCCCGATATCACCTCTATCTTTGTCTATTCTAGTTGTCTTGCTCTTTAGATATGCCTCGATGCCTATTCCTGTTTGTCAACCTCCTATTGTAGCCATGAAACACTCTAACCGCCTTCCTAGCAAACCGTTGATTGGCTAAGTACGCTTTTGCTCAGCCACTCTTATAGCATTTTTAGTTGCAGGTGAAGTTTGAAGATTGCTCCTAGTTCGGACTTGTTTTTTTGGATAACACAATATATCTCTTAATTAAATTAATGCATATATATATTGACAATGGGTAGAAGGCTTGGCCTTCTGCTTGGTGTTTTGTTCCACTCATGCCATCTTAGGACCCGATAAACCGGTGTTATGTTCCTTGATTTTGCGTTCCTAACACGGTTGGGGTTTATGGGCCCCCCTTTATAATTCGCACTGCTTAAAGCTTTTCCAGCAAGGCCCCACATTGGTTTTAATTTGCCTCATAATAAAAAACTTAACTAAATTAATTTCATAGGGGGTCATGTCCACGGGTTCTTAATTCTAGATAACAAGGAGGGGCCAATGCTGATGGTGTTGGTCCCAAACGGGCAGACTGCGGGGCCGCCATGGGGAAACTTGAGGTCTCTGGCTCCCGTAGGTTGTCCCATCTGGTCGTGGCCTGAGACGAGATACGCGCGGCTACTATCAGGGTGTCGGCACGCCAGGAGGTCTTGCTTGATTAGTTTTACCTTTGTCAAAATATCTTGAGCACGGGATTCCGAGGATACTCGGGTCTTCCCAATTTGGAGTTGCGACTCCGCAGATCGTGAGCTTGTGATGGTCTAAGTTGGGACACCCCTGCAGGGTTTTGAACTTTCGAAAGCCGTGCACCCGGTTTTGTGGCAGATGGGAATTAGTTAATATCCGGTTGTATATAACTTGACACCATATTCATAAGAATACACTACGTGTGTGAGTAACCGTGACGGTCTCTTTCCGAAGGGCTTCCGGAAGTGAACACTGTGGGGTTATGTTTGATTGTGAGTAGCTAGGATCACTTCTTGATCAACTTGGCGACCGTTGGCACTTGTTCTGTTCTCGCTCTAAACTCGTAAGTTACATGCTTAGTGCTTGCTGCAGACACTTTTATAGCATTTCCTCACCTAAGGCTTTGGTAGTTTTGATACCCTGGAATGGGATTGCTGAGTCCTCGTGGCTCACAGTTTCAACACACACCCGATGCAGGTACAGCCGAGTACGCTGCAGGGGATGGATCAGAACTTCAGTGGGTGTTCGATGAAGAGCGTGGTCGTTACTATGTATCGTATCCCGACGATCAGTAGTGGTTCCTACTAGGGGCGATCAGGCCTTGTGATTGTGCTATCTTTCTCGTTTGGATTTCGTCCGTAGTCGGACCCTATGTTTTTTCTGGATGAATGTATGTTATTGTATTCATTGTGTGACGTGGCGAGTGTAAGCCAACTACTATTTTTGCTCTTTCATCCCTGTTCTTTTATATGAGTTGTGCAAAGATACCACACTTGCGATCACTCCAAAATGCGCTTGTGTCTCTCAGTCGTGCCTCGACACGTAGGAGATATAGTCGCATCCTGGGCATTACAAGTTGGTATCAGAGCCTTCTCCGACCTAGGAGCCCCCTGATTTATCAAACCGCTGACGGTTGAGTCTAGGCACACACACAAAATGTTTTGAGTCCTATATATATATATATATATATATATATATATCGGAGAGTAGGATTTCTTTTACTCCTCATCCCCTTCATCGCTCTGGTGAGGACTCCTGACGTTGTTCTATCTCCTCTACTCTCAAAATTTCACCAACTTTTTTTAGGTTCACGCGGGTATTGTTTGGATTGTTCCGATATCTTTGTGACGAGAACATTGTTCTCGATGCCTCCTGTCATTTAGGGGTTGTGGCAGTGTCCCGGGGAGTTGAGCTCCGAGGTGTTGTCGTCACAAATGTATCATGGCTGTTCTAGAATACCAGAGGCGGCCGACGAAAACTCTTCTATGCGGTTAGTGGTGAGATAACCCCGATGTCACCCTGTACTGGCGGGATAGTTCGGGAGTATTGCCACAGCTAGTATAGCGGATGCGTTTCGAAGGTCCGAGGTAAACAGTTTCCGAAGATGACTGGTTATGTGTTGACGGATGGATACAGCTGGATGTAGGTTTAGAGGTGATTGCGCGGTGCTTCCCCTGTATCCCCAACACCAGATTGCATAACCGGAAAGCTTCGAGAATTAATAGGTGGGTTTCAAGTAGCTCTTAGGTACTCTTCCAACGGGTGCATGATATGAGGTTTGGGGTTCAACATCTAGTGAAGAGGTTTCATGGGCGTTGTTCCAATTGGGAGTTGCATCTTAAAGGATCCTAGGCTATGATGATCTGGGGATTGCAAGTCCCTTTGTAACACGTGCCATGGGGCATTCAGCACGAACATGTGGGCCGAAACCTCTATTATGTATTTGTTCCTTCTGTACCTTGTTGTTTTATTCTATCATTTTGTTCTCTCAAGTGGCTTCTCGACAAGTTGATGTACCATTAAGCTATGGAATTCATTCGTTCAATTTTCTGTTCGAATGATATTGTGAATATTATGTCGCAACATATCTATCCTTTGTTTTGTTTTATTGTGGTATCCGAGTTGCTTCAAAGTCAAGTGTTGATTCCATACTTTTCCTAATCGGTGTTCTCATATTTGTATGGGAGTGCTAGTCCTTCTTGATCATCGAGATTGTCATGTTAAATTCTTCTTAACGGCGTGCTTCTATTCAAGTTCACCCGATCCTTTCAATATGTGCAAGAACAATTCTTGGTTTTTCTCAATGGTGTCCGTTTCATTCATCCCAAGTTGTCTTTGTTTTTCCCCACCCTCCCACCCTTTTCTTTATGGAGCCCGAGTCCTTAATCAAGTGTCCTTATATTCTTGTGATGCCTCTTCATCAATCTTCTTTAATGTTTTATCCGGTGATTTCTCAGGAAGATGCTCAGGAGCTTCAAGTTTATCATTCTTCGTTCTCTTTTCTTCTCTGGTGGACTTAATTCAAGCTTCGGTGTTGATCATATCTCTTTCTATTGTTTCACATATTCTTTCTATGTTGGAATTTTTTATCCAAAGTCTCTTTTTTTACAATAAAACAGTGAGGCAAAAGCCTTACTGTAGATCTTTTTTATATAAAATAGTAGGAAGTAACATAGTCTTTACAATGGTTGTTGGGAAGACAACGAGGGGAGCTTAAAGAAAATTACAAAAGAGTGAAAAAGAAAAATTTATATGTTATCAATCCAAGATTTAGACTGGGTTTGGCTCTTAACAAAGTTAATTTTAAAGTTTTGATAAATTCATATCTGCATTCACTGATAGAGCATGGGATTCCTTCAAAAACCAGTCCATTTCTTGGATTCCATAAGCTCCAGCATCCTACTATCATAATTTCCATGAAGTGATGATGGCGATATCTTTGTTGGGCTTCAATAATCATATCATGAATATTCAGATCTATGTTCCATTCAAGACCAATGTTCCACCAAAAACCCTGGATGAAAGGACAAGCAAATAGTAGATGCATGATGTCTTCAATATCTTCAGTATCACATAATACACAATGGGTGGAATCAAGTTGCATAATCTTCCTGGTCAATAGATCACATGTGTTTATCATATCATGGAGGAGAAGCCAGCAAAAAAATGTGCTTTGGTAAGCAGCATGATTTCCATATCCATTTGAAGGTCATTTCAGCATCCACATTCTTCATAAGGCAATTATAAATTCTCTTGGTCATATTTAAACTGTTACTCCATGGGAAACTCCATATATCATGTTCATTGTTGGATCCGATGCTATGTAATTGATCAGCTAGATGATGAAATTGCTGGTGAGCACTGATGGACAGTGGCAGCTGGAATAAGTTGTAGAGATTTTTGGTACCTTTGGCTGACCCAAATGAAATATTCTCCTGAAGGCAAAAAGAGTGCAGTTCAGGGTATTTAAATTTCATAATCTCTCCCTTGCAGTTATCATCCCAAAGATTTCAAGAGTTTCCTTCTTTGACCTCACATGATGTCATCTCTTTAAATAAATCAAACAATTCATACAGTCTTTCCACCAAAAAGACCCTTTGTTGGGTTTTGTATGTGGAGCTTCATTATTCTGGTAATGTGCCTCCCATATTAGCTTGACCCAAGGAATATCCATCTTATTGTAGAATTTGTAGAGATGCTTGATAAGAAGGACTTTGTTCTGCACTCTCAAATTTAATACCCCAAGTCCTCCTTGATTTTTTGGCTTGCAGATCATATCCCAGCTGGCAAGGCATTTACCTCTTATGTTAATCTCTTTTCCATACCAAAGAAAGTTTCTGCTGGATTTGTCCACATGGTCCAGTATGGTGTAATGAACTTTTAGAGAGCACATGGAAAAAATTGGCATGCAGGTAACAATAGAGTTAATATTTGTCAGTCTGCCAGAATAATTCATGAATCTAGTCACTCCTGATAATCTTTTGTCAATTTTGGATATGACAGGGATGAGATCCATAACAGATGGTTTGGTGGTGCCCATGGGTAAGCCCAGATAGGTGAATGGAAGACTTTCAACCGTACATCCAAATGTATTTGCAAGCATGGTAACTGATTGCTGATCAATGTTGATGGGAATCATGGATGATTTATTGTAATTTACAAACAGAACAGTGGAGAGACATAATATGTTGAGCAAATATTTGAGGTGCATAATCTGATCTTCATTAGCTGGCATAATCATTAGGGTGTCATCTGCATATTGGATAATAGGATAATCTTGTCCATATGCATGGTTTATACGAAGAGAGATTTCACCATTGGCCCAAGCAACATTTACCACAGACTGTAAGAGATCAGCAGTGATGATATAAAGTAAAGGGGAATGTGGATCACCTTGTCTGACTCCTATTTTACAAATAATCTTTTTTCCAGCCACTCCATTAAGTAGAACAGAAGTTGATGCAGACCGAAGAATGTTTGATACCCATTTTATCCATCTAGGTCCAAATCCTTTAGCCTTCAACAAAGCTATAATGGTCTTATATTCAATCTTTTCAAAAGCTTTTTCAAAATCCAGTTTCAATATGATGATGGGTTTATTAGATTGATGGCATAAATGTAGATATTCAAATGCATATCCCAGACAGTCTTGAATATTTTTACCTTTAATAAATCCATATTGGTTCTGGTGGATAAAAGTAGTGATGATCTTTTGAGCTCTGTTTGCCATAAGTTTAGTAATGATTTTGAGAGGCAGGCTGACCAATGAGATTGGTCTGAAATCATTCATGTTCTCAGGATTAGAAATCTTTGGTATGAGAGTAATGAAGGCAGTGTTAATACTCTGAATATCATAGTTTCCTTCAATGAAATCCCAGATCATGGAATACAAATCATGTTTGATAATATCCCAACATTTTTTTTAGGAAAGTGCCATTAAATCCATCAGGTCCAGGTGCTTTGTCAGTAGGAAATTCCTTGATAACTTGATCAATCTCCTCTATTGAAAATTGGGCTTCAAGCTCTGACAGGTCATGAGGCTGAATGAGTTCCTCAAGATTGAATAGCATGGGAGGGTCAATGGATGTGCCCAATCTGTCTTTATAAGATTTCCAAATAATTGCAGCTTTATGGTCATGATGTTGGTAAGTATTTCCATCTTATCCAACAATAGAAGTAATATAGTTTTTCCTGTAGCTTTGGGTGGCCATGGCATGAAAAAAATCAGTGTTTACATCATCCAGTTTCACACATCTCATTTTAAATCTAGATTTCCAGTATATTCTTTTAACTTCTAGTAATTTTAGAATGTGTTTCTTCAGAATGTCCCTGAAGTTTGTTTCCATAGTACTCAGTACTCTTTGATCTTCAATACCATCCATCATGGATAAGACATAATTGCAAGCAGAGATATTAGTATTGAGCTTGGATAGGTTTTTTCTCCATTTCTTCAGACCCATTATGAGGCATTTAAATCTAGCAGTAATATCATTAGCAGAATTTAACATCTGTTGGGTTCTGCTCCAGCATTGTAGAACAGTTTTATAAAATCCATCAATCTCAAGCCAACAATTTTCAAACCTGAATATAGAGGCTTTTGGAATATCACTTCCAATTTGAATATGAACTGGAATATGATCAGATGATACTCTAGCAAGAGGGTGAGCCAGAGTATATGGGAAAGATATGGCCCAGTTTGCTGAGGTAAATATCCAGTCCAGTTTTTCCAATAATGGTAGGTCTTGCATATTGCTCCAAGTGAAGTTTCTACCTTTGAGTGGAATTTCCACCAAGTCAAGTTGCTGTAGAAGGCTGTTGAATCTAAGCGTATTGTTTGTATCTCCCCCAGGTCTATTTCTGTCATTTGGAGAATGCAATGATCCATTTGAGAGGCATTAACATTATCCTACCAGTCAAAGAAATCCAATCTGTTTTCATTCTGGCATGGTCCATATATATTACTGACATAGAAGATGTGGCCCGACAGATTGCATACAAGCTTGACAGTGATCTGAAAATAGGATTGGCTAACAATTGAACCACTGAAAAGACTGCCATTCCATAAAGTTATCAGCCCACCAGACAGACCCACTGAGGGGGTATATGCAAAATGATTAAATCTTCTATGAGAGAAATTTTTTAGATAATATTGGTCAAAGTCTTCTTTTTTTGTTTCTTGCAGACATATAATACCAAAATTGCTTTCATCAATTTTGTCTCTTAAATCATCCCATCTAGTTTGGGAATTAATATGTCTGACATTCCAATTTAATATATTCCATGTTCTATTCATTGGCAAAACTTGGGTAATTGAGTCTACATAAAAATGACTTAATCATTTTATAATTATCAGGTCTCATCACAGTGGTGGATGCAGACAAAACATGCCAGTAACATATATATGAAGTCGCAGAGAGACAAAACTGATCATAACCAAGCAAACCATTCAGACTCCTTGGATAGCAAAATAAATGTAGCACAAGATCCCAACAACATAAATAAATAATGGAGTTTAACTCCTTACAGACCAAGTTCATAGATAATGCAAAAGTAAAAACCCTGAGCCAATATAAGACTACAGGAGGCATAAGGCCACAGAAGGTCTTGGCATAACAAGGCCCTAAACAGATAAATAGACATTTATTCATTAATAACTGAAGCCATCAACTTCTCTCCAGTCACCTCCTCAGGAGGGATCAGGCACTGCTTGACTGCTATTGCTTGGATAGTCTCAAGAGGCAGCTCGGGGGGTGGACCAGCTTCAGGGTTGCAGATCACATGTTCAAATTCAGAGGATAAGTTCTTCTTGCAGCGTGCCATCTCCTTGGCCTTGACAGCAGCAGCTTCATTCTTAAATCCCACACTTAGACCCGCCAGTCGACGACTGCGGCGAAGATCATTAACATCCAGTGGAGCATTGATCTTTTTTATCTTGTTGACAGCAGGGTTTGATTGTGCAGTGGGGATCCTATTAGCAGGAACTTGAGGGTCCACTTCAGCAGGAGAGTTGTGGGTGCTGGCATTGAAATCAAGCATAGCAGGTGACATGTTATGATCTTCAGCTAGATTGTTGCATAGTACAGATTGGTCAGATAATTCCCCTATCTGAACTGAAGAGGCCACATGCTCATATGGAAGCTCCGTAGTGATTGTGAGTAGACATTTCTTGATGGTGCCATGTTCATCATCCACATTAACCATTTGGCATTTGGTACTGATCACCTTGTGGTCTGCCAGCTTTTCAAGTAATGCAGGTGCCGAGGTCATAATTTTTGACATCATGTCGTGCAGTGCCATGAAGGAGTCAGCAGCTTCCATTGCAGGCTGTAGGGGCACGTTATGTCCCTGTTCTAGGCTCTGAGGTGGAGTCTGGACCATGGGTGCAGCATTATTTTCTTCCTCCGGCGCATGGTGAGCAGCAGGTGCAACAATTGGGTTGTGTCCGTTGTTTGCATCAGCATCGTGCCAAATACCACCGAATGGAGAAAAAGGCATGGGATGCATAACACCGTTAGGAGGGATTGGGTCCTCATCGCCCCCCATGGCACCAAGCAAATCAACATGCAGAATGTAAACGGCACATGTCCAAGACTGTCCATGACCATAATCATATAGGCTTTCACAAATTACATGGCTAACTATAGTTCCAAGCAGATCTGGCACTCTAACTTTAACTAGGATACGTGCTCTGTTGGACATGTCTCTATTCCAAACAAGGAATTTAGCGAAACCACTAACAACTTCTCTAACTTTGTTAGGTCTCCATGCCTCAAGTGGGAAGTTAACCAGCATAATCCAAGCATAATGGGTAAAAGTACAATCTCTGTGGTTGATACCTCGGTCATGGCGGGTGATGCGACGAACGGAATCACCAACAAAGTATGGGCTGTTAGCGATGGCGGTGTCGATGTCGCAAGCATGACAAAAACGGACGAAAGCAGCTCCCATACTGCAGCGATGCGATATCCACGATCGTGGTCAAGGAAGTGGGTGATGAGCATGGCATCCGTATCAAACTGATTGGGGTCCGGTGGAGGGGCGAGGGAGATGATGGCCCAATCGCCTGATTGGACCAGAGGATCGCCGCCGAGGTAGTGATAGGTGCGACGTCGTCGGTTGCCGTCAACATCCATGATGGCAGTGCCTGGTGGGAGTAGGGGCAAGGGGTCCCAGGGGTAGGTGGTCATGGCAATGTTGGTGAGCGGTGGAGCGGAGGAGAAAGAAGAAGGAGCAGAGCAGGGTTTCGAGGCAGAGCAGGGTGAATGGCAAGGCGAGCTGGCTGGACGAGGGGGGTGAAGGGGGGTTTTGGGGAGACGAGTCGTCAACCGGGTTATCGGGCATGGACGATGGGTTGGGTGGCGGGTGGGATTTTACCAGATAAACGGGAGCAGATTTTTTGGAGTTGTAACAAAAACGGGATATATGGCCGTATCTATAACAACTACGACATCGGAATTGATTTGTGCAATCCGCACGAAGGTGGCCAGTAGATAAACATTTACCGCAGATATAAAATCCCGGGAAATTAGGAATGGGGTCGTTTTGGTTTGGTGGGATAATGTTGGGCTGCGAAAGAAGGCTAGGGGAAATTGGAATGGTGGGAGATGGATGGGCCATGGCCTGCCTAGATGGATCAGCATGGGCTAAAGAGTCAGGGGGTGGGTCAGTGGGCTGGTGGTAGGATGTGTGGGCCGCCATGGGGGTGGTGACGAAGTTTGAAATTTGAAAAGTACCGGTCGCGCCCGAAGATGGCTCGCGATCTGAGGAAGGCGCATGTACGTTTGCATGGGAGGCAGAACTAATCGTCGGAGCAGGTGGAGGGTGTCGACGGGCGATGTGGATGGAATTTGCACTGGTGAGGGTACGTCGATTAGATTTGGTCACCATAGTCCATTCCCGATCATGCTCATAGAGCCATATATTGTATTCTCTGATCCACGCCGCTCCGCTGAAACCCCATAGGTGAAAATGCCAGGTGAAAAGCGGGCATCTAAAAGATCTAAGGCGGTAGATCATAAATCCCACCGCCTTAGAGATGACAGAAAACTTGAAAACTCTCCCTCGAATGAGAGTGAGATGGAGACCAGATGGTAATCCACCAATGCAAGACTGAAGAGCATGGCTAACATTCTCAATAGAGAGAGGGAAAGACGAATGGCTAAACAAGACAACTAGGTGAAAAGCAAGTTGTGGGTCGAGGCAATGAACATGGGTGGAGAATCTGGCTCTGACCTGATCTGCAAATCCCACCCCTGGAGAGAGATCCAGGAAAGGGGGCGCCATGCTGGCCGGAGGCGCTTACGTGGATGAGACGCCATGGATCGCCAGTGAGGTTGCCCTAGGAGTCGCTCGGGGGAGGGAGGGGGTGGGAGCCATATCT
Source organism: Secale cereale (assembly GCA_902687465.1). Lineage (NCBI taxonomy): Eukaryota > Viridiplantae > Streptophyta > Magnoliopsida > Poales > Poaceae > Secale > Secale cereale. Next base: position 167,367,840 of record LR738714.1, on the reverse strand, counting down.
GTTCTTATATCAAAAATATCCAAAGTCTCTCTTGTTTATTCAACTCCCTCTAATTCTACAATGGAGTGCTGAACATATCTCAAAAGATTCATATTTCCATTCTTAATTCGTTCAAGCTATTTCAAGGTTGTTATCTCATTCAAGCCATTTAATCCAACCGGTGCAATATCTCTTAAGAAATCTTTCCCAACGGTGTTAATTTTCAGTGGGCCCTAACCCACAGGTTTTTTTCCAGGATATTACCTGACTCTTCTAATTATCCGGAGTTATTACGGAATTGTTTCCAAAGTGTGACGTAAGTATGGATTCCATCAGTCACATGCCTTCTCCAAGACCGCTTTCAAATTCTTTTCAACTTCAGGTCAACCTTCCTCTTTTCATTCTTCTGGAGTATTTCATGAATTCTTTCCATTGTGATCCTCCGAAGGCTCCATCATTTCAGAAGATTTCTTCGTTTTCAGTTTTCAACTTCGTCCTCTAACTATTCTTAATTGATGCCTCTTCGCTCGTCTCCATATTCTTATGGTTGTTCATTCAAGATTACTCTTCCGTTTGTTATCGTATCATTTCATTTGTTCTTTTTATAATCCTACCGGTTATTCATTGAATACTTTCTCAAGATTGTGCGAGATCTCTCTTTAATTCTTGCAACAAGAATAAGTAGTATGCCAAATCCATTGCTTGTCGTCAATTTAAATTGATGAAGGATATGCATAACATAATTCTTATTCTAGCTTCTTCCAAGAGATTAATCCCTTCCTTTGGAGTTTGTCCAGGAGGAATAAATTTTTTATTTCAAGTTGTTTGCCTTGTTTCTCGGTATTCTAAGCTCTCTCAATTTTCTCATTCCGAAGATCCATCCAATCATCGCAGGCCTTGAATCTTATTCTTTTCATCTTTCACTTCTCATCCTTTCATTACCGGAGTTCTTCATGGTGGTTCATCATGATTTAATTCATCCTCGAAGTGTTCTTCAAGATTCTTGTTGGAGGAGCTCAAGTATCATTCTTCTGGCATTACGAAGTGCAATTCTTTCTACCTTTTTTTTGAGGTGGTGTTATGTCATTCTTGACATTTTCCTTCATGTTTCATGATTCAAAAATTATCAAGAATGAAATATGTAAACCCATCTTTTTCTTTGTTCAGGAGATCTTTGCAACCCCTCAATTAATTCATTGGAGTTATGTTGGGTTGTATGCCACCTAAAAGCTTTCCCTAAGGATTGTTGCTATTGTGATACTTATAAATGACCCAAGTTCTTCATTTATCCTCTCGATGAAATATTTTTTCACCTCTTTGGTGCTCTCAATCAAATAAATTGTTTCCGTTATTGGCAAAATTTCACCTCAAGTATTCAGATGTTTTCCATAAGGCTACATCAAGCTTATTCTTTTCGTTGTTGATTTTCCCAACAACTCTATTCAACCCATCTTTTTAAGGATGCTCTTTCAAATTCAGTTGTGGGAGAAGTTGTCATTTTCTTCTCCGTTCATTTCTTTCATTTATCTATATTCTATTCTTTCATTCCAGAGGCATTGTGATATTGCTCTCTTTAACCGGTATCTTGTTTTGTCAAGATCATATTCTTTCCTTTGCTTATCCATTCAACCGGAGTGTTGTGTCCTCCGTTCATGTTCTCTCATCTTATGAAGTTTTGCCTCTCTTTTCAACCGGAGTGCTGCCTGAAATCTTTCTTACCCCTTGTGCCATTCTTTCAATTTTTTTGAAGGCAGCGTGTTGTTGATTTCGTCATGTATCATCCCATCTTCTCAAGCTCATGTTAATTCCTTCCATTTTCAGTCGGAATACTGTCAGAATTCTTTCGTTCTTATTCCCTCTCCATCTTGTTTTAACCGGAGTGGTTTTGAAATTCTTTCGTCATCCGTGAGCTCTCGTTCATGTCTTTTAACCTACAAGGTTCTTTTAATGTACCTTGTTCCTCTTTTCTAACGGAGTGTTTTCATCTTCGTTCATCTCCGTTGTATTCTTCTTTCAATTTGGTCAACCTCTCAAGTTCGTGGTTAAACTCGTTTGTCGAAGAAGCAACTTTGTTTTATCTCTTCATTTATCCTCTTCTATCTGGTGCCATCTCCAGGATCTCGGGTTGAGATCCTCCGTTAGTGTGGGAGAGTTGTGACGCCCCAAGACCGATGCTCAAGAAAACTTCCATCTATTCCGGGTTTCACCGTGTGTTTCCCTTTGCTTGCTTCATTTTATTTGTGCTTGTATCATATCATCATGCCATCATGTCATAAATCTTTTGCAATTCAACTAAATAAATTGTGTGGATCTTCGATCCATTTAAATCGAGGGAAGGATGACTTACCTTTATAACATATCCTCCTAATATTTATGGAGCTATTATAATAATTATTCCATTCTTGGAATCACCCATAACACATTTGCGCTATTCTTCAAGTTTCCTTCATATCCAACTCAACTTCCTAATCTTCCTTTAAGGCTTTGGTGAAATTGAGTTGCAATTTTGCTTTCTCTAAAAATGTTCCACTTCTGCCCATACGTCATGTTATTCCGGTAGGGTTACCAGTTACAACCTCATCTCTTCAGGTCTTCATCTAAATTGCCTTCAAATTCAAACAGTTTGACTTTTATTCAAACTTGTTTGATTTTTCATCTTCCAAAAGTCCTCATGCAATTTTATTTATGTTCCTCACATTTTTGTGAGTCCAGATAATTTACCCCCATGCCCAAATTCCACCCTAACCCTCGGTTTCTATTTTTCTTCTATCTAATATTTTTTTTCTCTTAGTGGTTAAGAGAAGAGAGTGAGAGAGCCCAGCCCAGCGGCCAACCTCCTAGCAGGCCGGCCCACCGAAGCCACGAGGCCCAGCCGCCAGCATCGAACCCTAGCCCGATCCCATCTCTCCCTCTCGTTCCTTTTGCCACCACACCCTCAGCCTGATCCCCATCGCTCGACTCCTCATCCCTCTCCCCTTGATCGCTCGCTCCCTCCTCGCACCCATCGAAGTCGCAGCGTCGCCACCTCTCGTCCTTCTCGCGACCCTTCCTTCCCTCAGCGCCAAGCCCCCTGCCTCCTTCCCTCACCGTCGCCGACCCGACGTGCGCACCGCGCCTAACCAACCTGTGCAGCCGCCTCCTCCAGGACCGCACCCCGCCGCCGCACATCCGGCCACTCCGCCGTGGGCAGGAGCTCGCTAGAGCCAAGCACCACCGGCTCCAGGACCCCGCGTCGTCCCTCCACCGCGAGCCGCCCCGTGCCTCTCCTCCGTGGCTACTCCTCGCCACGCGCTAGCGCCACCCCGACCCTGTGCGCCGTCGCGTCCGCCACCACCACCTTGCTCCATTCCCCGTCGCCCCCTGCGTGTTACGCCGCCCCGCGCCTCGCCGGAGAGCCGCCGTCGTCTGCCGGAGTCCCTGCCGCCGCGTTCATCTTCATCCCGACGCTCTAGGTTGAGCCAGGAGACGAGGGCCTCGCTCGCGTTGACCACCTGCTCGTCGAACGCAAGCTGCTAGTGAGCTCTGCCGCCGCTGCTGCTTGGACGTCGCCTTCACCTCGTCGCCGACGCTGTCTTGACTGATCTGGTCCATGCGCTCGAACACCAGCCACGTCAGGTCCAGCCGCATCCTCATCGGAACCCCCAGATCCGATGCCTTCGTGATGCTTCGTTTTGGATGCGCCAAGTCCCTCTACAACATGTGTACGACTACACTGGGAGACGCCAAGTTCACCTACGTAATGTGTACCACGACGACCGACGCGTAATACCACTACATATGCCATGTTCAACTACACCGCGAAGACCTCTGAGTTCGACTTCATCGAGCGACAAGTATGACTACCGTCAACGTGCATTTCACCAAGTACCACGACGCCCGGAGCCCTCGGATCCGTCAAGTTTATCTAAAAAACGTGTACAACCCCGTCGTTGAGACCCGTGTACAACTACCGTCGATGTGCACGACTACGAAACTGAAAGACTACTTTCCACTACGAACGTGAACGACTACTTTCATTACTGCCGAACTTGAACCGCCCCGAATGCACGCTCCGAAGGTATAACCGCCGAGCCGATGACCCCGTGGATGAATGTTGTGTGATGTATGAGATGAAATACTTGTTTGCCTCGAGTCCGAAGTGCCCCTCGTTTTCCTTGTCACAAACCCGTGGGAACCCGGTAACGGGATCACCCCACCTTTCATCTTGCTTGACACACTCACGCCACCCTTCATCTCTTGCACCGGTCTCTCAACGAGTTACCGGAACAGATATGTTGCCGTGGCATCATTTTCGGATTCGTCGTCGTGGCACCTTCTCTTCCGCCACGGTGACAAATGCTTCCTAACATGTTCATGTTGACTTTTAATAAAAATTGCATAAAACTTGCATTTGACATCCACATCATGATAACAACATTTAAATGGTTCAAATTGTTGTCTGCTTAAGAATTGCTAAATATGCACATGGGAATTTTCCATAATTGTTGTTGTTATTTCCGGCCTCGTTTACAAATGCCTTGATAGTGTAGTTTTCTCATGCTTCACCTCTTGCCATGTTAAAAAACAATTAATATTGTTGGGTACATAAATGAGAGTCAACTAAATAAATATAATGTGGTGTTTCGTCAATATGCAACTCGTTGCATATTGAGCTCCACTTAACTTGTAGTACTTGTTTGTGCACCTTGCCATGCCATGGATATTTAAACCGGACATGCATCATACTTGCTTGTGCATCATGCCATGGTTATGATATGTGTGTTTACCGTGTTGTTTGCTTCTTTCCGGTTGCTTCTCTCATTAGCTTCGGGTTCGTTCCGGAGTTGTGAGGATCCGTTCGACTTCGTCCGTTTGTCTTCTTCGTGGACTCGTTCTTCTTCCTTGCGGGACCCTAGGCAAGATGACCATTCCCCGATATCACCTCTATCTTTGCCTATGCTAGTTGTCTCGCTCTTTAGATATGCCTCGATGCCTATTCCTGATTGTCAGCCTCCTATTGTTGCCATGAAACACTCTGACCGCCTTCCTAGCAAACCGTTGATTGGCTAAGTACGCTTTTGCTCAGCCACTCTTAAAGCATTGTTAGTTGCAGGTGAAGTTTGAAGATTGTTCCATGTTCGGACTTGTTTTTTTTTGGGATAACACAATATATCTCTTAAGTAAATTAATGCACATATATATTGGCAATGGGTGGAAGGCTTGGCCTTCTGCTTGGTGTTTTGTTCCACTCATGCCACCTTAGGACCCGATAAACCGGTGTTATGTTCCTTGATTTTGTGATCCTAACACGGTTGGGGTTTATGCCCCCCCCCTTGATAATTCACACTGCTTAAAGCTTTTCCAGCAAGACACCACATTGGTTTTAATTTGCCTCACAATAACAAACTTAATTTAATTAATTTCATAGGGGGTCATGTCCCCGGGTTTTTAATTCTACATAACAGGGGGGCCAGTGTTGATGGTGTTGGTCCCAAACGGGCAGACTGCGGGGCCGCCACGGGGAAACTCGAGGTATCTGGCTCCCATAGGTTGTCCCATCCGGTCGTGGCCTGAGACGAGATACGCGCTGTTACTCTCAGGGTGTCGGCGCACCGGGAGGTCTTGCTGGATTAGTTTTACCTTTGTCGAAATATCTTGAGCAGGGGATTCCGAGGATACTCGGGTCTTCCCAATTTGGGGTTGCGACTCCGCAGATCGTGAGCTTGTGATGGGCTAAGTTGGGACACCCCTGCTTGGTTTTGAACTTTCGAAAGTCGTGCCCGCGGTTATGTGGCAGATGGGAATTTGTTAATATCCGGTTGTAGATAACTTGACACCATATTTATAAGAATACACTACCTGTGTGAGTAACCGTGACGGTTTCTTTCTGAAGGGCTTCGGGAAGTGAACACGGTGGGGTTATGTTTGATCGTGAGTAGCTAGGATCACTTCTTGATCAACTTGGCGACCGTTGGCACTTGTTCTCTTCTCGCTCTAAACTCGTAAGCTACATGTTTAGTGCTTGCTGTAGACACCTTTATAGCCTTTCCTCTCCTAAGGCTTTGGTAGTTTTCATACCCTGGAACGGGATTGCTGAGTCCTCGTGGCTCATAGTTTCAACACACACCAGATGCAGGTAGAGCGGAGTACGCTGCAGGAGATGGATGAGAACTTCAGTGGGTGTTCAATGAAGAGCGTGGTCGTTACTATGTATCGTATCCTGACGATCGGTAGTGGTTCCGACTAGGGGCGATCAGGCCTTGTGACTGTGGTATCTTTCTCGTTTGGATTTTGTCCGTAGTCGGACCCTGTGTTTTTTGGATGAATGTATGTTATTGTATTCATTGTGTGACGTGGCGAGTATAAGCCAACTACTGTTTTTTCTCTTCCATCCCTGTTCTTTTATAGGAGTTGTGCAAAGATACCACGCTTGCGATTATTCCAGAATGCCCTTATGTCTCTCAGTCGTGCCTCGACATGTAGGAGATATAGTCCCATCCTGGGCATTACAGATTACTTGAGGGATACCATGCAAAGAGACAATTCTGGAGGTATACAACTATGCCAGTTATGCTGGGTTGATGGATTCCTTGACTGGAAGTAAATGAGCCACTTTTGTGAGCTTATCAATAGCCACAAGGATGGTGTCGTTTCCTCGCTTGGACTTGGGAAAACAGGGGACGAAATCCATCTCAATGTGATCGAATTTTCACTCGGGAATAGGTAGAGGTTGAAGGAGTCCGGCTCGATGTTAATGCTCTGCTTTCACACTTCGGCAGACATCACACTCGTTCATGAATTGAGCAATTTGTCTTTTCATGCGAGTTCACCAATAGGATTGCTTGAGGTCATGGTACATCTTGGAGTGTCCTAGATGTATAGAGAGGAGTGAATCATGTGCTTCGTTTATTATGAGCTTCCTGAGATCACCTTTGGGAACCACAATTTTGTCCTCAAAGAACAAAGTGTCTCTGTCATCATGCGATAACACTTGTACTTGGGAGTACCCTTGGCAATGCCATGTTTCACCTTCTGCACCATAGCATCACTGAGCTGGGCCTCACAGATTTGGTCTTCCAAGGTATGACGGACTTGAAGGTTGGCAAGAAATCCTTGCGGAACAACTTGGAGGTTGAGCTTCCCGAATGATTCACAAAGTTCAGGTTGGAACGGTTTGAGGATGATACTATTGCAATAAGCCTTTCTACTCAAGGCATCTGCAATGACATTGGCCTTGCCAGGAGTATATTCAATGCTCGGATTGTACTCTTGAATCATTTCAACCCAACGAGTCTGACGGATGTTAAGGTTTGGCTGGGTGAAGATGTACTTTAGGCTCTTCTGATCGATGAAGATGTCCACTTTTCTGCCCAACAGAAGGTGTCTCCACATGATCAAGGCATGAACAACTGCTGCCAGCTCAAGATCGTGTGTGGGGTAATTCTTCTCATTTGGTTTAAGCTGACACGAAGTGTATGCCACGATCTTCTTGTCTTGCATGAGAACACCGCCGAGACCTTGCAATGAAGCATCACAAAACACTTCATAAGACTTGGACTCATCCGGAGGAGTAAGTACCGAAGCAGAAATGAGCTTCTCTTTGACTGTATTGAATGCAATATCACAATCAGGAGTCCACGAGTACTTGATATTCTTTTGCAACAGGCTGGACAGAGGCTTAGCAATCTTGGAGAAGTTCTCAATGAACCTTCTGCAATAGCTTGCGAGGCCAAGGAAACTTCGGAGTTGTTTGACATTCTGAGGAGGTTCCCACTTAACAATAGCTTCAACCTTCTCGGGGTTAACAGAAATGCCCTTGGGAGAGATAATATGACCAAGATAGAGGACTTCATCGAGCCAAAATTCGCACTTGGAGAACTTCGCATAAAAGCGGTGCTCACGGAGCCTGTCAAGAACCAAACGGAGCTGCTTGGCGTGGTCTTCTAAAGTCTTGGAGAATACCAAGATATCATCGAGGTACACGAGGACGAACTCATGGGTGAGGGGTTGAATATGAAGTGCATCATCCGCGAGAAGGTGGGTGGCGCATTTGCAAACTCGAAAGACATGACGGTGTACTCGTTGGAGCCATAACTCGTCCTGAATGCGATCTTGGGAATATCCTCTTGACGGATACAAATCTGATGGTAGCCCATCCGGCGATCAAGGTTTAAGAAAACCTTGGCTCCTTTGAGCTGCTCAAACAATTCATTGATATTGGGGAGAGGGTACTGCTACTTCTCGAGGTTGCGTTGTATTCCCTCGAAGAGGAAAGGGAGATGCAGCACTGTAGCGTAAGTATTTCCCTCTGTTTTTGAGAACTAAGGTATCAATCCAGTAGGAGACCACGCGCGAGTCCCTCGCACCTGCACAAATAAATAAGAACTTCGCAGCCAACGTGATAAGGGGTTGTCAATCCCTTTACGGTCACTTACGAAAGTGATATCTGATAGGGATGATAGTTTATATTTTTGGTATTTTTAGTTTATAAGAACATCAAATAAAAGCGGTAAAAGTAAAGTAGATGTAGATTGATATGTTGAGAATAGACCCGGGGGCCATAGTGTTCTCTAGTGGCTTCTCTCATGATAGCGATATTATACGGTGGGTAAAAAAATTATCATCGAGAAATTGATACAAAAGCAAATAATTATGAGACTATCTAGGCATGATCATTGTATATAGGCATCACGTCCGAGACAAGTAGACCGACTCCTGCCTGCATCTACTACTATTACTCCACACATCGACCGCTATCCAGCATGCATCTAGTGTATTGAGTTCATAAGAATAGAGTAACGCCTTAAGCAAGATGACATGATGTAGAGGGATAAACTGAAGCAATATGATATAAACCCCATATTTTTATCCTCGATGGCAACAATACAATACGTGCCTTGCTGCCCCTACTGTCACTGGGAAAGGACACCGCAAGATTGAACCCAAAGCCAAGCACTTCTCCCATTGCACGAACTATAGATCTAGTAGGCCAAACCAAACCAATAATTCGAAGAGACTTGCAAGGATATTATGAGGACACATAAAAATTTCAGGGAAGAACCAAATATCTTTCATAGATAACCTTGATCATAAACTTACTATTCACCGGATATCGACAAACACACCGCAAAAAGAGATTACATCGAATAGATCTCCTCGAAGACCGAGGAGAACTTTGTATTGAGATCCAGAGAGAGAGAAGAAGCCATCTAGATACTAGCTATGGACCCGAAGGTCTGTGGTAAACTACTAATGACTCATGGTAAGGGCCATGATGATGATGATGAAGACCTCCGTGATGGATCCACCTCCGGTGGAGCTCCGGAACAGGCTCCAAGATGGGATCTTACGGGAACAGAAGGTTACGGCGGTGGAATTAGGGTTTTCTCTCAGTTGTCGAAAGTTTCGGGGTACGTAGACTTATATAGGAAGAAGGAGGACACCGGGGGACGCTCGAGGGGCCCACGAGGTATGGGCGCGCCCTGGGCAGGGGGGCGTGCCCCCACCCTTGTGGGTGCCTTGATGCTCCCATGTCGTGGTTCTCAAGTTCCCTATGCGTGATTTTCTCCAAAAATATCTCCCGCGAAGGTTTCATTCCGTTTGGACTCCGTTTGATATTCCTTTTTTGCAAAACCCTGAAACAGGCAAAAAACAACAATCTGGACTGGGCCTTTGGGTTAGTAGGTTAGTCCAAAAATGATATAAAAGTGTATGATAAAGCCCATTAAACATCCAAGACTTCATAAATAATAGCATGGAACAATAAAAAATTATAGATACGTTGGAGACGTATCAAGCATCCCCAAGCTTAATTCCTGCTCGTCCTCGAGTAGGTAAATGATAAAGAAAGAATTTTTGATGTGGAATGCTAACCAATATAGTTTTTCAGTGTAATTCTCTTAATTGTGACATGAATGTTCAGATCTGAAAGATTCAAGATAAAAGTCTATATTGACATAAGAAATAACAATACTTCAAGCATAGTAACAAAGCAATCATGTCTTCTCAATATACTATGGCTAAAGAAAGTTATCCCTACAAAATCATATAGTCTGGCTATGCTCCCTCTTCATCACACAAAATATTCATATCATGCCCAACCCCGATTTCAGCCCAGCACTTGTTTTCATACTCTATCTTTTTAAACCTTTCAACTTTCACGCAATACATGAGCGTGAGCCATGGATATAACACAATGGGTGGAATAGAGGTGGTTGTGGAGAAGACAATAAGGAGGGATATAGTCTCACATCGACTAGGCGTATCAACGGGCTATGGAGATGCCCATTAATAGATATCAATGTGAGTGAGTAGGGATTGCCATGCAACGGATGCACTAGAGCTAAGTATGTATGAAAGCTCAACAAAAGAAACTAGTGGGTGTGCATCCAACTTGCTTGCTCACGAAGACCTAGGGCATTTGAGGAAGCCCATCGTTAGAATATACAAGCCAAGTTCTATAATAAAAATTCCCACTAGTATATGCAAGTGACTAAACATGAGACTCTCTACAATGAAGAACATGGTGCCACTTTGAAGCACAGGTGTGGAAAAAGATAGTAGCAATTGTCCCTTCTCTCTTATCTCTCTTTTTTTTTGAAGGGGCTTTCTCTTTTTTTATTAGCCCCTCTCTATTTTTTTGGGCCATCTCTTTTTTTTATTGGCCTTTCCTCACATGGGACAATGCTCTAATAATGATGATCATTACACTTTTATTACAACTCGAAATTACAACTCGATACTACAACAAGTATGACTCTACATGAATTACTCCGGCGGTATACTGAGATGTGCAATGAATCAAGAGTGACATATATGAAAATTATGCATGGTGGCCTTGCCATGAATACGATGTCAACTACATGATCATGCATGGCAATATGACAGTATGATGCGTGTCATATTAACGGAACGGTGGAAAGATGCATGGCAATATATCTCGGAATGGCTATGGAAATGCCATGATAGGTAGGTATAGTGGCTGTTTTGAGGAATAATATGGTGGCTGTTTTTGAGGAAGGATATATAGCGGGTTTATGGCACCGGCGAAAGTTGCACGGTACAAGAGAGGCTAGCAATGGTGGAAAGGTGAGAGTGCGTATAATCCATGGACTCAACATTAGTCATAAGAACTCATATACTTATTGCAAAAATCTATGAGTCATCAAAACAAAGAAATCAACGCATGCTCCTAGGGGTGAGGTTGGTAGGAGTTAACCATCGCGCGCCCCCGACCTCCACACAAAGGTTGGCACTCTACAAATACCTCATGCTCTAACTTCGTCACATAACGGTTCACCATACGTGCATGATACGGGAATCACTAAACTTTACACAAGTATTTTCAATTTCATAATAACTCCACTGGCATGACTCTAATATCACTATCCTCATATCTCAAAAAAATTATCAAGCATCCAACATCTCATCATATTCAATGCACTTAGTGTGAATTTTTTTACTACATTGACATTGGATGTCTATCATGTGAAGACTAGTTTCTTTATCCTAAACACATTACCATAATGTTTTAATAGACTCTCAAATAGATATAAGTGAAGCGTGAGAGTTCACCAATTTCTACAAAATATTACCACCACCGTGCTTTAAAAGATATAAGAGAAGCACTAGAGCAAAACTATTCAACTCAAAAGATATAAGTGAAGCACATAGAGTGTTCTAACAATTCCTAGGCCATATTTAACTCTCTCAAATAGGTGTGTCCAGCAAGGATGATTATGACAAACTAACAAGCAAAGACTCAAATTATACAAGACGCTCCAAGCAAAACACATAACATGTTGCGAATAAAAATATAGCTCCAAGTATAGTTACCGATGGATGAAGACGAAAGAGGGGATGCCCTCCCGGGGCATCCCCAAGCTTAGGCTGATGATTATCTTGAATTTACTTGGGGTGTCATGGGCATCCCCAAGCTTAGGCCTTTTCTACTCCTTGTTCCATAGTCCATCAAAGCATTACTCAAAACTTGAAAACTTCACAACACAAAACTTAGACAAAAATTCTCGTGAGCCCCGTTAGTATCAGAAAGCAAACCACTACTCAAAGTTGCAGCAATGAATTCATCCTGTCGGGGGAAACTGTCCGCCACGAACACCTATGGGACCGGAGCCCCTTTGTCTGTGCGGTACGAGGGCGGAGGGAGCACAAAGAGCAGATCGAAGCAGACGCGCGGGCAGTTTTACCCAGGTTCGGGCCGCACGGATGCGTAAAACCCTACTCCTGCTTGGTTGTGTATTGAGTGGGGCGCTCGGGAGCTTGAAGAAGCAGCTACACCGTGCATGAGAGTAATCTAGGTTTCGAACCCCCTTCACGTTGTGCATGGGCCTCCTTTTATAGTGCAAGGGGTCACCGACAGGTGTCAACGTAGGAGAAAGGGGTAAAAATGTAAAAGAGGTGGTAGTTGTAACAGTGCGGGAACAGTAGAGCTACAGTACAGAACAGTGGTCTATACCTACTTTAACAGTGGGGGACAAGGGCATTTAATGCCCGTCGCCGTCGACCCCAAAAGCTCCCGCCTTAGCGTCTCCGTCCGCCACGGCGACGGATTTATCGCCGTGGTGCGCCACCGTGTACCCCAGGCTGCACAGCCATCCACCACGCGTCCCTGGTTAGGCCCCAGGGCGACGCGTGGGCCGATGAGCTGGAGCGCGGGCACACAGCGTAGCCTTCCCGGCAAGCGCCTTGCCGGGGCCTTGATCTTGCCGGGCCCGGGAACTTGCCGCTCCCCGGGCCCCTTGCCGGGGCGTGCATAGCGCCGAGGCAATATCTTCTAATCTTCCTGGCAAGCTCCTCTTGCCAGGGTCTTGTGTTAGTGGAACAACCTTGAGCCTGGTACGGCCTTCCCGGCAAGCTCCTCTTGCCGGGGTCTCGTTCTTCTGTCTTGTATACTTTGTTTTTGAATGGTTTGATAGGAGGCAGGAAGGTCTCCGGCGAGCACGCAGTAAACCTTGCCGCGGGAAGCTGCAACTGCCCGTGCACAAGTTGGGGTACTGGGGTACCCCTACCTTAGTACACCGACAGGAGCCCCCGGGCCTGGGCCACACACGGTGCCGAGCGCTGTTGGGCCAGGCCCAAAACAGTGCACGGGCACCCGCGGCCCGCGGCGCGCCGAATCCACTTCCATATCCGCCGCATCCCATGGTAACGGCACGCGTCGATTGCGGCGCCGTGGGATGGGACGTGCCCACGATCTCTTAATGGAAAGGGGGAAACGCCCCCCACTCCCCCATAAAAGCAGAGGCAGCGGGCGCGGTTCCCCTCCCTGTGCTCTCATTACGTCGTCTTCTAGCTGCAAAAAGATTCCTTCTTGTGCTCCGCCTCCACAGCTCCGCCGCCGCCGAGCTCTTCGTCCCCTTCCTTCCGCCGCGTCCGCCATGGCCCCAAAGACCGACAAGGCGAAAGCGGAGAAGTCCAAGAAAGAGAAATCCGAGCAAGCAGCCAAGCTCATCGCTTACCGGAAGCGGCACGTCGTCTTCTCACCGAGGCTCGGCGTGCAAGAACTCTGGAACAAGTATTACTTGTTCTGGTCCAAGGGCACCGATGCGCATCCCCGCACCCGAGCATACCCGGCCGCCGCCAAGGACAACTATCCCGGCGGGTATTACTTCTTTGCTGCCTTTTTCCACTGTGGTCTCTGTCCTCCTTTTTCGAACTTTTTCTGTGATATCATGAACACGTATGGCTTCCATCTGCTTGATTTCACCCCCAACGCCATCCTCACCATGGCCGTTTTCGCACATATGTGCGAAAACTTCATAGGAGTCCACCCCAACGTAGCCCTCTTTAGACACTTTTTCACCCCTAGAGCCGAGGCCGATGCCCCTCTCTCCGGATGTATTTCTTGGGTCTTCCGTCTCGGGAAGAAGGGGTCGTACTTGCCGGGGGAGCTCCGCGGCAAGTGGGAGGAATGGCGAGCGGAGTGGTGCTGGATTGTAGAAGATCAGCCGCAAGCCTTCACTGCGCCGCGCACAACGCCTATCGCGCGCGGCAGAGATTGGAGCGATCTAGACTCCGACGACGTCAAGCTCGACATCGCCCTCGTCCGGATCCTCCGTCTTCGGCTGGCCCGGCTGTCAGTTGCCGAGGTGGGCGCAGATTTCCTCCGCCGGCGCATCGCCCCTCTCCAAGACCGGAAGAGGCCGGCCTGGGAGTACGGCGGCCCGGCAGACATCATGAGGCTGCGCCCCGGGCTTAATTTTAACTTCACCACTCTGGAGCTGCGCGGGATGGTACGAGAGCTCTTCAAGTACGACCCGGCGCACCCCGAGTGGTTCAGGACTCCCCGGGAAGTGGTGCCGCTCTGCAACAACGCCGCGAGGGACCGGATCCTTGCCATGATGCCGATGTGCGACTCGCATGGCTTGGACCGCTCGTGGATCGCCCCGAAGCCCATCGACGTCCTCAACTTCTACGACAACCTCGTCGAGGTGGCGAGCAACAAGGAGGACCTCAAGCTGCATACGCGGGACACCACCGAGCAGGAAATCGCCTACATAGCTTCTCGGGCTGAGGAGGCTGCCGCAGCCGCGGCGGCAGGAGTCTTCGGGTTCTCGCCGGAGGAGGCGGAGGCCGAAGAGGCGTCCACCCAGGCGGAAGAGGCGGAGATCCGCCGATTGCTGAACCTCCCACCCGACGCGCTCGCCGGGGTCCCCTCGTTGAGGCACTCCGGGATCCATGGGATCGCGACGGAGGCCGCGGCAAGGGAGGGCACCGCCGGAGGAAGCAGAGGCGCCGCGAGGGGCGGAGGCGCCAAGGGGAAGAGGGCCGCAGCGCTGGATGCTGGGCCCAGCGAGCCGGCCGGGGCAGAGGAGGAGGAGGAGGAGGAGGCCGAAGACTCCGGCGGATCTACAGAGTTGTACGCCGACGACCTCTCCTCGCCGGAGAGCTCCCCGCCCCCGGCAAGCCCGAAGGAGTCCCCGGCAAAGCGTCTCCGCAAGGCGGCGACGGGGGAAAGGGCACAGGCGCCCCGGCAACAGCCACCTCGGCGGGCGGCTCCCCGGGGGAGTCAAGCCGCGCCAAGGCCGTCCGGCGCACCAGCCGCAGCAGAGGCGGCCCGTGCGCGGACCACGACGGAGGCGCCCCGCAGGCCGGCGGCGAGCCGGCAGGGGTCTTCTCGGAGCGGAGCAGCGGCTCCGCCCGCCCCCCGGGCGCCGGCAGCCACAGGGGCTGGGTCTTCGCAGCCCCCAGCCCCGGTGAGTACCAAGCGCGCGAGGGAGTCTTCGCCTCCCGCTCCTCGCGTCGACGCGCCCACGGTGGAGTATGACTTCTCCGCCCTGAGCGAGGACGACGAGGAGGACCAGGAGTAAGGATCCGAAGTTCCTCATCTTCTTGATTTTTTGTCTTGAGCTTCTGTTGATGCTAACTCTGTCTTCCGTTCTGGTTTCAGGACCCTGGCCCATCGCGCCGCGAAGAAGGCCAAGGCGCCCGAGGCCGAAGTCGCGGAGGACTCGGCAGCGGCGGCAACAGAGGGCGCGCCGGAGCCGAGCCTGCCGGACTCTGGCACTGCTCCGATGAGCAGCCCCCAGCGCAGCCCGCAGCGCAGCCCCCAGCGTAAGTCTGGGGTTCTTTCTTTTCGCTTGTCGGGGTACGTCTGAGGCTTTTGATTTTATCTTCATGTTTTGACATTTCTTGTCTTGTTCCGTGCAGAGGAGGAGCCGCAGCGGGAAGAGCGCCCGGAGACCACCGCCGAGGAGCTGCAGGCACCGCCATCCCCGCCAAGGCAGGACTCTCCGGCAAGGGAGAATGCTCCGTCAAGGGCGGGTACTCCGCCAAGGCAGAGTACCCCGCCAAGGACGAGCAGCCCGGCAAGGGCGGCCACCCCGCCAAGGCCAAGTTCCCCGGCGAGGGCGACTACTCCGACGAGGCCGAGCTCCCCGGCGAGGGAGCCCGCCGCTGAGGACGCCCGCCAAGGTAACCTTTGTAACTTGTCTTCTTGGCTTATCTCTTTTTTGGATATTTGCTTGGGTCTTGAATTTCTTTGTCTTCTTCTTCTTCCTAGATCTTCCTCCTCCTGTGCCTATGGAGACGGAGGTGATTATCCTCGAGGAGGAGGATGCGCAGGGCGGCGGCGGCGACGCTCCAGTCGTCGAGGAGGTGGGCGAGGCCGCCGAGCCGGCCATGCAAGAGACTGCTCCGGCTGCGGACGCAGCGGCCGGGGAGGGGGACGGTGGCCGCACCGCCGACCCGGAGGTGGCGGGAGCATCGGATGCTGCGCCGGCCACCGGTCCCTCCGCCGGCGAGGAGCAAAGGTTCTATCTCGAGGCCCCCAATGGCGTCTTCATCCAGATGCCGTGGGGGTCTTCGTCGCGAGCTCCTGCGGAGGGCGAGGCGTTCGACGGAGAGGTCCTCGCCTCCGCAGGCCTGAAGATCGTCCAGGCGCCCGGTGGAGGTGAGGGGCCCGAGGAGGAGCGATTGCTTTATCAACTCCTGGCCCTTTACCGGGCCAGGCAAGCAAAGCTCGCTTCCCGGGAGGCTCTTGCCGCCAAGGCTGCGGCGGAGATGGAGAAGCGCGCGGCGGAGCTCAGCGCCGCCAACCAGGCTGCTCTCCGTCAGGTGGCGGAGGAGCGAGAGCGTCTCGCCGGCGAGTACCAAGAGTGGGTACTTGAGAGGGCCGAAGCCGATGAACAGCAGCGCCTCGCCGGGGTGGAGATGTCCCGGCGAGAGGGGGAGCTCGCGCAGCGGAAGGTGGAGCTGGATTCTCATGAAGAATACCTTGCCGCTCGCGAGGCTGCCCTTGGCGGGGAGCTGAAGGAGGCGAAGGCCGCCGCGGTTGCCGCGGAGGACGCCAAGAAAGAGCTCGCCGCCAAGGTTGAACAACTGGAGAAGGCGATGAAGGTGAGCGCCGAGAAGGTCGCCGCGCTCATCCTGGAGCGCGAGAAGGACGCTCACACAAACTCAGAGCTCCAGGTGAGTTTATCCAAGAGGGGTGACGAGCTGAAGGCCGCCAAGGATTCCATCGAAGACTTGGAGCTGAAAGTCACCACCCTGAAGGAATCGCTTGATGCTGCCCGGGCCCAGGAGACCAAGTTGAAGGATGAGCTCCGCAAGGAGCGAACCTTGATGGAGAGCGTCAACAGGGCCTCCGAGCTCTTCCGGCAGACTATCGAGGTGTGGACCGAAGAGCTGGTTTCTTCTGCGTCCAACATTGACCAGGAGTTGCTTGCTTTGAAGGTCGAACATCTTATCTACTCGCCGGATCCAGACCTCCCGCACAGCGCCAAGCTCAGCCTCTTCTTCAGAGGCGTCGCTCCGGCTCTTGCAGGTCTCCGGAACCGCATCCCCGCGCAGCTGGCCGAGGAGTCGCGCCGTCTCTGCGCGGGAACTCTGGAGCGGGTGTTGACGAAGATCGTATACCGCAACCCGGGGATCAAC
Source organism: Secale cereale (assembly GCA_902687465.1). NCBI lineage: Eukaryota > Viridiplantae > Streptophyta > Magnoliopsida > Poales > Poaceae > Secale > Secale cereale. Next base: position 167,350,488 of record LR738714.1, on the reverse strand, counting down.
CTCACGAACGTTCTTCGCACCCTGCCGGCAGATGCAGACACGGAGGCCCTGAAGGAGCAGGTCGGCCACATCATCGCCAAGGTGGCAAAGCTTGGCAGGAAGGAAGGCGACCGCGTAGACTAGGGCTCCATTTATCTTTATCTTTTTGTTGCTGCATATTATGTTATGAACTCATTAGTCCATTGCGACAAGTTATCCTTGTAAGATATT
>LR738714.1:167290222-167343178 GCA_902687465.1 Secale cereale | reverse complement strand
TTGCTCTTCACCACGATGTCATCCATGTAGGCTTCTACATTTCTGTGGATCTGTGGCTCAAAAGCAGTGTACACTACCCTTGCAAAAGTTGAGCCTGCATTCTTCAATCCAAATGGCATGCGGATAAAGCAATAGGTGCCACATGGAGTGATAAATGCAGTCTTCTCTTCATCTTCCTTGGCCATGAAAATCTGGTGATAGCCTGAGTATGCATCAAGAAAACAGAGTAGCTCACATCCGGCAGTGGAGTCAACGATCTGGTCAATGCGCGGCAAAGGGAAGGGATCCTTGGGACATGCTTTATTGACATCAGTGAAGTCTATACACAGTCTCCACTTCCCGTTGGCCTTGCGCACGACGACTGGGTTTGCCAGCCACGTCGGATGGATCACACCTCTAACTAGGCCGGCTGCCTCTAGTTTCTTGATCTCCTCATTGATGATCTCTTGGCGCTCCACGGCTTGCTTCCTCACTTTCTGCTTGATGGGCCGCGCATGAGGACAAACAGCAAGCTTGTGCTCAATCACCTTCCTGGGAACGCCGGGGATGTCAGATGGTTGCCAAGCAAACACATCGACATTCGCCCGCAGGAAGGCGACGAGCGCGCTTTCCTATTTGCTGTCAAGGGTGGCACTGATGGTGAAGGTACCACCAGTGCCATCCTCCTTTGCGGACACCTTCTTGGTTGCCGGAGGAGCAGCCATCCCTTTCTTGCTCTTGCCGGTGGAGCTCGATGGAACGTCCTCGACGGCGGCGCAGCACTCCGAAGAGGTGCGGTTGCCGGAGTGGGTCCCAGAGCACTTGCCGGACTTGGTCTTCGTCTTCTTCCCCCCGGGAGCTTCAGCGGCAAGAGTATCCTTCTCGGCCGCAGCTGCCGCATCCCGGTAAATCTTGTCGGCGCAAATAAGCGCATCTTTCTTGTCGCTATGGACAGTGATGACGCTTATCGGCCCCGGCATCTTCAGCACGTTGTAGGCATAGTGGGAAGCTGCCATGAACTTGGCGAGGGTGGGACGGCCGAGTATTCCATTGTAGGGCAATGGAATATCGGCAACGTCAAAAGTGATGCGCTCAGTTCTGAAGTTGAGCTCCCCGCCAAAGGTCACCGGCAGAGTAATCTTTCCCTTGGGCTTGCTCCTTCCCGGGTTGATTCCTTGGAATGAACCGGTCTCTTCGAGCTCGCCGTCTTGAATCTGGAGTTTCTTGATCACAGCAGAGGAGATCAAGTTCAGCCCGGCCCCGCCGTCAACCAACATTTTGGTGACCTTGAGGTTGCGGATGGTGGGGGAAACCAGCATCGGCAAGCACCCGACCGCCGTGGTGCGGTCAGGGTGATCCTCAAGGTCAAAAACGATGGGCGTGCTGGACCATTTGAGGAGCCTGCGCGACTCCACGGGCGGCTCCGCTGCATTGACCTCACGCACCCACTGTTTCAGCTGGCGGTGGGAGGTGTGCAGGGAGGCGCCACCGTCGACGCACAGGACCTCCGTGGCCTTCTGGAACTCCTGCTCGCTGTTCTCGTCGTCCTCCATGTCTTCATCGTCGTCTTCGTCGTTGTCGCGGCCCCGGGGAGGTCGATCTCCTTGCCGCTGCTTGGCCTTGCCGCGGCGTCCTCCCCGGCCATTGAACGGCCGCTTCTTGCTGGGCTCTTCCCCGCCACCTTGGGCCTTCTCCTTGTCGCGCCTCTCGTACTCACCTTTTTGCTGCTCGACGAGGTACTCGACGCGCTTGCAGTTGGAGAGATCGTGACCCTTGGTGCGGTGAATCTTACAGTATTGCTTGTCGGAGCTACCCGGCTTGTCGGCCGCCGCCGCAGGGGCAGGCTCCTTGCCGGAGCCGCCAGCCTGCGCTTGCTTGGCGGGGGCCTCCTTGCCGGACTTCTCGACGGCAAGCACTTCCTTCTTGCCCTTCTTCCTGTTGTTCCGCCGCCGGCTCTTCTTTGCCGGGGCGGCGTCGTCGCTGTCGCTTCCCCCTGCGCCAGCATCCTCCCCGGGGAGTTTCCTCCCTTCTTCCGCGCGGGCGCATTTGTCAGCAAGAGCGTAAAGCTCGCTGACGTCCCTGATCTTGGTCATCGCCATCTCCTCACGCATGCGGCGGTTACGCACGTTCTGATGGAACGCGCTGATAACCGCGGCAGGGTGAACGTCTGGGATGTTGTGTTGCACCCGGCTGAAGCGTTGGATATATTTGCGCAGGGGCTCGCCTTCCTTCTGGGCCAAGATATGGAGATCGCTCTCCTGGCCATGGGGTTTGTGGCCGCCGGTGAAGGCGCCAACAAACTGATGGCAGAGGTCGGCCCAAGAAGAGATAGAGCCTTCCGGCAAGTGCATGAGCCACGAACGGACGTTCGGCTTCAGCACGAGCGGGAAGTAGTTGGCTAGGATCTTCTCGTCGCGCCCCCCAGCAGCTTGCACTGCGATAGTGTAGACGCTGAGAAACTCCGAGGGGTGCGTCTTGCCGTCGTACTTCTCCGGTACGTCGGGCTTAAAGTTCTTCATGCTGGGCCACTGGACGCGCCGCAGCTCGCGGGTGAACGCAGGGCAGCCTGCCGCGTACGGCAAGTCGCCTGGTTCACCGGGCGCGGGTGCGTCGACAGTGTTCCCAGCTCTCTTGTCGGATTGTCGCCGAGCTTCTCGGCGGCGCTCGATCGTGGTCCGAGCGTCTTCATCTCGCCGGTCGTCGAGGACCTGGCGCTGGTCCCGACGGGCCCGCGGGTCCGACGAGGCTGTGGAGCCGTCGTCGGGGTTGTTCCGGCGGGGCGGCGTCTTCTGCTTCTGCGGCGGGGAGTGCACGCTTGTCGCACCCCCGGCAGTCTTGTCGCCGATAGCCTTCGTCTTCTCAGCCTGCCGCGGCCGTGAGGCCGACGGCTGCTGCGGAGAGTCGTTGTTGGCGAAGTCTATCAGGCTCCGGATAGTGGCCCTCCATTCTTCGGCCTTGTCGGCCACCGGAGGAAAATCGAGGAGCAGCTGCGCCCTTGCGAGCGCTTCTGCCGGAGTAGTGGGGAACGCGGGCGAGCGGTGCGAGGAGCGGGATACGCTCGGACTTCTAACGACGTTAGAAGGAGCGGGGTCCCGCGCCGGCGCCTTCGCTTTGCTTGTGCCCGGACGGGGGTCCGGGGCGTCCCGCGAACCTCCAGTTTGGCCTTGTCCCAGCAAGCGGATACCACCTCCCGTGGTATGGCGCTGCGGGGTCGTCGTGTGCTGTGATGGACGCGGCGCGTCCACGGAGACCGAGGTCCGGTCGTCCGTCTTGTTCTTGGATCTGGTGGCACCGTGAGTGTCCTCGCCGGCGACCACCCTTCCGACGGCGTCTCCCCCGCCCACCGTTGGCTCTGGTGGCGGCGGGTGAGACGCAGACGGGCCTCCGACCTCCGAAGGCTTCTTCTTCGGGGCCATGGAGCTGTCGCTGATGAAGTTGCTGATGAAACTGGAGAGGTTGATGAAGAATGCGCCCGCGCGAACGCCGGATCAGGTTCGCACAACCTCGACGCCCCCTACCTGGCGCGCCAAAGATGTCGGGGGAAACTGTCCGCCACGAACACCTATGGGACCGGAGCCCCTTTGTCTGTGCGGTACGAGGGCGGAGGGAGCACAAAGAGCAGATCGAAGCAGACGCGCGGGCAGTTTTACCCAGGTTCGGGCCGCACGGATGCGTAAAACCCTACTCCTGCTTGGTTGTGTATTGAGTGGGGCGCTCGGGAGCTTGAAGAAGCAGCTACACCGTGCGTGAGAGTAATCTAGGTTTCGAACCCCCTTCACGTTGTGCATGGGCCTCCTTTTATAGTGCAAGGGGTCACCGACAGGTGTCAACGTAGGAGAAAGGGGTAAAAATGTAAAAGAGGTGGTAGTTGTAACAGTGCGGGAACAGTAGAGCTACAGTACAGAACAGTGGTCTATACCTACTTTAACAGTGGGGGACAAGGGCATTTAATGCCCGTCGCCGTCGACCCCAAAAGCTCCCGCCTTAGCGTCTCCGTCCGCCACGGCGACGGATTTATCGCCGTGGTGCGCCACCGTGTACCCCAGGCTGCACAGCCATCCGCCACGCGTCCCTGGTTAGGCCCCAGGGCGACGCGTGGGCCGATGAGCTGGAGCGCGGGCACACAGCGTAGCCTTCCCGGCAAGCGCCTTGCCGGGGCCTTGATCTTGCCGGGCCCGGGAACTTGCCGCTCCCCGGGCCCCTTGCCGGGGCGTGCATAGCGCCGAGGCAATATCTTCTAATCTTCCTGGCAAGCTCCTCTTGCCAGGGTCTTGTGTTAGTGGAACAACCTTGAGCCTGGTACGGCCTTCCCGGCAAGCTCCTCTTGCTGGGGTCTCGTTCTTCTGTCTTGTATACTTTGTTTTTGAATGGTTTGATAGGAGGCAGGAAGGTCTCCGGCGAGCACGCAGTAAACCTTGCCGCGGGAAGCTGCAACTGCCCGTGCACAAGTTGGGGTACTGGGGTACCCCTACCTTAGTACACCGACACATCCTTTGTTTATATTGGTGTTAAACCTACTGTATTCCAACTTCTCTATGGTTCATATCCTCCAATACTACTCATAGATGCATCGAAATAAGCAAACAACACACGAGAAACAGAATCTGTCAAAAACAAAACCGTCTGTAGTAATCTGCAGGTTTCGCCTACTTCTGGAACTCCAAAAAATTCAAACTAAACTGGTAAATTTGCGGAAATTGTCTATTAATCATCTGCAAAAAGAATCAACTAAATACCACTCTCCAGTAAAATCTGACGACTACTTTAGCAAGTGCTAACGATTCTGTTTTTCACAGCAAGATCATATAAACTTCACACAAGTCTTCCCAAAGGTTCTACTTGGCACAAACACTAAAAAAAACATGAAACCACATATAATAAGAGGCTAGATGCAATATGTATTCCCTAACAGAAACAAAAACAAAAAAAATATAAAGTTTGGTTGCCTCCCAACAAGCGCTATCGTTTTACGCCCCTAGCTTGGCACGATACAAGATAAATCTAGGTATTGCCATCTTTGGAAGGCAATCCATAAGTGGCTCTCATGATAGATTCATATGGTAATTTGATTTTCTTTCTAGGAAAGTGTTCCATGCCTTTCCTTAACAGAAATTGGAATCTAATATTGCCTTCCTTCATATCGATAATTGCACCAATCGTTCCAAGGAAAGGTCTAGCAAGAATAATAGGACATGAAGGATTGCAATCTATATCAAGAACAATGAAATCTACGGGCACATAATTCCTATTGGAAACAATAAGAACATCATTAATTCTTCCCATAGGTTTCTTAATAGTGGAATCCACAAGATGCAAATTTAAAGAACAATCATCAAGCTCATGGAGACACTAGCACCCAAATCACACAAAGCATAGCATTCATGATCTTTTATTTTTATTTTTATAGTAGGTTGCTAATGCTACTTCTCGAGCTTGCGTTGTATTCCCTCGAAGAGGAAAGGGAGATGCAACACAATAGCGTAAGTATTTCCCTCAGTTTTTGAGAACCAAGGTATCAATCCAGTAGGAGACCACGCGCGAGTCCCTCGCACCTGCACAAACAAATAAGAACTTTACAGCCAACGCGATAAGGGGTTGTCAATCCCTTTACGGTCACTTACGAAAGTGAGATCTGATAGGGATGATAGGTTATATTTTTGGTATTTTTAGTTTATAAGAATAGCAAATAAAAGCGGTAAAAATAAAGTAGATGTAGATTGATATGTTGAGAATAGACCCGGGGGCCATAGTGTTCTCTAGTGGCTTCTCTCATGATAGCGATATTCTACGGCGGGTAAACAAATTACGGTCGAGCAATTGATAGAAAAGCGAATAATTATGAGACTATCTAGGCATGATCATTGTATATAGGCATCACGTCAGGGACAAGTAGACCGACTCCTGCTTGCATCTACTACTATTACTCCACATATCGACCGCTATCCAGCATGCATCTAGTGTATTGAGTTCATAAGAACAGAGTAACGCCATAAGCAAGATGACATGATGTAGAGGGATAAACTCAAGCAATATGACATAAACCCCATCTTTTTATCCTCGATGGCAACAATACAGTACGTGCCTTGCTGCCCCTACTGTCACTGGGAAAGGACACCACAAGATTGAACCCAAAGCCAAGCACTTCTCCCATTGCAAGAACTATAGATCTAGTAGGCCAAACCAAACCAATAATTCGAAGAGACTTGCAAGGATATTATGAGCACACATAAAAAGTTCAGAGAAGAATCAAATATCTTTCGTAGATAACCTTGATCATAAACTCACAATTCATCGGATCTCGACAAACACACCGCAAAAAGAGATTACATCGAATAGATCTCCTCGAAGAACGGGGAGAACTTTATATTGAGATCCAGAGAGAGAGTAGAAGCCATCTATATACTAGCTATGGACCCGAAGGTCTGTGGTAAACTACTCACAACTCATGGTGAGGGCAATGATGATGATGATGATGATGATGACCTACGTGATGGATCCCCCTTCGGTGGAGCTCCGAAACAGGCTCCAAGATGGGATCTCACGGGAACAGAAGGTTACGGCGGTGGAATTAGGGTTTTCTCTCTATTGTCGAAGGTTTCGGGGTACATAAACTTATATAGGAAGAAGGAGGACATCGAGGGACACTCGAGGGGCCCACGAGGTAGGGGGGCGCGCCCTGGGCAGGGGGGCGGGCATCCCACCCTCGTGGGCGCCTCGATGCTCCCGTGATGTGGTTCTCAAGTTCCCTGTGCGTGATTTTCTCTAAAAATATCTTTCGCGAAGGTTTCATTCCGTTTGGACTCTGTTTGATATTCTTTTTCTACAAAATCCTGAAACAGGAAAAAAACAACAATCTGGACTGGGCCTTTGGGTTAGGAGGTTAGTCCCAAAAATGATATAAAAGTGTATGATAAAGCCCATTAAACATCCAAGACTTCATAAATAATAGCATGGAACAATAAAAAATTATAGATACATTGGAGACGTATCAGGTACTTATTCTTAATTGTCTTCTTGTTCAATGGCCGGTAATCAATGCACAATTGTTCCGTACCATCCTTCTTCTTGACAAAAAGAACACGGCAGCCCCAAGGAGAATAACTTGGTATGATCAGACCCATTCGTTCTTGCTCGTCGAGTTGCTTCTTCAATTCCTTCAACTCTTTAGGAGAAAGCTTATACGGGCGCCGACAGGCTGGCTCCGTACCGGGTTCAAGTTCAATGACGAATTCAACTGGATGGTTGGGAGGCATGCTTGGAAGCTCTTCAGGAAATACATCCTCATACTCGCAAACCATCGGAATCTGGGATATGGCATTAATCTCGCCCTTGTCATTGAGAGAGAATAGCCTGATTGTGTTATCTCGAGCTGCGAAGATAATCACATCTTCGAAAGGATGTGTTATATTCACCTCTCTGTTAGCACAATTGAGAAGAGTATCGTGCTTAGAGATCCAACCCATTCCAAGAATAAGATCAATGTCGGAGTTGCCAAGAACCATAGGCGAGGCTAAAAATTTATAATTTCCCGTCTTGATGGAGACATCCGGAGTCAACATCTTGGTATGCATGAACAAACCCGGAGAGGAAACTATTATTGGCCTAGGTATCAGAACAGAATGCAAGTTGTGCATGGATGCAAACGGCTTTGATATGAATGAAATGGATGCACCAGAATCAAATAACACTTTGGCAGGAATATCGTTGACCGGAAGAGGACCCATTATCACATCAGAAGACTCCTTTTCTTGAGCTGCATTCATCATGTTCACTCTTGCTGTATTGGGGTTGTGCTTGACAATAACATTGCTTGGAGGTCTGACCGGAGGAGGAGGCGGAAGGTGCCTTTGGTTGGTGCATCTGTTTGCATAGTGACTCTTCTGACCACACTTGTGACAGATGACCTCTGAGATCGGGCGCTGAGGAAGAGCGCTAGACTTTGGAGCTTGGTACTGAGACTTGTTCTCTTTGCTTGGGTTGGGTGGGTGGGAAAATCCACGACCACGTGAGTGCTTGTTCTGAATCGGAGGACGGAGCACTGTAGGAGGCGGGAGCCAGAACTTCAGCTGCTTGGCGACCACTTGAGAGGAAGAGGAGGAGTGAACAACATCTCTTATCCTCTTTTTGGAAGCTTCACATTTGAGCTGAGCTGCCTCTTGCTTGAGAGCCATGTTGTAGAATTGATCAAATTCATCTGGCTCGAACAGAGTGAGTGCAAGTTGGAGTTCATCTTTCAGACCACCTCGGAACTGGTAGATTTTGATCTTGGCATCGGGGATGTCTTGCTTCACATAACGGGCAAGATTCTGGAACTTGACATTGTACCACTACTAGGAAAAGGCCTACTAATGGCGCACCAGTTTTGCCTACTAATGGCACACTACTGGTGCGCCATTAGTACCAGGCCACTAGTATTTTTTACTAATGGCACACCACTGGTGCGCCATTAGTATAGGCGACGGTGTGCCATTAGTATGCCTCCCAGGGGGGCATATATACCCATGTGCTTTGGCATACTAATGGCGCACTCTTGTGTGATGCGCCATTAGTAACTTTGGCATACCAATGGCACACTGTGGGATGATGCGCCATTAGTATCCTTTGGCTTACTAATGGCACACTGTGATGTGATGCGCCATTAGTATGAATATTAGGTTTTTTATTTTTTTTTTACTTTTCTGATTTTTGCACAGGTTACAAAATGTATTATTGGACAGAATATAGACAGCAGCACACATCAACAGCAGATTCATCGAATACAATAGAAGATTAGTCTCTAAATACAATTCATCATATTAGTCTCCGAATACAATTCATCATATTAGTCTCCGAATTCAAAAGACTGAACAAAGATAGAACATTATATTACAAGTATCGAGACCGCGAGTAGCGAGTTTGTCTTCACATTACAAGTCGATATCGATCATCTAAACTACCATCACATAGAAGAGAGCTGCGGTCATCACGATGAGCATCATCGCGATGAAACTCGTCTTCATTCGGTTCCTCCAACGCTCCCTCCCCTCTCCCGCTAGATAGCGCGCGTATCTAGATTCTGCCTCCGCCCTAGTGGTGTACCCTTTGTAACTGTTATCGCGGAAACGATGAACCTGTCTCCAACACTCCTCCCAGTCGTCGTAGACTCCGGGAACCTTACCCTTGTACACGACATACGCGGCATCGCTATGCACTAGCCAAACGAAACGTTAGTACCAATTCACAAACAATACATACGCAATATATAAGTATGCAACAAAACGATCGGAAGACAAAAGCAAGACATTAATAGCATCGATTACATCTAAGTTGAACGACTGTCGAAACCAAAGAGGCATACTACAAGTTCATTAAAGTTTAATTACAACATGAGCCAATCGATGTTTCAGAACTAGACACATCATCACTACTTTCGACTCGACTCAAGGGACCGGAGCGTGGATGAAGCCGCCATCTATCGTGGGAGTCATGAAATCGCGGGCGTTGTCAGCCTGCATTTGTAGCATTGTGTCTATGTCACTGTTGGACGGTTGATTTCTCAGGTAGAACTGCCCCGAGGTATGAAGGACATCTTGATGAATGATTTCCGCAAACTCCGACTGGATGTGAAAGAATTCTTGTCTAATGTCCGCGTCCTGGATTGCCGACACGCTCGCGGACGAATCTTTGAGTTTATCTGGTAGCAGAAGGTGATGATGGTCCCGTACGATCGCCCGCATGTGATGGATGGCGTAGTAGGCACCCTTTTGACCGCCAGGCGGCTGCTTGACGCAGCAGAACATCATATTGTGGGCGAACACGTGCTTGCCATACTTACGAACTGTCCTGGTGAACGTGCCTCCAGTTTTGGCATAGCCGGGGAGAACATCATCAAGAACTTTCTTGACATTTGTGTAGTCTACCTTGGACTGACGGTCCGAGTCGAAATACGTGGCCATGGAATATTTTGGGCTTAGGAGGATGAGTGTGCAATGTGTGTCACTGCACAAAACACGGAATGTTAAAAGAAAAACGATCGAAATCTAAGAATTCATATGTTACGGGGTGGTTGAGGGGACGACTTACTCGGGAAAGTAAGGCACGAGGAAGTTTGCTACCTTAGGGTCCGCGAAATATCGCTGCAGACGAGGAGTGTTTGGAAAGTACCATACCACTTTTCGAGGAGCTTTCTTTCTCTTCTTGTATCGAGTGACGCCGCACACCAGACATATGGTAGACTCCGCGTGCTCGTCCCGATAAATGACGCAATTGTTCATGCACACATGGTATTTCACGTGCGGTAAATCCAGAGGACACAAGATTTTCTTCGCCTCCTCGAAACTGGTCGGGCACTTGTTCCCCTTGGGAAGACGTTCGTGCCAGAATGACATGTTCTCGTCGAAGCATGCGTCGGTCATTTTGTGTTTTACCTTCATCTCCAGAGCCATGAGCGTTACTTTCAAGCGGGTATCCTCGGGCCTGCATCCTTCATACAATGGAGTAATCGCGTCTACCTCCAGTTGATCCAGCTTGGCTTTCTCTCGGGCGGCAGCTCTTGCGTTATCCGTCTGCTTGAGAAACAACTCTTGAATATGATGGTCCTGCACCCAGCCCATCGATGGTCCAGCATCGTCTCCTCCGCCGGCATGATCATCTTCATGATCATGCCCGTCGTCTGCTCCGGCATCTTCCTCATCATCATGTCCTGCATCTTCTACAAGATGACTGTGTACAGCATCACCGTCGTGATCATGACCTAGAGATTCTTCATCTTCTCGCCCGCCCGAGCCGCGGTGGTTGTCTTGCTGCCCTTCCTCATTTCTTTCCCGGCCCCCATGGACAACTTCGTAGTCATCTTCATCACCTTGCCACCGATTAGCCATCCATGAAACCACGCAAGAGCAAGTGGTCCCGGACCTGCCCAGAATCCGGGTCCGCAATAAGGCTCTTCAGCTTGCATCTTCGACACGGACATCTTATCTCCGTCTCGTTTTTTTGAAGCATCTCGGCCTTCGCATAGCTCAAAAACCTATTCACGATGCCTTCGGTCATCGTGCGGACCATGGTCGCCTGCGGGGTAGAGCAAAACGATATTTTAGAACCAAGAAAAAATTTGGCATGACTTTCCCTAAAAATAGGACAAAAAAGAATGCATAATGCCAAAATTCTCGCCGAAACGGAAATGAATCAACATTCCGGCAAAATATTGGCAACTATCGCATTTCAAATACCGGTACCTACAAACACAAACATATATGCAACACCACAAACTTATGCAACACCACGAACATACATAGATCTAGCAAGGCCATAAAAAGTGCATGTGCACATTGTTGGAGGGAGAACAACATAAAGATAGCTTCCCCCCTTACTTACCTATCAAAAAAGGTAATTTGACCACTTAATTTGGATGAATCTATGGTGGAAATGAGGTGACAAGGACGAGGCAGCCGAGACAAGCTTTGGAGGAGGAGGTGGAGAGAATGAAGTGGGGAGAAAGTGAGTGGGTAGGTGTGGCTGTCCAAAATATCTTGTTGGTCCCAGGTTACTAATGGCGCACCATCTCCAAATGTGCCATTAGTAACCCAGGTTACTAATGGAGCACCTGCTGGAGGTGCGCCATTAGTAGTTTTGCAAAAAAAATACTAATGGCGCACTGTGGGATAGTGCGCCATTACTAGTTTAAACTAGTAATGGTGCACTATGGCACGGTGCGCCATTAGTAGTTTTGTAAAAAAAAGAATAAAAAAAGAATAGTAGTGGCGCACTCTGTGGCTGGTGCGCCATTACTAGTTACAACTAGTAATGGCGCACTGTGCCTGGATGCGCCATTAGTATGTTTGGAAAAAAAATTTGTTACTAGTGGCGCACCATGTGCCTAGTGCGCCATTAGTGTATTCCACACTAATGGCGCACCTGCACATGGTGCGCCACTGCTATATATTAGTGGCGCACCACATGTGAGGTGCGCCATTAGTATCCATCCCATCTATAGCCCTTTTCCTAGTAGTGTACTGGTCGACAGACATGGTGCCTTGCTTCAGATTGCAGAACTGCTCACGCATGCCCTCAGTGACACTGGTAGGAATGTGATGAGAATGGAAATCACGATAAAAGTCAGTCCAAGAGATCTCACGACCCGTTCGGGAGTCTTTGTACTGTTGCCACCAATCAGGAGCTTGGTCTTTGAGTTGGAATGCAACAAACTTGACATAATCCTTAGGTCTGACATTACTGCACTCGAAGTCTTTCTTGATGTCTGTGATCCAATCTTCAGCATCGAGCGGATCAACACAGTAACTTAAAGACTTGGGTTGATTGGCAAGGAATTGGTTCAGAGTAGCAAAGTGAGGTTGATTGAACAGATTTCCTTGGCCTTGGTTCCCTTCATTGCCTTGATTCCCTTGACTTGCTTGGAAACTCTGCATCGTTTGCATGATCATCTGAGTGTTTGCATTGGTTGCTTGCATAATCACTCTCCATGCCTCAGCCGGAGGAGGAGGCGCAGGAGGACGCTCTTCTTCACCCTCTGGGTTCTTGCTGGGAACTTTCTTAGGTGCCATCCTGAAGATGATGACAACCGTTAGCCATTGAAGCAAATAATAGATATGCTGAATCAACAGATAGATATTTGCAAAAAATAGTCTTCACAATGAACATTCGAACAAAATTGAACGAAAAAATTCCATAGCTTAATGGTACATCAACTTGTCGAGAAGCCACTTGGGAGAACAAAATGATAGATTAAAACAACAAGGTAACAGATGGAACAAATACATAATAGAGGTTTTGTCCCACATGTTCATGCTGATGCCCCATGGCACGTGTTACAAATGGCCTTGCAATCCCCGGATCAGCATAGCCAAGGAACCTTTAAGATGCAACCCCCTAGTGTAACAACTACCATGATAACCTCTTCACTAGATGTTGAACCCCAACCTCATATCATGCGCCCGGTGGAAGATTACCTAAGAGCTACTTGAATCCCACCTATTAATTCCCGAAGCTTTTCGGTTATGCAATCTGGTTTTGGGGATACAAGGGAAGTACCGCATATCACACAACTAATAAATCCTACATCCAACTGTATCCATCCGTCAACACATAACCAGTTACCTTCGGGAAACCATTTACCTCAGACCTTCGAAACGCATCAGCTATACTAGCTGTGGCAATACTCCCAAACTATCCCCCAATACTAGGTGACGTCGGGGTTATCTCACCACCAGACACGCATAGAAGAGTTTTCAATGTCGGCCGCACTCTGGTATTCTAGAACTGCAATGATACAATTGTGGCGACAACACCTCGGAGCTCAACTCCCCGGGACACTGCCACAACCCCTAAATGACAGGATGCACCAAGAAAAATGTTCTCGTCATAAAGATATCAGAACAATCCAAACAATACCCGCGTGATCCTAAATTTTATTTGGTGAAAATTGAGGATAGTGATGTTAAATCAACGCCAGGAATCCTCACCAGAGCGACGAAGGGGATGATGAGTAAAAAGAAATCCTACTCTCTGATATATATATGACTCAAAACATTTTTGTGTGTGTGCCTACACTCAACATCAGCAACGGTTCGATCAATCAGTGGGCTCCTAGGTCGGAGAAGGTTCTGAATACAAACTTGTAATGCCCATGATGCGACTATATCTCCTACGTGTCGAGGAACGAGTTAGGGACATAATCGCTTTCTGGAATGATCGCAATCGTGGTATCTTTGCACAACTCATGTAATGAACATGGATGAAAGAGTTAAATAGTCGTCTTACACTCTCCGCGTCACACAATTGATTCAACATACATTCATCCAAATAACACGGGGTCTGATACGTCTCCAACGTATCAATAATTTTTTATTGTTCCATGCTATTATATTATCCCTCTTTGGATGTTTAATGGGCTTTGTCATACACTTTTATATGACTTTTGGGGCTAACCTATTAACCCAGAGCCCAGTGCTAGTTTATGTTTTTCTCCTGTTTTAGGGTTTTACAGAAAAGGAATATCAAACGGAGTCCAATTGACGTGCCAATTTTTGATGATTTTTTCTGTACCAAAAGAAGCCCCCGGAGTAAAAGAGTTGGGCCAGGAGAGCCACGGGCTGCCCACGAGGGTGGGGGGCGTGCCCTGGGCTGGGGCACGCCCTCCTATGTCATGGACAGCCCAGAAGCCCCCCTGACTTGTGCCCTACGCCAAAAAATCCTATAAATACTGAAACCTACGGAAATTAACCTAGATCAGGAGTTCCGCCGCCGAAAGCCTCTATAGCCACCGAAAGCCAATCTAGACCCCGTTCCGGCACCCTGCCGGAGGGGGGAACCCTCAACGGTGGCCATCTTCATCATCCCGGCGCTCTCCATGATGAGGAGGGAGTAGTCCACCCTCGGGGCTGAGGGTATGTATCACTAGCTATGTGTTTGATCTCTCTCTCTCTCTCTCTCTCTCTCTCTCGTGTTCTTGAGATGGTACGATCTTGATGTATCGCGAGCTTTGCTATTCTAGTTGGATCTTATAATGTGTCTCCCCCTCTACTCTCTTGTAATGGATTGAGTTTTCCCTTTGAAGTTATCTTATCGGATTGAGTATTTAAGGATTTGAGAACACTTGATGTATGTCTTGCACGTGTTTATCTATGGTGACAATAGGATATCATGTGATCTACTTGATGTATGTTTTGGTGATCAACTTGTGGGTTCCGTGACCTTGGGAATCTATGCAAAGGGGTTGGCACACGTTTTCGTCTTGACTCTCCGGTAGAAACTTTGGGGCACTCTTTGAAGTTCTATGTGTTGGTTGAATAGATGTTTTTGAGATTGTGTGATGCATATCGTATAATCATGCCCACTGATAATTGAGGTGACAATGGAGTATCTAGGTGACATTAGTGTTTTGATTGATTTGTGTCTTAAGGTGTTATTCTAGTACGAACTCTATGATAGATTGAACGTCACTACAGACTCTTGAATAGATCGATCAAAAAGAATAACTTTGAGGTGGTTCCGTACCCTACCATAATCTCTTTGTTTGTTCTCCGCTATTAGTTACTTTGGAGTGACTCTTTATTGCATGTTGAGGGCTAGTAATATGATCCTATTATGTTATCCTTGTTGAGAGAACTTGCACTAGTGAAAGTATGAACCCTAGGCCTTGTTTCCTATCATTGCAACACCGTTTATGCGCACGTTTACCACTTGCTACCTTGCTTTTTATATTTTTAGTTTACAAAAACCTATATCTACCATCCATATTACACTTGTATCACCATCTCTTCGCCGAACTAGTGCACCTATACAATTTATCATTGTATTGGGTGTGTTGGGGACACAAGAGACTCTTTGTTATTTGGTTGCAGGGTTGTTTGAGAGAGACCATCTTCATCCTACGCCTCCCACAGATTGATAAACCTTAGGTCGTCCACTTGAGGGAAATTTGCTACTATCCTACAAACCTCTGCAATTGGAGGCCCAACAACGTCTATAAGAAGAAGGTTGCATAGTAGACATCAAGCTCTTTTCTGGTGCCGTTGCCAGGGAGGTTAGTGCTTGAAGGTATATCTTTAGATCTTGCAATCGAATCTTTTAGTTTCTTGTTTTATCACTAGTTTAGTTTATAAAAGAAAACTACAAAAAATTGGAATTAAGGTTACCTCATATGCTTCATCTATTTAATATCATTCCTGAAAATGATGGAAAGGAAATTTGTGCTCAAGTACTAGAAGAGGAATTACATAGAATGCTTGGCACTAATGACTTGAATGATGAGCATGCTTGCAATGTTGTGTCACACCCTGATTTTCATGTCACAATTGCTTAAGCTAATTTCCATGTTAAAAATGTGGATTTGCAAAAACTTTTGAGTGTTTTTGACTTTGCTTGATTTGACTTTTTGTCTGTTGTTTGCTAGTGCTCTAAAATCAAATAAATCCTCCAACTCTTATACTTCATCTCCTTGATCCAAAACCTTTTCCCAATGATCATGCCATGTGTATACACCAGTATAGAATTTTCTTATAAATATATTTTGGCCAAATGGTATTTTCTAAAATTAGTTTTCCAAAAACCCCTGAATTGAGGTTTGCACTGCAAGTACCTTATTTAGGGTGTGAAAAATCTTTCAAAAAGTTTATTTGAATCCTATTAGGTATAGGACTCCCAGAAACCACAAAAGTATAATTTTAAAAGTTATTTTTATATTTTATTTAAAAGCTTTTTCTTAAGGCCAGAAATGGTCTTTAATAGGGAAAAATTATTTAATCATTTCAAAAATATTTGCCAAAATTCAGGGAGACTCATAGGACATATATTGTCCATATATAAGAGTTTCAGCACATGGTCATGTTCAAAATATTGGGCAAATCCTTCCAAAACCCTTTCTGGATATTTCAAGCTTTTGAAATATTTACAAAGGAAATATTCTCCAAGAATTCCAGGGAAATTCTATCATGTCATATATGACATATTTGATGGTCTTGCAAAGCCTCATGCCTTGAAGATCAAGGAAACATCCTCTAATCCCCTCAAAACCATTCTGTCCATATTTGAAGTTTGAGCAACTCTACATTGCCAAACTTGTCCAAATGCTCTCAAATTTGGTGCACATGCTAGAATGGCCTAATAAGGCATCTAGACCAAATGGCAGAAGATTTGGAATAGAGCAACTTGATCAGATCACCCCAAAACCACTTCTGTTCAAATTCAAATTTGAACAACTTTACATTGTCAACTTTTTATCTGGAGCCTCAAACTTTGTGGGCATGATCAATACCCCAAATGATGATGCTACACCAAGTGGTGCATCAAGGGGAGATGATTTGCTTAACTCCAACATGGTGAAACCATTTCTGTTCATTTCTAGGGTTCACCAAAGTTACATTGGCCACTTTGCCCAAATGAGCTCAAATTTGGTGTAGGGGCCTAATTATATGTGACATTTGATCTTGTTAAGTCCCATGTCAAGTGGATGTCATTTGCTTGACCAAACACTGATCAAACACCTTCTGGCTTTTTACTAAAACCTTCATCTTGATCACTTTTACTTTTCTCCATGGCCTCAACTTTTTACCACATGTTCATTCAGTTACTGGCTACCCCCAGTAACTTCCCCAGCACCCCAGCTCCATGATTGAGGGGGTAAAACCCCAATTCACTCTCCTGGACAGCAGTAAACTCTCTCTCTTTCACCTCTCTCCTTATTCCAGTGGCCTCCAAGAGCATCCAAGGCCACAGGGCATTTCTTTACTCCACTTCTGACCTTCTACACAACCTTTGGCTTGTTGGACACGACCAGAGCGGCGAGGTCACGACCATGTCAGCCAAAAGCATGCTCTGGAGCGCGCTACAGTGCGCTCCCGCACTGTAGCCGCCCCCAATCGGCTGCTTCCGACAGCATCGGGCCTCCCCCTCGTGTCCCTCGAGGCGGCCTCGACGTCCGCAACCTGCCAGGCGGTCGGCCCCCTCCTCTCTCCTCCTTCCTCACCCCTGCTCGCACGCGCGCCGTGGCCGCCCGAGCGCTCCAGTGAGCAAGCTCACACGCGCGGCCCCTTTGGCGCTCCCCGCCCCTTCTCTTCCTTCCTCTCGACTTGGACCACGCCCACGCACACCGCAGACACCCCGGAACCTACCCCCGTGGCCTCCCGAGCCGTTGCCGCAGCCACGCGTGTGCCGCGTCCACGGTGAGCTGCGGGATGTCTATATGAGACTGCCCCAGGCCCTCCTCTCCGTCCCATTTGCTCCCTCTCCTTCCCAAACACCCTCTGGACCCATCCCTCGCTCTTCCCGTGCCCTGCAGCCGCCTCCCTGGCCGGAGCAGAGCCGCCGGCCGCCGCTCAAATTCAGGCGACCCCGAGCCCCTCTCTCCCCCTTGGCCACCCTGGTGCCGTCACACGACCTCCAGGGAGCTCCCCACCTCCGTCTATCCTCCCCGAGGTGGCCGTGCGCTCGAAGCCCAAAGTGGCCGGAGCCCTCCTCCGCCACGGTTGCCCCCTTGCTCGATCTGGTCCTCCCCGGCGGGCGTGTCACCCATGGCCGGATGGGCCTCTTCGCGCTGGTCGTTCCGGTGGCCGGAGCGTCGCCGGAGACGGCCTGAGTCGACGGGGCCACGCCAGCGAGCGCTCGGCCGCGCCTCCTCTGCCTCGCCTCTGTCCACGCGGGAGGAAGAAGACGGCCTACCGCTAGGGCCCGCGCGTCAGCGACCTAGTGGGCGGGCCCCTCCGTTTAAGTGGAGGCAGATCTGGCCCCGACCGCTTCCCCTGCGTGGAAGTGCCTTTCCTGGCGAGCGCCTTCGACGTGGCCGAGCCCCTGCGCGCTGCTGTGCAGATGGGCCGGCCCGCGAACTATCCCTCGCCCTGCACTGTATAAGGTTGAACCCTTATTCTTTTTCTTTTCTTTATTCTGCCAACTTCAAAAATGCCTAGATAATTCAAATGAACTCCAAATTGCATGATTCAAATTTCCTATGGCTCCATAAATCATGCTCTATCACATGGTGCAACATGCACATTATTCCAGAAACTTTCCCTACACAAATATTTATCAAATGCCTTTATTTCATTTCTGTGATGAACTTTAGAAAATCACAGAGAGCTCAATCTTGATCCAAATGCTGTGATTCAAGTTCCTAGATGCTTGTCATGTCCAAACTTAGTTTTGGAACATTTTTAATAATAGTTTCTGTACCCCAACAAATATTGAGCCATTTCTTCATATTTATCAGCTTTGCAAAATCCTAGGAAATTCATTTCAAATCCAAATCCAGTGAAACCAACTCCTAAATGCTTCTAAAATCATGACTTGATGATGGGTACCTTTGCTCATCATTCAAGGAAATATTTCTGTGTACTTCTTCCAAATCCATTAACCCTTTTGTTCCATCATATTGGAATGTTCCAAATCACCCATTGATCCAATACCTATGAAACCACCTTGGTCATTTCTAATATGACCAGAGGTATCCTAGAAAAGTCCAACTCCTATTTTTAGAGCACTTTTATTGTTGCTTTGATTGTGTTGCTTATTATGATTGTTTCCATCGTTAGTTGACGAAATAAACGAAGTACTCGGAGATGGACCAGAAGGTTTGAAGACTCAGAAGAATAAGGCAAGCAGCCCTTTGACCATGTTCAAGAAGCCTTTTTATGCATGTCTCATAGCACCTTTATATTCAATGCATCGGAATCATGTTGAGGTGGAAACCACTTTGGTTGCTACCCCTGTTACTTTACTGTTGAAACTTGTATCAAACATGACCCTACCTTCCTATGAGGGTTATGTGGGTGGGAGTAGATAGATGTATGCTATAGTAGTTTGCTACGCAAAATGGGTCGGGGTTATGCATTGAGTGAAACAAGTGTGGTCTGACATACTTGCAAATGACCCAGTGGGTGCCACTAATGCCCCTGGGAGTTGATGAGGAGCTAGGGCACTACTTGGTGAAGAAGTAGTGTGCCGAGGCTTGACGAAAGTGTTGTTTACAGAGATGGATTAGATTTATGTGTGACTACCGTCCCAAACATGCGCAACCACTCTACCCTTGTATGGGAAAGGGCATTATTGATTACCTAGGTCGATACTAGCATGGTGCCCGCATTACTAGTGACGGGGGTGACATGAGGTCACTCTCGGGACGAGGTCGTGCTTGGATAGGCGGCCATGACTGTTTTCACAGGGCACCGGACACACCGTTGGTACCCCGTGCTTGTGATACGTGATGAATACGGAGCGATTCTCCACAAACCTTGAGATGTGAAATGTTTGGCACGGGGCTGCTACCAATCGAGTGGACTCTATGTTAGTGTCGTCTAGGGAAAGGTAGTGATCGGGTGCTTACCGCGGGTCGTGGATGACACAGAAGTTCCCCGGATCTTGTGGGTAAAGTGTGCAACCTCTGCAGAGTGTCAAACTATTCGAATAGCCGTGTCCGCGGTCAAGGACAGTTGGGTGGTTCTACTTAGACTATGTCCATAAGTTTCTGGGAAACAACACGATTCAGAGATATTGTTGATGTGATTGTGAGAAAGTCACTATGAGCTTGTGCATGAGTTGATTACAACTCTTTCTCGATATTGATGTCTGTGACCTCCTAATCCTTGTTGCAGACACTTGCATATCCATGTTATATGTTGATCATACTTGCATATGAAAAACTAGCTTTCCGCAAAACTGCCAACCTAGCAGCAGAGCCTTGCATAATTATTCTATTATCACACTTGGGTTGCTTGCGAGTACATTCAATGTACTCATTGGCTTGCCACTGGTTATTTTATTGGCCAGGCAGGAGAGAACAGGTTATGATGAAGGTTTCTTGGCGACAAGCATGCGAGCTAGGATGCTTCCCAGTCAGAATGCCTGTAGGGTTAAGGCAGATGGCATGGGTCCCAGTTGTCTTTGAAGATTTCCGCTGCGACGATATACTCAAGACTTGACCATTATGGTCCTATTTGTGTAACACGGTATGTAAGGATGCAAGTCTCTTGTTATTCAGCTTATGTGTGTTCAGTGAGCATTGATCTCTGGGATCACTGTACACGTGCATTCGGTGATCACGACTTATGAGTCGGGGTCCCCACATGTTGTTAGTGTGAATCCTTTGAATATCCATAGTACTAATGACGATTGCACTAGTCATGATGAAAATATCTCTTATAAGCATGTTGATTTTTGTGGAGTGCATAGACTTTGCAAGTACATACCAAATAGGGAAGATAGATTTTGCAAGAGGCATAAGTATTTAGAAACTAAATGGTTGCTACAGATGCTAGATGATTGTGCTGAAATTTTAAAATGTCTTAGCCGTACTTGTGAACTTTGCAATGAACGTGGTCATTTCATTACCCAATGCAAACTGTTTCATGATCAAATTGTGTCCAACAATTGTGATGACTTGATTTCCCTTGTACATCATAATGAACTAATCTTGCTTTTGGGTTATGAAGAAATTAAATGTAGAACTAAGTTTCTTCCAGGATTTGCCCTTGATAAACTTCTTGATTTTGATACAGAGGAAATATATATGTATTGTGCGGTGAATTGCATTGAAAATCCTTATATTGCCAATTACCTTAAGTCAAGAAAACAAATAGGAGATGAAGAGAATACTAATGAAAGGGAAGATATTTCCCAATATCCTCCTATTATTTCTTATGATGAATCAGGTAACGAGGAGGAGCCTCCCATTCTACCAATCTCATTAATAAGGAGCTCTAAAAAGAAGATTAAACCCATACTTAATGCGAAGAAGAAAAATAAAAGACGGAGAAGCAAAGACAAAAAGGTATCCCTTCCAAATGATTTTGCTCCTATTACTCATTGTGATGATGATAATTGCTATACTATCGGTGCTATCCATACTATTAACGATCAGATTGATTATGCTTATGATATGGAAATGCCTAAGCTTGGGGATGCTATGTTTGATGAGAATGATATATTTGAGAATTTATTTGCTGCAATTAATTTTTGTCCCAAGCTTGGGGATGCTGCGCTTGATGAAGATGATATTTTTAGCCTCCCAAGTCTTGATATGCAAGTCTATTATGATGAAAGCATGCCTCCTATTTATGATGATTATTGTGACGCCACTTATACTATAAAAAGTAGTGATGATTATAGTGATAAAACTTGTCATGATTATGATTACCCTTTCTCTGAACATTACTCTTTCAATGTGGAAACAATCTATAGTATTGAAGTCTCTTATGATACTCCCACTATTCCGAATGAGAAGAATTTTTCTTATGTGGAGAGTAGTAAAATTTCTATGCAAGTCGATCATGAAAAGAATGCTTTATGTGCTGGTTATATTGTTGAATTCATTCATGATGCTACTGAAAATTATTATGAGAGAGGATCATTTGCTTATAGGAATTGCAATAATATCAAGTTTCCTCTCTATGTGCTTAAAGTTTTGAAGATATGCTTGTTATCCCTTCCTATGCTAGTTGATTATTGCTCCCATAAGTTGTTTGCTTGCAAAATCCCTATGCATAGGAAGTGGGTTAGACTTAAATGTCCTAGTCATATTCTTCTTGATGGTCACCTTATGTTTCAACTCTTATCTTTTACACGAGCATCATTGAAATCATCATGCCTAGCTAGGGGCGTTAAACGATTGAGCTTGTTGGGAGGCAACCTAACTTTATTTTATTTTGTTTGTTTTTGCTTCTGTCTAGGAATAAATATTGCATCTAGCTTATGTTTAGATGTGGTTTTGTGTTTTAATTAGTGTTTGTGCCAAGTAGAACCTTTGGGAAGACTTGTGTGAAGTTTATATGATCTTGTTGTGAAAAACAGAATTGTTAGCGCTCGCTAGAATGGTCATCAGATTTTACTGGAGCGTGCTATTTAGTTGATTCTTTTTGCAGATGATTAATATACAAATTCCTCATGTTTACCAATTTAGTTCGAATTTTTTGGAGTTACAGAAGTATGCGAAACCTGCAGATTACTATAGACTGTTCTGTTTTTGACAGATTCTGTTTTTCGTGTGTTGTTTGCTTATTTCAATGCATCTATGAGTAGTATTAGGAAGTATGAACCATAGAGAATTTGGAATACAGTAGGTTTAACACCAATATAAACAAAGAATGAATTCATTGCAGTACCTTTGAGTAGGTGTTTGCTTTCTTATACTAACAGAGCTCACGAGATTTTTGTCTAAGTTTTGTGTTGTGAAGTTTTCAAGTTTTGAGTATTCCTTTGATGGACTATGGAACAAAGAGTGGCAAGAGCCTAAGCTTGGGGATGGCCATGGCACCCCAAGGTAAAATTAAAGGACAACAAAAGCATAAGCTTGAGGATGCCCCGGGAAGGCATCCCCTCTTTCGTCTTCATCCATCGGTAACTATACTCGGAGCTATATTTTTATTCACCACATGATATGTATTTTGCTTGGAGCATCAATTTAGTTTATTTTGTTTTGCTTGCTGTTTGAATAATATCCCAAGATCTGAAGTTATTAAATGTTGGAGAGTCTTCACATAGTTACATAATTATTCAACTACTCATTGATCTTCACTTATATCTTTCGGAGTAGTTTGTCATTTTCTCTAGTGCTTCACTGATATCTTTTAGAGCGCGGTGGTGGTTTTATTTTGAAGAAATAAATGAACTCTCATGCTTAACTTATATCCTTTTGAGAGTCTATTAGAACAGAATGGTAATGTGCTTTGGCTATAAAACTAGCCTTCACATGATAGGCATCCAATATCAATGTAGTAAAAACTTTCACACTAAGTGAATTGAATATGATGAGAAGTTGGATGCTTGATTATTGTTTTGAGATATGAGGATAGTGATACTAGAGTCATGCTAGTGGAGTTATTATGAAATTGATAAATTCTTGTGATAAAGGTTGTGATTCCCGTAGCATGCACGTATGGTGAACCGCTATGTGACGAAGTTAGAGCATGAGGTATTTGTAAAGTGTCAATCTTTGTGTGGAGGTCGGGGGCACGTGATGGTTAACTCCTACCAACCTCCCCCCTAGGAGCATGCATTGATTGCTTTGTTTTGATTACTCATAGATTTTTGCAATAAGTATATGAGTTCTTTATGACTAATGTTGAGTCCATGGATTATACGCACTCTCACCCTTCCACCATTGCTAGCCTCTCTTGTATCGCGCAACTTTCGCCGGTACCATACACCCACTATATATCCTTCCTTAAAACACCCACCATATATCGTCCTCAAAACAGCCACCATACCTACCTATCATGGCATTTCCATAGCCATTCCGAGATATATGGCCATGCAACTTTCCACTGTTCCGTTCATATGACACGCTTCATATTGTCATATTGCCATCCATGATCATGTAGTTGACATCGTATTTGTGGCTAGGCCACCATGCATAATTTTTCATACATGTCACTCTTGATTCATTGCATATCCCGGTACACCGCCGGAGGCATTCATATAGAGTCATACTTTGTTGTAGTATCGAGTTGTAATACCGAGTTGTAATGAAAGTGTGATGATAATCATTATTAGAGCATTGTCCCAAGGGAGGAAAGGCTAAATCAATCAAGCCCCTCCGCAAAAAAAAGAAAAAAAAAAGAAAAAAAGAAAGGCCAAAGAAAAAAGAAAGGCCCGAAAAAGGGACAATTGCTACTATCTTTTTTCCACACGTGTGCTTCAAAGTAGCACCATGTTCTTCATTGTAGAGAGTCTCATGCTTAGTCATTTTATATACTAGTGGGAATTTTCGTTATAGAACTTGGCTTGTATATTCCAACGATGGGCTTCCTCAAATGCCCTAGGTCTTCGTGAGCAAGCAAGTTGGATGCACACCCACTAGTTTCTTTTGCTGAGCTTTCATACATTTTTAGCTCTAGTGCATCCGTTGCATGGCAATCCCTACTCACTCACATTGATACTTATTGATGGGCATCTCCATAGCCCGTTGATACGCCTAGTTGATGTGAGACTATCTCCCTCATTTTTGTCTTCTCCTCAACCACCACTCTATTCCACCCATAGTGCTATGTCCATGGCTCACGCTCATGTATTGCGTGAAAGTTGAAAGGTTTGAAAGAATAGAGTATTAAAACAAGTGCTTGGCTGAAACCGGGGTTGTGCATGATATGAATATTTTGTGTGATGAAGAGGGAGCATAGCCAGACTACATGATTTTGTAGGGATAACTTTCTTTAGCCATAGTATTATGAGAAGACATGATTGCTTTGTTAGTATGCTTGAAGTATTATTATTTCTTATGTCAACATAGACTTTTGTCTTGAATCTTTCAGATCTGAACATTCATGCCACAATTAAGAGAATTACATTGAAAATTATGTTGGTTAGCATTCCACATCAAAAATTCTGTTTTCATCATTTACCTACTCGAGGACGAGCAGGAATTAAGCTTGGGGATGCTTGATACGTCTCCAACGTATCTATAATTTTTTATTGTTCCATGCTATTATATTATCCTTCTTTGGATGTTTAATGGGCTTTGTCATACATTTTTATATGATTTTTGGGACTAACCTATTAACCCAGAGCCCAGTGTTAGTTTCTGTTTTTCTCCTATTTTAGGGTTTTACAGAAAAGGAATACAAACGGAGTCCAATTGACGTGCCAATTTTTGATGACTTTTTCTTGACCAAAATAAGCCCCCGAAGTAAAAGAGTTGGGCCAGGAGAGCCACGGGCTGCCCACGAGGGTGGGGGGCGCGCCCTCCTATCTCGTGGATAGCCCAGAAGCCCCCCTGACTTGTGCCCTACGGCAAAAAATCCAATAAATACTGAAACCTTCGGAAATTAACTTAGATCGGGAGTTTCGCCGCCGAAAGCCTCTGTAGCCACTGAAAACTAATCTAGACCCCGTTCTGGCACCCTGCCGAAGGGGGGAACCCTCACCGGTGGCCATCTTCATCATCTCGGCGCTCTCCATGACGAGGAGGGAGTAGTCCACCCTCGGGGCTGAGGGTATGTATCAGTAGCTATGTGTTTGATCTCTCTCTCTCTCTCTCTCTCTCTCTCTCTCTCTCTCTCTCTCTCTCGCTCTCTCGTGTTCTTGAGATGGCACGATCTTGATGTATCGCGAGCTTTGCTATTCTAGTTGGATCTTATCATGCTTCTCCCCCCTCTACTCTCTGGTAATGGATTGAGTTTTCCCTTTGAAGTTATCTTATCGGATTGAGTCTTTAAGGATTTGAGAACACTTGATGTATGTCTTGCACGTGTTTATCTGTGGTGACAATGGGATATCATGTGATCTACTTGATGTATGTTTTGGTGATCAACTTGCGGGTTCCGTGACCTTGGGAATCCATGCAAAGGGGTTTGCACACGTTTTCGTCTTGACTCTCCAGTAGAAACTTTGGGGCACTCTTTGAAGTTCTATGTGTTGGTTGAATAGATGTTTCTGAGATTGTGTGATGCATATCGTATAATCATGCCCACGGATACTTGAGGTGACAATGGAGTATCTAGGTGACATTAGGGTTTTGATTGATTTATGTCTTAAGGTGTTATTCTAGTACGAACTCTATGATAGATTGAACGTTACTACGGACTCTTGAATAGATCGATCAGAAAGAATAACTTTGAGGTGGTTTCGTACCCTACCATAATCTCTTCGTTTGTTCTCCGCTATAAGTTACTTTGGAGTGACTCTTTGTCGCATGTTGAGGGCTAGTAATATGATCCAATTATGTTATCCTTGTTGAGAGAACTTGCACTAGTGAAAGTATGAACCCTAGGCCTTGTTTCCTATCATTGCGACACCGTTTATGCTCACGTTTTCCACTTGCTACCTTGCTGTTTTTATATTTTCAGTTTACAAAAACCTATATCTACCATCCATATTACACTTGTATCACCATCTCTTCGCCGAACTAGTGCACCTATACAATTTACCATTGTATTTGGTGTGTTGGGGACACAAGAGACTCTTTGTTATTTGGTTGCAGGGTTGTTTGAGAGAGACCATCTTCATCCTACACCTCCCACGGATTGATAAACCTTAGGTCATCCACTTGAGGGAAATTTGCTACTATCCTACAAACCTCTGCACTTGGAGGCCCAACAACATCTACAAGAAGAAGGTTGCGTAGTAGACATCAGGGTCCGGCTACAGACAAAATCAAACGAGAAAAGATACCACAACCACAAGTCCTGATCGCCCCTAGTAGGAACCACTACAAATCGTCGGGATACGTCACATACATACGACCATGCTCTTCATCGAACTCCCAGTGAAGTTCTTGACCATCTCCTGCATTGTACTCAGCTGTACCTACACCTGGTGTGTTGTAATCTGTGAGTCACAAGCATTCAGCAATC
This sequence comes from Secale cereale, assembly GCA_902687465.1. Lineage (NCBI taxonomy): Eukaryota > Viridiplantae > Streptophyta > Magnoliopsida > Poales > Poaceae > Secale > Secale cereale. The sequence continues at coordinate 167,316,428 of LR738714.1, read as the reverse complement.
CCATTCCCGGGTATCAAAACCAACAAAGCCTTTAGGTGTGGAGAAGTAATAAAGTGGCTGCAGCAAACACTAAGCAACTAGCTTACGAATTCATAGCAAGATAAGGATATCTGCCAACCGTCGCCAAAGATGGTCAATAAGTGATCCTAGCTACTCACGTTCATGCATAACCCCACCGTGTTCACTTTTCGAAAACCCCTTCGAAAAGAGATCGTCAGGGTTACTCACACAGGTAGTGTATTCTTAAGGATATGGTGTCAAGTTATCTACAACCGGATATTAACAACTCCCATCTACCACATAACCGCGGGCACGGCTTTCAAAATTTCATAACCCTGCAGGGGTGTCCCAACTTAGCCCATCACAAGCTCACGATCCACAGAGTCGCAACTCCATGTTGGGAAGACCCGATTATTCTCAAAATCCCGTGCTCAAGATATTTCGACAAAGGTAAAACTAATCTAGCAAGTCCGCCCGATGTGCCGACAAATCCCGATAGGAGTCGCACGTATCTCGTTCTCGGGGCACACCGGATAGGCAAGACGTCGGGTTGGCTGAGACCCTGGTTGCCCAGGGGGCGCCGGACATTGCCCAGTTGGACCAACACTTAGAGGAGCACTGGCCCGGGTTGTTGTTTAAAAGAATCCTCGGGTTAATTACTCCCTATGCATTTTTAGTTATTAGGCAAATGGTAAAACCAAGGTTGGGCCTTCCTAAAAAAGCTTTAAGTAATGCGAAATATCAAGGTGGACCCATAAACCCCAACCGTGTTAGGAACGCAAAATCAAGGAACATAACACCGGTTTATCGGGTCCTAAGATGGCATGAGTGGAACAAAACACCAAGCACAAGGCCAAGCCTTCCACCCATTACCAATGTATATGTGCATTAATTAATTAAGATATATATTGTGTTATCCCAATAAAACAAGTCCAAACATGGAGCAATCTTCAACTTCACCTGCAACTAACAACGCTATAAGAGGGGCTGAGCAAAAGCATACTTAGGCAATCAACGATTTGCTAGGAAGGTGGTTAGAGTATTTCATGGCAACATAGGAGGCTGACAAGACAAGAATAGGCAACGAGGCAAAACTATAGAGCGAGACAACTAGCAAAGCAAATATAGAGGTGATATCGGGGAACAATCCTCTTGCCTGTTAAGTCCTCGGTGGGATGGTAGGACGACTCCTCAAACTCAGTCTCAACAAAATTCTCAAACTCGATATTGGCTCCCGGCTCTACCCAACACAAGGGAACAACAACGGTACAAGATCAATCACAGTGCAATGCACAAACAACATGATGCAAAACATGTCATGGGATGCAAGTTATGATGTGGATATGCATGAGGGTGCTCTCGAGCCTAAATGAGAAGATGATGGAAATGGCTTCATCTTGGGCAACCAAGCAAGCCACTGGATAGAGGGGAAGATTTTGGACAAAATTGATATAAGGATCATTGGAATCGGATGAACGGTTTGCAAATGGCAAGCAAAACAAGATGCACTGCAAAACTGAAGTTAACAGCAACATGGCATCTCTGGAGCAAGGTTTAAATATGCTACAACACCCAAACATGATGACAAAAGGCATGGATGTGAAGTAGACATGATTCTCGACATGTATGAACTCAAAGCATATCAAAAAACTTACTGGAATACAATTAAACAAGCATAGCAAGATTCAATAAGTTAATAGATTTCTCAGAGTTAGTGAAATTTTACTGGGCATGCAACCAGGAGTGATATGTTGCTGCCTTTGGAGGCACACAACAGCAAGCAACACAATTATAACAAGCACGAAAATTACATGAGCATGAAGAAGACATAATATACTTCCAATTCATCCAAAGAAACAATTCATTCCATGCAAGGGTTGCTTAACATGAGGTTTTCCAAAATGAATGTTCTGTTAACAGGCTGACAGTTCAGATTTCAAGCATTTTGAGAGCAAGATAATAATAACCTACATCAGGGCATATATGCAAACAAAGGCATGGATTGATAGACAAACACATGGACACCAAGACATGCTCACTAGTTATTCCAAAGCATCCATGGAAAATATTGTGGCAACAAGTTTACATGGCAACATATTATTACAGATTCCAAACTTAGCAGTTTTCACTAAGTGTAAAAACAACGACATTGACATGGCATGTTTACAAGCTTGTTTAAGTCACCATAGAGCATATCATGAAAAACCAAATGCACCACTTCAAATATAACATTATTATGCTCCTAAAACATGTCGACATGTGGCTCAAAAGAAAATCACACAAAATGCTACGAAAAAGACAAATCATCAAGTGATAACAATTTCACCAACTTAATAGCCACAAGCACTTTTGCAACAGGGCTAAACATGGCATAATGCAACCTAACATGTATGCAAATGCATCCATCTTGAAGAGCATCACAAGACAAACATTTTGAAATATCATACAATCCATTTGGACCAACATGCACAAAGTTACGACCTCACGAACATGCACACATATTGTCAACAGACAACTAGTGTTGAAACAGTAACATCACATAGCAGTTTGGCAACGAATATTAAGACATCTAGACGAACCCGAACATGCACACAACTGATGCCACCACGTAGAGCACTTCGAGATGAACATTTCCATATATCATATTCGTGATCCGAAGCTACGAGCATGGAGTTATGACATGATGAAGGAGGCAACAAAATAACACAGATCCGGGACTTAGAGAAAAAATATACCCTACGAAAAAGTCAAACATGGACGGAGTGGAGCGGGACGTAGGGATCCAGCCGGAGGGGTGGCGTTTGGATCGGGGACCGGTGGATCTGGTCCTGGTCCCGATCCAGATCCGCCCGGGGAATACGACGATGGCGGCGGCCGAAGCGATGCCCGCGGCAGGGACGCGATAGCGAGGCCAGCGGCGGGCGCGGCGCTCGGAGCTCGCCAGCGGCGCGGAGGTTAGCGGTCGAACGCGGGTGCGCAGCCCGAGGCGGTGACGGGGCGTGGGGTCATGTTGGCAAGGCGTCGGCGAGGCGCCGGAGGAGCGGAGGCGCTCGGGGTCGGTCGGCGGCGGCGCTCGCACCGGGAGGCGGGAGGCGGCGGAGCACGGCTCTGGGGGGCGAGGTGCGGCAGGTGGAGGCGCGGCCCGGGAGGCGGGCGAGCTGGGCCGGGGGGCGGCTACGGGCCACAGCGGGCCCATGGCGGCGCGGGTGGAGAGGAGCCGGCGGTGGTGACACGTGTCACACGTCGGTTGGGTGAGGGGGCGGGGCGGACATGTCCGGCGCGTGGGTGGACACGTCCGGCTGCGTGAGGTGGAAGAAGCTAGGGTTGCACCTCGAATTTCGGGGGAAGACACATATTTATAGGTAGAGGGAGCTAGGAGAGTCCAAATGAGGTGCGGTTTTCGCCCACCCGACCACGATCCAACAACCGAGAGCATGGAGGTGGTTGGGATGGGCTAGTGGGCTGTTCTGGAGGGGTGTTGGGCAAAGAGAGAAAGGGTTTGCGCGGGGAACGCGGTTAACCGTTAGAGTATCAAATAACCTCCAAACGAGACGAAACTTGACAGACGGTCTACCCACACTATAACAACACCGCAAGACAACTTTCACCTCATTCTGAGAACGTTTTTCGGCCACTTACAACAGGAGGGTTCGGAGGTACCATGGGCACGTGTGTGAGTGTCGGAACTCGAAACGAGCAACAGAGAGAAATGAACATGACCGGGTGCAAGTGGCAACTCGAATGCGATGCAATGTACATGATGACATGCGATGGTGATATCCGCACACGCTCAACGCAAAAACACAAAATACCCAAAATAAAGGATGAGCCCAGAATGGAATTGATTAAGTCAAGGAAGAATATATTGCCATATAAGGAATTTTTACACCTGGGGCGTTACAGGCCTCCCCCAAGTCCACTAACCTTCTCATCATCTTCGCCGTGAGCCCCTGCCACTGCCCCTTCCCATCTCTCCCCATCCTCTAATTTGCGCGCTAGCCGCCGCCCCATGAGCACCTGAAGCCGTTGTCTGCCATGGCATGTGAGCTTCATGCTCCTGAGCCCCTCCACTCTAACCAGATGCTCTGGTGTGATCCTTCTGCCCCTTAGGTCTGCCACTACCTTCGTTCGCTCGCCCTCAAGCTGCTGCAACGCGCCGTCCCATAATTGTGCTCCAGCCGCCACTGTCGTCATTGCCGCCGGCGTTGTAGTCCACACTGGCTCCGCCTGCGGCTACAACCCGACCCGCCTCGTCGCACTGCAGCCATAGACCCAACGCCACCCCTTCTCGTCGTAAGAATCGCCGGAATGAGCGCCGCCGCCGCGTCTGTGTGTCACCAGCGGTTAGCCGCTGACATGGCCACTTATTTAGGCGCTAATCACCCGCTAATTAACCCCCCTAGACACTGACAGTGCGTCTTGCTGTCTAATTAGCTATTGTTTAGTTTTAGGTTAGGTTAATTAACAAAACCAGCGAACCCACACGTTTGGGTTGATTGTGCTGACGTGGCCGCTGACCGGGCCCACCTGTTTGTTTCTCTAACTGACACTGGGTCACTGACCAGTGGGCCCCACGGGCCAGATTTGACTTGGACATGCCCTTTGGCTTGCTGACATAGCGCTGATGTCACCCTGACATCATAAAGCTTTTTTGGTATTCATAATAAATATAAAAAGGATTTATAAATTTCAGAAAATCCCCTAAAACTTCTAACATTTATAGTAAATCAACCCCTTGGCCTATTTCCAACTCTATAAATTCCAAAATATTCTCAAACCAATAAAGAGACACCCCAAAACACTTTACAGTTTAGAACTCCATAAAGCTAGTGGATGCACCATGAGCTACTAGGGGCAAGACTGCTTGAGGTCGTACAAGGAGCGGTTGACATGACACACGTCTCGTGGTCGCGTTGTGTCGATTAAGCCGGCTGGTTGGGTGTTGTAGACTGATACGTCTCTGTCGTATCTACTTTTCCAACCACTTTTGCTCTTGTTTTGGACTCTAATTTGCATGATTTGAATGAAACTAACACGGACTGACGTTGTTTTAAGCAGAATTGCCATGGTGTTATTTTTCTGCAAAAATCAAAGTTCTCGGATTGACTTGAAAATTTACTAAGAATTCTTGTGGAATATATAAAAAATACTAGCGAAAGAATATACCAGAGGGGGCCACCCATGAGCCACAAGCTCAGGGAGGCGCGCCCACCTCCCCATGACGCGCCTAGCGAGCTTGGGGCCCCCTGGACCTCCAACAACCCTAACTCCAACTCCATATAAATCTATTCACCAAGAAAAAAAATCAGAGAGAAGGATTCATCGTGTTTTACAATATGGAGCCGCCGCCACCTCCTTTTCTTCATTGGGAGGGCTCATCTAGAGTCTGTTCGGAGTTCCGGAGGGTGGAATCCGTCACCATCGTCGTCATCAAGCATCCTCCATCGCCAATTTCATAATGCTCACCACAGAGAGTGAGTAATTCCTTCATAGGCTTGGTGGACGGTGATGGGTTGGATGCTCACCTATTACGAGTTATGATCTGCGTACCCCAAGATGACAATAATCAGGATTCTTTCCAGTGATTAACGTAGTTTGAGGAGTTCATGTATTCGCTAAGTGCTAATGCTTTGTTATGGTTCTCTATTAAAAGGAGTCCCTAATATCCCTTAGTTTCCTTATGGACCCCGCTACCACGGAAGGGTAGGACAAAAGATGGCATGCAAGTTCTTTTTCATAAGCACGCACGACTATAGACGGAATACATGCCTACATTACATTGATGAATTGGAGTTAGTTCTGTATCGCCCTAGGTTATAAATACTACATGATGAATATTATCCAACACGATTATCCATCGTTGATCCAATGCCTATGAGTTTTTCATATATTGATCTTTGCTAAGTTACTTTTGTCGTTACTGCTATTACACTCACTACAAAAATGCTACTGTCGCTATTGCTACTGTTACTGCTACTATCAAATTACAATACTACTTTGCTACTTATCACCTTGTTGCAGATATTAAGTCTGTCAAATGAGGTTAAATTGACAACTCAACTGCTAATACTTGCGAATATTCTTTGGCTCCCCTTGTGTCGAATCAATAAATTTAGGTTGAATACTCTACCCTCGTAAACTGTTGTGATCCACTATACTTGCGGGTTAACATAGACCGTCTTAGTGAGATTCCCATGGAGGAAGGCATTCTTGACGTCGAGTTGGTGGATGGGCCACGAGCTACCGGCGACAAGACTGAGGATGACACGAATCATGGCGTGTTTGACGACGAGACTAAAAGTCTCGCCGTAATCCATGCCAACCTACTGTGTGAATCCATGAAGCATCCACCTTGCCTTGTATCGCGCCAATGTCTCATCAAAGTTGAACTTCTGTTGGAAGATCCACTTCCCGCTCACCATGTTTGCACCTGTAGGACGGGGAACCAACGACCAAGTGTCATTCCGCAACAACGCATTATACTCCTCGAGCATTGCAATGGCTTAGTTCGGATTCTTAACTACTACACGGTAGGAAGAAGGTATAGGGCTGATCAGGTGAGCAACGGTGAGGTTGGCATCTTGTTTGGGTAGAAAGAAACCAGACTTGGCATGTGTATGCATGGGGTGCAAGCTCTCGGGTGGACGAAGTGGAATTGGGCTGGGGGGGGCAAGTGACGCTAAGATGGCGGTGCATGAGTGGCAGGTGCGGAATCAGGGGAGGTAGTTGCATGCATGGGATCGGGAGAAGTGGGGATCGCGGCAGGCACTGGGCCCGTGGGCAGCTGATGCAGGGGAAGCAAGAGCGGTGTTAGTGGGGGTAGGTGGGATGATAACCCACAAGTGTAGGGGATCGCAAAAGTTTTCGAGGGTAAAGTATTAAACCCAAATTTGTTGATTCGACACAAGGGGAGCAAAAGAATACACTTAAGTATTAGCAACTGAGTTGTCAATTCAACCACACCTGGAAACTTAGTATCTGCAGCAAGGTAGTTTAGTAGCAAAGTAATATGAAAGTGGCGGTAGCAGCAATAAAAGTAATGATAGTGTTTTTGTAGTTTTTGTGATAGTAGCAACGGAAAAGTAAATAGCAACTAGCAATATAGTAAAGCTCGTAGGCATTGGATCGGTGATGGGAAATTACTTTGGATGCAATTCATCATGTAGAAGTTTTTTTTTTGATAGAAAGACTGTAAGGGAACCCCTTACAGTATAATTGGTTCAACAAACCCAAATTGCAAGTACCGTGCCTTGAACCTGGGTGGGTGGGAAGGCATCAGCCCCTTCCCACCACTAGGCTATGCCTTAGTCTGCTTCATCATGTAGAAGTTATAACCTAGGGTGACACAGAACTAGCTCCAGTTCATCAATGCAATGTAGGCATGTATTCCGAATATAGTCATACGTGCTTATGGAAAAGAACTTGCATGACATCTTTTGTCCTACCCTCCCGTGGCAGCGGGGTCCTATTGGAAACTAAGGGATATTAAGGCCTCCTTTTAATAGAGTACCGGGCCAAAGCATTAACACATAGTGAATACATGAACTCCTCAAACTATGGTCATCACCGGGAGTGGTCCCGATTATTGTCACTTCGTGGTTGCCGGATCATAACACATAGTAGGTGACTACATACTTGCAAGATAGGATCAAGAACACACATATATTCATGAAAACATAATAGGTTCAGATCTGAAATCATGGCACTCGGGCCCTAGTGACAAGCATTAAGCATAGCAAAGTCATAGCAACATCAATCTCAGAACATAGTGGATACCAGGGATCAAATCCTAACAAAACTAACTCGATTACATGATAGATCCCATCCAACCCATCACTGTCCAGCAAGCCTATGATGGAATTACTCACACACGGCGGTGAGCATCATGGAATTGGTGATGGAGGAAGGTTGATGATGACGATGGCGACGATCTCCACTCTTCGAACCCCCGAACGGACTCCAGATCAGCCCTCTCGGGAGAGATTAGGGCTTGGCGGCGGCTCTGTCTCGTGAAACGCGATAATTCTTTCTCCCTGATATTTTTCTCCGCGAAACGGAATATATAGGACCCGGGGATACGTCGGTGGAGCATCGGGGGGCCCTCGAGGCAGGGGGCGCGCCCTGGGAAGGGGGGCGCGCCCCCCACCCTCGAGGACAGGGTGTGGGCCCCTCAGTGCAGATCTTCTTGCTGATAATTTTTATATTTTCTGAAATAATTCTCCATTGATTTTCAGGCAATTCCAAGAAATTTTTATTTCTACACAAAAACAACACCATGGCAGTTCTGCTGAAAACAGTGTCAGTCCGGATTAGTTCCATTCAAATCATGCAAGTTAGAGTCCAAAACAAGGGCAAAAGTGTTTGGAAAAGTAGATATGTTGGAGACGTATCATGGGACGATCGATAAGACGAGTGGCGGTGTATGAGGGGAGGCGGGTGTGTGGTGCACGGAGGCCAATGGTGCAAGCTGGTGAGTGGTGGGCCGACGTGCTAGATCCAGGGTTATCCTAATACGCTCGGATCCCAGAGCCGCAGGTGCCGCCCAGTCCGAGGTAGGTATGACATGTGGGTGTGCCAGATGCGGGACGAGAACTACTACGGTACGTGGGGCGGTAGCTGGTGGTGTGTTAGGTTTGGCAAAGGGAAATTTACGCTCATCAAAAATCACGTCACGAGAGATATAAACGCGTTGTGTGCGCAGGTCAAGGCAGCAGTACCCCTTATGTTTGAGGGGATACCCGAGGAAAATGCAGGTGTTTGAGCGTGGGGCAAGTTTGTGGGGGGCTGAATGGGTGAGGTTGGGCAAGCATAGGCACCCGAAGACGCGCATGTGATCATAAGTTGGGTGATGGCCCTGGAAAAGAAAGAACAACCTGAGATGGTTAACAGCGTAAGAGGGGCGTCAGTTAATTAGGTGGTCTGCGGCATGAAGAGGCCGCATGTGGGCATGGACAAGGAGCGTGCGAAGGACATCATTCGTCATGTGGAGTAGGCGCTCGGCTTTGCCGTTTTGTGGGGATGTATGTGGGCAGGAGAGGCAGAATGAGACACGAAGATGAGAGAAGTAGTCATGGAGGGCGTGGGAGAGGAACTCCCCGTCGTTGTTGCATTTCACACACTTAATGAGAAGGTTATGTTGGGTATGCAAAGTGGTGAAAAAATGTTAAAGGGTGCCGGTTGTGTCAGATTTGTGGCATGGAGGGGAAGCCCATGAGTAATGCATGTAGTCGTCGAGCACGATAAGATAATGTTGGTAATAAGAAAAACTACACACAGGGGAGGTCCGCAAATCACAGTGAATAATATGAAAAGGGGTTGTAGTATGTGATTGAGAATCAAAAAATGGTAACCGTTGTGCTTGCCGATCTTACAAGATTCATATACGTTGGAACTAGAAAGTTTATTACACGAATCAAGGAAATTGTTTGCTTAAATAGAAAGGGAGGCACGACCAGGGTTGCCGAGCCGCATGTGCCAAAAATCACTGGAGCTTGAAGCAGAAAGTGCGAGGGCGCCATCTTTATTTGGTAGGAACGGTACAGATCATTGGAGCTACTAGACTTCATGATGAGTTTCCTCATTGCCATGCCCTTCAGAGAGAAACCAAACGGGTCAAAATACACAATACACCAACTGTCACGGGTAGAACTACGGACGAAAATGAGGTTCTAGATGATATTAGGAGAGACTGAGATGGAAGGGAGGGAGGGTAGTGGAACTAGTAGAAACTACAGGAAGAACTTAACCTTTGCCTACTGTAATGTTCGAAGGAAAATACATTGAAGAGGAGGACTGGTCGAGGTTACCTGAAGAGGTGGCAACATGGGAGTTGGCCCCGGTGTCCATGTACCATTCAGACTCGGAGGGTGGCTGCTGCAGCTGCATGCTAGCGAAGGCATGAGTCATCATGGCTTACTGATCCTAGTAGGGTGCTGAGGAGGAAGAGCCGACAAGGGGGTACGCTCGATGAGGAGCGGTGGGGTAGGGGCCAAGGAAGCCCATGGCATTGGGCGATGCCCATGTGGCGGCCCACTACTCCGTAGTCAAGAGCACCCCCCCAAATGACGTGAAATAACCCAGCTAGGGCTGCTGGTTTTCCGGTGAGCCGCGCCTTGCGCTGCTATTGGAGGAGGATGGGCCTGGGTGACCACTGTCGCGCCCGCGCCCACGGTCCCAGCCACCACGCTAATGAATTCCAGAGGGGCCGCTGGTAACCGGCGCCTTGCCCTTGTCCATGGATGCTGAAGGAGATGGGCGGTCACCTCCAGAGGAGGACCCGCCACCAGAAGACGAAGACCCGTTATGGCCGATGGAGATAGCCAAGGCCCCTGTGGCACACTACCGCTCGAGGACAGTGATCTCCTTTAGGAGGACCGGTGAACGAGTCTGTGGGAAGGTCAGGAAGGGTTGCTACATGGGGAGGAGGGTGGCCATGACATTGAAGCGGCGGCTCAGCCCCCGTGTCAGGTGCAAGGTGAGAGAATGGTCCGTGACCGGTTCGACCACGTCAGCCATGGTCGCGACAAGTTGCTAAAGGTAGCGACAATAGTGGTCGACGGTCGTGTTGCCCTGCACGATGGCACGGAAGTCGGCATCGGTGTGGACAGTGCGGCTGGCGGTGTTGTACCTCAAGAAGATCTCCAGTTGCTGCCACAGATGGTTCGCGGTGCTCTCCCTCAACTGGATGATGTCGTGGAGGTTGTCGAAGATCATCGCATAAATCCACAAGATGATTTTTATATCGTCATTGCGCCACACCACATTATTATGCAGCGGTTCGGCTTCCTCCAGGACATGGTCCTTCATATAGTACTTGCATAGGACGAACCAGAGGAGTTGATGTCGGCATCCTGGGAACGGAAGTACTCAGACTTTCTTGCATGCGGCCCGTGACGTGTCTCCATCAGCGGCCTGGTACGGCCCAACTTCAACAACCACAACTCAAGACCCTCGCGAGGGGCCAAGCCTCGCTAGGCGGGCGACAGCAAGACCTCCCTGGGAGCAGTCTCCCTAGGCTGGCTCTCGAGGAACGGAGATATCTATGCAAGGTGCACCTCGCGAGGTTCGCGTGACGTGAGCCATGACGACCAAGGCCAGGCGAGCACCAGCGGGTGCATTGTACCAGTTTCCCCTTTGGTGCTAAGGGAGCAAGCGCAGGCGCCGAGTCCCGAGGAATCAAGCAAAGGTTTCCGTATCGGTGCAACAAGACCAAGGACCGTCAGAGCGGCAGAATGAAGGTCATTGTGGAGCCCGGCGTGGCGTCACCACCAAAGCCTTTGGCAGGCGAAGACCACTTTTGACAGGATAACTTATACTAGCCGTTCCCCTTCAAATTTGGCCGTTTTGGGATCCCTTCGCACCTATATTTGGGAAGAGGACCAAGGCCGCTATAAATAGGACCTAGCCGCCACCTTAGAGGGGGGTGTCACGCCCAACATGCGATTATATCTCGACCACGTGATGAACTTGTGATTGGGGCACAACCGCATTTCGGGCGCTTAGCAAGATGGATATCATTACATCGTTCCCGTACATAAATAGATGGGGATACATACAAGCCATACAAACTTCCACATGAATACAATAATTCATACACAAGACATCCGACTATGGATGAAAACACATGAAAACACACGATATCCATCCTACTATCCCGGGCTGTCGACCAAGAACCTATCCCAAGATTGACGAAGAAGAAGAAAGAACTCCAACACAAGTAAACATCGCTCTAACGTCAACTCAACCAAAACCTGCACCTGCAACTATTGTTGTAGTAGCTGTGAGCCACGAGGACTCAGAAATCCCATAACCATGGGTATCAAGACTAGCAAAGCTTAAAGGGGTATGGAGAGGATAAGTGGTGAGGTTGCAGCAGCGGCTAAGCCATGTATGGTGGCTAACTTACGATTACAAGAATAAGAAGAGCATCTACGCAAATGGTCGCAAACTAGTAATGATCGCTAAGTGATCCTGAACTACCTACGAGTCAAACATAACCCCACCATGTTCTCTTCTCGAAATGAAAAGAGACGATCACGGTTATTCACGCGGTTGGTGTATTTTATTTTGGATCCTCTGTCAAGTTTTCTACAACCAGACATTAATAAATTCCAATCTGCCACATAACCGCGGGCACGGCTTTCGAAAGATCATAACCCTGCAGGGGTGTCCCAACTTAGCCCATCACAAGCTCTCACGATCAGCAAAGGTAAAACCTCTTATCTTAGGGACAACCTGATCAGACTCGGAATCCCAGTGCACAAGACATTTCGACAATAGTAAAACAAGTCCAGCAAGACCTCTCGGCGTGCCAACACCCTGATAGTAGCCACGCGTATCTCGTCTCAGGGCACGTCTGGATGAGCACTACGTACAGCAACTGGAAGCCCCGGTAAGTGGGTGGCACCGTAAGTGGCTGTAGTTTGGGACCAACACCATCAGCATTGCCCCCTGTTATGTGAAATTAAGAACCCCGGTACAAGACCCCCTATGCAAATTAATTAACTAATTAACAATTTTATTATGATGCAAATTAAACCCAAAGTTGGGCCTTTGCTACCTCTTGAGCATGCGTTGGTTTTCCCTTGAAGAGGAAAGGGTGACGCAGCAAATTAGCGTAAGTATTTCCCTCGGTTTTTGAGAACCATGGTATCAATCTTGTAGGAGACTACACTCAAATCCCTCGTACATACACAAACAAATAAGAACCTTGCAACCAACGCGACAAAGGACATGTCAATCCCTTCACGGCCACTTGCAAAAGTGAGACCTGGTAGAGATAATAAGATAAATATTTTTGGTATTTTTGTTGTATAGATTGAAAAGTAAAGACTGCAAAATAAAAGAACAGTAAAGATAACTAGTTGATGGAAGATTAATATGATGGAAGATAGACCCGGGGCCCATAGGTCTCACTAGTGGCTTCTCTCAAGATAGCATATTCTACGGTGGGTGAACAAATTACTGTCGAGCAATTGATAGAAGAGCGCATAGTTATGAGAATATCTAGGCATGATCATGTATATAGGCATCACGTCCGTGACAAGTAGACCGAAACGATTCTGCATCTACTACTATTACTTCACACATCGACCACTATCCAGCATGCATCTAGAGTATTAAGTTCATAAGAACAGAATAATGCCTTAAGTAAGATGACATGTTGTAGATGGATAAACACATGCAATATGATATAAACCCCATCTTTTTAACCTCGATGGCAACAATACAATACGTGCCTTGCTGTACCTGCTGTCATTGGGAAAGGACACCGCAAGATTGAACCCAAAGCTAAGCACTTCTCCCATTGCAAGAAAGATCAATCTAGTAGGCCAAACCAAACTGATAATTCGAAGAGACTTGCAAAGATATTTAAATCATGCATATAAGAATTCAGAGAGGAATCAAATATTGTTCATAGATAATCTTGATCATAAACCCACAATTCATCGGATCTTGACAAACACACCGCAAAAAGTATTACATCGAATAGATCTCCACAAAGATCGAGGAGAACTTTGTATTGAGATCCAAAGAGAGAGAAGGTTTCATTCCGCTTGGACTCCGTTTGATATTCCTTTTCTGCGAAGAAGATCGTGGTTTTTTTTTGTTCCAAAAACGATCCTCGCGAAGGTTTCATTCCGTTTGGACTCCGTTTGATATTCCTTTTCTACGAAACACTGGAATAGGCAAAAAATAGCAACTTGCATTGGGCCTTGGGTTAGTAGGTTAGTCCCAAAAATAATATAAGAGTGCATATTAAAGCCCATTAAACATCCAAACAGATAATATAACAACATGGAACAAACAAAAATTATAGATACGTTTGAGACGTATCAAGCATCCCCAAACTTAATTCCTGCTCGTCCTCGAGTAGGTAAATGATAAAAACAGAATTTTTGATCTGGAATGCTACCCAACATAATTATCAATGTAATTTTCTTTATTGTGGCATGAATGTTCAGATCCGAAAGATTCAAGACAAAAGTTTAATATTGACATAAGAACACTGTTCAAGAAATCTTCCGATTCAACGATTTATCGTCCGATTTATCGCTACTCTTGGGGTGACCGAAAAGATTATGCCTTATCTTCATCATTTATCGTTTGGGCCGATTTATCGCTATGACAAGCGATTTATCGGGAATCTATCGATAAATCGAGCCTATTCATAGCACTATGTTTGCAAGAACTATATTTATTTGTGTTTGTGGACCTTATTACGCAATATGTATTTTTTTCTACTTTGTTTGTCCTTATGTCAAGATTCAAAGGATAGGATTCAAGGTAACACTTATGTCGAATATTATTTTGGTGTTGAATATAGCATCTTTTAGTGTTGGGAACCTGGGATTTGAAAAATATGGCCGATTAATAGTTGACCAGTAAAATCGATTAATCGGCCGATTTCTGATTAATCTCTAATCCCCAGCTGACCGAGACGATAACGATAAGCGATATCCTCAACATTGCATAAGAATAATAATACTTCAAGCATACTAACAAAGCAATTATGTCCTCTCAAAATAACATGGCCAAAGAAAGTTCATCCCTACAAAATCATATAGTTTGGTTATGCTCCATCTTCGTCACACAAAGTACTCAAATCATGCAGAACCCCGGTTTCAGCCAAGCAATTATTTCATACTTAATTTTTTTCAAACTTTTTCAACTTTCACGCAATACATGAGCGTGATCCATGGATATAGCACTATAGGTGGAATACAGTGGTGGTTGTGGAGAAGACAAAAGGAGGAAGATGGTCTCATATCAACTAGGCATATCAATGGGCTATGGAGGTGCCCATCAATAGACATCGATGTGAGTGAGTAGGGATTGCCATGCAACGGATGCACTAGAGCTATAAATGTATGAAAGCTCAACAAAAGAAACTAAGTGGGTGTGCATCCAACTTGCTTGCTCACGAAGACCTAGGGCATTTGAGGAAGCCCATCGTTGGTATATACAAGCCAAGTTCTATAATGAAAATTCCCACTAGTATATGAAATTGACAAAACAAGAGACTCTATATCATGAAGACCATGGTGCTACTTTGAAGCACAAGTGTGGGAAAAAGATAGTAGCATTGTCCCTTTTTATTTTTTGGTCTTCCTTTTTTTATTTGGCCTTTCCCCCTTTTTTTGGCCCTTCCTTTTTTTATTTGGCCTTTATTTTTATTTTTTAGGGACAATGTTCTAATAATGATGATCATCACACTTCTATTTATTTACAACTCAATACTAGAACAAAATATGACTCTATATGAATGCCTCTGGCGGTGTACCGGGATGTGCGATGAATCAAGAGTGACATGTATGAAAAATTATGCATGGTGGCCTTGCCACAAATACGATGTCAACTACATGATCATGCATGGCAATATGACAATGATGAAGCGTGTCATAATAAACGGAACGGTGGAAAGTTGCATGGCAATATATCTCGGAATGGCTATGGAAATGCCATGATAGGTAGGTATGGTGGCTGTTGAGGAAGGTATATGGTGGGTGTATGGTACCATCGAAAGTTGCGTGGTACAAGAGAGGCTAGCAATGGCGGAAGGGTGAGAGTGCGTATAATCCATGGACTCAACATTAGTCATAAAGAACTCACATACTTATTGCAAAAATCTACAAGTCATCAAAACAAAGTACTTCATGCATGCTCCTAGGGGAAGGGTTGGTAGGAGTTAACCATCGCGCGATCCCAACCTCCACACTAAGGATGACAATCAAAGAAATACATCATGCTTCAAATTTGTCACACAACGGTTACCATACGTGCATGCTACGGGACTTGCAAACCTCAACACAAGTATTTCTCAAATTCACAACTACTCTACTATCATGACTCTAATATCATCATCCTCATATCTCAAAACAATCATCAAGTATCAAACTTCTCATAATATTCAATGCACTTTATATGAAAGTTTTTATTATACCCATCTTGGATGCCTATCATATTAGGACTAATTTTCTAACCAAAGCAAATTACCATTCTGTTCTAAAGGACTCTCAAAATAATATAAGTGAAGCATGAGAGATCAATAATTCCTATAAAATAAAACCACCACCGTTCTCTAAAAAGATACAAGCGAAGCACTAGAGCAAAACTATCTAGCTCAAAAGATATAAGTGAAGCAAAAAGAGTATTATAATAAATTCTAATTCATGTGTGTGTCTCCCAAAAGGTGTGCATAAGAAGGATGATTGTGGTAAACTAAAAAGCAAAGACTCGAATTAGACAAGACGCTCCAAGCAAAACACATATCATGTGGTGAATAAAAATGTAGTCTTATGTAAAGTTACCGATAGACGAAGACGAAAGAGGGGATGCCTTCCCGGGGCATCCCCAAGCTTAGGCTTTTGGTTGTCCTTGAATTTTACCTTGGGGTGCCTTGGGCATCCCCAAGCTTAGGCTCTTGCCACTCTTTGTTCCATAGTCCATCAAATCCTTGCCCAAAAACTTGAAAACATCACAACACAAAACTTAACAGAAAATCTCGTGAGCTCTGTTAGTATAAGAAAACAAACCACCACTTTAAGGTACTATATTGAACTCATTCTTTATTTATTTTGGTGTTAAACCTACTGTATTCCAACTTCTCTATGGTTCATAACCCCGATACTACTCATAAAGTCATCAAAATAAGCAAACAACACACGAAAAACAGAATCTATCAAAAACAGAACAGTTTGTAGCAATATGTAACTTTCGAATACTTCTGTAAGTATAAAAATTCTGAAATAAATTGTTGGACGTGAGGAATTTGTCTATCAATCATCTTCAAAAAGAATCAACCTAAAATCACTCTTCGGTAAAAAAATGGCAGCTAATCTCGTGAGCACAAAAGTTTCTGCTTTTTACAGCATGATTGCAAAGACTTCACCCAAGTCTTTGCAAAGGTTCTACATGGCACAAACACTAATTAAAACACAAAACCACATCTAACCAGAAGCCAGATGAATTATTTATTACCAAACATAAGTAAAATAAAATAAAATAAAATTGGGTTGCCTCCCAACAAGCGCTTGAGTTTAACGCCCCTAGCTAGGCATGATACAAGAATAGATCTAGGTATTGTCATCTTTGGTAGGCAATCCATAAGTGGCTCTCATAATAGATTCATAAGGTAATTTGTTCTTTCTAGGAAAGTGTTCCATGCCTTTCCTTCATGGAAATTGCAATCTAATATTTCTTTCTTTCATATCAATAATTGCGCCAATCGTTCTAAGGAAAGGTCTACCAAGAATAATAGGACATGCGGGATTGCAATCTATATCAAGAACGATGAAATCTACTGGCACATAATTCCTATTTGCAACAATAAGAACATCATTAATCCTTCCCATAGGTTTCTTAATGGTAGAATCCGCAAGATGCAAATTTAAAGAACAATCATCAAGTTCATGGAAACCTAACATATCACACAAAGTTTTTGGAATTGTGGAAACACTAGCACCCCAATCACACAAAGCACAACATTCATGATCTTTAATCTTAATTTTAATAGTAGGTTCCCACTCATCATAAAGTTTTCTAGGGATAGAAACTTCTAATTCAAGTTTTTCTTCATAAGTTTGCATTGAAGCATCAACGACGTGTTTCGTAAAAGCTTTATTTTGACTATAAGCAAGAGGAGGATTTAGCACGGATTGCAACAAGGAAATACAATCTATCAAAGAGCAATTATCATAATTAAATTCCTTGAAATCCAAGATTAGTGCGTTCATTGCTATGTAAAGTTTTGACCTCTTCAATCCCACATTTAACAACTTTTGCATCAAGATCTAAAAACTCCAAATCATTGGGACGCCTCTTAAGTAAAGGTGACTCATCGCCAGTCCCATATATATCAAGAAAACAAGGATTTAATAGGAGACACATCACTTACTTTTAGATCTTCATATTTATTATCATCCAAACTAGAAGAACGTGATTTCATAAAGCAATCTCTTTTAGTATGCATCCTAGCGGTTCTTTCTTTGCACTCATCAATGGAAATTCTCATGGCTTTGAGAGACTCATTGATATCGTGCTTAGGTAGAATAGATCTAAGTTCCAAAGAATCATCATCAAGAGAAATTATATCCACGTTCCTAGCCAACTCATCAATCTTAAGCAATTTCTCTTCAAGCAAAGCATTGAAATTCTTTTACGAATTCATAAATTCTTTAACACTAGTCACCAAATCAGAAACATTCCTGTAAGAATTGTTGTAGGAATTACCATAATTATTAGAGGAATTACTAGGGAACAGCCTAGAGTTAAAGTTTCCTCTATAAGAGTTGTTACCAAAATTATTCCTACCAAAAAAATTCACATCCATAGATTCATTATTATTCTCAATCAACATGGACAAAGGCATATCATTAGGATCAGAAGAAACACCCTTATTAGCAAATAATTTCATAAACTCATCCATCTTTCCACTCAAAACGTTAATCTCTTCAATCGCATGGAGTTTTTTTACTAGTGGATCTTTCGGTGTGCCATTGAGAGTAATTAACCATAATATTGTCTAGGAGTTTAGTAGCTTCTCCTAAAGTGATTTCGATGAAAGTGCCTCCCGCGGCCGAATCTAAAAGATTTCTAGAAGCAAAATTGAATCCAACAGAAAAGTTTTGTATAATCATCCATAAGTTCAAACCATGTGTAGGGCAATTACATATCATTAATTTCATCCTCTCCCAAGCTTTTGCAACATGCTCATGATCAAGTTGCTTAAAATTCATAATATCGTTTCTAAGAGAGATAATCTTAGCGGGAGGAAAATACTTAGAGATAAAGGCATCTTTGCACTTATTCCATGAATCAACTATTTTTAGGCAAAGAAGAGAACCAAGTTTTAGCACGATCTCTAAACGAAAACAGAATAGCTTCAATTTAACAATATCATTATCCACATCTCTCTTCTTTTTCATATCGCACAAATCAACAAACTTGTTTAGATGGGTAGCGACATCTTCACTAGGAAGGCCGGAAAATTGATCTTTCATAACAAGGTTTAATAGAGCAGCATTGATTTCGAAAGATTCAACATTGGTAATAGGAGCAATCGGAGTGCTAATAAAATCATTATTGTTGGTATTGGAAAAGTCACACAATCTAGTATTGTCATGGGCCATAGTGACGAACAAGCAATCCAACACACAAGCAAACAAGAAGCAAGCGAACGAAAAAGGGTGAATAAAACGACAAAGGTGAAGTGGGGGAGAGGAAAATGAGAGGCGAATGGCAACTAATGTAATGCGAGGGATAAGAGTTTGTGATGGGTACTTGGTATATGACTTGTGCGTAGACCTCCCCGGCAACGGCACCAGAATTTGGCAAGTTGACGGGAGATCAAATCTTGACTTGACTTGGCGTAAGTCTCCCCGGCAACGACACCAGAAATCCTTCTTGCTACCTCTTGAGCATGCGTTGGTTTTCCCTTGACGAGGAAAGGGTGATGCACCAAAGTAGCATAATTAATTCCCTCAGTTTTTGAGGACCATGGTATCAATCCAGTAGGAGACTACACTCAAATCCCTCGTACCTGCACAAACAAATAACAACCTTGCAACCAACGCGATAAAGGGGTTGTCAATCCCTTCATGGTCACTTGCAAAAGTGAGATCTAATAGAGATAATAAGATAAATATTTTTGGTATTTTTGTTGTATAGATTGAAAAGTAAAGACTGAAAAATAAAAGAACAGTAAAGATAACTAGTCAATGGAAGATTAATATAATGGAATATAGACCCGGGGGCCATAAGTTTCACTAGTGGCTTCTCTCAAGATAGCATATTCTATGGTGGGTGAAAAAATTACTGTCGAGCAATTGATAGAAGAGTGCATAGCTATGAGAATATCTAGGCATGATCATGTATATAGGCATCAGTTCCGTGACAATTAGACAGAAACGATTCTGCATCTACTACTATTACTCCACACACCAACCGCTATCCAGCATGCATCTAGAGCATTAAGTTCATAAGAACTGAGTAACGCCTTAAGCAAGATGACATGATGTAGAGGGATAAACTCATGCAATATGATATAAACGCCATCTTTTTATCCTCGATGGCAAGAATACAATACGTGCCTTGTTGCACCTGCTGTCACCGGAAAAAGACACCGCAAGATTGAACCCAAAGCTAAGCACTTCTCTCATTGCAAGAAAGATCAATCTAGTAGGCCAAACCAAACTGATAATTCGAAGAGACTTGCAAAGATATTTAAATCATGCATATAAGAATTCAGAGAAGAATCAAATATTGTTCATAGATAATCTTGATCATAAACACACAATTCATCGGATCTCAACAAACACACCGCAAAAAGTATTACATCGAATAGATCTCCAAGAAGGTCGAGGAGAACTTTGTATTGAGATCCAAAGAGAGAGAACAAACCATCTAGCTAATAACTATGGACCGGAAGGTGTGTGGTAAACTACTCACAACTCATCGGAGAGGCTATGGTGTTGATGTATAAGCCCTCTGTGATCGATTCCCCCTCCGGTGGAGCTCCGGAAAAGGCCCCAACATGGGATCTCACGGGTACAGAAGGTTGCGGCGGTGGAAATAGGGTTTCGTGGTGCTCTCGAATGTTTTCAGGGTATATGAGTATATATATAGGATGAACAAGTATGTCGGTGGAGCTACGAAGGGCCCACGAGGGTGGGGGCGTGCCTACCCCCCCGGGCAGGCCCTCCTGCCTCGTTGCCGCCTCATGGCTTCCCAGGCGTGTACTCCAAGTCTTCTGGATTTCGTTTGTTCCAAAAACGATCCTCGCGAAGGTTTCATTCCGTTTGGACCACTACAAAAAATGCACTTCCGTGATGATATGTGTTTGTCATAGTAGGTCACGTTTTCTGTCATGCATGTACATCCATGACGAATTTATGACAGAATGAAGATAGTCATACCTGTGTTGTCGTAGAAGTGTTCTATGACATTACCAAAATTATCATCACGTAAGTGTCCACTTCCATGACGATAAATCGTGTGTCACAGAAGTGCTTTCGTCAAGGGTCACCGACACGTGGCATCCACCGTAACGGAACGCCATTAAGCTATCGGGTCCGGTTTTCGATCCGATAACCTATTAACAGCCCCGACCAATGGGGATTTTCCATGTGTAAAATTCTGATTGGCTGACAGAAACACGTGTCAGCTCCGCGTTGGCACAGGTGTCACTCATCCAATGGGCGAGATGCGCCTATGATATGTTGACACATGGACGAGCCCAAAAGTGGCCCATAAAGTTTAAATCGGTCGGCCCAACTAAGGGCCCGCAAGATTTTTTGGACCATAATGGGCTGGCCCAGCTAAAGGCCCACAAGATTTTGCGGGCCATAACGGTCCGGCCCAGGTGAAGGCCCACAAGATTTTTGTGGACCATAATGGGCCGGCCCAGCTAAATGCCCACGATATTTCATCGACATTAATGGGCCGGCCCAGCTGTAGGCCCACAAGATTTTGAGGACCCTAGTAGGCCAGCCCATTAACTCGCTGCCAAGTTTTGGGCCAAATGCCGGCCCATATTTGATTCGGTATATTAGTGGCCTCCCACGTTCCGGGCCAAACAATGGCCCATATGAGTTCCGGCCTGTTAAAAGCCTACCACGTTTTGGGCCAAATTACGGCCCAGATCAGGTCCGGCCCTTTAAGAGGCTTTGGGCTAAATTATGGCCCATATCAGATTCGGCCCGTCAACTGGACGCTATGCTTTTGGGCCCACTTGCTAAAGGCCCATTTAGTAATTCGGCCTAATATTAGTTTCGGCCTGCTAAGGGCCCGTTTAAAATTTCGGCCCTATATTAATTTTGGCCTGTTAAAAGCCCGTCATATAGTTGGGCCTAACTACGGCCCGGTTTGCATCCGGCCTACTCGCAGTCAATAATCTGATTGGGCCAAACAAGGACCGAGAAAATTTTGGCCTGTTAAAAGCCCATGATTTGATTGGCACAATAATGGGCCAGGGTCCATTTCGGGCTTCTGCCGGCCCGTGAGCTGTTCGGCACGTTTCAGGCCCAACCTATTTCTCAGCCTCCTAAAACCCCATTGAGTTTTCTTGCGAAAAGAGGGTCGGCAGTTTACTCGGCCTATTAAAGGCCTGACTCTACTAGTGGGCCAATTTACATTTAGGCCTTCTAACGGACCAAGATAACGGGGCCCGTGATGCGGATCATACATCATGATTGCATGACGGCCCGATTATGTACCGTAATTTTATGGTTTGACCGGTTTACTGCGAAGACAGGATATATATACAGTAAAATAACTACAGCATCGTGAATAAGAAAAAACCTAGACTATACAATAAAGAAATTACTGCATATTACATCCATTGGGCATCAAAGTTCACCACTATGATAATAAAGCACAAGCAGACAATAGATTACATACACGGGGCATCAAAGATCGCCACTGGTGGAACTAAGCACGCCAACAAAATAATATACAAAACCGACAACACTTCAATAGAGTTCAAGAAAGGTAAGCCCTGCTAGGGAGCTGCAGCGCAAGCAGCTGAGCAAGCTGATGAGACTGCGCTTGTTTAACACTTATATCCTCCTCACTCTGAAAGATAAACAAGCAGACAGATGATAGGTTTTGCACATAAAAGTATCAGTGCTAACAATTCATCACATTTCTTACTGACGAATAAAGTGACACAGTTTAAAATTTCATTAACACAATATGGTATTGTTCAGGTCAAGACATGGCAGGAAATGACATTGTGAAGGAGTTGGCAACTTCACGACACCACTCGATTACAGATCAGTAACTCATAAGTATCAACGGTTAGTGTGCTGTCAATTTATCCCATTTCAGATTGGCAAATAAAGAGATGATTTAAATAATAGTAGAATGATTTGACATTGTTCATAGTTAAGACATTGCAGAATATGGACATTGCAGAATATGACATTGTGTTGTAGTGGGTAGATTCAACACACCACTAGATTACGGATCAAGAACATAAGCATACATGCAGTGCAAAAGAAGATCACTTGCTCTGTATAGTTTAATTTACATGGTATGAAGAAGGAACTTGGTTGTACAACTGAAAACTTAAATTGAGAAGGACAAACTTTTGTTTATGAACTGCATAATAAACTTTAAACATGCAATTTAATGCAAACACCAAAAATAAACAGTTGTTGCATTCATGCCTAACCAAATATACACAACAAAGTTTGAAGGCTTGAGAAGGACAAACTTACATTATTGGTGAAGGCAGGCTCTATAAAGCCCTTGTCCATGTTGATGGGGGGGGGGGCAATTCAAGAAGTTTACCACAGAATCTTCTTCATAAGCATTGCATTTATTCTAAATTTTGTTAAGAGTAAATATAGATGTGACAATATAAGAAAAAATGTAGAATATTTAAGATGAGATGAAGAGTGATGCTACATAACCAAGTAGCTATAAATGTAAGTACAGCGATACAGGCAAAAGGTACAACCAAGAGCAATGCAGAGCTAAACTTCTTCAGTACCATCGGTGTTATACAACCTTATGGTAAGAGTAAATATAGATCTTATGTGTAGAAAATGGAGGGCAAAGGAAAATAAGCTATAGAGTGATGGTAGATGAACAACTACCTATCAATATAAGTATACTGATAAATGACAACAGGTACTTACAAGGACAATGCAGCGCTAAAAAAATTCATTGGCATTGGATATATTCTACACTAATGTAACCATTCATACAGATCAAATAATTTGGAGCGAACAATTGATAAGCAAGCTAGCATGCATACTTTTGTCACATAATGAACTAGGTATGTATGCAAGTACAGTGATACAGGACAACAGGTACTAACAAGAGCAAAGCAGCGGGCAGCATATTTGTGATATCCTGTCGTTCTTCTCAAACTGGAATTCTTTTTCGAGTAGATTTCCTGCAAAAAAGATTCGTAAGGCACATGCGAAAAATTAGAAGTTCAAATTGTCATGCGATATCATAGACAGTACCTTATCCTCGGAATGAGACCAGTGCATAACAAGGTTTTTCAATTCAATGTCTTCTAAATTTAGCATAGGAGACTTCACCAGAAATTCGTTTATAGACTTGCCATCAAAGTGTGATTTCCTCTGGTAACACCAATACTGCTGCAATGCTTCCTTGAAAAGCGCAACCAAGATTTGCTCGTCATGGCTATCTAGATTGACCCTCGCCTACTTACAACAATGTAATGTAAATCATTGATGTGTTCAATCAGCAGAAAACAGGAAAATAATCACCATGAATAATATCACTTGAACGTAAGTGGGAAAGGAAGATGTGAAAATGGTGTTTGTCTTCACTATAATCTTCCCATGATGGGAATATATGCACGTAGTCCCTAACAACATTGAAAGCATTGTCTTTTAAACTGGAAATAACTGGAATGGGGTTCCAATCTGCAGGAATTGGATGTCTCTGCAGTTGGGATAGGTCTTCGGCCGGTGGACTTGCTGTACTTTTTGCTGGAGTGGGATTTTTCTGTGGTACGGCTGGTGCTATGGCAACTGAAATCGGCATACCTTTTGCTGGAGTGCAGGTTCTGTGTGGTGCGGCTAGTGGTGTGGCCAGTGAAGTATGGGTACAGTCTGCTGGAGTCGGTCCTACGTTTTGTGTCACTGGTTGTACACCCAATATAAGTGGTGTGATGTCTGATTTCTCTAGCACAACCACGTTATTCAAGGACTTTGTTGGTGCTCCTTCAGGTTCGGCAATCACCCTCTTCATTTTTGATGTCTGATGCACAAGAACAACATTTGAGTGGGAAAATATGGTATGATGACAGATGGAATATGCATTGATATTGGATGGGCATGGCATCTCCACATATATGATGAGTAAACTAAACAGATGGCGGTGCAACAAAGTAGAAGAAATGCAAGACAACATATGCAAGATACGCGCAATCAATAAAACCTTGCCAAATTAGAACAGGCACCTTGATGGGTGAACAGGACAGGCCATCTGCCTTTGACTCCTCGAGGTTAGAATAGTCATTAGAATCATATTCTAAACAAGAATCAACAGATGGGGAGCGTATGAGTTTCATTGCATCAAGAATGGCACTCAATGCCTTGGTGCCAGTTTTGTAAGTCATTGCAGTGTTTAGCTTCAAGAGTGGACTGCTGCTAGTGCGACACAAAGTAGCTACGCAGATCATAGTGTAGATATAACGGGAAAACCGTAAGCATCAGAGTAAAATCAGCAAAGTGGAACTTGCTGGAATATATGTGCTAGTATTGTCGGTACGGCTAGAAAGGCTTCGGATACCAGCTCTCTTCAACTGAAGGTGCAGTACTGTTAGTATCAGTGTAACTCTCAAAGGCGACACAGCTCCCCGCATTTCCTTGCTATTCTTATAGGATTCAAGTGGGCAGGCCACTACTAATCCTATTCCCATGTTTACAAAATCCTACGAATCAAAGAGGCCCGAAGAGTTCAAAGTGTCCATACCAACCAACCGTATAGACCTCTACACTGCAAATGTCTCTGCTCATCTTCACTACAAGGAACATACTGTACTACTATCATACTCCCTCCGTTCCAAAATATAAGTCTTGGTAGAGATTTCCACTATGGATCACATACAGATGTATCCAGATACATTTTAGAGTGTAGATTCACTCATTTTGCTCCATATGTAGTCCATGGTGGAATCTATACAAAGACTTGTATTTAGGAACGGAGAGAGTACTTATTAAAGAAGAGAGGAATAGGAACATGCTAAAGAAGAGCAAGCAGATTTTGGATAATAAAATGTTCGTTGCGCAGTGCCCACACATGATGAACTAGAGCGCATTAAGAAAGCAACTCCCTGATGTCTCTCTATATGTGGTGCACGTGATGTTTCGAAAGTAAAGTAGGAACATTAGTTGACCAATTAAATGTTATCCGTTTTAGTAATATCAGCATCATATCAAATTCGTACTTGAGCAACAAGTTTGGAATTATGAGTGGCGCGTTGTTTAGCTTGATGGATTCAGGAGCAGTGCTAAGCAGGTACGATGATGGTACTGAATATAAAGGCATGTCTGCATGCAAGTCGCGTGACTTTTTCATTTGGGTCAGTCGATCATTTCAGGTAGTTGGATGAAGATCCTACGTCTCCTAACCCTTCTTCTTCCTCGTTTCTAATTCTTCCCATACAAAACACCACACGGGCCGCCGGCCGGACTATCGGCCCCCACCGCCTGTGTTCCTC
>LR738714.1:167253028-167290097 GCA_902687465.1 Secale cereale | reverse complement strand
CACCCGAGCCCCTTCGTTCGCACCGGCGAACTCCGGTGAGCTCTGAAAAATCGACTGAACCAATTTCGAAATTTAGTCTACTGTGATTTAACTAGTGTGGAATATAAAAGGCGAAAACCATAAGCATTAGGAGTATAGTGTTGAGCGTGCCATGGTGGCTCTGAAGGTGCAAACTGGACAAAGGCAACTTCGCAACCAATGTTTGATTTCAACTAGCAAGTAAGTGATGGACAAGAAATTAGAGTAAAGCAGTGGCGATCTATTTTCTTGCTGCGATAAATAAGTTGAGCAGATACGAAAGAGTACCACCTCTGGTGTGGCGCCATGTATGCATCTGCTGAGAATTTGATGGTGCTGCGGTAGCGATGGCTGTCAGCAGCGTGTAAGTAGATCTAGGAGGGTAGACGGTGGCGGCGGGGCGCGGTGGACGAGACGGTCGTAGGAGCGGCACCGGCAAGGTGGGCGACGACGGGGATGACGCGAGAGGACGAGATGCAAGAATCCCGGTCCGAAGCCATGGATGAGAGAGGTCGACCTCTTGTAATGGACGGTGGCGTAGGGGTATCAGCTCCGGCATGGTGGAGGAGGACAGCGGTGGATGGGGTGCCGGACGGAGGAGGCTGGGGTGGAGAGGGTGTTTTGGCGCACACGGAGTACGAATTGGGAAATGGAGGTGGAGAGGAAGGGGAACCATGTCTGCAGGGCACGCTTGTCTCAAATACGAGGAACTTTACAAACTTAGCCCCCGTTTCAAATTTCCTACATCACAGCAATATTTGTCAGTTGGGGATAGGACGGTAATCTCTCATACACCGAATATTTGCCGATGAGGGTTTGTTTTTGGCGCCCACCGTGTATGAATCTGGGAGGGAGTCGATTTCGGCCAAGGACACATTGTGTTTTGGCGCCCACCGTGTATTAATCCGGGTGAGAGGCGGTTATGTCACGTTTGAGTGAAATTACAAACCTACCCCTATCGAAACCTATAGAAATCGAATAGATAGGCTTTGTGTGGTAGGGATAGGCAGTAGTAATTTCCATCTCGCAGATTTTGGTTTCGGGCGGTTTCTGCGACTTTCCCCGCTTCGTTCAAATTTTGTAGAGTGCACGTTTACTGTGCCAACTCAATTCGAATCCCGTTTGTATTCTATTTTTTTCGGGCGGGATCCATTTTCGATTGGAATAAAATTGTATATACATCATTTTTATATATACTTTCAAAACCATAGCAAAGTATTCTGCTCCTTTATATGTATAATATGATTTACAAATACAATGATCTCAAAATCATAAGGTTGAAATCAAAAAATTAAACCAAATTATGTTCTACTAAAATGTATGGATCAGTAATATCTACATATTAAATAACATAGATGCGCGTGAATTCATATGAGTATGCATGTTTGATAGATCAATTTTGGTTCGAGTATGGATTACATGTATCATCATCTTGAATTCAGATATTTGAATCCCTTTTATGTTCACTCCTTTCATGCCCATCTCTCTCGCATGCATGCTCCTTCATGTAGCTATCACTCTCTTTTCTCCAGCTCACCCGCATGCTCACTTCATGTTTCTCCTATCCTCGCAAACATGGTCTCCCGATGTCTCCCTTGAGAAGTGTCACACTCTCCCTATCATTATACATTACACGGTTTTCATTATCTCTCACGTCTCTACTGTTCTCTCGTATCACTAGGTACCTAAGCTTTCTTTTTCACCGCCACACACACGGTCTCCACTCATCTTTCATTTTGTCTTTCTCTCTATGGGATTCTCTCACACACCCTATATGTCTCTAGATATGAATCATACCACTAAAATTAATTTCTCTCTCTCTCTCCTGTAGACACAACATTTTTTGCGGTCTTCTTTTCGTCTCCATCCCAGACTGACATTATTTATTTGTTTATCGATCAGAAAAAACCCCCCCTCTCTATCTCTGACACACACACACACAACTCCTGCTTCCACTCCCCTTCCCGACTACTGTCTCTCTCACCCACACAAAACTCTCGCTTTCGCACCCCCGACTCGTATTTCTCTCACAAACATTTATCGACTAGCCTCTAGATAGGTTTATACACCCGCACACTCGTGCTTCCACTATCGCATACATGTCTCTCTCCCGCTCCTTGTATCTATGTAGATTTTTCTTCCCTTCTTGAGACACGCCCTCACGATCGTGCACACACACACTATAGCCTCATTTTAAGTTGATACCTCTCGCACACACACTCTTTGTGTCTTTTTCACACATGCACTCCGTCCTCCTCCTCCCTCCCATTCTCTCTCTCACACACATGGGCTTTTTGCAACAACTAGCAAGATGCCCATGCGTTGCACGGAACATCAAGATGCATTTGTATGAATATTTTATCTTGTGGGTGAAAAGGATGAACAAGGGAAGGCCTTATTTGCAAGTGTGGAGAGGGGTGTGGGTATCTTTTTGCAAAATTGCCATAGTTTCCTTCTTATCCGTCAGATATAGATCGGACGGCCTATATTGCAGGACGGTAGGCACACGATCATCATCGACTATGCTTTTTATAAGAGTAGGGATAAAAACAGAGTTGGTGATGATGGTGGGCCTGCCATCCTGCAATATAGGCCGTCCGATTTACCCACACTTTACCTGCAATTATGTCAATTTACCTGCACTCCTCTCCACATTTGTAGATAAGACCTTCCCTCATTCATCCTTTTCTCCCACAAGACCTTGATTTTCTGTGCAACGCATGGGCATCTTGCTAGTAAGAGTAGAAATTAGACATATACCACTTCTCGAATCTTGAAACCAACAACATTCCTCCCTTATCTCATCAAAACCGCCAAAGGAATACATTTTGAGTGAAACATAACAATTTTTTAGTGATATACGTATTTCAAAACTAGACTTTTTTCTATCAAGTCGGTGAATATGTATTAATCTACTCAGATCATGTGGCGACGCATTGGCACATTGCTAGTAGTTATTATAATTTTTTGGACACCAGACAAACGGTGAAGAGAAGAGGCGCACGCACGCAGTCGGTCTCTTGATGTCTCGCACACACGAGTGTTACGTAAAGGCAATGTTAACAAATAAACCCTAAAACCTAGGTGCACGATTGCTGCATTCGCGGGTACCGGGTACGTGGTGGAGCGCACCTTTGTAAGAATAGTCAGCTCGCGTGATAATTTGATCCGTAGGAGTTGATGGTCAGGACCACAGGTGAATGACTTGGAGGCGATTGCTCGCCAGTTACCACAGATCGAGTAGCCATGTTTAAAATATCATTTTGTTTAGCTGGGTTAAGAGTTCCGATTTTCAATGGCGCATTATAAGTACTAAATAGTTTTTAGAACGATTGGTATGGAGCGAAAATGGAATTCATAGTACTACGTACCTCCTTGGCGTATGGTTGTATGGGTTTATGTTGCGAGATGTTGAACCTGGTAGTTCTAGGGAAAATACTATGTTTAGATTTAGATGTTGCTCTTCAGTAATGAAAATCGGAAGGGGGAAACCTTTCTTTGATTAAAAAAACTACTACCTCCGTTCTGGTTTACTAGTCCCCATCCTATTTTGGGTCAAAGTTTGTCCATGAATTTTACTTGTAAAATGTGAATGGAAAACGAGATTTTGTTATGCGCAAACAAAAAAGGACTGGAGGGAGTGATTGCTCTAAGACGGACGCGACCTCTCATAGCGCAGGCATTGAACCGGCGCGCCGGCAAAGAGGGCCCCACTCACCGCAGGCCCGGCTGAACAAGCCTCCTCGCCGCATGCAACCAGCTTCAGACTGCCCCGCGTGTCTTCATTGGATCTGCGCGTGTGCCGGCCACACGTCCTTCCGCGAGCCGGCCGGCATTTTAGAACACAAAAATTGACCAAAATAAAATTAATTACGCATGGTCTGGACTTGTTGTGCTCGCACTGGTAGCAGGAACTAGAGGTTTTTCTTTATTCATAACTCTCCTAAAAAAATTGTCTTTGAAGTGAATCATGGTTGTGGACATTATGTATGAATGTGGAGATATCTGTGAACATGAGTTTGATGTGGAAGTTGAACTTGGAATGTCGGGCTTGCGCGTGAACTATACCATGTCAAATGCTTCGTCTATTATTGTTTGGAAAGTAATTGTTGTTATTACATGACCCGAAAAAAAAAATGTGCCACATAAGTAGATGCACGGACATCACAACAGGCATGCTGACTGGATAAACATTTGAACCTAGCTACTATGAAGGAAATTTTGTATTGACAACAGTTTTAGATAGAAGGAGACGCCTAGCCTCCTCTGCCTCTACTAGCTTATTTCTGGCTTCATCCATCTCTTCTTTGGCATGGGTGAAGAGAGCATCTGATTGCTCTTTTCGCTTCTTCAGGAACTCAGCTACATTCTCAAGGGCTGATGCACGCTTTCTTTCAGCCTTTACTAGAGCCACGAGGACACGAACAACTGACGACTCCACCTGGCTTGTGTGTAATCCAGTATCATCTGGGGATTTGCACCTTGTGTCTAATCCAGCATCATTAGGGAACTAGCACCTTGTGTGTAATCCAGCCTCATTCTGGAAACATGATCACGAGGTTGACCATACTTCCCTCCTCGCGGGAACTGCATCCTGACATGAAGTTACTTCTTTTTTAGATAATTACTCAGAGCAACCAAGTTCCATTTAGTAGAAGCTAGATAAAGAGAACCGGGAGAACTGAATTCAAAAGGAAAAAATATAAAAACATACTACAAGGTGAGAACACCCACTTCCTATATCAAGCTAAAAAAAGCATTAGGATGATTAAGACTCTTCTTATGACACATTGAAGAACATGAGGCTTAAGAGAAATGGAAACTACAACATATACACATCGAAGAACACGAGGCTAAACGAAAGTAACTGAAAGGGTGTTACTTACCAAAGCTCGTTTTACAGGGTCGGTGCAGCTCCTCTTTAACTTGCCACGCTCCTTGAAGATGTCCCCAATATCCCATGTTTGGTCTTCATTGCTCCTCTACATGTTCACACTCGTGGTTTTAAAATCTCAACATGGTAAGAAAAATATACTACTAGTAATACTCGTGCATCTTGTGGGCAACACTAAAGCACTCGTCTGCCATGTTAGAGCATCTCCAACAGAATCGCAACGCGCGGTGCTTTAACAAAGCGTTTACAGTGCTGAGATCGAGAAGTAGAGATAGAGAGTAGAGGATAGTTCTCAGCATAGATAGATAAAAAAATAGATTATTCAACTACTCCTCGTCGTCCGACTCCTCCTCGGTGATGTCCTCCTCCGACGTCTGATTGTAGGCCTAAAGATACCGATCGTCGTCGGATTCCCAGGCCAACGCTGCTCCTAGCCTCATGTTGAATTGAGCGTCCGCTTTTCGCCTACGCTTGTCCTCGCGATAGGCGGCTTGCTCCGCCCTCCTCTTATCCCTCTCCGCCCTCCTTTGCTCGTAGAACTCACTCTCGTTGATCATTTCCTGCGGGAAGCGTTGGTGCCACATCGCCATGGCATCCTTGTCCATCTCGGCGATGCCAAGACGGTGCTCCCGCCTCCGGTTGTCACGACGATCCTCGTCGGTGATAAGCCGCAGCAGAGGCACGAGCTCCTGTGCCCGCTCCCGCGTCGGCACGTTGGGGAAGATCAATGATCCATGAGGCCACCGGAGGCGCCACGCCGCCGCGTCATATGCGAGGGCGGCCTCGTTGGCGGTGTTGAAATTGCCGAGGCCGAGGCGCATCCCACGGAACCGGATCTCGGCGGAGAAGCCGCCGGAGGGGCGCGCGCGGACGCGGCGGTATCCGCATGTTTTCCGGCGACGCGACGGCATGGTGGTGCGGCGGCGGCGAGGCGAGAAAGAGCGGGGAGAGAGCGGTGGCAAGGCACAGAGCAGGGACAGAGCGGTGGCAAGGCACAGAGCGGTGGGAGGGCGTTGGATTTTACAAAGCGCGCCGGACGCCGCGCGCCAAAACTAGCGCACGGCCGGCCGCTTTTTCCCACGCGTGCACAATCCTTTCCCAACGTCTCTGCTATCTCTACTCTCTTCTCTATTGTTATATTTATTTTATATTTAATACTTATCTCTACTTCTCTAATCTCTAATTTTTTCTCTACTTTTTCCCTAATCTTATAAAAAACAGAGTTGGTGATGATGGTGTTCCTGCCATCCTGCAATATGGCCCATCTAATTTATATCCGACGGATAGGTAGGAAACTGTGGCAATTTTGCAAAAATATACCCACACCCCTCTCCGCATTTGAAAATGAGGCATTCCCTCGTTCAAACTTTTCTCCCACAAGATAAACTACTCATACAAATGCATCTTGATGCGTGCACCGCATGGGCATCTTGCTACTTCTAAAAAACTATCCATCATTTGCCACACTACTGGTTGCAGATGAAATACCTACCCAAGCACAGCGTGATACAGGAGCGACACACAATTACAAGATGATATTCTGTTGGACAATGGAGGCTATAACCAATTACTTTTAGGGAACAATAGCACCTTGGAAATTTGAAGGGTAGGTATGAACAAAATTGGAACTGCACATGTACTGCTAAGTGATTCAATACACACATTACCAATCGAGGAGGAGAACGATGGTCGCGACAGCCTCTATGAGTCATAGTCGGCAACGGGAGTCAGTTAATTGTCCACGACGGTGGTGCTTCTGCGCTTGGCGTCGACTTCCGAGAAGCAGATCCGAGACTGTGGAAGATGATGCCGGGGAAGAGGCTCCGTGTACGACGACGACGGTGGACCAGCTCCAGTGCGGCGTACGAGGTCGTTGATGAGGCAGATGCGCTGCGGTGGACGAATGTGCCGATGTAGAAGGGGAGGAGCACGAAGGCTGCGGTGCCGTGGAGAAGTCTATTTTGCGGTGGGGAAAGAAAATGGGGAGTATTCTGGTGTACTACTCTCGGTGTCGGGGTGGGGTTGGCTGGGTAGGGTGAACTTGAAGTTACGAAAACAGCCCCCTACCAACCGTCATCTGTAGGCTTGTTCCGAAGGCTATGATGGTAACTTCCCACTGCTCGAATCAGGATCGCGGGAGATTTTCCCGCCGACCTCAAAATTTTGTGACACTCAACTCCCCGTGTGGCGTGTTGGGTGATTCGGCTAAGCAACTAGCGAGTAGTACTAGTAAAAACTCTGCATATTAGGTTTGACCGAAGTCAAACTTCCTAAAGTTTGACCAAGATTATAGAAAAATATAAACATTTACCATAACAGATATGTATGATGTGAAACTACATTCAATAATGAATCTAATGGTATCTATTTGTTATTGTATATGTTAATATTTTTTGTTATAAACTTTCTGAGAGTTTACAAAACTTGACTTTGACCAATGCTAATACGCAAACTTAAATAAAAACGGAGGGTGTACACATTTGTTTTCTTAGTATGTAGTTAATCAATCATTTGTTGAAATTGTGAAATAAATAAATTAGGCTACTGACTTCGAATGTAATGGTCTATAGAATTCAATAGTTACAATCATTGTCGAATTCCAAGATGTATACGAGGTCTATAGTACTTCACAACATGCTCAAACTTGCATAATCCCAGTCATATGTCAATCAAAATGCATTTCATAGTTATTACTTTGTAGGATGCAACAAAACCAGCAATAACTCTACATCAGCCATTATAAAAGCAACATTTTTAACATATCCCAATGTGTGAATGAAACGTGCAGAGAGAGCTTGCGAAGATGGAGCAGAGAGGGCGGGAAATATTGTATGTATGTAGATGAGAGAGTAGGAGACAAACCTAATGAAACATAGAGAGGGGGATAGAGCGAGGGAAAGAGAGAGGAAGAAGTTAGGTCTGTCAGAAAGATGGAGACATTTAATATACGTGAGATGCGTGTGCATCCGGATTCTATACACGTCGAATGAGAAGAGACAACAGGTTTGATGAGAGATCCGGAAAAACATGGACGAGAGGGGAAGGATCTCGTGGGTTGAGGGATTGATACATTTGTGTGGGGGAGAGAGGGATTGGTAATTTTGTGCGAGAGAGAGAGGGTGGGGGGAGGATTCAGTCAGCCGTCATCACATCATCCTGCTTCCAAATGGCCCCGCATTCTCTAGCGCAGTGTGGTCACCGTCTTCGAACTCCTCGATGCCCTCTTTGAAGATTGAGGTGTTGTGCATGCTGGGGTGCAGAGAAGCACAAGCGAGAGTGGTCGCCATATAACCTTGGATGGGGATGAATTGTGTGCTCGGGGGAGGGGGTGTGTGTGTGATGTGTGTTGTGTGTGTGTGTGTGTGTGTGTTAGATATTGAGAGAAAACAAACCTAAGGAGAGAAATGTGTGTGTATGTGACCGAAAACTACTTGCTAAACATGGTATTCACGAAGAGATTGTGCGTGTGAGATAGAGAGCGATGTGCGGGCCTTGAGGTGGGCAGGGGCCGGGTGAGGGTGTCAAAACGTGTGCGTTGATGCATGTGTTACATGCGATCGTGCGAGGGACGGACGAATCGAGAGAGATGGTTGTTGTGTTACGGATGCTTCTCTCTCTCTCTCTCTCTCTCTCTCACACACACACACACACACACTCACACAAGTAAAATGGAAGACCGTTCTCTCATGTATACACAACGTATCAGCATCTGTCTATGTCTCACTCATGCATGATCATTTGCACATTCACACCTCTCTATGTCTCTATCACACGCACACTGTCCCCACATTGCCCTTCCGCCACAACACACATATGGACACATACACACGTTCTCTTTCAGTCACACACACAAAATCAGTATTAAAAAAAACTAGGGCGCACCTGAAATGTCCAAATCCAAATAAACATGAATTGGAGCTAAATTCAAATATATGGAAATATTATAGCGTCAAGAACTTTTCCCAGAAAAAAAAGTTGTGTAATATTCGAGGATTGTTTTCACACACACAAAAAGGTTCGGTGGATGTCCTTCGAGCGCGACACAGTGACGC
The DNA here is from genome assembly GCA_902687465.1 of Secale cereale. Lineage (NCBI taxonomy): Eukaryota > Viridiplantae > Streptophyta > Magnoliopsida > Poales > Poaceae > Secale > Secale cereale. The sequence continues at coordinate 167,281,133 of LR738714.1, read as the reverse complement.
ACCGTTCGATCGACCGCGCGGCCGTGGTTCACGCACTTGCACAGGATTCCGTATCGTGGTTGTGGTAAATAATAAAAGTGATGCCTAAGCCTAATGTTTACGTTTACTAGTATGGTTTTCTTTTAAGTTTGACCAACCCTATATAAAACTAAACTAAGCTCCCATAGAGCAAGTACAATAGAGCCGAGTCAGCAGGCTATAAGTAATAAACTAGTATATTTCTGCTTAGTGGGAGAAAATTGAAGAGGAGAGAGAAGGTAAGCGGGCTCTTCGTGAAGAGCCGGCTCTAGCACGTGCTCCTAGGCACCTTATGAGAATGAAAGGTGGGCCACATAGTAAAAAAGTAGTACACTCTTTTGACCTACTATTGTACATGTTGGCTATAAGATGGGTTGTATATGACAAGGCACTGGGTTATAGCTAGCAGCTGGCTATACTATTAACCATGCTCATACGGGCACTCATCAATATGCCGCTGCCGCCATTGCGCATGCCGACGCCCGCCTGCTCCGGCCAACAATTTCTTGCCCATGACCGCTGTGTCGCCGCCAAGCCGAAGGCTCGCCCGCTCACGTCGTCTGCAGTCCCTCCTCGCAATGTCGCCGTGCTGCCAAGCACGCGAGCAGCTGGTGGAGCCGCGTCTATGCACGCAGCATATAAAGAGGAGGACGAGCGCGTGCTCCAGCACACCGGCAAGGAGGAACTAGCGTGTCATTGTCGTCTCCGCCCGCGTGGAGGAGGCGGACATGGTGGCTGTCACCGCGGAAGTCGGTCGCGCGTGCGTCGAGCACACAAACCGGGTGCGGACGCGGAATCTACCTTCGAAACCTTGAATGCCACGTAGATCCTGCAATCTGAAGGAGCACTTTGGGTCAGTCGACTCTTGTGAGCCATTTTATGCAACATGGATGGCTAGAAGGGCTTCTTCAACCTCTGAAATAAATGCGCGGTTCATCTTCTTAGCCCGCCACACGCCTAACCGCCGGCCGCCGCCGCTGCGCCCTCCCCTGAACCGCCTGCCACCGACATGCTCCCCCCCACCCCCGCCATCCGTTTAACCCCGGGCATGATCTATTTTTTCCGGCGAACTGCATTCCACACCCAACACTCATAAGATAGATCATGGGCACCCTGCCGTCTTCTTCCTTCACTCCGTCGAACTTCTTTCACAAATCGACTGACCCAAATTATACTACTAGTGCGAACGTATTAACTATAGTAGGAACACGAAGATACGAGCAATAGTACCAACTGCAAGAAGAATAGTAGTAAGACATAGTACTAGTACTACTGTACGTACTAAAGAGTTCAAATAATGAGAAAGTAAACATAGTTCTACTGGGACCTCAGCACAACACACCGTTGAAAATAAACTAAGCAACTAGTCCGCTTGACGCTGTAGTAGAACCAGCATGACCGACGGCACTGCCACCTACTCGGAGTCCGAGTCCACGTCCTCGACTTCGTCCTCGTCCCTCTTCCCCTTCCTCTACGCCGATGCTTCTTTGCTTGAACCGGCCACTGGGCTCTGCTTCTTCATCCAACCCTTGTAGATATTTAAACAAAGCTAGGCATCCATTGCTGCGTACAGGATGTGATCTTCATCTAATGTCTTCGACTCCCATGCATGATGAAACTCGTGGTGAGGTTTCTTCAGTTTAGCATATGAACGATCAATCATGGCTGCTGCCAGGGTCAGCATTGAAGGCTAAGAGGAGGACACCAGGCTAGCCTTCTGGAGATCGCAGGGCTGGCCTACAACGAGGCCTATCCGACCCAGGATTTCCTTGTCGTTCCTAAAGTCTACAGTAATGAATTTGACTCGGCCGCCCTTGAGGAACTTCTTAAATTCCTCGCACTCAATGTCGGCATGGCATATGTGGTAGACCAAGCGTAAGTCATGCACGCAAACCTGGATCACGGCGGGCTTCTTCTTCTCTGCCTCCTTTAGTTTCTTCTCGCTTCCCAGGACTGTGGTGTACTCAACATCTAGCCCAACGACCCACTCATCATTTGAGTTTTCGAACATGCGTTTGAAGCTAGCAAGGCATCCTTTCACCGTTGCGGAAGAACGGACGTAGATGATGTCGAACTCATTGCCGGTGATGGTTCTAACCTTGTACTCACCGCCGATCATGGAGATTTGGGACACCATTGATTTGGGAGGAGGGTTAGGATTGACGGGACGACTGGGAGCGAATTGTTGTAAGGAACTGTACTAGTAGAAGACGGGGACAAGTTGGGCGTGCGAACGGCATGGGGTTGCTGGCTTGCCCGGTGGATAAATGGCTGCAAGCCCCCAAAGAGTTCTCGAGAACTATGCGGGACCCACTAAATGTCATGTCTACTAGACCCATATCGTAGGCCTGACGGTATAGCTTTTGTCTGTTTGCCGTCATGCCGGCTTGTGTGTAACTTCAATTAATTCCGTCAACCATCGCGCCTCCCACGACCTTCGGCCCATTCGCACGCCATGTCGGCTAGTTTGCTAATCCCGTGTGCATGATACTCCCTCTGATTCTTTTTACCCTGCGTATAACTTTCATCCCGCATACCAAGGAGAGCCATGCTCGAATTGTTTTGGTAAAATTTGCCCCTTCTTTTGCCAGGATTAGATGCATGCAGCAGCCCACACGTAACTAGGAAAGTCGCAGCTGTTTGCATGCAACAGCCCACCGGCCAATACTAGGAGAACAGTTAATGCAGGCCATGGTGGTTTGCATGCAGTGGCTCACCAAACGAGGAGAGAAGGCGGATAACTAGGAAGGCATTAATGCGCACGCGGGCTCCTCCGGTGCATGTGATGCAGTAGATGAGGGGTAGACTGGAGAAGAGGCGAGGCAAAAGAGGAACACGCAGAGCAATTTGCAAAAAAAATGAAAAATGTTATGCGCAGAGTAAAACGGATCGGAGTGAGTACCAACTAAGGTACCACCTTTATGGCCAGCCTTAACCATCGCATGCAATAATTTAGTGCACCTTGAAATATGAGCATGTGTGAGGCGTGTATCTTTTTAATGACTTGAGACTATACCTAGCCCGACATGCAAGATGAGACTTTATGCACCGTTCCCCATACCTGCAGGAAGCCCGTTCATCTCCAAATCTTTTCCTCTCCATGTGTGGAAACAATATGCCTGCCAGACTCTCCTTCTCCCTTCGGTGGTCCCACCACTCCACCCCGTGTGGAAAAAATCGGCATGCATGACTCTCCTCCCCCCGCGCTCGTCCAATCCGTTGTGACCAGCAATATTTCCACCCATTCCCTCCCCTGTAATTTACTCCAATAAATATGCCCACGTAGCTATTAGTACTACGTTAATCACGCAACATATCTTCCGGGACGCTGCTTCAGTTACTTAACTTCAGGTGCATTGGGTCATTGACATATGGGCCCAACAGGGGTCTGGCCCACATGTCAGTGACGCAACTGGACCAACAGTTAAGTCAGTGCAGCTCAGTCCATATCTTATGTAGGTGTGCCATTGCTCGTTATAAATACTGCGCCTCCCACGACATTCGGAAGAACGCTCACGTTCATAGCTATCTCCTCCCCCTCCCTCTCACGTCGACCACCATGGCATCGCCCTTACCAAGCCATGGGCGCCCCTCGCTACACCACACGGACGGTCACGCATCGTCCTTCCGTTCCTCGCCGCCACTAGTCGAGGAGGACGCGTCGGCATTCCGCTCCTCGCCGCGACGCGTCGAGGTGGACACATCGGTGTTCCGCTCCTCACCGCCACTAGTCGAGGATGACGTGTCGGCGTTCCGCTCCTCGTCGTGACGCGTCGAGGTGGACGCGTCGGCGTTCCCAATCTCGCCAGCACGCGCGTCGGAGGACGCGTAGGCTCCCCGCTACGAGGAGAACGCCGCGCCGGCCGCTGAGCCCCCCAGCCTTGAGGAGCTTTGGAAAGAAATGTATGTCGCCTTGTGGGAGGCTTTGCCTCCAGGAGAGCGCGCCAAAATAGAGGCGGAGAAGTAGACCGAGGAAGAGAAGCACACCACGGGACAAGCTGCATGGCAGGCCTATGTCGCGTCCGAGAGAGTCAGGCAATTGGCTCTTTGGCAGAAGGCTCGTGCGAGGGCCGTGAGGGTGGCGGTGGACGCCCGTGCCAAAGCCCTGAGTGCAGTCAGGCCCAAGCGCCTCATCTACACTTGGCGGTACATGGACCAGGTGCACGCTTCCAGCCAGGAGGAGTACTTGTTAGCGTCGGATCACCACACCGGTGAGATCACGCTCGCCCGCCGGCAAGCCGCAATCAGCACCTTGCGAGTTGCGAGGCTGAGGAAGAGGCGTTGTGTCGGAGCGCTAGGAAACGGCCGCGCACTAGGGCACTCGTGGTGCGCCGCAAGCGCTCCTGCGAGTGCCATGGCCTTTAGTAGGAGTATAATTTTTGTTTCGTAAGGTGATCTCATTAGTTTTGGGATGCAAATGATATATCCCAAATATACAGGAATTATTAGCGTCCTTAATTAAGTATGTAAAAGGGAAAGTTTGGAAACCTTGTGTATTCGTACGCATTTTGTAAGTACGTGCATATAGCACAAACTTTACTATATACTATCGCACTACACGTCTCTCTATATATATGCTTGAAGACTGTGCTACTCCCTCCATCCAGGTCAATAAGTCATCTTTTGTTGTGCACCGTGACCAAGAAAGAGGGAAGACATATACACCTAGATGGAGGGAGTACTACTATTACTTATGTACGTGCAAATGCACGTTTTAACACTACAATGCGGTTTTTGTAAAAGTAGAAAAATAGCACCAGTCAAGCTTTCTAAATGATTCAATCCAAAACAAATGCAAAAATGCTCGCTTGATTGTTTACTTTTAGCTTCCTTCTCTGTGGTACTTTGTACGGAGTATCTGTCGGTGTACTAAGGTAGGGGTACCCTAGTACCCCAACTTGTGCACGGGCAGCGGCAGCTCCCCGCGGCAGGGTTCACCACGCGCTTGTCGGAGACCTTCCTGACCCTTATCTAGCCATTCAAAAACAAAGTATACAAGACAGAAGACCAAGACCCCGGCAAGAGGAGCTTGCCGGGAAGGCCGTCCCAGGCTCGAGATTGCTTAACTAGCACGAGGCCCTGGCAAGAGGAGCTTGTCAGGACGAATAGAAGATTTCATCTTAGAAGACCCGGCAAGGGCTCGGGGAGCGGCAAGCTTCCGGGCCCGGCAAGGTCGAGATCCCCGGCAAGGTGCTTGCCGGGGGAGGTGCGCTGTGTGCCCGCGCTCCAGCTCATCGGCCCACGCGTCGCCCTGGGGCCACTCCAGGGACGCGTGGCGGATGGCTGTGCAGCCTGGGGGACACGGTGGCACTCCACGGCAGAGGATCCATCGCCGTGGCAGACGGAGACGCAACGGCGGGAGCTTTTGGGGTCGACGGCGACGGGCATTAAATGCCCTTGTCCCCCACTGTTAAAGTAGGTATAGACCACTGTTCTGTACTGTAGCTCCACTGTTCCCGCACTGTTACAACTACCACCTATTTTACATTTTTACCCCTTTCTCCTACGTTGACACCTGTCGGTGACCCCTTGAGCTATAAAAGGAGGCCCATGCACAACGTAGAAAGGGTTCGAGACCTAGATCATTCTCACGCTCGTGTAGCTGTTTCTTCAAGCTCCGAGCGCCCAAACTCAATACACAACCAAGCAGGAGTAGGGTTTTACGCATCCGTGCGGCCCGAACCTGGGTAAAAACTGCCCGCGCGTCTGCCTCGATCTGCTCTTCGTGCTCCCTCCGCCCTCGTACCGCACAGACAAGGGGCTCCGGTCCCATAGGTGTTCGTGGTGGACAGTTTCCCCCGACATCTTTGGCGCGCCAGGTAGGGGGCGTCGAGGTTGTGCGAACCTGATCCGGCGTTCGCGCGGGCGCATTCTTCATCAACCTCTCCAGCTTCATCAGCAACTTCATCAGCGACAACTCCATGGCCCCGAAGAAGAAGCCTTCGGAGGTCGGAGGCCCGTCCGCGTCTCACCCGCCGCCACCAGAGCCAACGGTGGGCGGGGGAGACGCCGTCGGAAGGGTGGTTGCCGGCGAGGACACTCACGGTGCCACCAGATCCAAGAACAGGACGGACGACCGGACCTCGGTCTCCGTGGACGCGCCACGTCCATCGCAACATACGACGACCCCGCAGCGCCATGCCACGGGAGGTGGTATCCGCTTGCTGGGACAAGGCCATACTGGAGGTTCGCGGGACGCCCCGGACCCCCGTCCGGGCACAAGCAAAGCGAAGGCGCCGGCACGGGACCCCGCTCCTTCTAACGTCATTAGAAGTCCGAGCGTATCCCGCTCCTCGCACCGCTCGCCCGCGTTCCCCACTACTCCGGCAGAAGCGCTCGCAAGGGCGCAGCTGCTCCTCGATTTTCCTCCAGCGGCCGACAAGGCCGAGGAATGGAGGGCCACTATCCGGAGCCTGATAGACTTCGCCAACAACGACTCTCCGCAGCAGCCGTCGGCCTCGCGGCCGCGGCAGGCCGAGAAGACGAAGGCTATCGGCGACAAGACTGCCGGGGGTGCGACAAGCGTGCACTCCCCGCCGCAGAAGCAGAAGACGCCGCCCCGCCGGAACAACCCCGACGACGGCTCCACAGCCTCGTCGGACCCGCGGGCCCGTCGGGACCAGCGCCAGGTCCTCGACGACCGGCGAGATGAAGACGCTCGGACCACGATCGAGCGCCGCCGAGAAGCTCGGCGACAATCCGACAAGAGAGCTGGGAACGCTGTCGACGCACCCGCGCCCGGCGAACCAGGCGACTTGCCGTACGCGGCAGGCTGCCCTGCGTTCACCCGCGAGCTGCGGCGCGTCCAGTGGCCCAGCATGAAGAACTTTAAGCCCGACGTACCGGAGAAGTACGACGGCAAGACGCACCCCTCGGAGTTTCTCAGCGTCTACACCATAGCAGTGCAAGCTGCCGGGGGGCGCGACGAGAAGATCCTAGCCAACTACTTCCCGCTCGTGCTGAAGCCGAACGTCCGTTCGTGGCTCATGCACTTGCCGGAAGGCTCTATCTCTTCTTGGGCCGACCTCTGCCATCAGTTTGTTGGCGCCTTCACCGGCGGCCACAAACCCCATGGTCAGGAGAGCGATCTCCACATTTTGGCCCAGAAGGAAGGCGAACCCCTGCGCAAGTATATCCAACGTTTCAGCCGGGTGCAGCACAACATCCCCGATGTTCACCCTGCTGCGGTTATCAGCGCGTTCCACCAGAACGTGCGTAACCGCCGCATGCGTGAGGAGATGGCGATGACCAAGATCAGGGACGTCAGCGAGCTCTACGCTCTTGCCGACAAGTGCGCCCGTGCAGAAGAGGGGAGGAAACTCCCCGGGGAGGATGCTGGCGCAGGGGGAAGCGACAGCGACGACGCCGCCCCGGCAAAGAAGAGCCGGCGGCGGAACAACAGGAAGAAGGGCAAGAAGGAAGTGCTTGCCGTCGAGAAGTCCGGCAAGGAGGCCCCCGCCAAGCAAGCGCAGGCTGGCGGCTCCGGCAAGGAGCCTGCCCCTGCGGCGGCGGCCGACAAGCCGGGTAGCTCCGACAAGCAATACTGTAAGATTCACCGCACCAAGGGTCACGACCTCTCCAACTGTAAGCGCGTCGAGTACCTCGTCGAGCAGCAAAAGGCTGAGTACGAGAGGCGCGACAAGGAGAAGGCCCAAGGTGGTGGGGAAGAGCCCAGCAAGAAGCGGCCATTCAATGGCCGGGGAGGACGCCGCGGCAAGGCCAAGCAGCGGCAAGGAGATCGACCTCCCCGGGGCCGCGACAACGACGAAGACGACGATGAAGACATGGAGGACGACGAGAACAGCGAGCAGGAGTTCCAGAAGGCCACGGAGGTCCTGTGCGTCGACGGTGGCGCCTCCCTGCACACCTCCCACCGCCAGCTGAAACAGTGGGTGCGTGAGGTGAATGCAGCGGAGCCGCCCGTGGAGTCGCGCAGGCTCCTCAAATGGTCCAGCACGCCCATCATTTTTGACCTTGAGGATCACCCTGACCGCACCACGGCGGTCGGGCACTTGCCGATGCTGGTTTCCCCCACCATCCGCAACCTCAAGGTCACCAAAATGTTGGTTGACGGCGGGGCCGGGCTGAACTTGATCTCCTCTGCTGTGATCAAGAAACTCCAGATTCGAGACGGCGAGCTCGAAGAGACCGGTTCATTCCAAGGAATCAACCCGGGAAGGAGCAAGCCCAAGGGAAAGATTACTCTGCCGGTGACCTTTGGCGGGGAGCTCAACTTCAGGACTGAGCGCATCACCTTTGACGTTGCTGATATTCCATTGCCCTACAATGGAATACTCGGCCGTCCCGCCCTCGCCAAGTTCATGGCAGCTTCCCACTATGCCTATAACGTGCTGAAGATGCCGGGGCCGATAAGCGTCATCACTGTCCACAGCGACAAGAAAGATGCGCTTATCTGCGCCGACAAGATCTACCGGGATGCGGCAGCTGCGGCCGAGAAGGATACTCTTGCCGCTGAAGCTCCCGGGGGGAAGAAGACGAAGACCAAGTCCGGCAAGTGCTCTGGGACCCACTCCGGCAACCGCACCTCTTCGGAGTGCTGCGCTGCCGTCGAGGACGTTCCATCGAGCTCCACCGGCAAGAGCAAGAAAGGAATGGCTGCTCCTCCGGCAACCAAGAAGGTGTCCGCAAAGGAGGATGGCACTGGTGGTACCTTCACCATCAGTGCCACCCTTGACAGCAAATAGGAAAGCGCGCTCGTCGCCTTCCTGCGGGCGAACGTCGATGTGTTTGCTTGGCAACCATCTGACATCCCCGGTGTTCCCAGGAAGGTGATTGAGCACAAGCTTGCTGTCTGCCCTCATGCGCGGCCCATCAAGCAAAAAGTAAGGAAGCAAGCCGTGGAGCGCCAAGAGTTCATCAACGAGGAGATCAAGAAACTAGAGGCAGCAGGCCTAGTTAGAGGTGTGATCCATCCGACGTGGTTGGCAAACCCAGTCGTCGTGCGCAAAGCCAACGGGAAGTGGAGACTGTGTATAGACTTCACTGATGTCAATAAAGCATGTCCCAAGGATCCCTTCCCTTTGCCGCGCATTGACCAGATCGTTGACTCCACTGCCGGATGTGAGCTACTCTGTTTTCTTGATGCCTACTCAGGCTATCACCAGATTTTCATGGCCAAGGAAGATGAGGAGAAGACTGCATTTATCACTCCATGTGGCACTTACTGCTTTATCCGCATGCCATTTGGACTGAAGAATGCAGGCTCAACTTTTGCAAGGGTAGTGTACACTGCTTTTGAGCCACAGATCCACAGGAATGTAGAAGCCTACATGGATGATATCGTGGTGAAGAGCAAGAGCAAAGAAACACTGATTCAAGACTTAGAAGAAACGTTTCAGAACCTGCGCAGGATACAGCTCAAGTTGAACCCCGAGAAGTGCGTCTTTGGAGTCCCCTCCGGCAAGCTTCTCGGGTTCTTTGTTTCGCAGAGAGGGATTGAAGCCAACCCCGACAAGATCAAAGCCATCGAGCAGATGGAAGCCCCGAGGCGAGTCAAGGATGTCAGGAGGCTTGCAGGTTGTGTGGCTGCCCTCAGTAGGTTCGTTTCTAAATCTGCAGAACGCGCCCTGCCTTTCTTCAAAATCTTGAAGAAGGCAGGTCCCATGAAGTGGACTCCGGAAGCGGAGGCAGCGCTGCAAGATTTGAAACGGTACCTTTCCTCTCCTCCAATACTTGTCGCACCTAGACCACAGGAAAAGTTGCTGCTGTATTTGGCGGCGACCAACCAGGTGGTTAGTGCTGCGTTAGTAGCGGAGAGAGAGTCCGACGAGGAGGTCACACCACCGGCAAGCGAATCCAGCGACAAGCAGGGGGCTGCCCCGACAAGCTCTGGCCCCGACAAAGATGAATCTGCGCAGGAAAAGGAAGAGGTACGGAAGAAGATGGTGCAGCGCCCAGTGTATTTTGTAAGTTCCCTTCTCCAGGGGGCTAGATCAAGGTACTCTGGTGTGCAAAAGTTGCTTTTCGGCCTTCTCATGGCCTCGAGAAAGCTGCGCCACTACTTCCAAGCCCATGAGATAACAGTGGTCACTCACTTTCCATTGAAGAGGATATTGCACAATCCAGAGGCAACAGGCAGGATCGTCGAGTGGGCACTGGAACTGTCAAGCTTCGGACTCAAATTTGAAAGTACTTCAACCATTCAGAGCCGAGCTTTGGCAGAGTTCATCGCTGAGTGGACCCCAACGCCAGAAGAAGAAGTTCAAGAAACGAGTGTACCCGTGCAAGAAGCGACAAGTGAATGGGTAATGTATTTTGACGGTGCCTTCTCGCTGCAAGGCGCCGGTGCCGGCGTGGTACTCATCGCGCCCACCGGAGAGCACCTCAAATATGTTATCCAGATGCACTTTCCCAGGGAGCAGGCGACAAACAACACCGCAGAATATGAAGGCTTGCTTGCCGGCCTCAGGATTGCGGCCGAACTTGGGATTAGGAAGCTGATTGTGCGGGGCGATTCTCAGTTGGTGGTCCGACAAGTCAACAAGAGCTACCAGAGCCCTTTGATGGAAGCATATGTAGATGAAGTGAGGAAGCTTGAAGAGCACTTTGAAGGTCTGCAGATGGAGCATGTCCCGAGAGCTCAGAATGAAATTGCAGATGGCCTTTCAAAGTGTGCTGCGATGAAGTTACCTGTGGAACCAGGGACCTTCCTGCTCAAGCTAACTCAGCCATCCGTTACACCATCAATTGGGCAGTCCAAGAAGAGAAAGTTGGTCTCCGGCGACTACTTGCCGGCGGATCTACCAGAAATCGCCGCCAAGGTCCCCAAGATCAACGACAAGAACGCTGAGGAACAGTTTGCTCCTGCAAGCCCTCGGGCTTGTGCAGTTGAAGCAAGTGTTCCCGACAAGCCTCGCCCCGGCGAGCTTGCCGGGGGACCGTCAGCTCCGACAGGACCAGAGGTCTTTGCCGTAGAAGCTGGGGTTCCCGCAGCGGCCCTCGAGCCTTTAGTCCTTGTCGTCGAGCCCCGGGCTCCGGCATGGGCGCAGCAGATCGTCCGTTTTCTGCAAACTGGAGAACTTCCCGACGACCCTCAAGAGATAGAGAAGATAACCAGGCAGTCAAGTATGTACCAGTTTGTGGATAACGAGCTGTACAGAAGAAGACTCAATGGTGTCAGGTTGAAGTGCATCTCCAGGGAAGATGGACAGAAGCTGTTGGCAGAAATACACGGAGGCATATGCGGCCACCACATTGGCGCAAGGGCACTTGCCGGGAAAGCTTTCCGGCAAGGGTTCTTTTGGCAAGAAGCCCTCCAAGATGCAACTGCACTAGTAACCAAGTGTGAAGCGTGCCAGTTCCATGCAAAGCAAATTCATCAGCCAGCTCAAGCTCTCCAAACAATCCCTTTGTCATGGCCCTTCTCGGTCTGGGGGCTCGATATCCTCGGCCCTTTCCCTCGCGCTGTCGGGGGCTTTGAGTACTTGTACGTTGCAATCGACAAGTTCACAAAGTGGCCAGAAGTGGAGCCAGTGAGAAAGGTGACAGCACAGTCAGCGGTCAGGTTCTTCAGGTCGATTGTTTGCCGTTTCGGGATCCCTAACAGGATCATCACCGACAACGGTACGCAATTCACTAGTCGCACCTTCATGCAATACGTCCAAGACCTTGGCGCCAAGGTCTGCTTCGCTTCTGTTGCTCACCCGAGGAGCAACGGCCAAGCGGAGAGGGCAAATGCTGAAGTGCTGCGCGGACTCAAGACAAGGACCTTTGACAGGCTGCGCAAGTGCGGAAAGAATTGGATAGAGGAGCTCCCGGCGGCTCTTTGGTCAATCAGAACGACACCAAATCGAGCCACCGGACAGACACCTTTTGCTCTAGTCTATGGAGCAGAAGCAGTTCTCCCCACGGAACTCGTATACGGATCTCCTCGAGTGCTCGCTTATGATGAGCTCGAGCAAGAGCAACTGCGGCAAGATGACGCATTGCTCCTTGAGGAGGGACGTCTCCAGGCTGCTGTACGAGCTGCTCGATACCAGCAAGCTTTGCGCCGCTACCATAGCCGCAAAGTCAAGGCCAGGAGTCTCGAGGAAGGCGACCTTGTTCTTCGGCGTGTTCAGTCCGCCAAGAATTCCAACAAGTTGACGCCGAAGTGGGAAGGCCCTTATCGGGTGAGACAAGTTACGAGGCCCGGCGCCCGAGAAGTGGGCGGAGCAGCTGCTCCGCTCCGAGAAGATCCTTGCCGGCTCGGTGCCGGCCTGCGGGACGCCTCCGTCGTGGTCCGCGCGCGCGGGGCCTCTGCCGTGGCCGGCACGCCGGTCGCCCTTGGCACGGCTTGGCTCGGCCGGGGAGCTGCCCGGCGAGCTGGCTGTTGCCGGGGCGCTCGCGCCTGCTCCCCCGTCGCCGCCTTGCGGAGACGCTTCAATGGGGACTGCTTCGGGCTCGCCGGGGGCGGGGAGCTCTCCGACGAGGAGAGGTCGTCGGCGTAGAGCTCGGTGGATCCGCCGGTGTCTTCCTCCTCCTCCTCCTCTCCCTCGGCCAGTTCGCTGGCCCCAGCGCCTTGCACTGCGGGCCCCTTCCCCTTGGTGGCCCCGCTTCGTCCGGCGCCTTCGCTCCTCGCGGCACCCCTGCTTCCTCCGGCTGTGCCCTCCATTGCCGCGGCCTCCGTCGCGATCCCATTGATCCCGGAGTGCCTCAGCGAGGGGACCCCGGCGAGCGCGTCGGGAGGGAGCTCTAGCAGCTTGCGAATCTCCTCCTTATCCGCCTGGCTGGAGGCATCCGCGGCTTCCGCCTCCGCGGGTGTGTATCCAAAGTTTCCCGCCGCCGCGGCTGCGGCGACTTCTTCAGCGCGAGAAGCCATGTAAGCAATCTCTTGGTCGGTGGTGGCCCGCGTGTGCAGCTTGAGATCGTCCTTCTTCTCCAACACCTCCACAAGGCGGTCGTAGAACTCGAGGACGTCGATAGGCTTGGGCGCAATCCACGTGCGCTCCAATCCATGAGAGTCGCACGCGGGCATCATAGCGACAAGGCGATCCCGGGCGCTGCTGGCGCAGAGCGGCACCACTCCCCGGGGAGCGCGGAAGTACTCGGGGTGTGTCGGGTCGAACTTGAAAAGTTCCCTGACCATACCCCGCAGCTCGAGTGTTGTGAAGTTAAAATTGAGGCCGGGGCGCAGCCTCATGATGTCTGCCGGGCCGCCATATTGCCACGCCGGCCTTTTCCGGTCTTGGAGGGGGGCGATCCGGCGACGAAGAAAGTCCGCGCCCACTTCAGCGACAGACAGCGGCGCCATCCGAAGACGAAGGATTCTGACGAGAGCGATATCCAGCTTGGCATCGTCGGAATCGAAATTACTCCAATCCCTGCCGCGCACGATGGGCGATGTGCGCGGCGCGGTGAAGTGTTGCGGCCGCTCCTCGACGACCCAGCACCACTCCGCGCGCCACTCTTCCCACTTGCCGCGGAGCTCCCCCGGCAAGTAGGATAATTTCTTATTCAGCCTAAACACCCAAGAGATTCCTCCGGAGAGGGGGGCGTCGGCCTCTACTCTGGGGATGAAAAAGTGCCTAAAGAGAGCTACGTTGGGCTGGATTCCTACGAAGTTTTCGCACATGTGTGCGAAAACGGACATGGTGAGGATGGCGTTGGGAGTGAAATCGAGGAGGTGGAGGCCATAAGTATTCATGATATCGCAGAAAAAGTTTGAGAAGGGAGGGCACAGACCGCAGTGGAAGAAGGCTGCGAAAAAGTAATACCCGCCGGGGTAGTGATCCTTGGCAACGGCCGGGTAGACGCGCGTGCGGGGGTGCGCTGGGGTCTCCTTGGCCCAGAACAAATAATATTTGTTCCAAAGCTCCCGCACGCCGAGCTTCGGCGCAAAGACGATGTGCTCCTTCCGGAACGCGACGAGCTTCGCCGCCTGATCTGACTTCTCCCGCTTGGACTTCTCCGACTTCGCCTTGTCGGTCTTTGGGGCCATGGCGGACGCGGTGGAAGGAAGGGGACGAAGAGCTCGGTGATGGCGGAGGAGTAGAGGCAAAGAGCAGAGGAATCTGAGGAAGAAGACGATGGCAATGAGTGCGCAGGGAGGGGAACCGCGCCGCTCTCTCTGCTTTTATGGGAGAGTGGGGGGCGTTTCGCCCTTCCCATTAAAGAAATCGTGGGCACGTCCCATCCCACGGCGCCGCAATCGACGCGTGCCGTTGCCGTGGGGTGCGGCGGATATGGAAGTGGATTCGGCGCGCCGCGGGCCGCGGGTGCCCGTGCACTGTTTTGGGCCTGGCCCAACAGCGCTCGGCACCGTGTGTGGCCCAGGCCCGGGGGCTCCTGTCGGTGTACTAAGGTAGGGGTACCCTAGTACCCCAACTTGTGCACGGGCAGCGGCAGCTCCCCGCGGCAGGGTTCACCACGCGCTTGTCGGAGACCTTCCTGACCCTTATCTAGCCATTCAAAAACAGAGTATACAAGACAGAAGACCAAGACCCCGGCAAGAGGAGCTTGCCGGGAAGGCCGTCCCAGGCTCGAGATTGCTTAACTAGCACGAGGCCCTGGCAAGAGGAGCTTGTCAGGACGAATAGAAGATTTCATCTTAGAAGACCCGGCAAGGGCTCGGGGAGCGGCAAGCTTCCGGGCCCGGCAAGGTCGAGATCCCCGGCAAGGTGCTTGCCGGGGGAGGTGCGCTGTGTGCCCGCGCTCCAGCTCATCGGCCCACGCGTCGCCCTGGGGCCACTCCAGGGACGCGTGGCGGATGGCTGTGCAGCCTGGGGGACACGGTGGCACTCCACGGCAGAGGATCCATCGCCGTGGCAGACGGAGACGCAACGGCGGGAGCTTTTGGGGTCGACGGCGACGGGCATTAAATGCCCTTGTCCCCCACTGTTAAAGTAGGTATAGACCACTGTTCCCGCACTGTTACAACTACCACCTCTTTTACATTTTTACCCCTTTCTCCTACGTTGACACCTGTCGGTGACCCCTTGCACTATAAAAGGAGGCCCATGCACAACGTGGAGGGGGTTCGGAACCTAGATCACTCATACGCTCGGTGTAGCTGCTTCTTCAAGCTCCCGAACTCTCCAACTCAATACACAACTAAGCAGGAGTAGGGTTTTACGCATCCGTGCGGCCCGAACCTGGGTAAAACTGCCCGCGAGGTGGAGGAGGAACTAAGTGCCATTCAAGAAAGAAAAGCCTTACCGGAAAGCAAACAACATGAGCAAGCAGCATGTGAAAGATAAGTTGTTAGAATTTGACCAGTTCAAATTTTAAATTTTTGGTTGTCTTCCTTGAACGATCACACTTTTTATGGAAAACCTGTGCGCGGAGGAACCTACCCGTGGCTTGCCGCACCCTTATCTTGTCTTCGAGTCCACTCAACGATTTAAGTGAGCTGCGACAAGTGTCGCGCCCTTGCTTCGTTTCCGAGTATACTCAGCAAGCTAAGTGCGTTGCGACTTGCTGCGGCGAGGTTGCTTGCCGGCGAGGACCTTGGCCAGCAGGCCGCTCAGAGTCCAGCACTCAGCGCTCGCGGCAAGGGCCCCTTTCCGGCAAGCTCCCCGGGAGCGTAGGGTGAAAAACATACAAAGTCAAAGATTGGAACAAGGAAGATAACATTGCACTGATTGATTGAAGTAAAGCAAATATCTTACAAGGACAACTTGTCGCAATGGACTAATGAGTTCGTAACATAATGTGCAGCAACGAAAAGATAAAGATAGATGGGGCCCTAGTCTACACGGTCGCCCTCCTTCCTGCCGAGCTTTGCCACCTTGGCGATGATATGGCCGACCTGCTCCTTCAGGGCCTCCGTGTCTGCATCCGCCGGCAAGCTGCGAAGAACGTTCGTGAGGTTGATCCCCGGGTTGCGGAACACAATCTTCGTCAAAACCCGCTCCAGAGTTCCTGCGCAGAGACGGCGCGACTCCTCGGCCAGCTGCGCGGGGATGCGGTTCCGGAGACCTGCAAGGGCCGGAGCGACGCCTCTGAAGAAGAGGCTGAGCTTGGCGCTGTGCGGGAGGTCTGGATCCGGCGAGTAGATAAGGTGTTCGACCTTCAAGGCAAGCAACTCCTGGTCAATGATGGATGCCGAAGAAACCAGCTCTTCGGTCCACAGCTCAATGTTCTTGCGGAAGAGCTCGGATGCCTTGTTGGTGCTGTCCACCAAGGCCCGCTCCTTGCGGAGCTCCTCCTTCAGCTTATCTTCTCGAAGCTTGGCGGCGTCAATTGAATCCCTCAGAGTTGAGACTTTCAGCTCCAAGTCCTCGATGGAGTCCTTGGCGGCCTTAAGCTCATCGCCCCTCTTGGACAGATTCACTTGGAGCTCCGCGTTGGTGTGGGCGTCCTTCTCGCGCTCAGTAATGAGCGCGGCAACCTTCTCAGTGCTCACCTTCATCGCCGCTTCTAGTTGAACAACCTTGGCGGCAAGCTCCTTCTTGGCGTCTTCCGCGGCAGCAGCAGCGGCCTTCGCCTCCTTCAGCTCCCCGCCAAGGGCAGCCTCGCGAGCGGCAAGGTCCTCCTCATGGGAGTCGAGATCCACCTTCCGCTGCGCGAGCTCTCCTTCTCGCCGGGACATCTCTACCCCGGCGAGCCGTTGCTGTTCGTCGGCTTCGGCTTTCTCAAGTACCCACTCCTGATACTCGCCGGCGAGACGCTCACGCTCCTCCGCCACCTCGCGGAGGCCCGCCTTGTGGGCAGCGCTGAGCTCCGCCGCACGCTTCTCCATTTCGGCGGCGGCCTGGGCAGCAAGGGCTTCCCGGGAGGCAAGCTTCGCCTGCCTGGCCCGATAAAGGGCCAGGAGTCGGTGGAGAAGCTTCTCCTCCTCGGGCCCATCTCCTTCGCCGGGCGCCTCGACGACTGTCAGACCCGCGGAGGCGAGGACTTCTCCGTCAAACGCCTCGCCCTCCGCGGGAGCTCTTGATGAAGACCCCCAAGGCACTTGGATAAAGACGCCATTGGGGGCACGAAGATAGTACGCCTGCTTCTCGCTGGTGGAGGGGCCGGCGGCCGGTGTAGCATCCGGTGCTCCCGCCACCTCCGGGTCGGCGGTGCGGTCGCCGTCCCCCTCCCCAGTCGCGGCGTCAGCGGTCGGAGCGTCCTCTTGCGCGGCCGGCTCGGTGGCCTTGGTCGCCTCCTCGGTGGCCTCGACCATCTCCACGACGACGGGAACGTCATCGCCACCGCCCTGCGCGCCCTCCTCATCCTCGATATTGATGACCTCGGTCTCCATCGGCGCAGGAGGAGGAGGAGGAAGATCTAGAAGAAGAAGAAAAAGAAGTTCAAAATCAAGCAAAGATCCAAAAAGAAGCAAAGTCAAGAAAACCAAGTACAGAACATACCTTGGCGGACGCCCTCTGCGGCGGGCTCCCTTGCCGGGGGGCTCGGCCTTGGCGGAGTGGCCGTCCTCGCCGGGCTGCTCGCCCTTGGCGGGGTACTCTGCCTTGGCGGAGTACCCGCCCTTGGCGGAGCGCTCTCCTTTGCCGGAGAGTTCTCCCTTGCCGGGGACGGCGGGGCCTGCGGCTCCTCGGTGACGGTCTCCGGGCGCTCTTCCCGCTGCGGCTCCACCTCTGCACAAGAGAAGATAGAAGAACTAAGACATTCAGAGATCAAAGCCCTAAGCGCGCCCCGACGAGCAAAAACAGTAAACCTCTAACTTACGCTGGGGGCTGCGCTGGGGGCTGCTCCCCGGAGCGGCGCTCGGGTCCGGCAAGCTCGGCTCCGGCGCGATCCCTGCTTCCGCGACGGATGGGTCTCCCACGACCTCAACTGTGGGCACCTTAACCCTCTTCGCGCGCTGCTCCAAGGTCCTGCAATCACAAGCGACAAGCAAAGTCAAGCGTCAGCAACAATCGAGATATAAAAATCAAGAAGGAGTAAGGTCTCGGGTCCTTACTCTTGGTCCTCCTCGTCGTCCTCGCTCAGCGCGGAGAAGTCAAACTCCACGGTGGGCGCGTCGGCGCGAGGAGCGGAGGATGAAGATTCCCTCGCGCGTTTCGGAGCCACCGGGGCTGGGGGCTGCGTAGGCCCAGCCCCTGTGGTGGCCGGCGCCCGAGAAGTGGGCGGAGCAGCTGCTCCGCTCCGAGAAGATCCTTGCCGGCTCGGTGCCGGCCTGCGGGACGCCTCTGTCGTGGTCCGCGCGCGCGGGGCCTCTGCCGTGGCCGGCACGCCGGTCGCCCTTGGCACGGCTTGGCTCGGCCGGGGAGCTGCCCGGCGAGCTGGCTGTTGCCGGGGCGCTCGCGCCTGCTCCCCCGTCGCCGCCTTGCGGAGACGCTTCAATGGAGACTGCTTCGGGCTTGCCGGGGGCGGGGAGCTCTCCGACGAGGAGAGGTCGTCGGCGTACAACTCTGTCGATCCGCCAGAGTCTTCGGCCTCCTCCTCCTCCTCCTCCTCTGCCTCGGCCGGCTCGCTGGGCCCAGCATCCGACGATGCGGCCCTCTTCCCCTTGGCGCCTCCGCCCCTCGCGGCGCCTCTGCTTCCTCCGGCTGTGCCCTCCATTGCCGCGGCCTCCGTCGCGATCCCACTGATCCCGGAGTGCCTCAGCGAGGGGACCCCGGCGAGCGCGTCGGGAGGGAGCTCTAGCAGCTTGCGAATCTCCTCCTTATCCGCCTGGCTGGAGGCATCCGCGGCTTCCGCCTCCGCGGGTGTGTATCCAAAGTTTCCTGCCGCCGCGGCTGCGGCGACTTCTTCAGCACGAGAAGCCATGTAAGCAATCTCTTGGTCGGTGGTGGCCCGCGTGTGCAGCTTGAGATCGTCCTTCTTCTCCAACACCTCCACAAGGCGGTCGTAGAACTCGAGGACGTCGATAGGCTTGGGCGCAATCCACGTGCGCTCCAATCCATGAGAGTCGCACGCGGGCATCATAGCGACAAGGCGATCCCGGGCGCTGCTGGCGCAGAGCGGCACCACTCCCCGGGGAGCGCGGAAGTACTCGGGGTGTGCCGGGTCGAACTTGAAAAGTTCCCTGACCATACCCCGCAGCTCGAGTGTTGTGAAGTTAAAATTGAGGCCGGGGCGCAGCCTCATGATGTCTGCCGGGCCGCCATATTGCCACGCCGGCCTTTTCCGGTCTTGGAGGGGGGCGATCCGGCGACGAAGAAAGTCCGCGCCCACTTCAGCGACAGACAGCGGCGCCATCCGAAGACGAAGGATTCTGACGAGAGCGATATCCAGCTTGGCATCGTCGGAATCGAAATTACTCCAATCCCTGCCGCGCACGATGGGCGATGTGCGCGGCGCGGTGAAGTGTTGCGGCCGCTCCTCGACGACCCAGCACCACTCCGCGCGCCACTCTTCCCACTTGCCGCGGAGCTCCCCCGGCAAGTAGGATAATTTCTTATTCAGCCTAAACACCCAAGAGATTCCTCCGGAGAGGGGGGCGTCGGCCTCTACTCTGGGGATGAAAAAGTGCCTAAAGAGAGCTACGTTGGGCTGGATTCCTACGAAGTTTTCGCACATGTGTGCGAAAACGGACATGGTGAGGATGGCGTTGGGAGTGAAATCGAGGAGGTGGAGGCCATAAGTATTCATGATATCGCAGAAAAAGTTTGAGAAGGGAGGGCACAGACCGCAGTGGAAGAAGGCTGCGAAAAAGTAATACCCGCCGGGGTAGTGATCCTTGGCGACGGCCGGGTAGACGTGCGTGCGGGGGTGCGCTGGGGTCTCCTTGGCCCAGAACAAATAATATTTGTTCCAAAGCTCCCGCACGCCGAGCTTCGGCGCAAAGACGATGTGCTCCTTCCGGAACGCGACGAGCTTCGCCGCCTGATCTGACTTCTCCCGCTTGGACTTCTCCGACTTCGCCTTGTCGGTCTTTGGGGCCATGGCGGACGCGGTGGAAGGAAGGGGACGAAGAGCTTGGTGATGGCGGAGGAGTAGAGGCAAAGAGCAGAGGGATCTGAGGAAGAAGACGATGGCAATGAGTGCGCAGGGAGGGGAACCGCGCCGCTCTCTCTGCTTTTATGGGAGAGTGGGGGGCGTTTCGCCCTTCCCATTAAAGAAATCGTGGGCACGTCCCATCCCACGGCGCCGCAATCGACGCGTGCCGTTGCCGTGGGGTGCGGCGGATATGGAAGTGGATTCGGCGCGCCGCGGGCCGCGGGTGCCCGTGCACTGTTTTGGGCCTGGCCCAACAGCGCTCGGCACCGTGTGTGGCCCAGGCCCGGGGGCTCCTGTCGGTGTACTAAGGTAGGGGTACCCTAGTACCCCAACTTGTGCACGGGCAGCGGCAGCTCCCCGCGGCAGGGTTCACCACGCGCTTGCCGGAGACCTTCCTGACCCTTATCTAGCCATTCAAAAACAAAGTATACAAGACAGAAGACCAAGACCCCGGCAAGAGGAGCTTGCCGGGAAGGCTGTCCCAGGCTCGAGATTGATTAACTAGCACGAGGCCCTGGCAAGAGGAGCTTGTCAGGACGAATAGAAGATTTCATCTTAGAAGACCCGGCAAGGGCTCGGGGAGCGGCAAGCTTCCGGGCCCGGCAAGGTCGAGATCCCCGGCAAGGTGCTTGCCGGGGGAGGTGCGCTGTGTGCCCGCGCTCCAGCTCATCGGCCCACGCGTCGCCCTGGGGCCACTCCAGGGACGCGTGGCGGATGGCTGTGCAGCCTGGGGGACACGGTGGCACTCCACGGCAGAGGATCCATCGCCGTGGCAGACGGAGACGCAACGGCGGGAGCTTTTGGGGTCGACGGCGACGGGCATTAAATGCCCTTGTCCCCCACTGTTAAAGTAGGTATAGACCACTGTTCTGTACTGTAGCTCCACTGTTCCCGCACTGTTACAACTACCACCTATTTTACATTTTTACCCCTTTCTCCTACGTTGACACCTGTCGGTGACCCCTTGCACTATAAAAGGAGGCCCATGCACAACGTGGACGGGGTTCGAAACCTAGATTACTCTCACGCACGGTGTAGCTGCTTCTTCAAGCTCCCGAGCGCTCAACTCAATACACAACCAAGCAGGAGTAGGGTTTTACGCATCCGTGCGGCCCGAACCTGGGTAAAACTGCCCGCGCGTCCGCTTCGATCTGCTCTTTGTGCTCCCTCCGCCCTCGTACCGCACAGACAAGGGGCTCCGGTCCCATAGGTGTTCGTGGTGGACAGTTTCCCCCGACAGTATCTCACTGGTAGGAAAGGCATGCAAATTCCCAAACCGCTTCCTACACCCTGTATCGAATTTTTTGCCTAACAAGTTGTGACGTGCAATTGGAATTCCAACTTGAATACTACTACTAGTAGGAGTACCAGGGGCCAGTTCTTTTAGGCTTCTAGATTAGTAATCCCATAACTACTACCTCCGTCCTTGTTTATTGGTCCCCATTCTAATCTGTGTCAAATTTTGATCATAAATTTAACTAATGAAATGTTAGTGCATGTCAAATGCACTAACATTTTATCAGTTAAATATTTGGTCAAAATTTAGCACAAATTACAATGGTGAGGAATGATCCAGGACGGAGGTACTACTAGTAGTAGTTTAAAAGCCCAAATAAATGAGTGAGGCGCCTTAATGTTACTCTCCACTGTGACTATTCTTATGGGAAAAGCTGGGGAAGCCGCCAAAAGAATTGGCCCTAGGAGTAGTAGCTAGGGATACTAGGAGTAGTAGCTAGGGATCGAGTGTGCGAGATGAACCGGACAAAGTAAATGCAGAGAGATGAAATGCAAAAAAGACAGAGGGATGTGATGGTTGCTTGTCCGTTTATTTTACCAGGCCACTTATTACTAGGAGTGGTTGGGTTTTGTGATATGACGGCTTTACTACCGCGCCACGAGCGGGGTGAGACTCACGTGCAACGCCGCCCTCTACACTAGTACTACTACATCGGTCGTGGTTTATCCCCCATTGAATTTGACTGGAGATTTAAATGACAAAATGTTCGTGCATGTCAACAAAAACAATATTGTTTGATTCGTATTTGAACATAGTTTTTAATGATATAATTTTAGGTAACATGCATCATCATTTATCGTATATATATAATGTTGCTTCAATTTTTGGTCGTACTAATCTATAGTAAGGTGCCCATGTGTTGCACGGAAGAGTGAAATGCATTGATCGGGGAGTTGTTTATTTTGACAAAGGATGTGGGGGTCATCTCATGTGTAACGGGTATCGATAGGTTTGTTCGTATATTATTTCATCTCTAGAGCTCACAAACATCCGGGTGAAATAGATAAAAAAGTATCTTTTGCAAACATGTCAGCTTGACGTAGCCAGTGCCGCCGCCCACGTACCTCCGAGGGGTAGTAATAGTGAGCACGCCTCCTCACCTCAAAGCCCTCAGGCCGGAGCTTTTTAAGCCAGCTCCTTGCTTGTTGATGCTTCCTGATCTTCAGAAACGGCGCGTCACGCAGCATAACGATCATAGGGTGGCGAGCATCAACCCCCTTGACTGCGATCCAATCCCGCTCACCCTCAACTACATTAACGGTATGTACTGGGTCGGCATGAACACGTCTTGGATGGTGCTTGTCGACGGCCGCGGCAGCTGGATGCTCATGGAGGTCTACACCCGGCGATTGATCCCCCTTCCTTCGATTAACACTACACTGCTTTGGATCCGATTAACCAGGAGATAACCGATGGCAAGGATCATGATGGTAGCGCAGTTTCGTTCATCAGGAAAAACTATGTGTACACAGCGTACCATGCGTCTCTGCATGCACCATACCCAGATATGTGCCTCCACGCTCTTTAGCCCAAAGTAGGAGAGAGGGTCACAAGTATCAGACTTCGACCTGCTGGCTGGAGTTTCCCCCGTCAGGCACCCATCTGGTTCAAGCCGCCAGCCAATCTCCACAGCTTAATAAATAGTAACGTCTAACTGAGCCAGTTAGTTAGATGAGTACACTTGTGTAGTAGGATCTTTATTTAGTTTGATGCATACACTTGTTCTTTTTTGGTAGCCCTTTTGTAATGATGGCTGATGTTTGGTTTGGAAGAGAGAGCTGCGTCTTCACTCTTCTGGCCTGCTTACTGCTTATGTTGCACCCCCAGCCCTCGTTGCTGATGTTGTTGTTTTCAATGTACAATCAGTAGTATATTTCGTCTGTTGGTTGAATAAATGTGTTGTTAGAACGACAAACACAATGTTTTGGAAGTCGTTGCATGGTTCGATCCTTCAGTGCCCCGTACCGTATGTAGCGCATACTATTTTTCGTACGGAACACATTTTCCACTTGTTGATAACATGCAGCCCACTGATGAAGGCCCAATAGAGAAGCCCATGATTAACTGGAAGGGAGGCTCTCACATGAATCCGGCCCAGGTACATGCTCATGGTCCCCTAAACATAAATAAGTAAATAAATAAATAAAGTTGCATGCTCATGCATCAGTTCTTTAAATACACTATTTAACAGGAGGATATTATTTCCTATGATAGTGTCGTTACATTCAGTCGATATTATTCTTCAGCAAGGATAGCAACCGGTCTTCTTTCTCCCAGCATTTTCTTCCTGCAACCAACGGACCCATGCAAATCGTTGTCAACATCGTAAATAGATCCGGTCCATTTTTATTTTTCAATAAGAATGTCCAACCCAGTCCAGCACATTGGCGACAGCACTTTATCCTCCGCCTTGGTGCGCTCGCCGTGGCGCCGTCGTCTGGCCGTGTCAACATAGATTTTTTTCGAAACGGTCCGTGTCAACATAGTGAATCGGGAGAGGACTGTAGTTGTGAGTATGATAGTACGAACCCACCAGGCCCACTCCCGAACACAAGCAATTGCCTCTTTTAATACTCAGATGAACCCCTCATTTTTTTACTCTAATCCACCCTGCTGGTATCTGGGACCCACATCATTTTCAACGTATAGTCAATTAACGACAGAATTGCACAAAGTTTTTTAGTAGTAATTCGGAGGAGCAGGCTATAACTAGGTTGTGCGGTCTCTGTGGCCCATCTAACAACATGACCAGCCCATTAGTTTTTTCTTTGGGAAAATAGGTAGCCAAGTATTTCTTTTTGAAGAATACCCAAGCTAGGCCTATTTGTTTTCTCCGACTCACTGGGCTGCAAATCTTTCAAGACGAGGAGGGATGCATTCCGGCCTGGCCAAAAAGTATGGTCAATGTCTGTTAAAATTAATATCAAAAGGGGTTGAAAATTCCAAAAAAAATTTATAGCAAATGGGATATTAGTTTCTTTTTTTGTTTTTGTTCTTCACTGATATCTTATACGTATTTCATAGTATTTAACATGACATAGTACTAGTTTATTTTTAAATTTGTTTTAGTATGGCTACAAATTTTGGGATTAAGAATATTTTGTTCCCCAGCAAAAATTTGTGAATTTTCAAAATTTCCCACATATTTAGTTAATGTGTTTAACCCTGGTACTAACCAGAAAATGGGCAGCAATTCTAAAAATGGAAAACGGGCTGCAATAAATTCCATATGAATTAGAAAATGAGTAAAAATTATAAAAATAATAATAAATGGACTGTACACGCCACATATTTCGAGGCTGACTTGTTTATGCAAGGCTTTGTCAGTCAACACACGATTCTAGCAGTAGTGACTATTGGATGTCCATCCAACGTCCGACGTGCTTCTTCAATCTCTGATCTTCCTGCTCCAGCCGCCTAAACTAGCGCTGGTGGGACTGCCTGCTCCCTCCTCTTGTGGCCCGTTGTGATGCCACTCGGGCTTCCTCGGCTCACCCTACTCCCTCCACTGGCCTGACCACACGCAATCAACTGCCTCCTTATTACGCGAAAAAAATGATTCCTCCCACTGACATCTGGGGCGCACTGGTTGGCAGGCTGACCTGTGTGCCTACTAAGTTGACGCGTACACAGGGCTTGTCAACTTGGTCAACAAATGATTCTAGCAGCAGTAACCGTTGGATTTGAATCAAGCGGTCCTGCCGCTTCTTCAATCGCTGATGTTCTTGCACCAGCTGCCCAAACCAGCGCCGGCGAGACCGCCTGCTCCTGCCTCCAGTGGCCGGCTGTGCTGCTGTTGAGGCCTCATCGCCCCCTACTACTCCCACCGCTAGCCAGGCCCTACGGCGACGGCAGCCTCACACCGTAGCCGAACCAGTGAACCCTCGTACTCCTCTCCACATGGGCATCAACTACCACGTCTTCCCCGGCTCCGCGTCTTCCCCTTCCTAGGCCTTGTCGTCGTCCACCGCCTTGGTGCTCTTGGCGTGGCATGGCCAATGTCGTCAACGATCGACTTCCATTCGAAGAGTACTGTACGTGGAGGCTAACAGCTGGGTCCACGGCCACATCCCAGATTTTTTGTGATTTGCCAAGTAAGTCGCTTTGGCAGGCCTGTTGTGCTGCAAATCTTTCAAGACAAGGAGAGCTTTCATTCGTCTGGCCGAGAAATTGGCCTATCAGTAATGAGAAATGGGTTGTACATTTTTAAAACACATCAAACCGGCAATTAGTTTCAAATTTCTTTTTTTTATTTCGAGATTTTAAATTGCATTGATTTTTATGCGTGGACAATTTGTTGGATTTTATATTGATATATATTTATTTTTAAAATTAGTTTGAACGTGACTCAAAATTTCGGGATTAAAACAAGTTTGGACCGCCCAGAAATATGCAAAATTTTGTATAATTTTTTAACCGTGCCACAATATGGGCTGTGATGCTAACAAAAAAATATGGGCTCCAAAAAAACCTTAAGAATTAGCAAATGGCTGTAAATTATTAGAAATAATGGCAGATGGGTTGTATGATGTTTTCCATAGATTTGAGGCTTTCCTAAAAAAAATGCTGACGCATAAGCAGTGATTGTTGGATGTCCTTCCAACGGACGTTGTGCTTCTTCAATCTCTGCTCTTCCTACTCCAGCCGCTCAAACAAGCGACAGCGGGACTGCGTGCTCTCTCCTCCCCGCGGCCGGCTGTGCTGCCGTGCAGGCCTCACCGCACCACCGTACTCCCATCGCTGGTCTAGCCATCCCTCTACTCACCCACACCTGCTGTTATTCTCCGGCGACGGCAGATGAACCAGTAAACCCTCGTACAGTCATACTTCCCTCCACGTGGGAAACAACTGCTGAGTCTTCCCTGGCTCCGTGTCGTTCCCTTCCTAGGCCTCGCCGTCGTCCACCACCCTGGTGCTCTCGGCGCGGCCTGGTCAACGTGGTCAACGACCGACATGCATCTGAAGTGGACTGTACGTGGAGAGGCTGACAGCTCGGTCCACGGCAGCACGCAACGAAATGCTTCCTTATTACGCGCAAAATAATGATTCCTCCACCTGACATCTGGGACCCACCAAAAGGGCCTCTGTATTTAGCGGAAAGAACGTTACCGCCGCTAACAGCTCAGACCCACCAGCTATATCTTCGCACGCAAGGAAGTGCCTCTTTATTACGCACAAACAAATGAATAACCCCTGCTAGCTGGGACCCAGTATAGTGGGAGGCTGACTTGTGGGCCTACTAAGTTGACGGGGATGGAGGGATTTGTCAACTTAGTCAATATGCACGATTATTGCTCCAGTGACCATACGATGTCCATCCAACGGTCGTAGTGCTTCTTCAACCTCTGGTCTTCTTGTCCAGCCGCCCAAACCAGCGCCGGTTGTGCCTCGTGCTCCTGCCTCCCATAGCCGGCTGCGATGCCGCGGAAGCCTCACCGCCCCCTACTACTCCCACCGCTAGCCAGGCCATCCCTCTACTCACCCACACCCCCTGTTATTCTGCGGCGACGGCAGCCTCACACCGCAGCCGAACCAGTGAACCCTCGTACTCCTCTCTGCGTGAGCATCCACTGCCGCGTCTTCCCTGACTCCGCGTCGTCCCCTTCCTAGGCCTCCCCGTTGTCCACCGCCTTGGTCTCTCGGCGCGGCGTGGTCAATGTGGTCAACGACCGACTTCCATTGGAAGAGTACTGTACGTCGAGAGGCTGACAGCTGGGTCCACGGCCGTAGCAAGGAAGTGCCTCCTTATTACGCGCAAAATAATTATTCCTCCACCTGACAGTGGGGACCCACTAGATGGGCCACCGTATTTCGCGAAAAAACGTTTCCCCCTGACTGCTGGGACCCACCAGCTACATCTTCGCACGCAAGGAAGTGTGTCCGGGAAAAAAAACAATTCGCCCCCCTGACTGCTGGGACCCACCAGCTACTCCTTCGCATGCAAGGAAGTGCCTGACAATCGGGACCCACCTGGTCGAAGCGTACGTAGCGTTGTCATTCTCGTCGCGAACGTGTACGTACATACTAGTCGTTGTAGAGGCGCGCACGTGTCGTAGTAGAGGTGCGCACGTAGCATGTACACATACGTACAGCGGCCAGTGTGCAAGAAAGAAAATACGGCCATGTACGTACATACGGGCAGGGTCTCGAACGCCTACTCGCGCATATGTATGGCCAGGGCTCGTGTACATGGCTGGGTCGGAACAGAGAAACAGCGTTGTCGTCGTGTTCATGGGGAGCCAACCGGCTGGGTCGAAACAGAATGTGTCATTGTGTTTATCGGGGGGGCTTGGACGGAACAGCCAATGGAAACGAGGCCTGGCGTACCGCAGAATGGAGGAAACGGCCTTGTGTTTGATCGGCCACGGTCGAAACGGGATCATGTTCATCGGAAAGGGTCTGGCGTCTCGCAAAATGGAGGAAACGAACCTCCTACGGTCGAAACGTGGGTCCTGTTGATCGGGAGGGGTGTGGCGTACCACAAAACGGATTAAACGGACTTGTGTTGGAGCGCTACGGTCGAAACGGGGGTCCTGTTCATCGGGAGGGGTGTGGCATACCGCAAAACGGGACTCGGCGATATACTGTTCATCTCCACCGTCGACCCCCTCCAGCCTCCACGGGCTACTGTTCATCCACCGTCGACCTCCACCAGCCTCCACCTGCGACTGTTCATCCACAGGCTCATGTTCATCCAGCTTCCACTGCGCGCTACTCCACCGGCTACTATTCAACCAGCCCTCTCCACAGGCTCCTGTTCAACCACCCCTCCACGGGCTACTGTTCATCCACCCCTCCACCGTCTACTGTTCATCCTGCCCTCCACGGGGTGGTCCTGTTCATCCAGCCCTCCACGGGGTCCTGTTCATCCAGCCCCAACCGGCTCGATCGATCAGGGCCCTGTTCATCCAGAGGCAGCACCACAAGGTCCTGTTCATCCACCCCCACTGGGAACTGTTC
>LR738714.1:167161660-167252991 GCA_902687465.1 Secale cereale | reverse complement strand
AGCAATGCTCACTGTTCATCCAGAGGCAGCATCGATCGGCTTCATTTAGCAGCAGTAGCGAAGGAATCGCTCGATCAGGTTTAGTTAACGGCCATCGATCGATTGCTCGGGTTCAGTAACGCGTAGCCTGCAGTGCAATCGCTCGGGTTCAGTTAGAGCCCAACGCCTCGCTCGGGTTCAGTTAGAGCCCAACGCCTCGCTCGGGTTCAGTTAGAGCCCAACGCCTCTCACCCACGCGCGTGCGTGTACGAGAGAAACACACATCGCTCGGTCCCGACCACCCACCGTAACCGGGGACACCCCGATATTTTCCTCGCCCTCGCTTCTACCACGGTTTTTTCCGTCATGGACGGCCCAAACAATGTCATGCAGCTGCGTCTCCGGTTCGCCAAGGACGAAATGCCGATTTTCTGTCATGATTTTTTGTCATAGAAGTAGGACCCCACCACATCTATGATGATACCGGGTTTTGTCACAATTATCGTCATAGAAGTGTCATAAGTATGACAGAAAAAATTTGTTCGGCCCAAAATGTCACGGATGTGTCTTTTTTTATATAGTGGACTCCGTTTGATATTCCTTTTCTGCGAAACACTAAAATAGGCAAAAAAAACAGCAATTTGCACTGGGCCTTGGTTTAGTAGGTTAGTCCCAAAAATAATATAAGAGTGCATATTAAAGCCCATTAAACATCCAAAACAGATAACATAATAGCATGGAACAATCAAATATTATAGATATGTTGGTGACATATCAGTCTTACGGAAGGAGTTTTATTCTAGGCGAGCTGTCAAGGGGTCCCATACCCCCAACCGTGTTAGGAACGTAAACTCAAGGAACATAACACCGGTTTATTGGTTCTTAAGGCAGCATGAGTGGAACAAAACACTGAGCAAAAGGACAAGCCTTCCACCCATTGCCAAGTATATAGGTGCATTAATTATAGTAATAGATATTGTGATATTCCAACAATCCAAGTTCCGACATGGAGCAATCTTCATCTTCACCTGCAACTAACAACGCTTCAAGAGGGGCTGAGCAAGCGGTAACATAGCCATACAAAGGTTTGCTGGGATGGTGTCAAAGGTTAGAGGTTTCATGGCAACAATGAGAGGTTGACAACAATAGATAGGCAGCACGACATATAGCGATAGCATCGAGACAACTAGCATAGCAATGATAGTAATGAGATCTAGGGTGACGGTCATCTTGCATGAGATCCCGCTAGGAAGAAGAACGAGTCCATGAAGAAGACGAAGCCACGTAGACGAACCAAGCGTAGTCGAACAAACCCCACCATCACAACGAAACATGAACTAATGAGAAGAAGCAAACAACATGGTAAACACACAACACATAACAAGACATGATGCTCAACCAAGTATGATGCACGACAAGGCTACATGATGCAAATCATGGCAAGAGATGATGCATACAAGACCACACAACAAAGCAAGTTTAAAAGAGGCCGAAAACAACTTATAACAATTCCGGTACGTAAGTCCTCATATGCAAATTTTGAAATTGGTCCAGATCTGAACAAACCTTACGTTAAAGTTGTTAAACATCAAGTTAACATACACCATGATGATCTACATGAAATTCTAGTCAAGTTACATATAAAGTTCATTTAATTCGGAGCTACGGTCTAGAAGATATGAGCAAAACAAGTCAAATATGACATTGATGCAAAATGCATTCAAACATGAAGCACAACACTCAAAACATGGATGCATGTTGCATCTACATGCAAAACCAAGCAAGTTTCATGTAGAGCATGCTCAAAACGGAGCCACGGTTCAACACATACACACGAAACAAGATTAAAGGACAAGTTGTCCACAACAGCAACTAGGTATATCACAAGCATCAAAACTACAAGCTACAAGTACAAGATAGACACAAGCATGGAATGAACTCAAAGTACAGATAGCATGCTTCCAATATCAACAAGTATCAGGTCCATAGGCATTAAGAGTAATCCAACATGATCAAGGCAACAAGTAAACTTTATATCACAGATTATAACTTAGTGGGAAAACAGAGCATATACATGAGCAGAGTTAATATGTTGGCATGTTCGAGACAAGAAATAATTAAGCTACAGTGCAAGATCATGGCAAGAAAAAGCATGGCATGCTAGAACACAACATGGAGCTCAAGGAACACAAGATGTCATATACATAAGAGCAACGGGTTCATGGCATTCATCAAAACAAGATGCAAACCTAATATAGCAGATTCTCAGACTTAGTGAAAATTTGGGAATGCAAAATCAACATTGTGATGCTAACTTTGCAAGCACATAACAGCAAGCATATCAAGTGTAATAAGCAATAAAAGGTCATAAACATGCAATAGGCATGGCATACTCCAAATAACTACATTGGCACAACTCCATAAGATGCATAGATTGATTACAACAAGCTTTGCCAAATTGAACATGTTGTTGACAGGCTGACAGATATATTATCAAGCAACTTGATAGCAAGAAAGACACCAGCTACATCAACCTATAATTGCAAACAAGGGCATTGATGGATAGAGCATAACATGGACTTCGAGACATGGTCACTGGACATACCAAAACATGCATGGATATGACTGTAGCATCAAGCAAACATGGCATCACAATATAACAGTAATAGACTTAGCAGTTTTCAACGACTTAGAAAACAACAAACAACAAGTAGGTCACTTAACAAGCTTGTTTCACTCACCACAAGGTATATCATGAAAAGTGGATTACACCACAGCAAAGATGACATGATTGTGCTTCTAAAACATGTTGACATGATGCTCAAACAAAAATCACACAAAAAGATATGAGAAAGACAAATGAGCAAGTTGTATAGTTTTCAGCACTTAACAGCAACATGCACAATTGCAACAAGGATTAACATGTCAAGATGCAACCTAACATGCATGCAAATGCAATCATCATGTAGCGCACCCAGAGATGAACATTTTGACATATCATACGCAACAATCGGATGAACATGCACAAAGATAGGACCCTCTCAAATAGCCTATATGATGTAATTTTCGGGGTACTTAGCCATTTTTATGAAGAAAATTAGAGCGGGCGTAAAATACTTAAATAACGCACGGGGCGGATTTTAGGGGGTGGCGCTCACTTAGGCCCAGTGGCCGGTTGGAGCTGCGCTGGGCTGATGGAGGCAGAGATGGGCCGGCGCGCTCGAGAGGCAAGGTGGGCCGGCAAGTGGGGCGGGGCCCACGCGAGCAAGGGAGGCCCGAGTGACGTGCTCGTTCGTCCTCCCTGTGCCTGCACGAGGGGAGGCAGGGGCGGCGACGACCGGCGATGCCGCGGCGGCGGCGTGACTGCCGGGCCGAGGTGAACCAGGGACGAGAAGATCTGGTCGTGGGGGACCGAATCCAGGCGTCAGCGGTGGTCGGAGGAGGCGTGGATCCAACGGGGCTCAGATGCGCGGCCGGATGTGGCGACGGAGGCGGGTGGCGGAGCTCCTCCGGTGGCGGTGCGGGGCGGCGAGGGTTGGCGACGAGCGGCGCTGGTGCGGGTCTGCTACTGCTCCGGCGAGCAACTCTGGCAAGGCCGTCGGCGGGTCGGTGAGGAGAGTGCTCGGGCGCAGGCGGCTCCAGGCCCGGGGCGGCCCAAGGCGGGCTCCGATCTGGGCCAAGAGGGCCTGCGGTGGTGGGGAGCACAGGGAAAGATGTGTGGTGCCTCGTGAGTGCCTGGGGCTGGCGGCGCGGGATTGGTCAGGCGACGTGGCCGACGGGGGTGGACATGTCCGGCCGTCGGCGGACGTGTCCGACGGCGCGGATGGCGGTGGAGCTAGGGTTTCCACCGTGGATTACGGGGGGGAGAGACATATTTATAGGTAGACGGAACTAGGAGAGTCCAAATGAGGTGCGGTTTTCGCCCACACGATCGTGATCCAACGACGGAGAGCATGGAGGGGGTTTAAATGGGCTAGTGGGCTGTTATGGAGGGGTGCTGGGCTGCAAAGAGAAGGTGGTTTTTGGTCAACGCAATTAACCGTAGGGGCATCAAACGACCTCCAAATGGAACGATATTTGACAGGCGGTCTACCGGTGATATACCAAGGCCCCTCGACAAATATCGACCCATTCCAAGAACTTTTTTATCCCGCTTACGAAACAAGATTGAGAGGTGCAACGGGTGCATGTGAGAGTGTCTGGGCTCAGAACGGACAACGGGGAAGATGAGGGAGCTCGGCAAGTACCAACGGTTGCAAGTTTTGAAAACATGCTCATGACATGCACATGATTACATGGAAAAATGCAACACGTAAGAAAATGACATGGCAACGGCAGAGAATCAGAGGAAGACACATGGCGCGTCGGTCTCGGGGTGTCACATAAGATCCGGACATCTCATCTTGAGCTGATCCAACCTTAGAAGGGATCAAATCCATTCCACCCTACAAACACCATAAGCTCATCCGAGCCCAAGAACACCTCTCCTCCGGAGGCTGTTCATCCCTTGTACTAGTTCATCCTCAGCCCCATGAGGCAATCCACCACACACACTGGAGTAGGGTATTACACCGTGAGGTGGCCCGAACCAGTATAATCCTCTATGTCCCTTGTTCTTTGAGTTCGTCGAGCTAGGCTGTGGAATCGTAGGGCGAGCGTGCTGGAGAGACAGTGTTCTTCGTGCGCACCCGAGAGTTCGAACCTTTCAAGGGTTTGTGGAACCCGAAAGCTGACATTTGGCGCGCCGGGTAGGGGGATGTGTCAAAACCTCTCTTCTGTCGGTCGACACATCACCGCTCCACCACTTCAATGGCTGATGCTCGCCATGCTTGTGCTGACCGAGGGCCGCCCTCGCCGCCCGTGTCGCTCAGACAGCTCCCGCTGGTGGACCTCCTCGCCGCTCTCCATGGCCCGAAGCCAACGCAGCCACCGGCCCGCGAGGCATGAGCAGTAGGCCTTGTCCTTGCACCCCCTCGGTGCGGCGGGATGGACGCACCGCAACCCGGTCGCTGACCCCCGCTGGCTCATCGTCCCACGGCCATCGCGGACCCACGAACGTGCAAGCTGCACTGCTCATGCCGCGCGAGCCCCTGCGCTACCGCCTTGTCGACGACCTCTACGAGGACTGGCTAGACTGCATCACCGAGCTCGTTAGCGCCGCTAAGGGCTCTCCCGCCCCGTCCTTCTCGCTACCTCGCCTGCCTCACCTTACGGGCGATGTGGACCGTGAAGCGCCTCCACCACCTCCACATCAAGACGTCGTCCACGCTCTGAGGCACGCGGCCCCGTGATGTGACCCACCGCGTGGGGCGCCCGTGCATGAAGAAGGAGATGTCAAGAGGTCCAACGACCGCAAGGAGGAGGTCCCAAGCTCCTGCCACCGCCGCGTCGAGACCATTCGCCCCCTGCAGTGGTGGCGCGCGAAAACCAAGACCAAGCTCCACCTCCGCGACATATTTCGGTGTCCACAGCGGGATGTCGGGCCTTCACCCCTGAGATGTGCAACGTCAACTAGCCCAGAAAGTTCAATCTCGACCTGCCTCAATGCTATGACGGCACCCTCAAACCCGCTGAGTTCTTGCAGCTCTACGAGCTGAGCATCGAGGCATCCAACAGTGATGAGAAGTTTATGGTGAACTAGTTCCTCATGGCTCTCAAGGACGGCGCACGCTCGTGGCTCCTGAACCTGCCCGCGGGATCGATCTCCTCCTGGGGTCAGATGCGCGAGCGTTTCATCGCCAATTTCCAGGGCACTCGCGACCGCCCCCCAGCCGCAGGTGACCTGCAGCGCATCAAGCAGCAACCAGGAGAAACCCTACAGAAGTACATCCAGCGCTTCAACAGCGTCCGCCTCAAGATCCCCAAGGTCACGGACGAGGCCATCATCTCAGCATTCTCCTATGGCGTCCGCGATGTCAAGATGAAGGAGGAGCTCGCCATCCACGAAGATCTGTGCACAGCCCTGGAGCTGTTGAACCTCGCGACCAAGTGCGCCAGAGCTAAGGAGGGGCGCCTTTCCCTTGTCGAGCTCACCGCTGCTGACCCAGAAGACAAGAAGGCCAAGGCTAAAGACCAACGGATGCATCAACCGATGCCCCGAGCGCAACGACCAGGGCTATGGCTGTGAAGGAAGCCAAACTAGGGGGCGCTGGGACGACCGCGGCCCCCGTCAGGAGTGGCACGATAAGCTTCGTGAGGAACGCTGGCACGATCAGCCTCGCGAGGGCACTTGGAGGGACCAGCCTCGCGAGGGCCCTTGGAGGGACCTACCTCGCGAGGGTGCTTGGAGGGACCAGCCTCGTGAGGACCGTCCTCAGGACAAGGCCGGCCTCCCTCCGCTGCCACCGCCAAGAAGGAACGATGACCAAGACGAGGAGGCTGGGGGCTTCCAGGAGCCTCGCGCCATCGCCTGCATCTTGGGCGGTGCGCAGGCTCCAGCCTCTCAGCGCATCTTCAAGAAGTTCACCCAAGAAGTAAACGCAGCTCTTCCCAGGATAGAAGCCACACGGCCGCTCAAGTGGTCCAAGTGCACAATCACCTTTTGCTCAGCTGACCAGCTCAATTGCGCGGTGACCATCGGCGCTCTCCCAATGCTCTTCTCACCCATCATCAGCAACGTCCATGTCACCAAGACCCTCATCGATGCTGGTGAGGGGCTCAACGTTCTCTTCATCGACACATTTGACTGTCTCCAAGTGCCGTATGACCAGCTGCAACCCGCCAGGCCTTTCTCAGGTGTGACTGACGGCTCCACCACCCCAATCGGGCAGATCCGGCTCCCTGTTACCTTTGGCACCCGCGACAACTACCACACCGAGCTCATCGACTTCGAGGTCGCTCACATCCGCCTCCCATACAATGCCATTCTTGGGTATCTAGCGCTGTCCAAGTTCATGGTAGTGACTCACCATGGCTACAACATCCTTAAGATGCTGGAGAGCCATGACATCATCACCATCGCTTGCGAAGAAAAGGACGATGTGTGCTCCCTCGAGCACGCTTACCAGGTTGCGCCAGTCGATGACCAAGACAACAAAAACACCATCTACCCCCTGAAGCTATCCCGAAGAAGAAGTAGTTGCTCGCCCTGTAGCCTCATGAAGATGCAGCACCCAATGGCCGAGCCTCGGGATCCGCGTCCATGGACGGGGCGCCTCCCTCCCTCACATAGGAAGGCGCGCACGGCACCCCTCTCTGGCTGGACTCGGGGGCTCTCCTCTCGAGGGCCTCCAACCTAGCCAATGTCACGAGGGAGGTGCTCGGGCACCATGTGGAGGTGTTCTTCATCGCGCATTTCCCTCAAGAGAGCACAAGGCGCGAGGCACCAAGTGCTCAGGAGTTCATCGACCGGACCATCGAAGACTTGCGGGTACCAAGGGCGATGCGGGGCGAGCACCGCCCTGCACCGTGAAGTGCAGTTGTCGTCCCAGGCTTGGGCGACGGGCTGTGCGTCTGCGTCGACGTCCCAGGACTCAACAGGATCGCGTCTCAGGAACTCTACTGGCCATCTCAGGTGGGCTAGTGTGAGGGCCCTCCTCACATCTACGGTCGCATGCCCTTCGGCTTGCCGAACCAGATGACCCTATACCAGAACCACATGCGGGAAGCCCTGGCAGCTCGCGAGGCCAGGCATTAGGAGATCCTGTCATAAGTGGCGTTGGTTCTTTGCGAGCTATCGGAACCCCAGGAGCCTCACGAGGCCCCGTAGTCAGGCGGCTCGTGAGGAACGGCGTCTGCATTGAGCATCTTCGGCTACACCAACATCACTCCAACATCGGTGCCAGGTTACTTTGTTTCAGTTTGTTCAGTTGGGGGTGCCCCTCGGGCTGCATCATCCCCAAGTCGCACGGGCTTGCCCCTGCGACATGTATCCTTTTTGCATCTTTAGCTTACTCTGTTGGGGGCGCCCCTCGGGCTGCATCATCCCGAGGCTGCATGGGTCCGTCCATGTGGCATGTATCGCACCTGCATCACCTAAGCCAGTTTGCCCCTTTCCGTGAGTTGCTTCATGCCTATGCCTTCCCGGCACTTGATACTGTGAATGTCGCACGCCTTGGTGCCCCTCCACCACTAGAGCCAAGCGCCATTTGCCTTTCCTCAGGATTCTTCGGATCAGAAGTCTGGGCACGACGTCTGTGCTCGGGTCCATCCCTGCAGTGTCGATATATCCAACGACTGAGCTCTGTCTGGCGGGCCGGCCCCATTCACGTTACCTCCTGGGGTCGTTGGTGTCTGGCCTTCTCATGTGATCGCCTCAGGAAATTCATTCGGCGCGGGTTGCCTAACCATCTCGCAGGACCTCCCCCAGCTACCAAGGATCAAGATCAGGCGCAGCCCGCCTTGAGATAGGGCCTCGTGAGTTCCGTGCTGGCTCACGAGTGCCCAGACACACCTCGTTAGGCCCTGCTGTGCAAGCCACGTTTCAGGGCGGGGTTGTACATTCCCCGGGGGCTCCACTTAGAGGGAGCCCTCACCCACGCACTAGTGGAAGCACCATGCTATGCGCTAGCTGTTGACAAGGTCGAGAAGCGGTTATGCCCGTGCAAGTGCAGAAGCTCTATGCTCCGCGCTGGTGATAAACAACCGAGGGCGGCCCCTCGGTCGTATCACCTCGGGAGCTAGCAGGCTCGGTGCCTAGCCTCATCGCAACGCTTCCCCTCAGGAAATTCGTGCGATGGGGGCTGGGCACGGGGGCTACGCTCAGGTCACGCCTAGTGTACACCCCGCCAAAACAGGTATGGAGGTCTGTTCGTATGTTAAGGAGGACTCCTGAGCATCGTGTCTCAGGAGCCTAACTGGCCACGTAGTCCCTCACTCCCTGGCCTCGTCTTGGCGATCCGGACGAGCCAGTGGCGGCTGAGGTATGTGCGGAGTTGGGCTCTGCCGACACAGAACACCGAGGCCTAGCTACGCATTCCCTTCCAAAGGTCGGTTCGCACATCAAGGAAGACTCTTGAGCATCGCGTCTCAGGAGCCTAACTGGCCACGTAGCCCCTCACTCCTTGGCCTCATCCTGGTGATCCGAACGAGCCAGTAGCGGCTAAGGTATGCGCGGGGTCGGGCTGTGCCAACATAGAATACTAAGGCCTGATTTCACGTCCCCTTCGCAAGGCATGTTCGCATGTCAAGGAGGACTCCTAAGCATCATGTCTCGGGAGCCTAACTGGTCACATAGCCCCTCACTCCCTGGCCTCATCCTGGTAATCCGGACGAGCTAGCGGCGGCTGAGGTATGCTCGGGGCCGGGCTCTGCCGACGCAGAACGCTAGGGCAGGCAGGAAGGAGGTCGCGAAATCCTAGTAATTATTACAAAACATACTGTTCTTCGAATACCCAAGCATGAGTTTAAACGCCTCCACGAGGCATGGTGCATGTTGCAGGAAATTAAAGCGAAGGAAAGCGCTACCGGCTAGGAGCGCCCCCTCGACGTCAGCGTCACCACCGGCCGCTGTTGTAGAGTCGGCGGCGTCACCGGCAGAGGGCGACGGGTCGATGGCGAGGACCTTCTCCAGCAGGGCATCCACCCGGTCCTTTACGGCTTCGGCGGCGGCCGCGCAGCGCTCTTCGTCCATAGGCTCGAGCAGGGCCCCGAGGTCGGTGCTCAGGTCGTGCAGATGGAGGTGGCTGAAGACGCGCGTCAAGGTCGAAGCAGAAAGCGAACGGGCCTCCCCTTCCACCATCGGGCCAATCCCGTTGACAATGCCCTCGAGCACCTTGACGAGTTGAGGCAGCAGCTCGGCGGGGCCTCCCTCGGCAGTCACCAGCGGCTTCTTCATGCCCTTCCCATAGATCTCCTGCAGGGCCTCGTGGGACTTCAGCTCGAGGGATTTGAA
Source organism: Secale cereale (assembly GCA_902687465.1). Classification (NCBI taxonomy): domain Eukaryota; kingdom Viridiplantae; phylum Streptophyta; class Magnoliopsida; order Poales; family Poaceae; genus Secale; species Secale cereale. Next base: position 167,243,180 of record LR738714.1, on the reverse strand, counting down.
GGCTGCGCGGTCTTCAGCTAGAACCTTTGCCTTGGCTTCTAGCTGGACCATCTTCACCTCTACTTCCTCCTTCATCTTCTCCAGGTGGCCGCGCTCCACAGCCTGCTGATGACCCACAACTGTAAGGGATCTATTACAGCGTTTTCGATAAGTAAGAGTGTCGAACCCAACGAGGAGCAGAAGGTATTGATAAGTGATTCTGAGCAAGGAATAACTGCAAGCACTGAAAGATAACTTTTTAGGGGTTTTCTTGATATGAGCAGCAGGAAAGTAAAAGCGAGCAAAGTAAAAGGCACTGGAGAGTAACAAGTGGCCCAATCCTTTCTGAGCAAAGGAGAGGCCTAGCAACTGAACTTATAAAGGCTAAAGTGTTCTTGAGGACACACGGGAGAGGTAGTCATGTGCTTTCGCCATATTCCGTATCGGTACTATGTGATGTGTTGATAAGTGTTGAGTGGGTGGATCTATGCTAGTACACCCTCTAGACTAAGATGAGTGCACTCTTATGATTAAACACCTTGCAAGCATCCGCAAATACAAGATAGTATTTAAGGCAAAAGCCTAACCATAGCAATACAACCGATGATCCATTGTTCCCTTGTGCAACAGCGTGCGAACTAGGGTTCAGGTTTCTGTCACTCCGGCAACCCACCGTAAGCATTCTTTGTACACAATGTATTCCCCTAGGTCCTTAATAAGGCGAAGTTTTGAGTGTTCGACTCACACAACACCACTAGGAAAATAACAACACAACTTAAGTATCAAACAACACATATTACTTCAACATCATATGACTACTAACAACAAGACTTCTCCCATGTCCTCAAGAACTCAAGTAAATACTCACAAGACATAAAAGAGATCATGATCAGTGGAGATAGATGGATGATAAACAATCTGAACACAATGATATTTCTCCAACAAAACTCAATAGCATTCACCACAAAGTAGTAATCAACACCGATAGGGTAGAGAGGATAGATAGTACGGATTACAACACAAGTTGCAATTGTGAGATGAGATTGGATGACGATGGAGATGGTGCTGATGTTGGGGATGATGTTGATGATGATCTCGATGATGCCCGTGACGATGGTGATGACGATGGCGATGATCTCCCCTTCCGGGAGGTGATCTCCCTGGCGGAATCTGCCCGCCGGAGATGGCTTTTCTTCTCTGTAGGTTTCCGCCACGGAGCAGCGGCGGAACTCCGTAAACTCCCCTCCTTTTAGGGTTTCTGGATGACTAGGAGTATATAGGCCAGAGGGGGGAGCCTGGTGTGGGCCAGGGGCTCCAGGCGCCCTCCCGGCGCGGCTAGGGTGGGGGCCGCGCCAGGTGGCCGCCTGGGCACCCTGTGGCCCCCCTCTGGTTGCTCTTTTGCGTATCTTCGTGATCCTTCTGGAAAATACCCTCCGTCGATTTTCAGGTAATTTGGAGGTATTCTTCTTCAGCAACTCAGCGTCCACTTTTTACCGCTGAATCCTACGTCTGCTGCTTCGGCACCGGAAAGTTGCAAACTATGTAAAATAGGCAAAAACAACATAAGAACATCATCATAATGTGAAATATATCAATGAATAAGGATGAATTATGATATAAAATAGTGATGCATTTTGGACGTATCAACACCCCCAAGCTTAGACCTCGCTTGTCCCCAAGCGAATACTGAGCTCGGTAAACCTGTCCACAAGTTTAGAGAGTGAAGTGTCAATAAATAGAATACGGACAAGAAGCATCACAGTTTCTTCACCAAACTCAAATATCCTCAACAGCAATCTTCAACTCATAAGGCCCTTATAAAAGAGTGGTAACACTTATAATCGAAAGTAGGGCTAAGGAAACTCATCAAATCATGGCAAACATGTCCTTTGGTCAAAGAACAACTAATAGCTTTTACTTTTGCTCTTTCTCTTTATGTTTTGATGAGATTAATTGAAGCTTTTGAAAGAACATGTTATTAGGCAAGAAGTGAAAGTTTTAAAACAAAGGAAGATGTTTGCTTTAGCTGGGCTTGACAAACAACTTACTTATTAAATGATAATGTCAACAAGGATATGATATGACAAATCGTAATGCAATTTTATATGAAATCCTCGTCAACATCAAATGTCTGCTCTCTTTAAGAATAGAAGGAAGTAGGAATAACTGACTCAACATAAAACTAAGAGATAGGCCCTGCTCTAGGGAAGTGGGGAAAACTCATGTGATATCCTTAAATCAAACAGAATGAAAACAAGTTTTGAGAGGTGCATGATTTGTCAACGAGTGCTAATAGATAACTCAATTACTTCTCAAACTGGACAAGTTTCGAGGAACGGCTCCCGCACGGGGACGATCACATCCCCTTTATCTCCTTTGTTTATCACTGCCAAAAGTTTTCTGATTTCTCATGAACAAAGCGTGAAGGAGGGTTTGTTTGTTGTATTATCTTTTATGAGCCGGGCGCACTCATGCCAGTTCCTCCTCGTATTAGGGGTTTGCAGATTAGACATGCAATCCCGGGGTAAAACTTGTCCAACTTAAAAAGATCATGAATTAACTACTAATTCCTCATGAGCTAAAACAGGGGCACAAAATAGAAGATTTTGAACATTTAAGGATAACACATAAATTCTATACGTTAGGAGGTCGTAGTGGAATACCATGAATAGGAAGGTATGGTGGACTCATATGGAAGGTATTGGTTTAAGGGTATGGATGCACAAGCAGAATTCCGCTTAGTACAGAGTTTAGGCTAGCAAAGGCTTGGAGAGAACAGACAATTGATGATGACTAAGATGCAAAGGAATATAAAGCATAAACATTAAAATAAGCATAACACATCAAGTTGTCTTCCTTGTCAGCATAACACTTCAAGCATAATAACATAAAGGTTTTGGCTATGTCGCTACTTTAAAAAAATCATGCTTGTTGTTATGACCAAAGCTATGTTTGCCAAGATTAAATAAAGTTTTCAAAGCCATACCTGATATAAGGTCAATACTCCCCATAAGAATCATCATATAAGGTCGATTGCGTGAAGAGAATACCGAGTGCAGCAAAGGAACCAATAGACTTCTCATTAATATTCCATCATAGACGACTCCACACTCACGGATACAATCTCTCCACAGAAGGAGTGATAGACCTCAATGCACACACCTATTTCATATAATAACCTCCCTAGACATGATACGACTCTACTTGACTCTAAAAGACAAAAGATAAAGATAAAGATACCGGGCACTTCCCCAAGCTTGGAACAAGCCAAGGGGATGCCATTACCCAAGGAGATTTCACTCCTCATTCTTGTTGACGTTGATTCTTCAAATCTCTTATGACACGGCGAAGGGTTTGGTTTTCCTTCTCCATGATCTCCACTTGTACCTTTAGTACACGGAAATCTTCGCACAACTGATTGGCGACGCGATAAGCCTCGGAAATGGTGGAGAGCGTACGTTGATCTTCAAGTGAAGTATAGGGCCCTGAAAGGTTAAGAGAAATATCATAATGAGGTTGGAAAGATCCCACCATGATGGTATTGCTTGGGCCTCCTTGTTGTTGGGCAGTGATAGTCTTGACTTCCTCCCTCACGGAGCGCTCCATCTCCGCTTGTCTTGCGGCAATCTCTTCTTCGGTAGCCCAGTCAATGTGCTTCCCTTGATTAAGATCCTTCTGGACTTGACGTAGACGCCATCCCAAGAAGTCCTCTCCGCTCGAGCCACAAGAAGACATCTCTAACAATAACTTTTTACCCTGGCAGAAACAGATCGAAAAGAAAACACACGAAATCGCGAGATACGTTGCCGGAACAATCCGGGCAAATATATAGCAAAAATTTCTGCACAGAAAGGAAGGTAACAAGCTAAAGTGGGGTCGGAGATGGACTCTTGGGTGCCCAGGCGGCCTCCCGGCGCGGCCAGGAGGTAGGCCGCGCCAAGGGCCGCCTGGGCCCCCTGGAGCTTGTCTCCGGCTCCACTTAGGCTTAGAATTTTCCTAATTTTGCAAAAACTCATAATATGGAACTTTTATGGCGGTTCACGATGTTTCCTTACCGTAATACATACCTTTTCTTATTCTGCTTCTGCTGGTGTCTGAAACAGGGCTGCAACATGTTCTTCGTGAGTTGTTGTGTATATCATATTCACATCAACATTGACAGGGTCTCCTGCTATGTAATGCTTAAGTCTTTGCCCATTCACAACTTGAGGTTTGGTGCCTTTAAAATTGTTAATCTTGATTGCACCAGACCGATAGACTTCTTCAATATGAAATGGCCCTTCCCACCTGGAAAGTAGTTTGCCTGGAGAAAACCTGAAACGGGATCTAAACAACAAAACTTTATCACCAACATTAAATTCACGTTTCAGAATCCTCCTATCATGCCACTTCTTTACCTTTTCCTTGAACATTTTAGCGCTCTCGTAAGCTTCACTTCTCCACTGGTCTAGAGAAGTCAAGTTCATGAGACGCTTCTCACCAGCTAACTTTGGGTCAGCATTAAGCTCTCTAACAGCCCAGAAAGCTTTGTGCTCTAATTCTAATGGCAAATGGCAAGCCTTGCCATAAACCATCTTATAGGGGGACATGCCCATGGGGTTTTTGTAAGCAGTTCTATACGCCCACAAAGCATCTCCTAACTTATTTGACCAGTCCTTTCTATTTCTGTTTACTGTCTTCTGTAAGATCAACTTGATCTCTCTATTGGTGAGCTCAACTTGCCCACTAGTTTGAGGATGGTACGGTGAAGCAATTCTATGATTGACATCGTACTTGGCTAAAGCTTTTCTAAAAGCTCCATGCGTGAAGTGTGATCCTCCATCAGTCATGAGATACCTAGGTACACCAAACCTAGGGAAAATCACACCTTTGAGCATTTTCAAAGATGTCTTGTGATTAGCACTTTCAGTGGGGATTGCTTCAACCCACTTGGTCACATAATCAACAGCTACTAAAATGTGAGTGTACTTGTGCGAAGAAGGAAAAGGACCCATAAAATCAAAACCCCAACAATCAAAAGGTTCAATCACTAGTGAGTAATTCATAGGCATCTCATTCCTTCTACTAATGTTACAAACTCTCTGACATTTATCACAGGTTAAAACATAATTTCTAGCATCCTTAAAGAGAGTAGGCCAATAAAAACCTGATTGAAGAACCTTATGTGCGGTCCTCTCACCGGCATGATGTCCTCCATAGGGACTATCATGACATTGTCTGAGAATGTCCTTCTGCTCATGTTCCGGTATGCATCTTCTCACGATCCCGTCTGGACCTTCTTTGAAAAGATGTGGGCCATCCCAAAAGTAGTGCCTCAAATCATGAAAGAACTTCTTCCTTTGCTGAAATGTTAAACCTGGAGGCAAATACTTCGCAACGATAAAATTAGCATAATCTGCAAACCAAGGATCGGAAAGAGATTGTACGTTTACAACGGCAAGTTGCTCGTCTGGAAAACTGTCGTTGACTGGGATGGGATCATGCGGTATATCTTCCATCCTTGAAAGATTGTCCGCCACCGGATTGTCTTCTCCTTTCCTATCAACAATCTGCAAATCAAATTCTTGAAGGAGTAACCATCTGATAAGTCTTGGCTTGGCATCCTTCTTTGTCATAAGGTACTTAATGGCAGCATGGTCAGTATGAATAATAACTTTGGAATCAACAATATACTGCCCAAACTTATCACAAGCAAACACTACAGCTAAGAATTCCTTCTCAGTAGTAGCAAAATTCTTTTGAGCACTATCATGGGTTTTACTAGCATAATGTATAACATTCAATTTCTTATCAACCCTTTGCCCTAAAATAGCTCCAATAGCAAAATCACTAGCATCACACATAATCTCAAAAGGTAAATTCCAGTCAGGTGGTTGTACTATAGGAGCGGTTATTAAAGCTTTCTTAAGAACTTCAAAAGCCTCCTTACAATCTTCATCAAATACAAAAGGAACATCCTTCTGGAGAAGATTAGCGAGGGGTCTCGAAGTCTTAGAAAAGTCTTTAATAAATCTTCTATAGGAACTAGCATGACCGAGAAAACTGCGAATACCTTTCATGTCCCTTGGATAGGGCATCCTCTCAATTGCTTCGATCTTGGCCTTGTCCACCTCAATTCCCCTTTCGGAAATCTTGTGACCAAGAACAATTCCTTCGTTAACCATGAAGTGGCACTTCTCCCAGTTGAGTACCAGATTTGTCTCCTCACATCTCTGCAAAACTTTATTAAGGTTGTGGAGACAATGGTCAAAGGAAGTTCCATAGACGGAGAAATCGTCCATGAAGACTTCCACAATCTCCTCACAGAAACCATGAAAGATAGTAGACATACACCTTTGAAAAGTAGCAGGGGCATTACATAAACCAAAAGGCATACGCCTGTAAGCATAAGTACCATAGGGACAAGTAAAAGTGGTCTTCTCTTGATCAGCAGTGTTAACATGAATTTGAGAGAAGCCAGAATAACCATCGAGGTAACAAAAGTGGGTATTTTTGGATAACCTTTCAAGCATTTGGTCGATGAACGGCAACGGGTAGTGATCCTTCCTGGTTGCCTTGTTCAGCTTCCTGTAATCAATACACATTCTATATGCAATAATAATTATATGAGGTATTAGTTCGTTCTTATCATTAGGAACCACAATTGTACCTCCTTTCTTAGGAACACAATGTACCGGGCTTACCCACTTACTATCAGCTATAGGGTAGATAATACATGTGGCTAGAAGCTTGAGAATCTCAGTTCTTACAACATCCATCATCTTCGGGTTCAACCATCGTTGATGATCAACAACTGGATTAGCATCGGGCTCAAGGTTGATAGTATGTTGACAGATAGATGGACTAATCCCCTTAAGGTCATCAAGGGTATAGCCAATTGCACCTAGGTGTTTACGAAGTACTTCCAATAGTCGCTCTTCTTCATATCCTGAAAGGTTAGAGTTGATAATAACATGATATACTTTCTTTTCATCTAAATAAGCATACTTGAGCGTATCGGGAAGAGGTTTAAGATCGAACACCGGGTCTTCTTTTGGTTTTGATAAAATTCCCAAAGGTTCAACCGGAAGGTTGTGCTTCAGGATAGCAGGTTGTCTCAAGAATATTTCATCTAGTTCATTTCTTTCCTGCATATGCAAATCATTTTCATGGTCCTCCATATATTGCTACAAAGGATCATTAGGGGGAATAGCAATAGAAGCAATACTTTCAATAATTTTATCATCACTAGGTAAATCGGTACCACGAGGCTGCTTAGAGAACTTAGAAAAGTTAAATTCATATGGATCACCATTGAATTCAACAGAAACTTTACCTTTCTTGCAATCTATTATAGCTCCACAAGTTCTGAGAAAAGGTCTACCAAAAATAATAGGACAAAAATTGTCCCTCACTGAACCAAGTACTAGAAAGTCGGTAGGTTATCTTACCTTTCCACATAGGACTTCAACGTCTCTCACAATTCCGATAGGAGAGATAGTTGCTCTGTTTGCAAGATGAATGGTAACATCAACTTCTTCAAGTTCACAAGGTGAAATCTCGCCGATGATCTCTTGATAAAGTGAATAGGGGATAGCACTAGCACTCGATCCCAAATCGCATAGCCCATAATAATTGTGATCTCCTATTTTAATAGATACTACTGGAGTACCTGAAATTGGGCCTTTATTCTTGGTTGTGACAAGGTTAGTGGAAACAGCACAAAAATTTACATTGGAATCCAAAACATCATTAGTAACAAGGTCTTTAACCAATGAAACTTGAGGATCGACCTTGATCTAGTCCTCAGGCTCATCAATTCTTCTCTCAATTTTATTTATTATGCCTGTCACAAGAGAGTGCTCCCTTATCCTTTCGGGAAAAGGAGGCTTTTCATATATAAATGCAGGCAAAATAGGGTCAGCAACATGAATATCAACAGGTAACTCTTTGAAAGGTTCATGATGCTGATCTCTCTTCTTTTTAAAAGAATCAACGTGAGAGGCAAAATCCTTACATAAATCAATCATTAGATGGGAATCAAGACCAATCTTAGCGCAAAAGGTATTGAAGTAATCAGTTTTCACATAGCTCTCAATATAATCATGCTCATAATTTATAGCGGGTTCAATACCTTTATCGATTTCCCAATCTTTGGTATTCCTCTGGATCCTTTCAATGAGATCCCACCTTTCTTCAACGCTCTTTGTCTGAAATACCCCACTAGAGGAGGCATCCAGCATCTCCTTATCCTGACGAGAAAGCCTGGCATAAAAATTTGTAAGTATAATTTTCTTGGGGAGCTCATGAATAGGACATTTGAGCATTAGGGACTTCAATCTCCCCCAAGCTTGAGCAATGCTTTCTCCGTCACGAGACCTAAAGTTATAGATATAGTTCATGTCTCGATGAATTTCATGAAGAGGATAAAACTTGGTATAAAAGAGAGACATAAGCTCTTGCCAATCAAGCAAGTGTGAGTTATCGAAAAGCTTATACCAATCTGAAGCTTTATCTATAAGCGATACGGAGAACAATTTCCTCATGACAAACTCCATTGATACACCTGCAAGCTTAAATAATGAACATAGTTATGACAGATATAGCAAGTGTTCACCGGGATGTCTGTCTCCTGCATAACGATTAGCCAAAACATAATCGATAATACCAGCTGGTATTTTATAGGGCACAATTTCAGTAGGGGGGGGAGCAACCACCACAGATGTGGGGCGTCTTCCCACAAGCAACGATCCAATAGCAAGGTTGTCCATAAGGACAAAGAGCAGCAACAGTAAAATAAAAACAGAAATATAAAAACTTACTTACCAGCTTCACTTACCAATAGCGCTACACTCCCCGGCAACGGCGCCAGAAAACGGTACTTGATGACCCACAAGCGTAAGGGATCTATTGCAGCGTTTTTGATAAGTAAGAGTGTCGAACCCAACGAGGAGCAGAAGGTATTGATAAGTGATTCTGAGCAAGGAATAACTGCAAGCACTGAGAGATAACTTTTTAGGGGTTTTCTTGATATAAGCAACAGGAAAGTAAAAGCGAGCAAAGTAAAAGGCACTGGAGAGTAACAAGTGGCCCAATCCTTTCTGAGCAAAGGAGAGGCCTAGCAACTGAACTTATAAAGGCTAAAGTGTTCTTGAGGACACACGGGAGAGGTAGTCATGTGCTTTCACCATATTCCGTATCGGTACTATGTGATGTGTTGATAAGTGTTGAGTGGGTGGATCTATGCTAGTACACCCTCTAGACTAAGATGAGTGCACTCTTATGATTAAACACCTTGCAAGCATCCGCAAATACAAGATAGTATTTAAGGCAAAAGCCTAACCATAGCAATACGATCGATGATCCATTGTTCCCTTGTGCAAAAGCGTGCGAACTGGGGTTTAGGTTTCTGTCACTCCGGCAACCCACCGTAAGCATTCTTTGTACACAATGTATTCCCCTAGGTCCTTAATAAGGCGAAGTGTTGAGTTTTCGACTCACACAACACCACTAGGAAAATAACAACACAACTTAAGTATCAAACAACACATATTACTTCAACATCATATGACTACTAACAACAAGACTTCTCCCATGTCCTCAAGAACTAAAGTAACTACTCACAAGACATAAAAGAGATCATGATCAGTGGAGATAGATGGATGATAAACAATCTGGACACAATGATATTTCTCCAACAAAACTCAATAGCATTCACCAGAAAGTAGTAATCAACACCGATAGGGTAGAGAGGATAGATAGTACGGATTACAACACAAGTTGCAATTGTGAGATGAGATTGGATGAAGATGGAGATGGTGCTGATGTTGGGGATGATGTTGATGATGATCTCGATGATGCCCATGACGATGGTGATGACGATGGCATTGATCTCCCCTTCCGGGAGGTGATCTCCCCGGCGGAATCTGCCCGCCGGAGATGGCTTTTCTTCTCTGTAGGTTTCCGCCACGGAGCGGCGGCGGAACTCCGTAAACTCCCCTCCTTTTAGGGTTTCTGGATGACGAGGAGTATATAGGCCAGAGGGGGGAGCCTGGAGTGGGCCAGGGGCTCCAGGCGCCCTCCTGGCGCGGCCAGGGTGGGGGCCGCGCTAGGTGGCCGCCTGGGCACCCTGTGGCCCCCCTCTGGTTGCTCTTTTGCGTATCTTCGTGATCCTTCTGGAAAATACCCTCTGTCGATTTTCAGGTAATTTGGAGGTATTCTTCTTCAGCAACTCAGCGTCCACTTTTTACCGCTGAATCCTGCGTCTGCTGCTTCGGCACCAGAAAGTTGCAAACTGTGTAAAATAGGCCAAAACAACATAAGAACATCATCGTAATGTGAAATATATCAATGAATAAGGATGAATTATGATATAAAATAGTGATGCATTTTGGACGTATCACCTGCTCCCACGCTAACTGTTCCAACTCGGTGTCGCGGCCCGTAATCGCATCCTCTCGGGCCTTCAGCTTCTCCTCCCGCGCCCCGAGCAGGCGGGCCTCGATGGCTCGCTCGTTGCACAGGGCCTTCTGCTCGGCCTCCAGCTTCAGGCAGTGTTCCTCCGTAGCCTTGGCGTCCTTCAGCGTCGCGTCATGGGCTGCCCTGGCTAGGCCGGCAGCCCGCTCGCCCTCTTCGAAGGCCTTGATGTCCTAGCTCCATGCTGCACGAACAACTGCATCGGACCGCAACCACCTCGAAACTAGCTCTAGGCGTCGCGACGCCGGGCAATGATCAGGGCCTTGGAGGTCATCGCGAAGCTGAGTCAGTGCGGAGAGGGCCTTCTCTAGAACATCGAGCGAAGCAGGAAGGTCGCGGCTCGGCATCACCGCGGAAGGAGGAGGCGGTGGCGCCGGCGCCAAGGCTTGCAGAGCAGCTGTAGCAGAAGAGGTAGGGGCCTCATGAGCCCTCGAAGCCCCGGAGGACGGGCAAGGGGCAGGCACCTTCGGAGCCGGCTTGGACACGGGGGCTGCATTCTCCAAACGAGTCTCGGGATCTCGCAAGGATTATCTGGCAGCTGAAGCGTGAGCGCCGTCCCCCCACCTCGGGGTGACACGACTGCGGCAGGCGGCTGGTCCTCAAGGGTCACCATCGACTCCCTCTTCTTCTTCATCGCCAATGCTGGCCTGACAACGCAAGGGAGAAGCATTAAGAAGCAGCAGCAAAGACAGGAACAAGGATCAGGGCGAAGCACTTACTGGTCCACGGCGGCAAAATCCCTCGCCCTCTTCTGGGGCACGAAACCCGAGAGCTACATGGCCGGGGGAACTGGCACCTGAGCCCTAGGAGTAGATGGGGGCGCAGCAGCCGGACTCGCCGCAGTGCAGACCAAAGTTGAAGGAGAGGTGCCACCTTGGGGGATCAGCACCGACCTCCCCTTCTTTAGAATCCCGGTCTGTGGCTTCTTTGGGGGGGTGCCCTTCGACCTTGTGATAGCTCGGGCGGAGCGTGGTGAATCCCTAGTTGGTTGCTCGCCGTCGTCAGCATCGTCAGGAAGAACGCGGAGGAGATCAGTCTGGCATGGGGGAGAAGTCTCCCCCACGCCTTCCCGGGTCGCCTCAGAGTTCGTCTTCCCCTCCCCCTGGCAGGACTCAGTGGAAGACAGCACCATCGAGCCTCCAGTGGACGCCGATAGCATGAGCCCGCGCTCGTTAAAGGCGAGCATGGCAGCAGCAATCTGCGCCCCATCTAGGCGGCGGTACAGCGGAAGATGGGTGTTAGGAGGGTAACCTTGGTCCTCTGAAACCAGGAGGAGGAGGACCTTCCCTAGCTCCTTGTCGGGCAAGACATCTGGGCGCATGCGGAGGTCATCCCCTTCATCCATGAACTTCCACAAGGGGCACGAGTGTGCTTGGAGCGGAGCCAGACGCTACATCAAGAACTCCATGATGATCATGGCCCCCGTTAGCTTCTCCGCCTTCGGGTCATCAGGCTTCAGGTCAGCCATCATCCTTGCCAGCAGTTGCTCAGCCCGGGGGTCGTTGAGCTTCGTGCTGTTCCACCCTTCGTGAGACACTGGCACCTTCATCGGTAGCATCAGCCGCGGGTGCGAGATCTTCGCATCCATGAGAACCCATTTGTTCCTGAAGCCCTCCACTTTCTTCCCGGCTCTTGAGATTGCATTGGCCCCGTTGGCCGCAATGAAGTTGGCACACCCCGAGCACTGGCCCTCCTTGATCCGGAGGTAGAAGAAGTGGCGAATCAACACCACGGACGGCATCACCCCCACGAATGCCTCGCTTAGAAGGCGAAGATTGACAGAAGAAGGACTGAGTTGGGATGAAGATGAAGAGCGTGAAGCTTATAATGGCGGAGGACGACGAAGAATAAGTCAGAGAAAGGGGGAACTAGCCCCGCGAAGACGTTGTGCATAAAGAAAGGGTAAATGGTGTTGCTTGAGGGCTCCGACACGGCGGAGCCCGCCCGGAGCTCAGGATCCTTCCTCTCATTTCCATTGTCCGCCGCCATCAGGTGCACGGTGGTGAGGTTCTTCTCCGAGACCGTGGGCGCGCTCAAGGCGGGCTCGAACCAGGAGGCGAGCGAGCGGCCTTCACCTTGTCCGGCACCATCGACTATAGACTCGAGGGAGAAATCAAGGGGATCTGGAGACTCTTGGGGCAGGAAGGAGAAGGGGATCTGGAGCAAGACGAAGGAAGGTAATGAAAACCCAACAGCGCTCGCCAGCGTTTTTGCCAGATGAGGGCAGTTGACGAGGCAGCGTGGAAGTGGAGACGCCCACGTCCAATCAAGCCGCCACACGTCAATGAAGGCCGCATGCGATTGGGGACCACGGCGCTTCTCCCTTGCCCCTTTGGCTTCGCCTAGAAGCCAAGTCCGAGCGCGCCTTGGGCGCGGGGGCTACTGTCGGAGTCCTGGGAATGGGGGTACCCAGACTTGCCTGCCTGCGGCCCGTGGCGTGGCTCATTCAGCGGCCTGGTACGGTCCAACTTCAGCAACCGCAACTCAAGACGCTCGCGAGGGGCCAAGCCTCGCGAGGCGGGTGACAGCAAGACCTCCTTGGGGCAGTCTCCCTATGCTGGCTCCCGAGGAGCGGAGATATCTATGCAAGGTGCACCTCACAAGATTTGCGTGATGTGAGCCATGACGACCAAGGCCAGGCGGGCGCCAGCGGGTGCAATGTACTAGTTTTCCCTTTGGTGCTAAGGAAGGAAGCGCAGGCGCGGAGTCCCGAGGAATCAAGCAAATGTTTCGATATCGGTGCAACAAGACCAAGGACCGTCAGGGCAGCAGAATGGAGGTTATCGTGGAGCCCGGAACGTCGTCACCACCAGAGCCTTTGGCAGGCGAAGACCACTTTTGTCAGGATAACTTGTACTAGTTGTTTGTAACACCCCAAATTTTTGAGTTGGTTTTTCTTCCAAACTTTTGGCCTTTTGGAAGAGGGTTGTTTGATCTTTTCTGGAGCCTCTTCTAAAATCTTTCTGGCCAAAGTTTTTGGTGATTTCTCAAGCTTGGTTTTTGACCTTGAAGATCTTCTCTTGGGTTAGCTCAAGCCCAAGTTGAGTTTCAAAGAGGTTGTTTGAATTCTCTCCTTCTTGAGTTATGCCATTCAAATTTGATCTTGGACTTATCCTCCCCTCCAACCTTCATCAATTCCAGTAAGTTTTGACCTTATTGGCATTTTTCCTCTATTTATTTCACTCCAAAACTATTTCTGTCTTTTATAGTGGACCTTGGTGATTTACAAAGGAGCCACCTTTTTCATCTAGTTATTTGATTCCAAACCAACCCTCCTAGATGGTCCTTAGTACCCACAACCTAGATCCATCTTGTGTCACTGGTCCACAGTTCAAAATTTTCAAATTTCACGTGCTGCAAGTTTGGACCAGATTTGCAAAATTTGGTGAAATTCATATTTGTCTTCTTCCAAAAATCCTGTGAAAAATCAGGCAGCCTCTAGATGCATCAAGAGGCGACTCCACCAAATATCAGCACCAGAAATATTTCACACATGCCAGAAACATTTCATCAAACACTTAGCATGCACTGTACTGTCAAGTTCAGAAACGGTTAATTGAAACTATCGACAGACAGTTCGACAGTTTGTCAGTTTCGTCAGGCGGCTTCCACAATCTCACCAGTAACCTCCTTGGCTCAACGCTGCACTGCACCACCTTCTTATCCAGAGCGCCGCTCGGTTGCTTGGCTGCTTCTGGGCGTTGATGGCGCCCTGGCCCGACCACGCCGACGACTGCCACGGCAACAGCGCCACCCGTGGAGGCTGACAGAAGTAACCCCGCAGCTCAACGCTGTTTGGCGCCGCCCGAAGCACCCCCAGCGCTCCGCGTGTCCACCTCCAGTGCCAGCGCACGCCTGCCGCACCATCGTTGTGGCCTGGCCCGCGCAGAGCGTGTTTTCTGCCGCCGACGTGCCGCGCGGCCGTTCCGTCGAGGACAGCCCGTAACTCTCTCTCCCCTGCTGAGTTAGGTGCGAGAATGGAACCACTACACCTTCTAGTCGATGCTCAAGCCCCTAACTCCGCCGTCCAACCACTGCATCACCGTAATCGACTCGCCAGACTTATCCATTCATGGCAACCGCCTCTGGCCAGCTATATAAGGCACCCCCGAGCTCGTTCTCGAGCCCGCACATCTCCACTACCTCCCTAGACCTCGCCCAGCCTCTGGAAGAGCCTCGAGGGGCCCTTCTTCTCCAACTCCGTCCAACTCCCTCCGCCTCGGGCTCCAGCATCGTTCACTCCGGTGAGAGCTTCTCCGCTGCCGTGGAATCGAGCGTAGCACCCTGGCACCCACCTAGACCTAACCCGCACTTCAATTTGATCCCAGGAACCCTCTCCGACGAGGCCCACGACCACCCGAGCCGCCGTCCGCCGGAGACAGGGTCGCCGTCGACGTGGGGCTCGCCGACGCTCAACTCCACCACCATTCGACGCGGAAGATCACCAAGAAGCCGTACGTATCACTCCCCTCCCCTAACTCGCCGTGGATCGGCATCGGCGAGCACCGCAGCAACGGCGCCGGCGCGGCTCTGTTCCAGATTTCAAACCCGACGTGTGGGGCCCCTTGTCAGCCTCACACCTCTCCCCTCTGAACCGTTTTCTGTAAGCGCCTTCGGGCAAAGTATGTTTCCCCTCTATGGTTGACGTACTGCGTACCGATTCGCTTTGATGTTTTCTGTTCTAGCCCCTGGAACTTTTCTGTTGCATTACAGATGAGTCCCTGGACAGAAACTCTAATATATTTTTAACTAAAGGTGATTTTGAATTGATTCTTTTTCTGTCCTCTTTAGTTTTCTGTCTAGTTTCTTGTCATATTTATGTGGAAATTTTTGGAGCAACTTTATTTGCACGCGCGGTATTTATGTTAGTATACATTTGTTTGTATACGTAGATACCAAAGGACGTGACGGAGCCGCGAACCACACCGAGTTAGACTCCGACTTCTCAGAACCAGGCAAGCATGTTTGAACATTTGATATGATGAGTGTGTTACATGTTTGCTCGAGTAGTTCTTTTCATAAGCACGGTCATATAAGCATATGTGTATGGTTATATTTGATGCAAGCAAGCTTCGGGTGAGCCCCGAATGATAATGGTTGGACCACCTCGATCATGTGGTGACATGATGGGTGGAATGCTGGTATTGTTGGAGCATGCCAGTATTTGGTTAACTCAGTATCAACGGAGATCATGTCGTGATTCCGTTCATCTCCTTTTGGTACTATCATAAGTCGTCTGTTGAGATTACGGTCTAGTCAGTTGTAAACCACTTCCCGAGTACACACCAAGTAGAGGGGCCGGGATGAGGGTTCCATGGCCCTGGATTAAAGCCCGTCATCCGGTCAGGGGGCATGGGTGTTTCCGGTTGGGACCGAGAGGGGGGCACCCCTTAGAGCGCGCATATATAAATTTGATCCCATGCTATTCGAGGTTGTAGCCTCCCCGTCTTAAAGTTTTTCGTGAATGTTGTCACGGGTGATTCCGGACAGCAGGATGTTAAATGGGTGTGTACTGGTTAGCTGGGTTTCTACTAAAACATCGTAGACGGAACTAGTCCCCGTGGCTAGTAGAATCCGTTGGCTATGAGTTAATAGTACAAGCTCTGCAGAGTTAAAATTCCTTCAGCAGCCATGTTTATGGCCTAGGGTCAGTCTTCATGTCAACCCGGTGACCGTCTCTAGTATATTCTTGTTGGTAACCAGAGTAGTGTTTTCGTCAAAGTTCACTTGGTAGATGAACTCACCAGCTATCTCTGAATTAATTTACTTCTAGAAGTATTTCATCGTTATACTCTTGTTATTTATAAGCCCTTTATGTGATGTCGCTCAGACGTCCAACTGTGGCATTCTTTTTATTTATAAGCCCTTTATGTGATGTCGCTGAGGCGTCCGACTGTGGCATTCTTTTTATTTATAAGCCCTTTATGTGATGTCGCTCAGACGTCCGATTGTGGCATTCTTTTTATTTATAAGCCCTTTATGTGATGTCGATCAGACGTCCGACTGTGGCATTCTTTTTATTTATAAGCCCTTTATGTGATGTCGCTCAGACGTCCGACTGTGGCATTCTTTTTATTTATAAGCCCTTTATGTGATGTCGCTCAGACGTCTGACTGTGGCATTCTTTTTATTTATAAGCCCTTTAAGTGATGTCGCTCAGACGTCCGACTATGTCATTCTTTTAATTTATAAGCCCTTTATGCGATGTCGCTCAGACGTCCGACTGAGGCATTCTTGTTATTTATTTTGATATAAGCCCTTTATGTGGTGTCGTTCAGACGCCCGACTATGGCCTGCTATCATTTATTATTTTTCTTACGAGGCGTCATTCAGACACTCGTTTGGTCTCCTTCTATTTATCTTATGGATTTCGGGAGGATTACCGCCCGACTTCTCTCGTTGCATACAACTCATTAATATTTTATTCCGGTCGCTTTTTGCTGGAATACTCATATGCATCATGTTGGCATTTATTATATCTTAAGTCCGGACTGTCTTGCGAGTACATTCAAAGTACTCACCTGGCTTGTTGATTTGGCCAGATGTGGACGAAGGCGACCTCATGGATGAAGAGTTCGATAGCGAGTCCGACGTCTAGTGGAGTCCCAGTCAGTCCCTTGCGATCCTGGAGTTGACCACTGTTTTATAACCGCTTCCGCCTACCACCAAATAAATTCATCGGGTCTCACTCAGACACTCGATGAACTGTAATATATTGGAGTCACATCACCCACTTCACTATGACATATCCACCACCTTTTATGACGAGTTAGTAGTATGCCACCCTGCCTTGTGTCATATCCGCCTCTATGTACTATATTGGCGCGCTTGTAATAAAATTGTTGAGCAACCTCAGCTCAACCTTGTAAAATATCCAGTGTACTGGAATTCTGTATCAAGGATTTGTCTGTCAGCAGGTAATAATATTCCTCACTGGTTTAATAAAAAGGTCGGTCTTCCGGTAATTGTTTTACTGAAGGACCGGTCATGACAACCTTGGTATCAGAGCCAGGCTGACTGTAGGAAGACACTAGGTGCGCTCGCTAATCGGTTATTAGCGAAAATTTGCTTTTCAGCATTTTTACATCTGTAGCAATTTTCTGTTGGTCAGCATAAATTTATGACTTGACTATTCGGAATTTTTGTCTACTTTTGTAGATGGCCAGCAACGACTGTGATGCACAGGTGTTCGCCAACATTCCTGAGGGGTTTGTCAAGCTCCTCTTCGCCATCACCAAAGTCACGATTGGGCCATCCACCCGTCCAGAGTTTACACTCTACCGTCACAAGCTCAACGACAGCATGTCTATGCATCAGGCCGTGGTGCACTTCAAAGGAGGGCGTTCTGAAGCGCGCCGCCTCCGATTTGTGGGCAGAGCCATGCCTACGGAGAGGCATGCCATGCAAATGGCTGTCCGTGAGGCGATAGCTCGTCTCCGGGACATCCTTCCTTCGATGAAGACTCGTCGCTACCGTTACCTCCCTTGCCACGTACCCTACATGTGCCACTACGCATTTGCGTGCGCAAATGGGGAGCGTGATGAAGCCATTGATACAATGGTCGAGTACCTCAAAGCACTTGAGGCAGCCTTTGATAATCTTGTGGATGACTTGGTGGCTACCCGTATGGAATTTGTCCATAGTGGCTCCGCCAACAGGAGGGAGCTACTCCATACTGCACCACCAATGACATTTGTCTCGTCCGCCGCATCCTACGCACCTTCCATCATAGCCACCGCTCGCCGTCTGCCTACCACTGAGAAGTTTGACCAGGTCATTGCTCCTACCTCAGTCAGAGCTGCACCGCCTGCTGCACCTGCTTCGACACCTCGTAGCCATACTCCACGCCTGGAACCTATTAGTGAGGACGAAGTGGAGTCTCCGTCACCTCTGGGCCTTACCCTCGGCAGACCGAGGGAAATCTTCAACATCTCCGACTAGTGCGTTATCCCGTGACGCACTGTGCTCGCTTGTAATATGTGTGTGATATGTAAAATAGGTTGATGGGAGTAGTCTGTTTGCGCATCATGTAGGATCTTGGAGGAGTGCACTTGTTTTAAATAACATGTCAGGATGTGTACACACACCCTGAGTGACGTATGTATAACTAGAACCTGCGTGTAAAATATGTACTAGCGGTCCTTCTCCGTGCGCAATCAACCAGTTTATTTCAAAAATCTCTTTCGAGCTCGTGTTTTGTCGCTTTTGCAAGGTCTTGGTTTATTTTGCTGCTCGGTTCTTCTCAGGATTTCTGCTTTATTACCCCAGAGTAAGAAATGACTCGTCCCTGGACACGTTCCATGCCAAGTCCGCCGGAAGAAAATTATGGCACACAGACAGACAACAATTTCACACAGGGGCAGTCAAGTCAGGAGGGCAGTGAGACAGCATTTTCTCAAGTGTGTCGTCTTTATGAGCAAAGTCAGCAACAGCACCAAGAAATGATGAATCATGTCATTAACATGGGAAATCACCGTGAGCCATACCAGCAGCACTCAAAATTATCTGAATTTCAGAAGACGCGTCCAACGACGTTTTCACACACAGACAAACCTCTAGAGGCCGATGATTGGCTTCGAGATATTGAAAGGAAATTAATTGTGGCACAATGCTCCGACCGTGAAAAGGTGCTGTACGCACCACATTACCTTACTGGAGCAGCCGCGTCATGGTGGGAAAATTTTCTGCTTATGCATCCCGACATAAATAATATCACCTGGGAAGATTGCAAGGAAGGCTTTCGTGGAGCACACATCCCTAAGAGCATTATGAAGATCAAGAAAAGAGAATTTGATGACCTCAAGCAAAGGGGCATGACAGTACAGGAGTACAACAGTCAGTTTGCGCAATTATTCCATTATGCCAACGAAGAGCGAATGACTGAAAATAAGAAGATGGAGAAATTCCTGGACGGACTGGCACCAGCACTAAAATGCCAGTTAGTCGTACACACTTTTCCAGATTTCAAGACACTGGTAGACAAAGTCATTACGTTGGAAAATGAACGTCGCAGTCTGGAAGACATTCGCAAGAGAAAAAGGGATCAGACCAACCACCCTCGCAACAACAAGAATAAGGTGAATTTCCAGAGGAATGGGGCGAACAGACCCACGACCAATGACACACGTCCACACAAGAATTTTCACGCAAGAGACAAGGATTTCACCTATCACCCGGGTGTTACCTGCTACGCATGTGGAGAAGAGGGACACTATGCTAAACAGTGCCCTAAGCCAAGAAACTCAGCACCGAAGCCAAACAGCAACGGAAACAATTCCGCGCCCAAGCGCAACAACTTCAACCCCAATAACAATCACAGGAAAGGTCACCTGAACCATGTGACCAAGGAGCAAGCACAGGATGCACTGGATATCGTACTCGGTACGTTCCCTATCAACACAATACTTTCCACGGTTTTGTTTGATTCTGGAGCTTCTCATTCGTTCATTTCGAAGAGTTTTTCTTTGCAACATGGTTTTTCAATGCTTCCCTTGGGAAAATCAATGACCCTCAAGTCCCCTGGAAGTAAGCAGATCACTCAGAGCTACTGCCAACGTTTGACCATTGAAATTGAGGGATTAAAATTTCACGTAAACCTCATCGTGTTGGAAAACAAGGGGCTAGATATTATCCTGGGTATGGATTGGCTAACCACCAATAAAGGATTTATCGATTGCTTCAACAGGACAGTGATTCTTACTCATCATCACGGAAAGACAATAAGAGTCGCAGCTCAGGAAAGACCGGTGTCGCGGCAACCAAAATTAAACAAAATTGATACTTCTGAGTTAAGCAAGGTTCCAGTTGTATGTGAATTTCCAGACGTATTTCCCGAAGAACTACCAGGCATGCCGCCAGACAGAGAAATAGAATTCATTATTGAGCTAGCACCGGGAACCACCCCCATATATAAGAAACCATACAGAATGGCACCATCCGAGTTGGTTGAACTAAAGAAGCAAATAAAGGAACTGCTAGACAAAGGATTTATATGGGCCAGCTCCTCACCTTGGGGTTCGCCGGTATTATTTGCCAACAAGAAGGATGGGACCATGAGGTTGTGTATAGACTACCGAGCGCTCAACATGGTCACCATCAAGAACAATTATCCGATGCCACGGATAAATGATTTATTTGACCAGCTCGTGCAAGCCAAGGTTTTCTCAAAAGTTGATTTAAGGTCAGGTTATCATCAACTGAAAGTACGAACAGAAGATATCCCGAAAACAGCATTCACCTCCAGATACGGACTTTATGAATTTACGGTAATGCCGTTTGGACTGACCAACGCCCCCGCATATTTCGTCCACCTCATGAACAAAGTATTTATGAAATTCATGGATAAATTTGTGGTGGTATTTATTGATGATATCCTGGTATATTTGAAGACACCGGGAGTACATGCTGAACACCTCCGCATTGTACTCGGAGAATTAAGGAAACACCAACTTTACGCCAAATTCAGCAAATGTGAATTTTGGTTGAGGCAAGTGGGTTTCCTAGGACACGTATTGACACAAGAAGGAGCTGCTGTGGACCCAGATAAAGTCCAGGTCGTACTTGGCTGGAAGTCACCAGCCAGTGTAACGGATATACGAAGTTTCCTCGGTATGGCCGGATATTACAGAAGGTTTATTGAAGGATTTTCCACCATAGCTAAGCCGATGACACAGTTACTCAAGAAGGATAAGAAGTTCGAATGGACCAAAGCATGTGAGAACAGCTTTCAAGAACTCAAAAAGAAGTTAACAACAGCCCAGTATTGATCGTACCAGATATACACAAGAGTTTTGAAGTATATTGCGATGCATCCCGGAAAGGCCTCGGATGCGTACTAATGCAAGAAGGCAAAGTAGTCGCCTGCGCTTCCCGGCAACTATGAAAACATGAAGGAAATTATCCTACTCACGATTTGGAGTTAGCAGCAGTCATACATGCACTCAAGGAGTGGACACACTTTTTGCTTGGAAACCGCTGTGAAATATGTACGTACCATAAGAGCCTCAAATATATTTTCACGCAGCCAGAGCTCAATTTACGACAACGACGCTGGCTGGAACTGGTAAAAGATTACGACGTTGGTATCCACTATCACCCAGGAAAAGCAAACGTGGTAGCAGATGCTCTCAGCCGTAACCCCAGCCCGAACAGCGGCAGCATACAGAACCTGAGACCTGAATTTCAGCAAGAATTCGCCAGACTCAACCTAATGATGGTCACTGAAGGCGAAGTGTCCAAGCTAGAAATACAGCCTACGCTAATAGGACAAATAAACAAGGCTCAGCATGGACACCCCAGCATCGAAGGGATAAAAAGAAAAGTAAGTCAGGGCAAGGCCTCAGAATTCACCATAGATAGTGAAGGAATATTATGGTTCGGAGACAGACTTTGCGTACCAAATAACAACGACATTAAACAGCAAATTCTAGCAGAAAGCCACACCGCTCCATATTCAATCCACCCTGGAGGGACGAAAATGTACAAGGACATTCAAGAAAGATTTTGGTGGCACGGCATGAAGAGGGATATAGCCACATTTATTGCATGCTGCGATTCATGTTAACGCATTAAAGCCGAGCACCAAAAACCCGCAGGGCTATTACAGCCAAACAAGATACCAGAATGGAAATGGGACGATATTGGAATGGATTTTATTGTTGGACTACCACGGTCACAGCACGGTAATGATGCCATATGGGTCATCACAGATAGACTCACCAAGGGAGCACACTTCATACCAGTCAAGACAACCCACACCACCCAAAAGCTCGCCAAGCTTTACCTCGCCCGTATAGTATGCCTACATGGGGTTCCCAAGACTATAATATCCGCCAGAGGCACTCAGTTCGTCTCCAAATTTTGGGACCAGTTGCAGCAAGCCCTCGGAACGCAACTAACGTTCAGTACAACTTATCACCCCCAGACTGGAGGACAAACGGAACGAGTAAATCAAATACTCGAAGACATGCTAAGCGTATGTGTCCTCACATATGGGACCAGTTGGGAGGAAAGCTTACCATATGCCGAGTTTGCATACAACAATAGTTACCAAGCTAGCCTGCAGATGGCACCTTTCGAAGCCTTGTACGGACGAAGATGCCGTACTCCATTAAACTGGTCGGAAATAGGGGACAGTCGTATATTCGGCCCAGATATGTTAAAGGAAGCTGAGGAGAGAGTAAAAATAATACGGGATCGACTCAAAACCGCTCAAAGCCGACAGAAGAGCTATTACGATCAAAAGCATCGGGAAATAAGTTTTGAGCCCGGTGAAGACGTATATTTACGTGTATCACCTATGAGAGGACTGCAACGATTCAAAGTCAAAGGGAAACTAGCCCCCCGATTCATCGGACCCTTCCGTATAATTGCACGGAGAAGCACAGTAGCCTATCAGCTGGACCTTCCCAAGGAACTGTCAGACGTCCACGACGTGTTCCACGTCTCGCAGCTACGGAAGTGTGTAAGCAACCCAGAGAAACATGTATCACATGAAAACCTGGATGTGCAACCAGATCTCACCTACCGGGAACACCCAGTAAAAAATTTGGAGGAGTCTGAAAGAAGAACCCGTCAGAAGTCAATTAAATTTCTCAAGGTTCAGTGGAGTAATCACACAGAGGATGAGGCAACATGGGAAAGGTAAGATTTCCTTCGGACAGAACACCCACACCTATTTGAGGATCAGCTGAAATCTCGGGGACGAGATTTTTCTTAAGGGGGTAGGTGTTGTAACACCCCAAATTTTTGAGTTGGTTTTTCTTCCAAACTTTTGGCCTTTTGGAAGAGGGTTGTTTGATCTTTTTTGGAGCCTCTTCTAAAATCTTTCTGGCCAAAGTTTTGGTGATTTCTCAAGCTTGGTTTTTGACCTTGAAGATCTTCTCTTGGGTTGGCTCAAGCCCAAGTTGAGTTTCAAAGAGGTTGTTTGAATTCTCTCCTTCTTGAGTTATGCCTTTCAAATTTGATCTTGGACTTATCCTCCCCTCCAACCTTCATCTTGCCATGACCCCAACAGAAATATTTATCTCCAAAACCTTCTTCACACCTTAGGACAAGTCTCTCATCAATTCCAGTAAGTTTTGACCTTATTGGGATTTTTCCTCTATTTATTTCACTCCAAAACTATTTCTGTCTTTTATAGTGGACCTTGGTGATTTACAAAGGAGCCACCTTTTTCACCTAGTTATTTGATTCCAAACCAACCCTCCTAGATGGTCCTTAGTACCCACAACCTAGATCCATCTTGTTTCACTGGTCCACAGTTCAAAATTTTCAAATTTCACGTGCTGCAAGTTTGGACCAGATTTGCAAAATTTGGTGAAATTCATATTTGTCTTCTTCCAAAAATCCTGTGAAAAATCAGGCAGCCTCTAGATGCATCAAGAGGCCACTCCACCAAATATCAGCACCAGAAATATTTCACACATGCCAGAAACATTTCATCAAACACTTAGCATGCACTGTACTGTCAAGTTCAGAAACGGTTAACTCAAACTGTCGACAGACAGTTTGACAGTTCGTCAGTTTCGTCAGGCGGCTTCGACAATCTCACCAGTAACCTCCTTGGCTAGACGCTGCACTGCACCACCTTCTTATCCAGAGCGCCGCACGGTTGCTTGGCTGCTTCTGGGCGTCGGTGGCGCCCTGGCCCAACCGCGCCGGCGACTGCCACGGCAACAGCGGCGCCCGTGGCGGCTGACAGAAGTAACCCCGCAGCTCGACGCCGTTTGGCGCCGCCCAAAGCACCCCAGCGCTCCGCGTGTCCACCTCCAGTGCCAGCGCACGCCTGCCGCACCATCGCCGTGGCCTGGCGCGCGCAAAGCGCGTTTTCTGCCGCCGACGTGCCGCGCGGCCGTTTCGTCGAGGACAGCCCGTAACTCTCTCTCCCCTGCTGAGTTAGGTGCGGGAATGGAACCACTACACCTTCTAGTCGATGCTCAAGCCCCTAACTCCGCCGTCCAACCACTGCATCACCGTAATCGACTCGCCGGACTCACTGGAGCAGCCGCGTCATGGTGGGAAAATTTTCTGCTTATGCATCCCGACATAAATAATATCACCTGGGAAGATTTCAAGGAAGGCTTTCGTGGAGCACACATCCCTAAGAGCATTATGAAGATCAAGAAAAGAGAATTTGATGACCTCAAGCAAAGGGGCATGACAGTACAGGAGTACAACAGTCAGTTTGCGCAATTATCCCGTTATGCCAACGAAGAGCGAATGACTGAAAATAAGAAGATGGAGAAATTCCTGGACGGACTGGCACCAGCACTAAAATGCCAGTTAGTCGTACACACTTTTCCAGATTTCAAGACACTGGTAGACAAAGCCATTACGTTGGAAAATGAACGTCGCAGTCTGGAAGACATTCGCAAGAGAAAAAGGGATCAGACCAACCACCCTCGCAACAACAAGAATAAGGTGAATTTCCAGAGGAATGGGGCGAACAGACCCACGACCAATGACACACGTCCACACAAGAATTTTCACGCAAGAGACAAGGATTTCACCTATTGCCCGGGTGTTACCTGCTACGCATGTGGAGAAGAGGGACACTATGCTAAACAGTGCCCTAAGCCAAGAAACTCAGCACCGAAGCCAAACAGCAACGGAAACAATTCCGCGCCCAAGCGCAACAACTTCAACCCCAATAACAATCACAGGAAAGGTCACCTGAACCATGTGACCAAGGAGCAATCACAGGATGCACTGGATATCGTACTCGGTACGTTCCCTATCAACACAATACCTGCCACGGTTTTGTTTGATTCTGGAGCTTCTCATTCGTTCATTTCGAAGAGTTTCGCTTTGCAACATGGTTTTTCAATGCTTCCCTTGGGAAAATCAATGACCCTCAAGTCCCCTGGAAGTAAGCAGATCACTCAGAGCTACTGCCAACGTTTGACCATTGAAATTGAGGGATTAAAATTTCACGTAAACCTCATCGTGTTGGAAAACAAGGGGCTAGATATTATCCTGGGTATGGATTGGCTAACCACCAATAAAGGATTTATCGATTGCTTCAACAGGACAGTGATTCTTACTCATCATCACAGAAAGACAATAAGAGTAGCAGCTCAGGAAAGACCGGTGTCGCGGCAACCAAAATTAAACAAAATTGATACTTCTGATTTAAGCAAGGTTCCAGTTGTATGTGAATTTCCGGACGTATTTCCCGAAGAACTACCAGGCATGCCGCCAGACAGAGAAATAGAATTCATTATTGAGCTAGCACCGGGAACCACCCCCATATATAAGAAACCATACAGAATGGCACCATCCGAGTTGGTTGAACTAAAGAAGCAAATAAAGGAACTGCTAGACAAAGGATTTATACGGGCCAGCTCCTCACCTTGGGGTTCGCCGGTTTTATTTGCCAACAAGAAGGATGGGACCATGAGGTTGTGTATAGACTACCGAGCGCTCAACATGGTCACCATCAAGAACAAATATACGATGCCACGGATAAATGATTTATTTGACCAGCTCGCGCAAGCCAAGGTTTTCTCAAAAGTTGATTTAAGGTCAGGTTATCATCAACTGAAAGTACGGACAGAAGATATCCCGAAAACAGCATTCACCTCCAGATACGGACTTTATGAATTTACGGTAATGCCGTTTGGACTGACCAACGCCCCCGCATATTTCGTCCACCTCATGAACAAAGTATTTATGAAATTCATGGATAAATTTGTGGTGGTATTTATTGATGATATCCTGGTATATTTGAAGACACCGGAAGTACATGCTGAACACCTCCGCATTGTACTCAGAGAATTAAGGAAACACCAACTTTACGCCAAATTCAACAAATGTGAATTTTGGTTCAGGCAAGTGGGTTTCCTAGGACACGTATTGACACAAGAAGGAGTTGCTGTGGACCCAGATAAAGTCTAGGCCGTACTTGGCTGGAAGTCACCAGCCAGTGTAACGGATATACGAAGTTTCCTCGGTATGGCCGGATATTACAGAAGGTTTATTGAAGGATTTTCCACCATAGCTAAGCCGATGACACAGTTACTCAAGAAGGATAAGAAGTTCGAATGGACCAAAGCATGTGAGAACAGCTTTCAAGAACTCAAAAAGAAGTTAACAACAACCCCAGTATTGATCGTACCAGATATACACAAGAGTTTTGAAGTATATTGCGACGCATCCCGGAAAGGCCTCGGATGCGTACTAATGCAAGAAGGCAAAGTAGTCGCCTACGCTTCCCGGCAACTATGAAAACATGAAGAAAATTATCCTACTCACGATTTGGAGTTAGCAGCAGTCATACATGCACTCAAGGAGTGGAGACACTTTTTGCTTGGAAACCGCTGTGAAATATATACGTACCATAAGAGCCTCAAATATATTTTCACGCAGCCAGAGCTCAATTTACGACAACGACGCTGGCTGGAACTGGTAAAAGATTACGACGTTGGTATCCACTATCACCCAGGAAAAGCAAACGTGGTAGCAGATGCTCTCAGCCGTAACCCCAGCCCGAACAGCGGCAGCATATAGAACCTGAGACCTGAATTTCAGCAAGAATTCGCTAGACTCAACCTAATGATGGTCACTGAAGGCGAAGTGTCCAAGCTGGAAATACAGCCTACGCTAATAGGACAAATAAAGAAGGCTCAGCATGGACACCCCAGCATCGAAGGGATAAAAAGAAAAGTAAGTCAGGGCAAGGCCTCAGAATTCACCATAGATAGTGAAGGAATATTATGGTTCGGAGACAGACTTTGCGTACCAAATAACAACGAGCTTAAACAGCAAATTCTAGCAGAAAGCCACACCGCTCCATATTCAATCCACCCTGGAGGGACGAAAATGTACAAGGACATTCAGGAAAGACTTTGGTGGCACGGCATGAAGAGGGATATAGCCACATTTAATGCATGCTGCGATTCATGTCAACGCATTAAAGCCGAGCACCAAAAACCCGCAGGGCTATTACAGCCAAACAAGATACCAGAATGGAAATGGGACGATATTGGAATGGATTTTATTGTTGGACTACCACGGTCACAGCACAGTAATAATGCCATATGGGTCATCACAGATAGACTGACCAAGGTAGCACACTTCATACCAGTCAAGACAACCCACACCACCCAAAAGCTCGCCAAGCTTTACCTCGCCCGTATAGTATGCCTACATGGGGTTCCCAAGACTATAATATCCGACAGAGGCACTCAGTTCATCTCCAAATTTTGGGACCAGTTGCAGCAAGCCCTCGGAACGCAATTAACGTTCAGTACAACTTATCACCCCCAGACTGGAGGACAAACGGAACGAGTAAATCAAATACTCGAAGACATGGTAAGGGTATGTGTCCTCACATATGGGACCAGTTGGGAGGAAAGCTTACCATATGTCGAGTTTGCATACAACAATAGTTACCAAGCTAGCCTGCAGATGGCACCTTTCGAAGCCTTGTACGGACGAAGATGTCGTACTCCATTAAACTGGTCGGAAATAGGGGACAGTCGTATATTCGGCCCAGATATGTTAAAGGAAGCTGAGGAGAGAGTAAAAATAATACGGGATCGACTCAAAACCGCTCAAAGCCGACAGAAGAGCTATTACGATCAAAAGCATCGGGAAATAAGTTTTGAGCCCGGTGAAGACGTATATTTACGTGTATCACCTATGAGAGGACTGCAACGATTCAAAGTCAAAGGGAAACTAGCCCCCCGATTCATCGAACCCTTCCGTATAATTGCACGGAGAAGCACAGTAGCCTATCAGCTGGACCTTCCAAAGGAACTGTCAGACGTCCACGACATGTTCCATGTCTCGCAGCTACGGAAGTGTGTAAGCAACCCAGAGAAACTTGTGTCACATGAAAACCTGGATGTGCAACCAGATCTCACCTACCGGGAACACCCAGTAAAAAAATTTGAGGAGTCTGAAAGAAGAACCCGTCAGAAGTCAATTAAATTTCTCAAGGTTCAGTGGAGTAATCACACAGAGGATGAGGCAACATGGGAAAGGGAAGATTTCCTTCGGACAGAACACCCACACCTATTTGAGGATCAGCTGAAATCTCGGGGACGAGATTTTTCTTAAGGGGGTAGGTGTTGTAACACCCCAAATTTTTGAGTTGGTTTTTCTTCCAAACTTTTGGCCTTTTGGAAGAAGGTTGTTTGATATTTTTTGGAGCCTCTTCTAAAATCTTTCTGGCCAAAGTTTTGGTGATTTCTCAAGCTTGGTTTTTGACCTTGAAGATCTTCTCTTGGGTTGGCTCAAGCCCAAGTTGAGTTTCAAAGATGTTGTTTGAATTCTCTCCTTCTTGAGTTATGCCTTTCAAATTTGATCTTGGACTTATCCTCCCCTCCAACCTTCATCTTGCCATGACCCCAACAGAAATATTTATCTCCAAAACCTTCTTCACACCTTAGGACAAGTCTCTCATCAATTCCAGTAAGTTTTGACCTTATTGGGATTTTTCCTCTATTTATTTCACTCCAAAACTATTTCTGTCTTTTATAGTGGACCTTGGTGATTTACAAAGGAGCCACCTTTTTCATCTAGTTATTTGATTCCAAACCAACCCTCCTAGATGGTCCTTAGTACCCACAACCTAGATCCATCTTGTTTCACTGATCCACAGTTCAAAATTTTCAAATTTCACGTGCTGCAAGTTTGGACCAGATTTGCAAAATTTGGTGAAATTCATATTTGTCTTCTTCCAAAAATCCTGTGAAAAATCAGGCAGCCTCTAGATGCATCAAGAGGCCACTCCACCAAATATCAGCACCAGAAATATTTCACACATGCCAGAAACATTTCATCAAACACTTAGCATGCACTGTACTGTCAAGTTCAGAAACGGTTAATTGAAACTGTCGACAGACAGTTCGACAGTTCGTCAGTCTCGTCAGGCGGCTTCGACAATCTCACCAGTAACCTCCTTGGCTGAACGCTGCACTGCACCACCTTCTTATCCAGAGTGCCGCTCGGTTGCTTGGCTGCTTCTGGGCGTTGATGGCGCCCTGGCCCGACCGCGCCGGCAACCGCCTCGGGCCGGCTATATAAGGCACCCCCAAGCTCGTTCTCGAGCCAGCACATCTCCACTATCTCCCTACACCTCGCCCAGCCTCTGGAAGAGCCTCGAGGGGCCCTTCTTCTCCAACTCTGGCCAACTCCCTCCGCCTCGGGCTCCAGCATCGTTCACTCCGGTGAGAGCTTCTCCGTCGCCGTGGACTCGAGCGTAGCACCCTGGCACCCACCTAGACCTAACCCCCACTTCAATTTGATCCCAGGAACCCTCTCCGACGGGGCCCACGACCACCCGAGCCGCTGTCCGCCTGAGACAGGGTCGTCGTCGACGTGGGGCTCGCCGACGCTCAACTCCACCACCATTCGACGCGGAAGATCACCGAGAAGCCATACGTATCACTCCCCTCCTCTAACTCGCCGTGGATCGGCGCCGGCGACCACCGCAACAACGGCGTCGGCGCGGCTTTGTTCCAGATTTCAAACCCGACGTGTGGGGCCCCTTGTCAGCCTCACACCTCTCCCCTCCGAACTGTTTTCCGTACGCGCCTTCGGGCAAAGTACGTTTCCCCTCTACGGTTGACGTACTGCGTACCGATTCGCTTTGCTGTTTTCTGTTCTAGCCTCTGGAACTTTTCTGTTTCATTACAGATGAGTCCCTCGACAGAAACTCTAATATCTTTTTAACTAAAGATGATTTTGAATTGATTCTTTTTCTGTCCTCTTTAGTTTTCCGTCTAGTTTTTTGTCATATTTATGTGGAAATTTTTGGAGCAACTTTATTTGCACGCGCGGTATTTATGTTAGTATACATTTGTTTGAATACGTAGATACTGAAGGACGTGACAGAGCCGCGAACCACACCGAGTTAGACTCCGACTTCTCAGAACCAGGCAAGCAAGTTTGAACCTTTGATATGATGAGTGTGTTACATGTTTGCTCGAGTAGTTCTTTTCATAAGCACGGTCATATAAGCATATGTGTATGGTTATATTTCATGCAAGCAAGCTTCGGGTGAGCCCCGAATGATAATGGTTGAACCACCTCGATCATGTGGCGACATGATGGGTGGAATGCTGGTATTGTTGGAGCATGCCAGTATTTGGTTAACTCAGTATCAACGGAGATCATGTCGTGATTCCGTTCATCTCCTTTTGGTACTATCATAGGCCGTCTGTTGAGATTACGGTCTAGTCAGTTGTAAACCACTTCCCGAGTACACATCAAGTAGAGGGGCCGGGATGAGGGTTCCATGGCCCTGGATTAAAGCCCGTCATCTGGTCGGGGGCATGGGTGTTTCCGGTTGGGACCGAGAGGGGGGCACCCCTTAGAGCACGCATATATAAATTCTGCAGAGTTAAAATTCCTTCAGTAGCCATGTTTATGGCCTAGGGTAAGTCTTCATGTCAACCCGGTGACGGTCTCTAGTATATTCTTGTTGGTAACCAGAGTAGTGTTTTCGTCAAAGTTCACTTGGTAGATGAACTCACCAGCTATCTCTGAATTATTTTACTTCCAGAAGTATTTCATCGTTATACTCCTGTTATTTATAAGCCCTTTATGTGATGTCGCTCAGACGTCCGACTGTGGCATTCTTTTTATTTATAAGCCCTTTATGTGATGTCGCTCAGACGTCCGACTGTGGCATTCCTTTTATTTATAAGCCCTTTATGTGATGTCGCTCAGACGTCCGACTGTGGCATTCTTTTTATTTATAAGCCCTTTATGTGATGTCGCTCAGACGTCCGACTGTGGCATTCTTTTTATTTATAAGCCCTTTATGTGATGTCGCTGAGACGTCCGACTGTGGCATTCTTTTTATTTATAAGCCATTTATGTGATGTCGCTCCGACGTCCGACTATGGCATTATTTTAATTTATAAGCCCTTTATGCGATGTCGCTCAGACGTCCGACTGAGGCATTCTTGTTATTTATTTTGCTATAAGCCCTTTATGTGGTGGCGCTCAGACGCCCGACTGTGGCCTGCTATCATTTATTATTTTTCTTATGAGGCGTCATTCAGACACTCGTTTGGTCTTCTTCTATTTATCTTATGGATTTCGGGAGGATTACCGCCCGACTTCTATCGTTGCATACAGCTCATTAATATTTTATTCCGGTCGCTTTTTGCTGGAATACTCATATGCATCATGTTGGCATTTATTATATCTTAAGTCCGAACTGTCTTGTGAGTACATTCAAAGTACTCACCTGGCTTCTTGATTTGGCCAGATGTGGACGAAGGCGACCTCATGGATGAAGAGTTTGATAGCGAGTCCGACGTCTAGTGGAGTCCCAGTCAGTCCCTTGCGATCCTGGAGTTGATCACTGTTTTATAACCGCTTCCGCCTACCACCAAATAAATTCATCAGGTCTCACTCCGACACTCGATGAACTGTAATATATTGGAGTCACATCACCCACTTCACTGTGACATATCCATCACCTTTTATTACAAGTTAGTAGTATGTCACCCTGCCTTGTGTCATATCCGCCTCTATGTACTATATTGGCGCGCTTGCAATAAAATTGTTGAGCAACCCCAACTCAACCTTGTAAAATATTCAGTGTACCGGAATTCTGTATCAAGGATTTGTCTGCCAGCAGATAATAATATTCCTCGCTGGTTTAATAAAAAGGTCGGTCTTCCAGTAATTGTTTTACTGAAGGACCGATCGTGACATTGTTCCCCTTCAAATTTGGCCGTTGTGGGATCCCTTCCCGCCGATATTTGGGAAGAGGAACAAGGCCACTCTAAATAGGAACTAGACACCACCTTAGAGGGGGGATCCAGACATCTCATTTTGAGCTGATCCAACCTTAGAAGGGATCAGATCCATTCCACCCTACACACACCTCAAGCTCATCCGAGCCCAATAACACCTCTCCTCCGGAGGCTGTTCATCCCTTGTATTAGTTCATCCTTAGCCCCACGAGGCAATCCACCGCCCACACTAGAGTAGGGTATTACACCGCGAGGTGGCCCGAACCAGTATAATTCTCTGTGTCCCTTGTTCTTTGAGTTCGTCGAGCTAGGCTGTGGAATCGTAGGGCGAGCGCTGTGGGGAGAGAGTGTTCTTCATGCGCACCCCAGAGTTCGAACCTCTCAAGGATTTGCGGAACCCGAAATCCGACATTTGCCTCCACATCGAGTAGTTCCCGGAGTCCGGGGAGATCTTGAACGGGATGTAGGAGGCCATGTTAACATGGTGCATGGACGAGGCGGTGACAGTGGGCACCTGTGGTGGAGCTAGGGCGAGCGCCCGAGGGTTGGGTCAAAGCGTGCACAGAGGAGGGGCCACCGCAATGACGGGGGGCTGACATAAGGCGTGAGCGTTGGCTGAGGCAGGTGACGTACGAGCGACGGGCGCTGGTGCAGCTAACGTTGGCTCGGGGGCGACATAGGGGAGGACAAAAGGCGCGTCGGCGTCCCTGAATGAATGAGTGCGATGGAGTGGACGCCCGAAGCTCATGGCGGAAGCGAGGGAGGAGTCAGTGGATGTCTGATACCAAGAAAAATGGATAAACATTGTATGTATTAAACTGATGTAAATGGGCCGTGTTATATACACAAGGAGTACAGAGGAAGGAGGGAGTTATCGTTACAACAGAACATGGCGATCACGCCGCGCGTGCAAGCGAGGGCAAAGCCGTCGTGCGTGGGAGCGTGGGCGTGGGCACCGTGGGACTTGCTCGTGTATGTTATCCATCATCTGAACATGGGGTTGTATTATGTTTCCAACATTAAATTCTCCCGTTGTAATCTCTCTGTTGTCAAACGCATCAGTTGGTTGTTCAATGTTGTTGATCATATATAACCAATGTTGGGGATATCGCTTATCAGAAACTTATCGGTCGACCCATGATAAGGGGTAAATCGGCTAATTTATAGGCGTATCGGTCGATTTATCGCCATATCGGCTCATTTATCGGCCGATTTATCTTATCGGGCAGACAGCGATAAGCGATAAGCGATAAATCAATCGATTTATCGGCATATCAAAAGATATCTTGAACAGTATATAATTAAGAATGGTCCTCATGAGGTCAAATACGAAATCCTAGACAAGGCTGGCGGGAAACAACCGAAACAACAGTCAATGCCTTAACTGGTTTGCACCTACATACACTATAGTACTGTGAAAATAATCAATTGTTATTTTCATAGCTACACATGCTTCCAACATGAGCATACATTTTCAACATATGTCTCAAGATCAACATTATAGAAGTAGTCTCCACCAGCGATTGACGGTATATAGGTTAAAGTTTGTTGGAAGAAGCTGAAAATTGAAGAAAATGATGTCTACAGATATCCCACTTGCACTTGAAGCCGAACCATGGCCAACCTATTTTGCAAATGAACTATACATGAAATCGTATGTTTTAACCATGTTATGCACATATAATTGAATAGACGTCTTCCAATGTTATCATCTGTTGGACGAGTGTGGGCATCTTAGCTAAGTTGCAGATGAAATGATAAAAGAAAAATTGAACATGCTCACCCAAAAAGAAAGATCTTGTTACATTCCGAATTGCTATTTCATGTCTAAATGTAAAATACTTATCTCACATTTAAGTCCCGAACCATTGGATCTTGTTTGTCTGTAAAACTCGTGCAACCTGATCTTGTCCTTCGCGCTGGTTCGCGTCTCGTGTACATCGCTGGCATTGTGTTTTTTGTAGGCACGTTTCTCAGGCAAGTTACTCGGGCCTTTTTTCTGCGGGTGTTTGTTCCTTCTCTCGGGCTTTTGACTTGTTCTTTATCAGGCCTTCTTTTTTGTTGCTTGAACGGTTGTGTTAAATTCACTTCAAACAAAAAGGACAATTGTGTAGCGAGAGAGAGAGAGTGTGTGTGGTAGTGGACCGACAGGTTGCCATGGTGGTCAGCCGGTGGGGGTCACTTCAAACAAATGGCATGAGTATTTTAAAAAATTTCTAATAACGTGCCATTTGTTACAAGGTCAAGGTTAAAAATGAATATATTGTTTTTTCGCAAAATTTGCTACAAGTTGTACGTCCACCCCTCATGAGCAATCGCGAAGATTCGTGTTCTTAGCACGGTTTGCACAACCTGATTTTTTTTGCGCATATGTTCATTGTTTTTTTATTTATTTTTATTTTTTTAGAACGAAGGCTCTAGAAGAGTTCGGTTTTGAATTAACAAAGCCATCAACTAGTCAGGATTACAAACTCGAAACCAACACACGAAAACAAAAAAACGACAAGGTACAAAGGCGCTGGAAAGCAGCTCACAAGCCTTACACACACCAAGCTAAAAATGATCCTACATGGAGGCACGCAGCTCGGAGATGTGTAGGTCCTCAATCACGTACAGGTCATTAGGGAAGGATAATGTGAGCACAGGAGCAGCATAAACGACGACGGTGAGGAAGGGCATGCCGTCGCCAAATCACCAGCGGCCCCGACATGCCATGTCCTCCCAGCTCCACTGCCAAAGAAGGCCCCTGCCTCCTCGCCTGGCTCGAAGGCGTCGAACCGTTGACAGTGTAGAAGGTCACCCTAGAACCTGGGAGGAAGGACACCGGCAGGCTGCAACTGGAGAGGAACCGAGCTCACCCGACTAGCCACGGGATGCTCGCCTGGAGCAGAGCATCACCGAAGCCCACGAACTGGATACGGAAGAGAAAGAGATGGCGGAATGGATGGAGAAGGGCAGTAGCTACTGGCCCAGGAAGGCATTGAGAACCTAAGGCCTTGACTGAAAATGGAGCTTTAGCTCTCACGGGACGCTGAGATGAGCCACCGGAAGGGAACCCGCTCCCCTCTCGCGCTGGAAGGCAAGGCATACCTCCTCTGCCATGAGAGCTCCTGAATGCAAGGAGCCACTGAGGATCTCGTCGCAGACATAGGGCCCCAGCTACCGCCGTCGCTGCACACCCTCCACATCGTCGGGAAGCCCAAAGCCCACCTAGCTCGCAAAAACGGCGCCTGCAAGAAGGACGCGACGCCAAGGGCGTCGCCGCCGCCCAACAAAGTTGTGGTTTTCACCTGGGAGACTAAAGGGAAAGGGGGACGGCGGATCTGACCTAGACGGCGCCTCCAAGGAGGGGAATGACACCCTCGAGCGTCGCCGCCGCCAAAACCGGCGAGGCCGGCTTGGGATTTCTCCCGGTCTTCGAATCCCCGCCTCCCTTACCCCAACAACACTAAGATCCGGTGGCTCGCAAGGAAGCGGGCCGGATCCGTCTGGGACGGAGGTCGTCGAACAGGGGAGGCTGGGGCGGGCAGATATGGCGCTGCTGACAGACACGGCGGCCGCAGCACCAAGGCCCTCGTCCTCTGGTTCACCCGTCGTCCACACGGCCAGGATCGTCGGCCCATGCCCGCGCCACCACCTACCATAGGGCCGGTGACGCCTTCCCGACCAGGGCCACCTCCTTGGAGAACACGGCCCCCGTAGAAGAGGCAGGGTAGCCAGGGCCCCGCCGCCACCTTCCTCGGCGGCACCCCGGGCTTGCCCGACGGCAGCCTCAGGCAGCGGCGAGGGAGGAAGGGAGGGGAAAGGGGGGAGGCGGCAGAGCTAGGGTTTGGACCCCCGAGTCGCCCTAGCAGGGGCGACGCGAGGGGAGGAGGAGGAGGGGGGCCATATGTTCATTGTTTGTCACGTTGTTTTGTGCTAGGGCATTTGTACGTTCACACAGTTTTTCTGTGGGTATTTTTTCTGCTGTAGATTTTCTTTTTTCACATATTTGCTAATTATCATCTAGGTAAGAAATTTGATTGTGTATATTCCTTTAGTCAATGCACCATGGAGAAATGCAGAAGATATGTGAATTATCACTCAACCACCGGTTTTCTTTCTTAATACTACTTTGTTTTTTTGAAAAAAAAATTGAACATCTCATTTTTGTTTTTTATTTCATTTTAAATGTCATGAACTTTTTAAATTCAATTTGTTCTCGGTTTCATATTTCTAATTCATGTTATTTTTAGTACGTGCAACACTGAAGTCTGCGAATACTTATTAAAATTCAACATTTTATAAATTTGCGAAAAAATAGATTTTTTTTAAATCATGAACCTTTTTAAAATAATTGAACACTCTAACAATCTCTCATCTAAGTTGTGGTATGTCCAATCTATTTTTTGTAATCTTATGTCCAATTTTGTATCCCTCTTTGTTTTTGTCGCGTGTTCCGCAATGGCGCGTCTCGCATCGTCGTGATGTCCTATTTGTCGACCCGTTTTTAGGTCCATTTTTTCTGGTCTCTGTATTTTTTCTGACCATTTTTTTGGGTTTTCTCGTCATTCATTATTAGTTTGTTTGGTAGAAGCGGAAGAGACATGGTGCTCTGTTCGCTGCCTTTCTATCACCTCCATTATGCGGCTGCTCCATCCTTCCTCGTTCCCCATTCCTTCTCTTTTCATTTTTCTCCTTTCTCTTTCATTAGAGTGACACTTTTTTGTGTGACCATTTGTTTGCCCTAGTGGTACCTCCACCGTTAATTTGCAACTGGATCAACCATTTTTTTTGCCTTAGTTGCAAGTCCAATATTAACTTGCAAATGGAGCCAATCATTTTCCCCCTCCAATTGCATGTCCAAACTTCAAATTGCATCTGGGCTTAATGTTTCTTGTGTATCTCAACTAGGCCCAACTCTTTTTTTATTAGTTCCAAGTCCACACTTAACTTGCAACTAGGACTTTCCGCCTCAGTTGCAAGTCTACAATCGACTCGCAACTAGGAGCTAACTTTTTCTGTCCCAATTGCAAGCCAACCATCGACTCGCAGCTGGGTACATCCTTGTTTATCCAAGTTGCAATATAACTATCGACTAACAATTGTGATCTTGATCTTCTTTTTCTGTAGTTGTGAATGAACCAATGACTCGCAACTAGGCCTGAACTTTTCTTTCCGCGGTTTTTGTCTCGAGTTACATATCCACCCTCGACTCGCAACTGGGTGCATAGTTCTGTTGTATACCAGTTGCAAGCCCACCCCAACTTGCAACTCGTATCATAGTTTTGTGTAGTAGTCCTAGTTTCAAGTACTCCCTTGACTCGCAACTTGTATCATAGTTTTTGTGGTTGTCCCAGTTGCAAGTCCACCCTAGACTCGTAACTAGGCTCGTAGTTTGTTTACCCTTAACGCGTAACTCGGCCTATGTTTTGTTTTTCATCCCAGTTGCAGGTCCACCCTTGAATCCTACCTGGGCTCGCAGTTTTTCATCCCAGTTGCAATTCGACACTTGACTCCCAACATTAATCATAATTTGTACTTGTCCTAGTTGCGAGTTCATCTTCGACTCAGCAATTGGACATGTAGTTGTCTGGGTTGCAGGCCCATGATCGACTCACAACTGAAGCTTACATTTTTTTTCATTACAATTGCAAGTCCACCCATGACTCACAACTGGGCTCATAGTTTTGTCTCATCCAAGTTGTAAGTGGCCCTTCACTCGTAACTAGGCTCGTGGTTCCATATGTATCCTACTTGCAAGTCCACCCTCGACTCACAAATGGGCTCGTAGTTGTTGTAGCTGCAAGTCTACCCTCGACTTAACACTAGGTGTGTGTGTTCTATTTTTCATCACAGATGCAAGTCCACGCTTGACTCGCAACTGGGGTGGTAGTTTTTTATTGTTATAGTTGCAAGTCCACCCTCGATTCGCAAATGGTATCATAGTTTTGTGTCAGTTACAAGTCGACCATTGACTCACAACTGGTCTCATTGTTTTGTAGTTGTCTTAATTGCAAGTCCATCCTCGACTCACAACCAAGATCATAATTTGTTGTTGTCCTGGTTGCAACTCCATCCTAGAGTTGCAACTAGGCCCATAGTTTTATTGTTGTCCCAGTTGTAAGTCCAATCTTGACTCCTAACTGGGATGTGTTGTGTTTTTCATCTCAATTGCAAGTCCACCCTCAATTCACAACTCATAATTTTTTTATATAGTTGTCTTAGTTACAAGTCCACTATTGACTCGGAACTAGGCCCATAGTTTGTTCTATCCCGGTTGCAAGCGCACCCTTGACTCACAATTGGGCATGTGTTTTTTTTGTCTTTCATCCTATGTGCAAGTCCACCATTGACTCGTAATTGGGACTATAGTTTGTTTCATCACAATCGCAAGTCGACCCTTGACTTGCAGCTGGGCTCATAGTTTCGTAGTTGTCCTAGTTGCAAGTCCATCTTCGACTGGCAACTAGGCTCATAGTCCTCCCAGTTACAAGCCCACCTTCAAATCGCAAGTACGCATGTGTTTTGTTTTTTTATCCCAGTTGCAAATCCACCCTTAACTCGCAACTGTGACCATAGTTTATTTCATCCTAGTTGCAAGTCGACCCTTGACTCGCAACTAGGAGCTAACTTTTTCTATCCCAATTGCAAGCCAACCATCGACTCACAGCTGGGTACACCCTTGTTTATCCAAGTTGCAATATAATTATCGACTAACAATTGCGATCTTGATCTTCTTTTTCTGTAGTTGTGAGTGAACCAATGACTCGCAACTAGGCATGAACTTTTCTTTCCGCAGTTTTTGTCTCCAGTTACATATCCACCCTAGACTCGCAACTAGGTGCATAGTTTTGTTGTATACCAGTTGCAAGTCCACCCCAACTTGCAACTTGTATCATAGTTTTGTGTAGTAGTCCCAGTTTCAAGTACTCCCTTGACTCGCAACTTGTATCATAGTTTTGTGTGGTTATCCCAGTTGCAAGTCCATCCTAGACTCGTAACTAGGCTCGTAGTTTGTTTACCCTTAACGCGTAACTCGGCCTATGTTTTGTTTTTCATCCCAGTTGCAGGTCCACCCTTGAATCCTAACTAGGCTCGCAGTTTTTCATCCCATTTGCAACTTGACACTTGACTCCCAACTGTGATCATAGTTTGTACTTGTCCTAGTTGCAAGTACATCTTCGACTCAGCAATTGGACATGTAGTTGTCTGAGTTGCAAGCCCACGATCGACTCGCAACTGAAGCTTACGTTTTTTTTTTCATTACAGTTGCAAGTACACCCTTGACTCACAACTGGGCTCATAGTTTTGTCCCATCCAAGTTGTAAGGTGGCCCTTCACTCGCAACTAGGCTCGTGGTTCCATATGTATCCTACTTGCAAGTCCACCCTTGACTCTCAAATGGGCTCGTAGTTGTTGTAGCTGCAAGTCTACCCTCGACTTAAAACTGGGTGTTTGTGTTCTGTTTTTCATCACAGATGCAAGTCCACGCTTGACTTGCAACTGGGATCATAGTTTGTTATTGTTACAGTTGCAAGTCCACCCTCGATTCGCAAATGGTATCATAGTTTTGTGTAGTTGTTAGTTATAAGTCGACCATTGACTCGCAACTGGGCTCATTGTTTTGTAGTTATCTTAATTGCAAGTCCATCCTCGAGTCGCAACTAGGATCATAATTTGTTGTTGTCCCGGTTGCAACTCCATCCTGGACTCGCAACTAGGCCCATAGTTTTGTTGTTGTCCCAGTTGTAAGTCCACTCTTGACACCTAACTGGGATGTGTTGTGTTTTTCATCTCAATTGCAAGTCAACCCTCAGTTCGCAACTCATAATTTTTTTATATAGTTATCTCAGTTATAAGTCCACTCTCGAGTCGGAACTAGGCCCATAGTTTGTTCTATCCCAATTTCAAGCGCACCCTTGACTCGCAATTGGGCATGTGTTTTTTGTCTTTCATCCTATGTGCAAGTCCACCATTGACTCGTAATTGGGACTGTAGTTTTTTTCATCCCAATCGCAAGTCGACCCTTGACTTGCAGCTGGTCTCGTAGTTTCATAGTTGTCCTAGTTGCAAGTCCATCTTCGACTGGCAACTAGGCTCACAGTCCTCCCAGTTGCAAGCCCACCTTCGACTCGCAAGTAGGCATGTGTTTTGTTTTTTTATCCCACCTGCAAATCCACCCTTAACTAGCAACTATGACCATAGTTTATTTCATCCTAGTTGCAAGTCGAGCCTTAACTCGCAACTAGACTCATTGGTTCGTAGTTGTCTTAATTGCGAGTTCATCCTCGACTCGCAACTGGGATCATAGTTTGTTGTTGTCCCAGTCGCAAGTTCACCACCGACTCGCAACTTGGCCCATAGTTTGTTGTTGTCTCAGTTGCAAGTCCACCCTCGACTCACAACTAGGAACTATTTTGTTTTTCATCTCAGTTGAAGTCCACCCTCAACTCACAACTCGTATCATTGTTTTATATACTTGTCTCCGTTACAAGTCTACCATCAACTTGTAACCAGGGACATAGTTTGTTTTATCACAGTTGCAAGCCCACCCTTGACTTGCAACAGGGCATGTGTTTTTGTCTTAGATCCTAGTTGCAATTCCAACCTTGACTCGCGACTGGAATCATAGTTTGTTTTATTCCAGTTGCAAGTCGATCCTTGACTCGTAATTGGTCGCATACTTTGTAGTCGTCTCAGTTGTAATTCCATCCTCAACTCGTAACTGAGTGTGTACTTCTCCCAGTTGCAAGCTCAACCTCGACTCATAACTAGGGATGTGTTTTGTTTTTCATCCTAGTTGCAAGTACATCCTTGACCCGCAACTGGGGTTGTAGTATGTTTTATCCCAGTTGCAACTCAACCCTCAAGTCCCAACTGGGCTCATTGTTTTGTAGTTGTCTTAATTACAAGTCCATCCTCGACTCGCAATCGGGATCAATGTTTGTTATTATCTCGGTTGCAAGCCCACCCTCGACTCTCAACTGGGCCCATAGTTGGTTGTTGTCCCAGTTGCAAGTCCACCCTCTACTCGCAACTGTGATGTGTTTTGTTTTTCATCTCAGTTTCAGTTCCACCCTCAACTCACAATATATCATTGTTTTGTATACTTGTCTCATTTACAAGTCCATCCTCGACTCGCAACTAGGCACGTAATTTGTTTTATCCCAGTTGCAAGCCCACCCCTTGACTCGCAACTGGCCTTGTGTATTTTTGTCTTTCATCCTATGTGCAAGTCCATCCTTGACTAGCTACTGTAACCATAGTTAGTTGTTTTATCCCAGTTGCTTGACTCGCAACTCGTCTCATATAGTTTGTAGTTGTCCTAGTTGTAAGTCCATCCTCAACTCACAACTTAGCTTGTAGTTCTCCCGGTTGCAAGCCCACCCTACCCAGTTACATGTACAAGACAAACATGCAAATCATACTCGACATAGTTGTATGTTCAATCTCGGCACGCAACGCGTTCCCAACCTAGTACCCCTATGTAGTTTTTTTTCAAATGCATGTCCACTTTTGTAATACACATTGTATATTTTTATGTATACATGGGAACATTTTCTAACACACATTGAACATGTTTTTAAAATACATGATGAATCTCTTTTTCAAATACAGTCTCGTTCATTTTTCAAAATAAAACATAAATATTTTTCCAATTTCTAGTGATAACTTCCTAAATGGTATGAAACTTCAAAAAAAACTTATGCAAACATATTCTTTACATTGCATAAAAAATCTAGAAAATGTGGTGATTTTTTTTAAATGTGTGAAGTTTCTTTTACAAAATTGTCACGAACATTTCTTTGAATGTTACAATCTTTTTCCATTGTATAATTAAAAAAATTAAACATCACAAACATTATTTTGAAAGCATGAACTTTTTTAAAATGTCAAAAAAACTAAATGGTGTGATTTGTTTTTATTAAAATAAAAAATGTATTCATGTTTTTAAATTTTTTGGAATTTTTAAAAGTGTCCACACTCTAAAAAAATGATGGATTTTTAGAAAAAATGATGGTTTCAGATTTTGTTGAACAACAAATTGTTTGGAATACCAATTTTTTCGGAATTATAAAGTTTATTAACATTTGAAAAATATTGTTTGAAAATGTAAATTATTTTTGTTTCAAAAAATATTCTACATATCAGAAAATCACAATCTGTAAAAAAGGCTTCAAAAATATTTTCTAATCTGGACGTTGTTCTACGTTCTTAAATGTTTCTCGCTCCCCAAATGTCAGGATCGGCTATTGGTTGTGGTGGTACTAGGTGTAGTTCCCCAGTACGATTTCCCAGGTCAATTCCAATGCAAAGCACTGCACCACTTGCGTTTTTCATTTGTCGCGCTCCACTCAGGATAAAAGGATCTACTGATGCCACAATTTTTTTAGGGTACCGATGTCACAAGTTAGATGTGAGATATCTCGCATTTAGAAGTTACATAGGCAGATCCTATTAGATTTTACACATATAGTAGTCTAATAACTGAGATACATATTACTCCCTCTGTTCCAAAATAGATGACTCAACTTTGTACTAACTTTGTACTAAAGTTAATACAAAGTTGAGTCATCTAAAATTAATACGAAGTTGAGTCATCTATAGTTAGTACAAAGTTGAGTCATCTATTTTGGAACGGAGGGAGTATATACCAGCTAGCGCAACTCTATCACCTAGAAAGAGATTATTAAGTCAATAACATACAAATATGAGATATATACCGTACGCTGAAGGACAACCTAAAACAATATGTTTGGCCACAATAATTATGTTCTTAGTCTACGATATCATGTAGGAGAGCAGCAACCGAACAAACGAGCTGTCTCACGAGTGCGGTGTGCCCGCTAGTTATATATTATACAAGGCACACTATCTTTTCTTTTAATAATCCTAAGTTGGGGGAATGCTCGCAAGTACACCCTCCTTTCAGAATTAATTATCGCTAAAATGAGTGTAGCTAGACACGCTTCAACTCGAAACGCTTCTTCGTAGGGCTAATTTTCATGTTTTGACCCTTTTCTCGTTTTATTTCGAGATCTGACCCCTCTTTTGAAAAATTTCGGGATCTGAACCTTTTACTTACCGCTAGGGGGTCCGGCGGTAGCCCCACACGCCCTACCGCCAGTGGGTCCAGCGGTAGGTGTGGGCACGCCATTAGCTGGGTTGATGGCCAGCTGACGTGGATAAGGGACCTACCGCCTTGGGGCCCGGCGGTAGGGTACTAGAACCTACCGCCAGGGACCCGGGCGGTAGGGTCCCTGGATAAGGTTGGGGTGGGGGTTGTGCTCTTCACCCACTCATTTACCCCCATTACTCATTTTCGAGCTTAAGACCTCTTCTCTTCTCTTCTCCTCACACAAGGCCCTCTCAAATCTCACTCATTTGCTTCAGATTTGTCCGATGGATCCGCAGCACTTTCATCACCCAAGGTACCTCCCTCACTCCCCTGATTTTTGGTTGGTTGGAATCATGTATTTTGGTCATTTTGTTGCAAATCTAGTTCATGTTTTTGTTGTGCTGGAATCAATGTACATGATGCATTTAGGGTAATAATGTTTGTGATTGGACAATGTATTGTGTGACTACCATTGTTTGGGGTACTAAGAAGTAGCATTTGTGTTTTGTTATGGTTAGGTTTAATGTCATGGTTAGGGGCAAGGTTATGGTTAGGTTTATGGTTCAGTATTTCTCTATGATGACCATTTTTGGCAAGAAATTGTTAGGATTTTTGCCTTGGGTGGCCGTTATAGTAATCCTCGACTTGTAGGATGGCATCGATCATCTTTGTTGAGACTTCTATGGAGGCGGTGGCAAAGCATGCATGTGCGGTCATTGAGGCAAAAATGGACACGTGGGTCCAAGCCGTCGATGCGTTGAACGCGGCTTGTAGAGACTTTTCAAAGTACTATGTGTCCAAGTGCAAGGATTGGCTTTTGAAGTTGTATGAGGCTAAGGAGAGATTGATAAATAAGCTCAAGAAGGACGAGCAATTTCATCGCCGTGCTCTTGCAAGGCAAATTTCATTGTGTGTAACAAGGGATGAAGTGCATGAGATGGACTTGAAACATCCTGGCTAGATCATTGACCGGCTAGTTAGGCAAC
This sequence comes from Secale cereale, assembly GCA_902687465.1. Taxonomy (NCBI): domain Eukaryota; kingdom Viridiplantae; phylum Streptophyta; class Magnoliopsida; order Poales; family Poaceae; genus Secale; species Secale cereale. Next base: position 167,198,940 of record LR738714.1, on the reverse strand, counting down.
CGTCATCGCCGATAGCTAGTCGGGCTTCCCGTTGGGCTTGGGTTCGTGAAAGAAATGATGTCACTTGTTGCAACCCGGGACCATACGACAAAGATGTCGTGTTGATGGTCGAATAAAGGTGGTTGAACAATGCTAGTGTCGGTAGTGTTATTTGCACCATAATGGCATGTACCCTTATAATTTGTGTAACTTATGTCATTCGAACTTATAATTTGTAAGCTATTATGTCATCTGAATTTGGTTGCAAATCCTAGTTCATTATTTTGGTGTGATCAAATCAATTACTATGATCCATTTAGGGTTATGTTTGTGATGGACATTCAATTACATAATAATCCTCCCATATATTAATGTAGGATGGACATTCAATCCATGACTATCAAGATAGCGTGTGAGAAGCTCATGTCGGAGCGACACCGTTGCTTCAAGAGGGAATGTGAAGCATGCTTGAAGAGTTGTGATGAGGCAAATGCAGCCATGAAGGATTTCAGCAAGTATCACTTTATCGAGGAACCTTCTGATGCTAAGGAGAAAAAAGCTTTCCGAAAGCTTGTGAAAGAAAAAGAGAGGATGCTTGATGAGGTGCAAGACCGGGAATATGCTTGCATACACTCTTTGGCAATTGAGATTCCGTTCACCGCCAGCAAAGAAGAATTCCTTGAGATGGACTTGACTAAACCCGACCAGGTCATAGCATGGGCAATCAAACAAGGCGTGTCAGAGAATTCGGCCCGCCGTGCTACATGGGCCTGGTTACGTGAAACGAATGGTGTGTTGGTTCATTGGGTAGGATCCGCCGACTTTCAACTGAAGCGTAATCAAGCGCATGAGGATCAAATTGAACGTCTGATAAGTATGAGACTTATGTTACCTGTTTAGAAAATGTGTCGTCGAGCTTCAGTTATTAGCTTAAACCGATGTCATTCGAACCGGGTCATGTTTTAATTAGTTTGAACATGTGTTATTCATGGATGTAATGAACTATGTTGAGTTGAGTTATGTATGTGCTCGCTAGTTGATCATTCTAATATTTGAGTGTCATGATATGCCATATTTATTTAGCCCGCTGCAACAAAAATGCCACAATATGCCACAAAATGACACAAGGTGCAACAAAATACCCTACCGCCGGAGCCTGTGGTGGTAGGAGAAACGAACCTACCGCCACAGCCCCAGGCGGTAGGGTGCGTAATTGCTTCCCGCGGTACTGTGACGGACGGGGCGATTTGTGGGACGGTAGGGTTGGCCTCCCTACCGCCATACCCTTTGGTGGTAGGCACTACCGCTGAGGCCTCTGGTGGTAGGTCGGCCAACCCTACCGTCCCACAAATCGCCTCGTCCATCATAGTACCGCCGACTGGAATATACAGCGCCCCCTACCGCCGGAGGCTCTCGCGGTAGGGTAAGAAAAACAGAGAATCCTCTGTTTTTCTTCCATTTCAACCACAATTTTTGACGTATAATTCTTCACAAAGATAGACAAATAAATTCCAAACAAACTACTAGCAGATAGTTCTCACGACAAGTTCATTACAAATGAGAAATTTAGGTCCATGAAAAATTTAGGTTCACGACACAAGGCTTTTTGCCTTAGTACTAAATAGTTCATGATAAATGTGGCATGGCTTCATCCGGTTACATGACGAGTCCACCGAATCGTTCCTACTAAGTCATACGAGGCCATTTCCCCTTTTTGTCACGTGCATCCTGCTCCTCTTGCGCCTAGCGAGCCCTCGCAATCTTTCTTGCCCTCTCTGCCTCACGAGCAAGCTTCTCTTGGCGTGCCCTCTCCTCCTCTCGTTTCTTCCTCTCCAACCTCTCCTTCTGACAACGCTCCTCCTCCAAACCTCTTCGAAATGATTCCTCGAACCGCTGTTGGCGCCTAAGACAGTCTTGATATTAGTCCTTTTTGACATGTTCTGGCACTTCATGATCTATCCATGTGAAGTACTTGCATAGAGGAGTAGGTGACTGCATACACAAAATTCGTTAGTACTCTTACAAATTTGAAAGCTACATGTTATTTAAGACATACCGGCGGTAAGTCATAGGCGTTAGTTGGAAGTGCGCGATCATGGGCATAGTTGGGGCATACAAAATATCTCCGTCCCTCTGTCCATGACTTCTTTCGGTCGATGGAAACTTTCACCTTGCAAACATTTCCACACCAACATGATGGGATTTTCACATCTTTCTCCTTCACCTTGTCCAAAGATGCGTTCTCCCACCTGGTTGGCATGTCTTCTTGGTTAGCACACGGTGGCCTCGTCATGGAACCGGATGAAGCCATAACTACAACATTTAAAGATGATAAGTCAAACATTGTAACACATTGACATGTAAAAAAGCAAACAATTAAAGAAGACAAGTAGTACCATTCACATTATTTCAACCATCCGGATTTAGCAACACGTCGATAGGCCTTCCTCAATCAACCCGACATGTCCTAGACCCAACGGATCCACGACCCGCTCTAAGACTAGTCCTTCCTCCATGACCCGCTCTAAGACTAGTCCTTCCTCCTCGTGTGTCGGCAGTACCTCCTCTACCTCCACGTGTTTGACTAGTGTTCGTGTTGGTTCTCGGTCTTTTGGTGCACCTCCTAACATTGTGTCCCATCTCGTTGCATTCTCCACAATTGTTGGTGTCCGCTGCCTCCATGAAATGACCACTACCAAATTGCTTCATTCCGGTGTATCCAGCTAGATCATCCATGTCACTCATGAACCTCTTCTTTTTTCTTCTTCCCCTCATAGGTACCACGAGTGAGGGATCTGGCACAATGTGTGGACCATGATACTCAGGCCACTATGAGGCATCAAGGAAGGGATTAAACCAAGGCGCCCACGTCAACCTCGTTCGTTCCAATGTGAACTCGTGCAACTGCACCGTTGTGCCATCGGATACACGCATGTTTCTCTCCCTTGTTGCGGTCATCACGTGCGAGCAAGGCCAATTATACTTTTGTGGCCTCTCACACTGGCACCATCGGTCTTTGATCAGCACCTCATACACAACTCCACCATACGACCTCCCGTCCCTTATTGTCCCACCCGGCTCATCGATTTGATAGATCATTTCTTTTTCATTATATTTAATCACTTGTTGTTTGGAAGACTTGCGCGCTTGATGCAATAACCAATCCTGAACCTTGAATGGATACTCCATCTTTTTGCCAATCCACTTGGCCATGGTTTCGGAATGCTTTAAGAAGTACTCGTTGAGCTTGATGAATGTGTACTTGACTATTACGGTCACCGGCAAGGAACGGACACCCTTCAACACATTGTTGAAGCATTCCACCATGTTGCTTCTTATGTCCCCGTATCGCATACCTCCTTCATCGTAAGCTCGTGACTACTTTTCTTTATCTGGCTCGTGCCTAGTCAAGAATTATTTCCCCCCCTTGTTCTTGTTCTTGTCCAACTCATTGAGGAGTGCATCATATAGGCTTTTGAATGTGTCGGTATTGAATGCAACGCAAACATGGGTAGGGTCTTTGCAAAACTCCTTGCTCTTGCATGCCCGGTAAAAATTTGCCACAAAGTGTCTCATGCACCAACGGTGTTTAAGCTTTGGAAGACCTGGAATATCAACCTCTATTGCTTTGAGAATACCATTATGGCGATCCTATATAATGCATATCTCTCTTTTGCCAATGACCTTCGTCCTCACATGCTCCATAAACAACTCCCAATTTTCATCGTGCTCCGAAGGCACCAAGGCAAATGCCACCGGCAACATGTTATCATTTGACGAGTGGGCCAATGCCACCATCAATGTGCCATTATATTTGCTGGTAAAGAATGTACCATATATAGACAAGACCATACGACAATACGTGAATGCCTCGATGCATTGCCCAAAGCTCCAAAAGGCACGGCGAAACACTCCGTCAATTGACTCGACACGATGGTGCATGCCCGGGCTGCGATGAGCAATGGCTGCCAATATCTTCGGTAGAATGCTATATGTGGTCTCATAGTCACCATGCAACATCCGATTAGCATTAGCCTTGGCCATCCATGCCTTCCCATACTTTATCGGGTATCCAAATAGTTCCTTAATCGAAGTCATGAGAAACTTGACCTTCATGGTTGGATCGTGCCTGATTTGATTCAACAACTTGTACCCTAGATACTCAGACATGAGTTGACGGTGTCCTTTGCTGCGGTCTGCCTTGTCCGGGGGTACGCACGTGTGAGTGGCAACACAACTCTTCAACACCCATTGCCCGATCTCTTAGATTTTTCTACCACGGACCATCCAAGGGCAACCTTCTTGGTCACATTTGACTGTGTACCGAACATTTTGATTGGAATGACCAACAACAAACAGCATGTGGTTCCTAATGGCGTAGTCACACAACCATATCTTGAACTCTACCAAATAACCAAACTTGATGCCTTTCTTCAAATGAGCATTCTCATCCTCATTTTGTGGTCGAGGATCACCGACCTCGGGGCAAGGTGTTGGCTCAAACAACCACAATCTCATCCCACCGATGACAACGGCCTTGTCCGCAAGACTCACATCCCTAAACAATGGAGGCCCTCTTTCCTTGCCGATCACCTTCTTGTAGATTTGATTTTCTTGCGTCGTCAACCCATCCTCATCCAGTTCTTCCTCCGGACCCTCGTCATCCGAGCCATACCCACACATACGGTTATAAGGGAGGGTACGGTCCATGTCTTGTTGCCGCAAAATGACATCCAAGTTACCAATGGGATTGTAATGGATCTCTTCATTATCCATGTAAGCATCCTCTTGAGCAACAATAGCATCATCATGAACATGACCACTAGCACCTTCTTGAACAAGAGGATTAGCATCATCTCAGAGTACTATGGCACTAACATTGATATGATCTTCATTGGGTTGGCTACTTGGTGGTTGGCTAGACCAATTGGGGACATACACCTCGGCACCACAATCGTGTATTGGGGAGGTTACATGGCGGTTCAAATCAATTTGCAAGGGAGGAGGATGATCAATCTTTGTGGCAAATATCTCAAGAGACTTGTCTTGTGATGCGTCTACTTTCTCCTTATACACATTTGAATGCAATTGGGAGGTGTGGGCATACTCTTTAATCGGGACTTTACTCCCAATCCAACGTCATACCTCCCAATAAGCCTAACCTTGGCATTTGGTTCATTCCAATGTAGGACGCTTCTCACTTTCACTACAAGATCATCATAGCTTGGACTTGTGTCAAAAACCAGAGCCTTTTCCCCTTCATCGTCACTTCCAAGCATAAACGTCGTCTTGTCCAAATAATGAACATTTATGAGCTTATGCATCTAAGAATAATGGAAACAATAAAGTCATCCATCTATGTCATCCAACCAATTCAAATGGACCAATAACCTAATTTAAGCACATATGGGACAAAAAAACTTGGTTTCATGAATAAATTGACCTTAACCATAACACTAATCCTAATCCTAATCCCAATCCTAACCCTAACCCTAACACTAACCCCTCACATTACCACTTTAACCCCTAACCCTAGGCAAGCACAAGCACAAACATAGCCATAAATGCATCATAAATGCACACAACAAGATGAACACCTAGGCGCCCAGGCGACTTACCAGCGGTGTGTACAGAATTGCCTTCATGACCAGATCGGGCGTAATGTTCATGCTTATGTGGATGATATTGTGGTTAAGTCCAGAAAGAAGGAGACTCTGATTGACGATTTGAAGGAGACATTTGACAATCTCCAGGTGTACAAGATGATGCTTAACCCGGCCTAGTGTGTCTTTGGTGTTCCAGAAGGCAAGCTTTTGGGTTTTTTTGGTTTCCGAGCGAGGCATCGAAGCTAACCCGGAGAAAATCAAGGCTATCACTTCCCTGGCGAGGCCAAAGTGTGTTAATGACATCCAATGCTTGGCAGGACGGATAGCGGCTTTGAGCCGGTTCATAAGCCGCCTAGGAGAGAAGGCTATCACTCTGTATCAGATGATGAAGAAGACAAACGACTTTGTCTGGAGTGAGGCTGCTAATGAGGCGTTTGAGGCACTTAAGAAGCAATTGGTTGAGCCGCCGGTTCTTGCTGCTCCAATTGACAAGGAGCCTTTGTTGTTATATGTAGCTGCAAATAGCCGGGAAGTTAGTGTGGCCATTGTTGTGGAAAGAAAAGAGGCCGGCAAGGAGTATCCGGTTCAACGGCCGGTTTATTATATCAGCGAGGTACTTATTGAGTCCAAGCAGAGGTATCCGCATTGGCAGAAGCTGGTATATGGGGTCTTCATGGCAAGCCGGAAGCTCAAGCAATATTTCCTGGGTCATCCCATTACTATGGTGAGTTATGCTCCCTGTAATGCCCAGGATGGAGTTATATCTTCTACGTGTCGAGGCACGACTTAAAGGCATAAATCCATCCTAGAATGATCTCAAGTTTGGTAATCTTTGCACAACTCATGTAAAAGAGGGGATAGTAAACTGAAAATAGTTGGCTTACACTCGCCACATCACAGAATTACAGTTCAAGTCTCAAACATCATACATTAAGAACATCACAACCCTCTAAGGGCAAAAGCCAAAAGTCAAAGTACCAAACTTAGATAAATAAACCACAGGCGGATCGAATCCTAGTAAGAGACTCCACTACTGATCGTCCGGGTAGCGCACGTAGTACCGACAACGCTCCTCGTCGTACTCCCAATCCAGCTCGGTGCCATCACCTGGATAGCTCACAGCTGGACCTGCATCTGGTGTGTGAAGTAACTGTGAGCCACAGAGGACTCAGCAATCCCGTTCCCGGGTAACAGAACTATTTAAGCCTTTAGGTGAGGGAGAGGCTGAAGAAAAGAATAAGTCTGCAGCAGCAACTAGCATCTAGCTTACGTGAGTGAGAGCGAGAAGAGAAGGCCTCGGCGAGAAGTGATCACGAAGTGATCCTAGCTACAAGCTCCACAAACATAACCCCTCCGTGTTCAACTCCCGAATCCCTATTCGGAAATTGACAATCACGGAACACACGCTGGTAGTGTATTAGTAACATTGTGTCAAGTTATCTACAACCGGAATTAACAAGCTCCCATCTGCCACATAACCGCGGGCACGGATTTCGAAAGTTCAAACCCTGCAGGGGTGTTCCAACTTGACCCATTACAAGCCCACGATCCTCGGAGTCGCAACTCCAAAGTGGGAAGACCCGAGTATCCTCGGAATCCCGTGCTCAAGATATACCGAGCTAAGGTAAGGCTAATCCAGCAAATCCTCCCGGCGTGCCGACACCCTGATAGTAGCCGCACGTATCTCGTCTCAGGCCACGACCGGATGGGTGATGCTACGGGTTTTTACCAGACCTTGAGTTTCCTCGAGGTGGCCCCGCAGGACCCCCAGTTCGGACCAACACTCATGAGGAGCACTGGCCCGGGGTTGTTGATTAAGAAAAAGGGTTTATAACTCCCTATGCAAGTTTAGTTTGTTATTAGGCAAATAGTACCAATGTTGGGACTTGCTGGAAAAGACTTAGCACTTAGCGGTTTATCGAGGGGGTCCCATACACCCCAACCGTGTTAGGAACGCATAAATCAAGGAACATAATACCGGCTTATACGGATCCTAACGGCATGAGTGGAACAAATCACCAAGCAAAAGGCTTAGCCTTCCACCCTTGCCAATATATAGATGATTTCATTTTAAGCATTTATATAGTGTGATATAACCCAACCAAACGTCAACATGAAGCAAGCATCTTCACTTCACCTGCAACTAGCAACGCTATAAGAAGGGCTGAGCGAAGCGTACTTAGCCAAGCAACGGTTTGCATAGGTAGGTTGGTTAAACATGGCAATTGGTTACAAGTAGGAGGCTGACAAGAAGATCATGGGCATCGAGGCAAAACTATAGATCGAGACTACTAGCAATAGGCAAAGATAGTAATGTTATCGGGGTTCGGTCATCTTGCCTGAAGAGAAGTCGTTCGGATCGTAAGAAGGGTCCTCGTGCTCAACCTCGTTGGAAACCTCGTGCTCAACTTCGTACCCGGTCTCAGCTTCCGGCTCTAAACAAAACAATCACACCAAGCACCAATCAACAAGATGCAATGCGCACTCGAAAACATGAATGCAAGATGGATGCACTACGGATGCGCACGGAGCACGTAAAACATCACCCAAGCAAAACACCTCAAAACAAGATAACAAGCTGATATTATTAATCTACACAGAAAATCTATCAAGTTTGATATAAGATTTGCTGAAATCGGAGTTACGGGCTAAAAGTTATGCCCGAAACAAGATTTGAGCGAAAGCTAAAATTTACAGCATCATAGCATCTTCGGAGCTCAAAATAATTAAGCTACAGCACCCAAAAAGCATGGCAAAGGACTTGAACACAAACTAGATATATAGTACAGCAACTATGTCCAAGGTGCACCCCCAACGGAGTCACGGATCAATAGCAATGATCTTGGACATATGGAACTTGACAATAAAATTCTGGCAGCAGAATTTTATTGAAACTTTAGAGCAAAAGATAAACATGCTACAGCCACTTAAATGGACATGTGAGGACATGAATGGAAAGACAACAATATATACTACAAGAAACAATCAAGATCCACTCCAAAACTAACATGCTTTGTCCTAGAGCATCACACGAACATGGCATCGGAACGTTACAGATTTCAGACTTAGTGAAAAAACCACTAAGTCCTAAAACAGCAATATCATCATGGCATACAAAAGAGCATGTTTAAGTCACCTCGAAACTAATCATGGCAAGGGGTAAGCACCTCATCAAAGTGCACATGAAGGTGATCCCGAAACACACAAGCATGCTTCATAGAGGTGAACACAACGATTGCAACGAGCTCAACAAGGTGGCATTTCATAACAAGTGAAACAACATCACATGAACATGGCACTTTGCAACGATGATAACAAGGCAATAATAAATCTACCATGCAACCTATCACAAGCAACACGTAGTTCGTGGCAAGACGAACACGTGGACATGTCATTTGCATCATTCGGACAAACGAGCTAAAAGATATCACATGGCAAAGGTGGCATAAAAATAACACATAGCAGCAGTTTATATCATGATGCACTCTTGCAACAGCAAAACAAGCACCTAGACGATCTCTAACATGCATGACTACAACAGATAAAACGTAGAGCACAACTCCACGAACGTCTGGACATATTATACGCGCAAAACGGAGCATCAGGCAAAAAGTTATGCACGGTCAAACATAGCATCTTAGAACAGTTAACAGGGACTTAGAAGAATTAGGAGCAACCTTCTCAGATCTGATTTGAGGAAAAAAAACAACAGCCCGGGCAGATCTGGCCCGATCCGGCCCAGGCGAAGCAGGCGGCTGGGCTTCGGTGCGGCGGCCCGTGGGAGGAGGAGCGGCGGCCTGTGAAGGAGGGAGCGCGCGGGAGGCGGCCTTCGGGCCGGGAGGCTACGCGGCCCAGGCGCGCTGGAGGGAGGCGGGACGGCCGGTGCGGGAGGTGAGGCCCGCGAGGAGGCGAGGCGGCGCGCTGGCTGCGGCCCACTGGCGCGTGGCCCGCGAAGGGGAGGCGGCGCCCGCGCGGATCTGGGCCTCGGGCGACGCTGCGCAGGCCCGCGGGAGCTGGCGGCTTGCGGTGGCGAGGAAGCTGGCGCGGTGGAGACCTGGGCCCTTCGGGCCCCGATGGAGATGGCGACGAAGCGGCGGATCGACGCGGTCGGCTGCGGCGATGGAGTAGATGGGCCCAGCCGTGGCGAGGCTTCAGGCGAAGTGGTCCTGGGCTCCCATCGAGGGGAGCCTCCAGATCGGATCGGTGCGGTCGGTGACGAAGCCTGGCTGGAGCGAAGGAACCGGCGCAGTGGCCTGGGCCGATGCGTCGATCTGGCGTGAGGGAGCGCTGCGGCGTTGACCTGCGTCGAGGAAACTGGATCCCAGCGGCGGCTGGCGCTGGCTCGATGGATCCCTCGGGATCCGGGAAGAATTTTTGGAAGGAGTTGCCAAGTGGCTGGGGAAGAATGGTGCATCCAGAATTTTAGGGGAAGGAGGGGGAAGAAGCTAGGGGACATGCCAAAATATACTAGGGTCTATTATATAGCAGTTTTGCTAGGGTTTGGAGATTTGGGGTGTTTAGGAGCCCTCCGATCGCGATCCGACGGATCCGATCGCGGGGATAGATTTAAAAGGCCTAGAAGGAGATAAAAGAATGCAGTCGGGGTGTTTCCGGGACACGAAGTGAAGGCACTTTGGACCCACACGGACAACGGATGGAAAAGCCAACGGAGTCCAAACGAGACGAGATTTGAGAGGCGGGTTGCACACAACAAAACAACAACACAGACAACAACCTCGCAGCACACCGGTAACGTTAAACGCCCGAACAACAAAGTAGGCCTACGGGACGTCACGGACACGTGAGGGAGCTCCGGAATGCGAAACGGACAACGGGAAGGGACACGCGGAACCGGATGCAACCGACAACACAAATGCAATGCGATGCACATGTCTACATGATATGAATGAATGCCACACACTCACACAACAAAACGACGAAAACCCGAAAGACAAAGAACCTGGAATGGAAATAGATGAAGCCGGAGATATATTATACCCAAAAGGGAAAGTATTACATCCGGGGCATTACAAACTCTCCTCTACTACAAAAAGATCTCGTCTCGAGATCTAGGACTGGAAAAAGGAAGGGTACTCGGAACGAAGATGATCTTCTCGTTCCCAGGTAGCTTCTCGGTCGGTGTGATGTGACCACTTGACTTTCAGAAACTTGATGGACTTATTGCGGGTCTTGCGTTCGGTTTCTTCGAGAATTGCAACTGGATGCTCTCGGTAGGACAGGTCTTGTTGAAGATCAATCTCCTCAAACGGAATCATGCGCTCAGGTGCCTTGAAGCATTTGCGAAGTTGAGACACATGGAAGACATCACGAACATTTGCAAAGTTTGAAGGGAGCTCAAGCTGATAGGCTAGATCGCCTCTTTTGCCAAGAATCTTGAAAGGCCCGACGTATCTAGGAGCAAGTTTCCCTTTGATACCGAATCTTTGGGTTCCTTTCATCGGAGAAACTCGGAGATAGACATGATCACCGATGTCGAAAGCCAAATCACGATGCTTTACGTCATAGTAGCTCTTCTGACGCGACTGAGCGGCCTTGAGATTCTCACGTATGACTTTGCACATTTCTTCGGCTTCTGAGATCACGTCATTACCAAGGAGTTGACGTTCGCCTGTTTCAGACCAGTTGAGAGGGGTACGGCACTTTCTGCCATAGAGAATTTCAAACGGTGCTTTGCCTGCACTTGCTTGAAAGCTGTTATTGTAAGAGAACTCGGCAAATGGAAGGCAGTCTTCCCATTTCATGCCGAAGGAGATGACACAGGCTCTGAGCATATCTTCTAGAATCTGATTCACGCGCTCGACTTGACCACTAGTCTGAGGGTGAAAGGCAGTGCTGAACCTGATCTTAGTGCCCATGGCGGACTGAAAGGAGTCCCAGAACCTTGATGTGAAAAAGCTTCCACGGTCTGAGGATATCACTTGAGGAATGCCATGTAGGGACACAATTCTGGAAGTGTACAGCTCTGCAAGTTGAGCTGCATTGATTGATTCTTTGACTGGAAGAAAGTGAGCGACTTTGGTAAGCTTGTCAATCACCACAAAGATAGCATCATTTCCTCGCTTGGATTTAGGAAAGCCAGTGACGAAGTCCATTTCAATGTGGTCGAACTTCCACTCGGGAATAGGAAGAGGTTGGAGAAGACCGGCTAGACGTTGATGTTCTGCTTTCACTCTTCTGCATACATCACATTCATTCACGAATTGGGCAATCTCCCTTTTCATGCGTGTCCACCAGTAGGATTTCTTGAGATCTTGATACATCTTGGAACTGCCAGGATGGATGGAAAGGAGAGAATCATGAGCTTCTTCCATTATGAGCTTCCTGAGATCACCTTTAGGAACAACGAGTCTGTCCTCGAAGAACAAGGTATCTCTCTCATCAACACGGAAGCACTTGTATTTTGGAGTGCCCTTTGCAATCCCATGTTTCACTTTCTTCACCATGGTATCACTGAGCTGGGCCTCACGGACTTGATCTTCCAAGGTAGGAGCAATTTGGAGATTTGCAAGAAAACCCTGCGGAACAACTTGGAGGTTGAGTTTCCTGAATGCTTCACAAAGCTCAGGCTAGTACGGCTTGATAAGAAGGCTATTGCAATATGCCTTTCTGCTCAAAGCATCTACAATCACATTCGCCTTGCCTGGAGTGTATTCAATGCTGGGGTTGTACTCTTGAATCATTTCAACCCAACGAGTCTGGCGGAGGTTCAGATGCGGCTGTGTGAAGATGTACTTCAAGCTCTTGTGATCAGTGAAGATGTCGACCTTTCTGCCCAACAACAGATGTCTCCACGTAATCAGAGCATGTACCACAGCTGCTAGCTCGAGATCGTGTGTGGGATAGTTCTTCTCACTGGGCTTTAGCTGACGAGAAGTGTATGCCACAATTCTCTTATCTTGCATAAGCACACCACCAAGACCTTGAAGAGAAGCATCACAGAACACTTCATAGGGCTTGGATTCATCCGGAGGAGTCAGAACTGGAGCAGAAACAAGCTTCTCTTTGAGGGTTTTGAATGCCACTTCACATTCGGGAGACCAAAAGTATTTGACATTCTTCTGAAGCAGGTTGGAAACAGGCTTGGCAATCTTGGAGAAGTTTTCAACAAATCTTCTGCAATAGCTGGCAAGACCCAGAAAACTGCGGAGCTGCTTGACGTTCTGAGGAGCTTCCCATTTGACAATTGCTTCAACTTTCTCGGGATTAACCGCAATACCGTCAGCTGAGATGATGTGGCCCAGGTACAAAACCTTATCGAGCCAAAACTCGCACTTGGAGAACTTGGCATAGAATTTATGCTCTCGGAGTCGATCAAGAACCAGACGTAAGTGCTTTTCGTGATCTTCTTCATTCTTGGAAAACACCAGAATATCATCCAGATACACGAGCACAAACTCTCCAGTATAGGGGTTGAAGATGTAATGCATCATCCTTGAAAAGGTAGGAGGAGCATTGGCGAGACCGAAGGACATGACGGTATACTCGTATGAACCGTAGCTCGTTCTGAAGGCCGTCTTGGGAATGTCTTCCTCGCGAATGCGAATTTGATGGTAGCCCATTCGGAGGTCAAGCTTAGAGAACACTTTAGCTCCTTTGAGCTGCTCAAAGAGTTCGTTGATGTTGGGGAGCGGATACTTGTTCTTAATCGTCTTCTTGTTCAATGGCCGGTAGTCAACACAGAGACGCTCCGTGCCATCTTTCTTCTTGACGAATAAGACACCACAGCCCCACGGAGATGTACTCGGTCTGATGAGACCCATACTCTCCTGCTTATCAAGATGCTTCTTCAATTCCTTCAATTCATCCGGAGAGAGCTTGTATGGACGCCGGCAAGCAGGCTCAGTGCCCGGCTCGAGTTCAATGACAAACTCCACCTGATGGTGTGGAGGCATGCCTGGAAGTTCTTCTGGAAAGACGTCTTGATATTCGTTCACCACAGGAATTTGATTTATGGCATTAATTTCGCCCTTATCATTAAGAGAGAAAAGCCGAATAGTATTATCCCTGGAGGCGAAGATAATCACATCTTCATCAGAATGAGTCAACTTGACTTCCTTCTGTGCACAATCAATGTGAGCATCGTGCTGAGAAAGCCAATCCATCCCGAGGATGAGGTCGATGTCAGAATTGCCGAGAATCACCGGAGAAGCCAAGAATCGATAATCGCCCATGCGAATAGAAACATCCGGAGCATATATGCTGGAATGCATTCGTCTCCCCGAAGAAATAACTGATAACTCCCTTGGCAAGCTTTTGATGTCAACATTATACTTGGATGCAAATGGTTGAGACATGAAAGAGCATGAAGCACCCGAATCAAATAACACTTTAGCTGTAATAGAGTTCACTGGAAGGTTACCCAAAATGACATCAGAAGAAGCCTCTGCTTGTGCTGCATTCATCAGATTGACCCTTGCAGACTTTGGATCATGCCTGACAATAGCTGAACTCATAGGCGGAGGAGGAGGAAGACTCTTCGGATTCGGACATCTGTTGGCATAGTGACCTTTCTGAGTGCATTTGTTGCAAGTCACTTCTGAGAGAGGACGGAGATGAGAGCCACTGGACTTGGAGCCTTGAGACTGAAACTGCTTCTTCGACTGGTTGCTCGGGTTGGGTGGGTGGGAGAAACCACGACCACTAGAGTTCTTGTTGTTGGAGTTGTTGAAGTTGTTGGAGTTGTTGTATGGAGCTCGAATCACTGGAGGAGGAGGAAGCCAGAATTTCTGATGCTTCGAGACCAACTGAGACGATGAGGAAGAGTGAACAGCATCTCGAATTCTCTTCTTAGAAGCCTCCATCTTAAGCTGAGCTGCTTCTTGTTTCAAAGCCATGTTATAGAACTTGTCGAATTCATCGGGCTCGAACAAAGTGAGAGCAAGCTGAAGTTCATCTTTGAGACCTCCACGGAACTGATAGATTTTACTCTTGGCATCAGGAATGTCTTGCTTTGCATAGCGAGCGAGGTTTTGGAACTTGACCTTATACTGATAGACTGTCATGGAGCCCTGCTTCAGGTTGCGGAATTGCTCACGCATACCCTCGATAACACTTGTAGGAATGTGGTGCGAGCGGAAATCCTTGCAGAAATTCTCCCAAGAGATCACTTGACCCGGCCTGGAGTCTTTGTACTGCTGCCACCAGTCAGCTGCTTGATCTTTCAGTTGGAAGGCTGCAAATTTCACATAGTCATCTTCTTTCACGTTACTGCACTCAAAATGCTTCTTGATATCGGTTAGCCAATCTTCAGCATCAAGAGGGTCGACACAGTAACTGGAAGCTTTAGGATTGTTGGCCAAGAACTGGTTGAGGGTAGCATGGTGCTGCTGGAAGAAGTTGCCTTGATTCCCTGGAACACCCTGATTAGCTTGATTAGCTTGCATCATCTGCATCATCAACTGAGTGTTCTGAGCAGTAGTCTGCATAATTGCTCTCCAAGCCTCAGGCGGAGGAGGAGGTGAAGGAGGACGTTCTGGAACCTCTTCACCCTCTGGGTTAGCGTTCGGAACCCTTTTCGGAGCCATCATGTAAGAGATGACCACGAATCAGCAATTGATTGACAAAAGGAATAAGCTGAATCAATGGAATGAATTGCAACAAGTCTTCACAATAATCATTCGAACAATAAGAACGAATGAAATCATCCGAACAAGAGGAACGAATGATATCCTCAGTTAAATGATAACATCAGTCTTCACGAGAAGCCACATAGGGATCAAAATGAAAATAAGAAAAAACATCAAGGTACGGACAGGAACAAACACAAGAGAGGAGTTTCGTTCTAACATCTTTGTGCTGAAAGCATATGAACGCGTTACGAAAAGGTTTTGCAATCCCCGGATCAGCATAGCCAAGGACCCTTTAAGATGCAACTCCTGATAGTAACATCGGTCATATAACCCCTTCACTCAATGTCGAACCCCGAACTCACTAACCTGCATTCGTTGGAAGAATGCCTACGATCTACTGGATAAAACCCACCTATAGATTTCCGAAAGATTCCAGTTATGCAATCAGGTGTTGGGGATACACGGGAAGCACCGCGCAATCAACTCTAAACCTACATCCAGGTGTATCCATCCTTCAACACATAACCAGTCTTTCTCGGAAACTGTGTACCTCGGACCTTCGAAAAGCATCCACTATAACAAGCTATGGCAATACTCCCGAACTACCTCCCCAGTACTGGGTGATGTCGGGGTTATCTTGCCACTGGCCGTATAGGGGAGATTTTCGATGTCGGCCGTCTTAAGTATTTAGTACTGCCGCGATATGCTTGTTACAATGATACCCCGAAGCTCAACTCCTCGGTAACAGGAGGCATCGAGAACAATATCCTTGTCACAAGAACATCAAAACAATCCCAGAATACTCGCGGGATTCCTAAAAAAAAATTGTGCAAATTTTGAAGATAGGAGAGACAAGAGTAGACGTCAGGAGTCCTCACCAGATAGAAAGGGGATGAGAAGCAAAGAAATCCTACTCTCCGATATAATATAGGACTCAAAAAGTTTTTTCAATGTGTGCCTAGGCTCGACCGTCAACGGTTCGATCAAACAGTGGGGGCTCCAAGGTCGGAGAAGGCTCTGAATACCAACTTGTAATGCCCAGGATGGAGTTATACCTCCTACGTGTCGAGGCACGACTTAAAGGCATAAATCCATCCTAGAATGATCTCAAGTTTGGTAATCTTTGCACAACTCATGTAAAAGAGGGGATAGTAAACTGAAAATAGTTGGCTTACACTCGCCACGTCACAAAATTACAATTCAAGTCTCAAACATCATACATTAAGAACATCACAACCCTCTAAGGGAAAAAGCCAAAAGTCAAAGTACCAAACTTAGATAAATAAACCACAGGCGGATCGAATCCTAGTAAGAGACTCCACTACTGATCGTCCGGGTAGCGCACGTAGTACCGACTACGCTCCTCGTCGTACTCCCAATCCAGCTCGGTGCCATCACCTGGATAGCTCATAGCTGGACCTGCATCTGGTGTGTGAAGTAACTGTGAGCCACAGAGGACTCAGCAATCCCGTTCCCGGGTAACAGAACTATTTAAGCCTTTAGGTGAGGGAGAGGCTGAAGAAAAGAATAAGTCTGCAGCAGCAACCAGCATCTAGCTTACGTGAGTGAGAGCGAGAAGAGAAGGCCTCGGCGAGAAGTGATCACGAAGTGATCCTAGCTACAAGCTCCACAAACATAACCCCTCCGTGTTCAACTCCCGAATCCCTATTCGGAAATTGACGATCACGGAACACACGCTGGTAGTGTATTAGTAACATTGTGTCAAGTTATCTACAACCGGAATTAACAAGCTCCCATCTTCCACATAACCGCGGGCACGGCTTTCGAAAGTTCAAACCCTGCAGGGGTGTTCCAACTTGACCCATTACAAGCCCACGATCCGCGGAGTCGCAACTCCAAAGTGGGAAGACCCGAGTATCCTCGGAATCCCGTGCTCAAGATATACCGAGCTAAGGTAAGGCTAATCCAGCAAATCCTCCCGGCGTGCCGACACCCTGATAGTAGCCGCGCGTATCTCGTCTCAGGCCACGACCGGATGGGTGATGCTACGGGTTTTTACCAGACCTTGAGTTTCCTCGAGGTGGCCCCGCAGGACCCCCAGTTCGGACCAACACTCATGAGGAGCACTGGCCCGGGGTTGTTGATTAAGAAAAAGGGTTTATAACTCCCTATGCAAGTTTAGTTTGTTATTAGGCAAATAGTACCAATGTTGGGACTTGCTGGAAAAGACTTAGGACTTAGCGGTTTATCGAGGGGGTCCCATACACCCCAACCGTGTTAGGAACGCATAAATCAAGGAACATAATACCGGCTTATACGGATCCTAACGGCATGAGTGGAACAAATCACCAAGCAAAAGGCTTAGCCTTCCACCCTTGCCAATATATAGATGATTTCATTTTAAGCATTTATATAGTGTGATATAACCCAACCAAACTTCAACATGAAGCAAGCATCTTCACTTCACCTGCAACTAGCAACGCTATAAGAAGGGCTGAGCGAAGCGTACTTAGCCAAGCAACGGTTTGCATAGGTAGGTTGGTTAAACATGGCAATTGGTTACAAGTAGGAGGCTGACAAGAAGATCATGGGCATCGAGGCAAAACTATAGATCGAGACTGCTAGCAATAGGCAAAGATAGTAATGTTATCGGGGTTCGGTCGTCTTGCCTGAAGAGAAGTCGTTCGGATCGTAAGAAGGGTCCTCGTGCTCAACCTCGTTGGAAACCTCGTGCTCAACTTCGTACCCGGTCTCAGCTTCCGGCTCTAAACAAAACAATCACACCAAGCACCAATCAACAAGATGCAATGCGCACTCGAAAACATGAATGCATGATGGATGCACTACGGATGCGCACGGAGCACGTAAAACATCACTCAAGAAAAACACCGCAAAACAAGATAACAAGCTGATATTATTAATCTACACAGAAAATCAATCAAGTTTGATATAAGATTCGCTGAAATCGGAGTTACGGGCTAAAAGTTATGCCCGAAACAAGATTTGAGCGAAAGCTGAAATTTACAGCATCATAGCATCTTCGGAGCTCAAAATAATTAAGCTACAGCACCCAAAAAGCATGGCAAAGGACTTGAACACAAACTAGATATATAGTACAGCAACTATGTCCAAGGTGCATCCCCAACGGAGTCACGGATCAATAGCAATGATCTTCGACATATGGAACTTGACAATAAAATTCTGGCAGCAGAATTTTATTGAAACTTTAGAGCAAACGATAAACATGCTGCAGCCACTTAAATGGACATGTGAGGACATGAATGGAAAGACAACAATATATACTACAAGGAACAATCAAGATCCACTCCAAAACTAACATGCTTTGTCCTAGAGCATCACACGAACATGGCATCGGAACGTTACAGATTTCAGACTTAGTGAAAAAAACACTAAGTCCTAAAACAGCAATATCATCATGGCATACAAAAGAGCATGTTTAAGTCACCTCGAAACTAATCATGGCAAGGGGTAAGCACCTCATCAAAGTGCACATGAAGGTGATCCCGAAACACACAAGCATGCTTCATAGAGGTGAACACAACGATTGCAACGAGCTCAACAAGGTGGCATTTCATAACAAGTGAAACAACATCACATGAACATGGCACTTTGCAACAATGATAACAAGGCAATAATAAATCTACCATGCAACCTATCACAAGCAACACGTAGTTCGTGGCAAGACGAACACGTGGACATGTCATTTGCATCATTCGGACAAACGAGCTAAAAGATATCACATGGCAAAGGTGGCATAAAAATAACACATAGCAGAAGTTTATATCATGATGCACTCTTGCAATAGCAAAACAAGCACCTAGACGATCTCTAACATGCATGACTACAACAGATAAAACGTAGAGCACAACTCCACGAACGTCTGGACATATTATACGCGCAAAACGGAGCATCAGGCAAAAAGTTATGCACGGTCAAACATAGCATCTCAGAACAGTTAACAGGGACTTAGAAGAATTAGGAGCAACCTTCTCAGATCTGATTTGAGGAAAAAAAACAACAGCCCGGGCAGATCTGGCCCGATCCGGCCCAGGTGAAGCAGGCGGCTGGGCTTCGGTGCGGCGGCCCGTGGGAGGAGGAGCGGCGGCCTGCGAAGGAGGGAGCGCGCGGGAGGCGGCCTTCGGGCCAGGAGGCTACGCGGCCCAGGCGCGCTGGAGGGAGGCGGGATGGCCGGTGCGGGAGGTGAGGCCCGCGAGGAGGCGAGGCGGCGCGCTGGCTGCGGCCCACTGGCGCGTGGCCCGCGAAGGGGAGGCGGCGCCCGCGCGGATCTGGGCCTCGGGCGACGCTGCGCAGGCCCGCGGGAGCTAGCGGCTTACGGTGGCGAGGAAGCTGGCGCGGTGGAGACCTGGGCCCTTCGGGCCCCGATGGAGATGGCGACGAAGCGGCGGATTGACGCGGTCGGCTGCGGCGATGGAGTAGATGGGCCCAGCCGTGGCGAGGCTTCAGGCGAAGTGGTCCTGGGCTCCCATCGAGGGGAGCCTCCAGATCGGATCGGTGCGGTCGGTGACGAAGCCTGGCTGGAGCGAAGGAACCGGCGCAGTGGCCTGGGCCGATGCGTCGATCTGGCGCGAGGGAGCGCTGCGGCGTTGACCTGCGTCGAGGAAACTGGATCCCAGCGGCGGCTGGCGCTGGCTCGATGGATCCCTCGGGATCCGGGAAGAATTTTTGGAAGGAGTTGCCAAGTGGCTGGGGAAGAATGGTGGATCCAGAATTTTAGGGGAAGGAGGGGGAAGAAGCTAGGGGACATGCCAAAATAGACTAGGGTCTATTATATAGCAGTTTTGCTAGGGTTTGGAGATTTGGGGTGTTTAGGAGCCCTCCGATCGCGATCCGACGGATCCGATCGCGGGGATAGATTTAAAAGGCCTAGAAGGAGATAAAAGAATGCAGTAGGGGTGTTTCCGGGACACGAAGTGAAGGCACTTTGGACCCACATGGACAACGGATGGAAAAGCCAACGGAGTCCAAACGAGACGAGATTTGAGAGGCGGGTTGCACACAACAAAACAACAACACAGACAACAACCTCGCGGCACACCGGTAACGTTAAACGCCCGAACAACAAAGTAGGCCTACGGGACGTCACGGACACGTGAGGGAGCTCCGGAACGCGAAACGGACAACGGGAAGGGACACGCGGAACCGGATGCAACCGACAACACAAATGCAATGCGATGCACATGTCTACATGATATGAATGAATGCCACACACTCACACAACAAAACGACGAAAACCCGAAAGACAAAGAACCCGGAACGGAAATAGATGAAGCCGGAGATATATTATACCCAAAAGGGAAAGTATTACATCCGGGGCATTACAATCCCTTAGGGGATATCATCCAAAATAGAGAAGCCACAGGTCGGGTAGCCAAGTGGGCCATTGAGCTTGGGCCACATGGTTTAAAATATGTGCCTCGCACGGCCATCAAGTCACAAGCGCTCGTGGATTTTATCAATGACTGGACAGAGCTGCAAACGCCTGAGGAAAAGTCGGATAACACATATTGGACTATTCACTTTGATGGTGCTAGGCAGTTAGAAGGATTGAGGGCAGGAGTTGTCTTAACTTCCCCGCGAGGTGATAAATTTTCTTATGTTCTCCGGTTAATGTTCCCTTGTACTCATAATGCAGGTGAGTATGAGGCCTTGCTCCATGGTCTTCAGATGGCCAAGGAGATAAACTTAAGCTGGGTGATATGCTTTGGCAATTTAGATCTGGTAGGCCAGCAGGTTTCTCGCACTTGGGATTCCAAGGATCCACTCATGGCGGCTTATCGACGAGAGGTTGATGCTATTGCGGGTCACTTCAAGGGTTACCAAGTTGAGCACATTGATCGAAGGAAGAACAAGGTGGCTGATGCCTTAAGCCGGTTAGGATCTCAGCGTAAGACTGTGACGCCCCCGATTTGTCCGTACACTAATCATGCACGCAAATGTGTACGACCAAGATCAGGGACTCACTGGAAGATATCACAACATAACTCTAGACATAAATTAAAATAATACAAGCTTTATATTACAAGCCAGGGGCCTCGAGGGCTCGAATACAAAAGCTCGGAAACACAAGAGTCAGCGGAAGCAATAATATCTTAGTACAGACATAAGTTAAGCAAGGTTGCCTTAAGAAGGCTAGCACAAAAGTAACAACGGTCGAAGAGGCAAGGCCTCCTGCCTGGGACCTCCTAACTACTCCTCGAAGCCGAACTCCATGTAGAAACATCATCGGGATCCTCTGACTCCAGGACTCCACCACCTAGTTTCATCATCTGAGAAGAAAGGAAGAAAGGGGGAAAAGGGGGAGCAAAGCAACCGTGAGTACTCATCCAAAGTACTCACAAGCAAGGATCTACACTACATATGCAATGATATCTGTGTAAAGGGATAATATATGTGGGTTAAACTACAGAATGCCGGAATAAGAGGGGGATAGCTAATCCGATTGAAGACTACGCTTCTAGTAACCTCCATCTTGCAGCAGTAGAAATGAGAAGAGGGTAAGTAACAAGCATCCTCGCTTCTCGCAGCCTCCGTCTTGCAGCAGTAGAATAGAATAGATGGTAAGTTCACCAAGTAACAACGTATAGCATAATCCTACTCGGCGATCCTCCCGCACATCACCCTGTGAGAGAGCAACCACCGAGTTATCTCTGGCACTTGTAAGGGTGTGTTTTATTAAGTATCCGGTTCTAGTTGTCATGAGGTCGGAATACAACTCCGGGTCGTCCTTTTACTGAGGGACACGGCTATTCGAATAGATTAACTTCCCTGCAGGGGTGCACCACATAACCCAGCACGCTTGATCCCATTTGGCCGGACACACTTTCCAGGGTCATGCCCGGCCTCGGAAGATCAACACGTCGCAACCCTACCTAAGCACATCAGAGAGGTCGGGATGCCGGTCTAAGTCCTAGGCGCGCAGGGGTCCGGGCCCATCGCCCAACGCACACCTGCAGGTTGCGTACGCGGCCGGTGAGCAGACCTAGCAACCTCCATTACTAAGGAAGTTGCGTTACGCGGTCCAACCCGGCGCGCGCCGCTCAATCACTGACGTCAAGAAGGCTTCGGCTGATACCACGACGTCGAGAGCCCATAACTATTCCCACGCAGCTGGTTAGTGCGTATAGACCAAATGGCCAGACTCAGATCAAATATCCAAACTCGCTAAGCGTGTTATTATGAAAATCACCGCGGACAACGACTAGGGCCAGGCCACCTCTCCACTGGGTGTCTCAACCTGCCCTATCGCTCCGCCACAAAGATCCACTAGGGGGGCCGTCAGGAACTCAGGCCCATCACTACCTAGATGGAGCCACCTGTCCTTTCAGCCCCCACATCGAATCACTTGCGGGTACTCAAAGAGCCGACCCGACTTTAGTCACATCATGTGTCATGTAAAGTGTGTGTAGTATATACCCGTGATCACACCCAAGTGATCACGGCCCGATAGAATAGCAGGGCAGACGGACAAGGGTGTAGGGCCACTGATGGAGTACTAGCATCCTATACTAAGCATTAGGATGGCAGGTAAAGTATCAACAGTTGTAGCAACAATGACAGGCTATGCAGCAGAATAGGAGTAACCGAACAGTAACATGCTACACTACTCTAATGCAAGCAGTAGAGAGAAGAATAGGCGATATCTGGTGATCAAAGGGGGGGCTTGCCTGGAAGCCCTGCAGACGAAAGGAATCTTCGGAAGCGTAGCCGTAGTCGAACACCGAAGCATCAATGGTCTCGGGGTCTATCACAGTATCGGAGTCTACCGAAAATAAGCAACGAAGGGGAAACAAATAAATAACAGAGCAAACAATAGCATCACAAGGCATAACATGGCAAAGGCGGTGCTACGTGTGACCTAACGCGGTGCTCGGTGATACAGGCGAAGAGGAATAACATCCGGGAAAGTATTCCCGGTGTTAGGCATTTTCGGGCAGATGAAACGGAGGGGAAAGTTGCATGTTCGGTATGATAGAGATGTGTGGCGGACGAACGGACCGCGTATTTGGATTCGTCTCGTCGTTCTGAGCAACTTTCATATATAAAACTTTTTCATCCGAGTTACGGATTATTTTATATGATTTTCTAAAGTTTATAACATTTTCTAGAATTAATTATTTATTTAAATCTAACATTATCCAGAATAGTGATTGATGACGTCATCATGACTGCACCATGATGTCAGCAGGTCAACTGACCTGTTGACCAGTCAAACCTGACAGGTGGAACCCACCTGTCATAGACTAGACTAATTAACAGAAGATAATATTAATTAATTCACCTAATTATCTAGTGGACCCCACTGTCATTGACTGCTTAGCAGTTAACCAAATTAATTTGTTTAACTAAACCTTTTAATTAAGTTAACAAATTAATTTATTATTAATTATTTTTATATCTATTTTTTTAACTTCTTTTTTTTAACAGGGGGCCGGGCCAATGGGTTTGGGTAGCGGGGTTAGTTCCCCAAACTAACCCGTTAAGTCCAATAGAGGAGGCACAGCCGCCGGCTGCCATGCCCGAGCCGCGGCCGAAGGCAGAGGCAGCGCGGTGCTGGCCGGCGTGGAGGGGAGGTGGCCGGCGGCGAGCCCGTCCCCAGGCGCGTGCAGGGGGGTTCGGGACGCGGGCGGCGACGCTAGGCGGGCGACGGCGCTAGGGACGCAGCCACGGTGCGGCCAGATGCGGCCAAGGTGCGCAGGCGACGCCATGGGCTCGCGGAGGTGGAGCTCCGGCCGTGGCGGACGGCAACGCGACGGCGGCATTGAGCTCGAGTAAGGACACGGCGGCAGCGGCTCCAGCGGCGCGGGCACGCGGGGTCGGCGGGAGGCGCTGCGGCGGGTGCAAGGGGGTGGCCCGAGTGGAGCAGCAGCGCCGCCGGCGAGCAGCAGAGCAGCGCGGCAGTAGCAACAACGAGGCCACGGGCGTGGCGCGTGCGCAAGCAGGCAGCATAGGGACGCGGCCAAGGGCGCGCGGTGAGGGAGCCGAGCTCCTGTCCATGGCGGTCGATTCATAGAGTGACACGACGACGCTACGACGGTGGACCCGATGGGGAAAATGGGGGCGGGAAGTTACTAGGAGCTCACAGAGGCCCTATAGATGTGCACCGCGGGCTCGGGGAGGCTTCGATGAGGCCGAATCGAAGACCGAGAGTGGCGGGGCGGGGTTGAAGATGACCTTGATCCGGTTGGTGTAGGGGCTCCCAGCTTGATCTGGTGGTCGAGGGAGACGAAGCAGATGATGGAGGAGCTTTTGGACACAGCGGTTGGGGCGGGTTGACGGTCACCGCGGTGGAGTCCGACGAACGGCAATGAAGATGCTCGGGATGCTAGGGGAGAAAGGAGCGGCGCGAGGGAGAGGGGAACTGGGGGCGCTAGGGTTCAGGGGGGTCGCGGGGAGGCTCTTATCCGCCCGGAGGAGATGATTGGGGGCGCGGGATGCTCTGCACGTGGCCATCGGAGACGTGTGCGGCCATGGCGTGCTCGGCCTCGAGCAGTGGCGGGAGGTGGAGGAAAGGCCGGGGCGGTGAGTTGGGCCTGGTACAGTACGCGCTGGGCCGCGGTGCACTGTGGCACTAGGCCCAGTGGCACAGTAGATGTTAGGTGTTTTTTTTTCTTCTTTTCTTCTTTTCTTAAATTTTCTTTTACTTCTTATCTGTTTTATTTTATTCTCAATCAAAATGCAAAAGTGACATCTAAAATAGTGTTACAATTTATGCCACTGTCCCAAACAGTTTAGCACTGAAATAAAATAATTTTGGAATTGTCTATTATTTTAAAAGCATTTGAATAACTTTTTTACCACTTTTATTTATTTATTATAGCGCATTTAAACTATTTATAAAAGTGTGGTTTCTCCACCAATATTACATATGATTTGTTTGTTACTTTTAGAACATTTTAGTTTTGACGTTTGAAAACTATTATTATTTGCTTCATTTTTAATTTGGATTCGAACCGGTTTCGAACTAACACGAGATTATCAACAGTAATTGTGGTGACGTGTCGTCATTAGTAGAGGTTACTGTAGCTTAACTATCCGGGCATCACAATTCTCCTCCACTACAAGAAATCTCGTCCCGAGATTTAAGAGGGGAGGTAAGGGGGAAGGGATTTGGTCGCGAAATTCTAACGATTCTTCTCGGTCTTATTGGCTCTCCTCGAAGAGGTCGATCCATTACATTGATGTCTTCATTTCTCTACTTCAGGTCATCATGATGAAGTCGGCATCCTTTCTTCTTCGGGACCTTCATCGTCCTACGAAAGCGACCATGGGGAAAACTTTGGAGGAACGTATCTCCATGAAGTATGTGCATCTGACAGTGAATTCAGAAAGTGATACACGAAGTACCCTACGTGTAGTATTTCAGCGAATCAATGGTACCAAGTTTCAAATGGGTAGGCAGTCATTCGATGCCTAACCAGAAGCTGGAATGGGGTCTTGATCAACGAGAATAATATGGTGTTTGATACCATGATGAAACATGATAGAATTTAGCTCGTGAATCACACACGAAGCCAAGTGCAACGAATACATTAGAATTAGGGTTGTTCAGGAGAGTCAGGTTTCGATCCCGTGGACCTGGGGGTTATGGGCCCACCATGTGGGTTAAAAGTAGGAAGGGTCGTGACGTCTTCACGATCATGTAAGCAAGGCATGTCAGAGGCCTATCAGTTATGTCGGCAACAATGTCGGTACTAAGGACGGGGAACGAAGAGAACCATTTTCCCGTTCGTTGTAACGAGGCGGGCCAATAGGCAAGGTTCTCATCCATCGGTGGTTTCCGGAATGTTATCAACGATAGAATCAAGGTCTTATTGACAGAGTTGTACACCAAGGTGTTTACATAAGCAGAAAAATATTACTGCTTAGATTATATGTAGATCAAAGAAAGGTTAAACAAACAAATGAAAGGGAAAATTGTGATTACACACAATTAATAGGAGTATATCCTTCCCATGGACAAGCAGAACATGGCATACAGGTTAGGAGAGTAAGTACCCAACCATTCAGATAAAGAGGTAGGGGTTAATCAAGATGTTACCCATACAACGATGTTTGGATAACCGACCAAGAAACATTTAGCATCGCGCCTCCAATGTTCTTGTTGATGAGCAGGGTATCATAGTCATGCTTCGATGTAGCAATGATATGGTGTTTCAATCAAGGGACAGACCTTGGATACACAAATGATCCATCAGAAGCAACTTATAGAATAAGTGATACAATCATCTCCTAGAACAATGGCTATCCTTGCAAAAGAAATTATAATGATGGGTCCTCCTGCCAGGGGTGCTGGGCATGACATCATATTATCGGGTCATCAAAGGACCAACATTATAACTCCAGGAAAGTTGTCCCAACCATCATATCTGACTGAGATTCAGATCCGATTGGTGTCATGATACCCCAGACTCGGGATGTTCGAGAAGAAAAGGTGCAACACAAATCGACGAAACGACCTTGCAAGATTCTCGGGAAATGAACTATGGGAGCGGGTTCCCAAAACAATAGTTCATCATTAAACAAAGGAGAGGATGAGGAGGTGGCTGATGGGTCGAGCGATAATTCATCGAGAATTCCAAATGGATGGATTTCCACAATAATGTGAACAAGAATATGACACTTGTTAATTCAAAGGATATCATGTTGTATGCTTGAGGAAAACATACGCCATTAATTATTAGTTGAAACTTGAAAGGTGTGCCCGAAATATGACCTTAGGCAGCAAGATCAATGTTAGAGTGACGATTCTATAACCAACAGTCTAAGAATGAACTATCGATCGCTAACTTCATAGCAATAGGGTTGCTAGAAGTATAGAACTCAAACAACATCGTTAGTATATTGGTATCCCGGTTAAAAACAACACGGGGACCAAGGAAGAATGGTGATGGTGAGAAGTATCATCATATCGAGATTCTCTAAGAGGTGAAGCAATCCCCACCACATTCTCGACATAAAAGACAGTAATACTTCAATGCAGAACACAACATTAGCTGGAGAGCAAGTCGTATTCATAATGTGGACAAGTTCGCGATGAAAGGAAGTCAAGGGTGTTGTCGATGATAATAAAAATCAACGAGGGCAAGGAGAGTATTTCTCACCATGAACATAGTTGACATCTCGGAAGAAGTCAAAGTGTGGAAGGTAATCACGACACATTTGTCGGGAGGTTTCAAGAGGATGCAATCGAAGATCGGCTGCGTCAAGCAAGGGAATGACGAAGTGGCAAGTTATTGGATCAATATAAAAGATGCAAGCTCGGAATCAAAGTTGCCTTACTGAACAAGCAACCAGATGTTGAAAGCTCGACGTGAGTTGTGCTCAATCTCTGAAGAATTCATGGACCAAAGAAGGACGAGGTAGCACAGTCAAGGATAGCTAGACAAGGGATGTACCCGATAGTCTAGGAATAAACCAGATTGAGTTTAAATTTTTCCCGGTAACATCTACCAGGGGTGTTGAATTTTTTGAGCGGAATTGATTTACTAAACGGTGTCCTCGGTTGACGGCAACCTAGAACCCGTAGAGTGATTACGACAAGCCAAGGTATTACTTCATCAAAAGTTCAAAAGGTGTAGTGCAAAGTCATGATATCCTCAAGATATCAGAGGGTAAAACTCGAAGGCAGAACACGATAGGAGTTGAACTAGGTCATTGACCTACGACAGTAGATGCTTAACCTTGTCAAAAATTGACGAGGTCTGGAATGGACTTATTCCAGATATATTGAATAAGGACAGCATGGTGGGAACCATAACTGCAAGGGAACAAATTTATTGACACCGAAAGAATTATTTAGATGTAGAATTATTTTGCAAGAAGCTCCCGAGACGGTCTACATCGTTTCCATGGGCATGAACAAAAGCTCAAGGTCTACTCCCACTTATTTAATGCATATCATTTCATCCACCTCTCACTTTAATAAAACTGTAGTGTTGGAATTTTTAACGGGTAGAACACCGAAAGGGTATGACTTGTGAAAACTTTCGGGTTCTCACGAATTAGGGGAAGGCATAGGTTCAACCCATCGGGCATCTTAGTAACATATACCACAAGTTTCAAAAGTAAATACACCAGCTCGAAAGCAGAGCATGGTTGGCCAAGTAGAGGATACAATTTACCAAAGGCATTATGTATCAGGGGAAGAACTCACAAGGTGATTGAATATGAAGGACATTGTCGGATAACAATCCAACAACGGATCAAGCGATCCACAACGGAGCTGATGTGGGTATCCGTACTCACTCAGAGGAAGAAAGAATGCAAAGGTATCAGACTCAAGAACCACTTGATTTGTTTGATGCTTAAATAGAAGGAAATTATGGTTTTCAATACGAAGGATCAGAAGCAAACGCTCTGATCAAGGATGTTTAAGTTGAAAACACTAAGTCGAACAATCAATAAAGGTTTGAATTGTCGAGAACCAACTCATGTCCGGAATGACGTCTGAGCCGAAAAGATACTTTTAAAACGGATAACCTGATGACTGCGTGCATATGCACACATTGAAACAATAGGCTCAAAATGGCTAAGACAAGGAATGTTAATGACGACTACTAGTCATATGGAATTAACCATAATTCAAGCAAGCAAGAATTTCAAGTTTAACAGGCTGCAGAGGATTTTCGAAACATCGAAAAGTATTCCGAAGAATCTTGGGAGACATATGAACAATCGAGGAGAACGGGTCCTCGATAAATGTGAGGAAATAACCGTAAGGGTTTTTTTTTGTGAAATAAAACTGCAAGACAGTAAACTCAAAGGATTCTTGGGACAACGTAGATATTTCGAGGCATCTTGTAAGAATAAGAGCGGCGAGGAATGATCATGAGAATGACAAGTGCATGCAGATATCCATATGGATATATCGGTGGCAGTGAATCGCAAAGGCAATGAGCACAAGGGTCTCGGGAAAATATCGAGGGATATCCTCAGAATCTTTTGACGAAGTAGGTGATCTTCCGAAATGAGGGCTCTCCGGGAGAATTAGTTACGAGAACCTAGATTCAGAGTTAGTAAAATCTTTTAATCCGAATAGAAGAGAGATCAGAGTCCCAGAGTATAGACAAGGAGTAAATGATCCTGATACCACCCATTGGTGTTGTGGGCCCGTAAGCCACACAACAAGTTAGTAAATTTGTTTTTCAAATACTAGACTCAACTTCGGCCAAGGAGTTGGAAAGGGGGATTCCTACAGGCAGTCGGCTCTGATACCAACTTGTGACGCCCCCGATTTGTCCGTACACTAATCATGCACGCAAATGTGTACGACCAAGATCAGGGACTCACTGGAAGATATCACAACATAACTCTAGACATAAATTAAAATAATACAAGCTTTATATTACAAGCCAGGGGCCTCGAGGGCTCGAATACAAAAGCTCGGAAACACAAGAGTCAGCGGAAGCAATAATATCTGAGTACAGACATAAGTTAAGCAAGGTTGCCTTAAGAAGGCTAGCACAAAAGTAACAACGATCGAAGAGGCAAGGCCTCCTGCCTGGGACCTCCTAACTACTCCTCGAAGCCGAACTCCACGTAGAAACATCATCGGGATCCTCTGACTCCAGGACTCCACCACCTAGTTGCATCATCCGAGAAGAAAGGAAGAAAGGGGGAAAAGGGGGAGCAAAGCAACCGTGAGTACTCATCCAAAGTACTCACAAGCAAGGATCTACACTACATATGCAATGATATCTGTGTAAAGGGATAATATATGTGGGTTAAACTACAGAATGCCAGAATAAGAGGGGGATAGCTAATCCGATTGAAGACTACGCTTCTAGTAACCTCCAACTTGCAGCAGTAGAAGAGAGAAGAGGGTAAGTAACAAGCATCCTCGCTTCTCGCAGCCTCCGTCTTGCAGTAGTAGAATAGAATAGATGGTAAGTTCACCAAGTAACAACGTATAGCATAATCCTACTCGGCGATCCTCCCGCACATCACCCTGTGAGAGAGCAACCACCGAGTTATCTCTCGCACTTGTAAGGGTGTGTTTTATTAAGTATCCGGTTCTAGTTGTCATGAGGTCGGAATACAACTCCGGGTCGTCCTTTTACCGAGGGACACGGCTATTCGAATAGATTAACTTCCCTGCAGGGGTGCACCACATAACCCAGCACGCTTGATCCCATTTGGCCGGACACACTTTCCAGGGTCATGCCCGGCCTCGGAAGATCAACACGTCGTAGCCCTACCTAAGCACATCAGAGAGGTCAGGACGCCGGTCTAAGTCCTAGGCGCGCAAGGGTCCGGGCCCATCGCCCAACGCACACCTGCACGTTGCGTACGCGGCCGGTGAGCAGACCTAGCAACCTCCATTACTAAGGAAGTTGCGTTACGCGGTCCAACCCGGCGCGCGCCGCTCAATCACTGACGTCAAGAAGGCTTCGGCTGATACCACGACGTCGAGAGTCCATAACTATTCCCACGCAGCTGGTTAGTGCGTATAGACCAAATGGCCAGACTCATATCAAATATCCAAACTCGCTAAGCGTGTTATCATGAAAATCACCGCGGACAACGACTAGGGCCAGGCCACCTCTCCACTGGGTGTCTCAACCTGCCCTGTCGCTCCGCCACAAAGATCCACTCGGGGGGCCGTCAGGAACTCAGGCCCATCACTACCTGGATGGAGCCACCTGTCCTTTCAGCCCCCACATCGAATCACTTGCGGGTACTCAAAGAGCCGACCCGACTTTAGTCACATCATGTGTCATGTAAAGTGTGTGTAGTATATACCCGTGATCACACCCAAGTGATCACGGCCCGATAGAATAGCAGGGCAGACGGACAAGGGTGTAGGGCCACTGATGGAGTACTAGCATCCTATACTAAGCATTAGGATGGCAGGTAAAGTATCAACAGTTGTAGCAACAATGACAGGCTATGCAGCAGAATAGGAGTAACCGAACAGTAACATGCTACACTACTCTAATGCAAGCAGTAGAGAGAAGAATAGGCGATATCTGGTGATCAAAGGGGGGGCTTGCCTGGAAGCCCTGCAGACGAAAGGAATCTTCGGAAGCGTAGCCGTAGTCGAACACCGAAGCATCAATGGTCTCGGGGTCTATCACAGTATCGGAGTCTACCGAAAATAAGCAACGAAGGGGAAACAAATAAATAACAGAGCAAACAATAGCATCACAAAGCATAACATGGCAAAGGCGGTGCTACGTGTGACCTAACGCGGTGCTCGGTGATACAGGCGAAGAGGAATAACATCCGGGAAAGTATTCCCGGTGTTAGGCATTTTCGGGCAGATGAAACGGAGGGGAAAGTTGCATGTTCGGTATGATAGAGATGTGTGGCGGACGAACGGACAGCGTATTCGGATTCGTCTCGTCGTTCTGAGCAACTTTCATATATAAAACTTTTTCATCCGAGTTACGGATTATTTTATATGATTTTCTAAAGTTTATAACATTTTCTAGAATTAATTATTTATTTAAATCTAACATTATCCAGAATAGTGATTGATGACGTCATCATGATTGCACCATGATGTCAGCAGGTCAACTGACCTGTTGACCAGTCAAACCTGACAGGTGGAACCCACCTGTCATAGACTAGACTAATTAACAGAAGATAATATTAATTAATTCACCTAATTATCTAGTGGACCCCACTGTCATTGACTGCTTAGCAGTTAACCAAATTAATTTGTTTAACTAAACCTTTTAATTAAGTTAACAAATTAATTTATTATTAATTATTTTTATATCTATTTTTTTAACTTCTTTTTTTTAATAGGGGGCCGGGCCAATGGGTTTGGGTAACGGGGTTAGTTCCCCAAACTAACCCGTTAAGTCCAATAGAGGAGGCACAGCCGCCGGCTGCCATGCCCGAGCCGCGGCCGAAGGCAGAGGCAGCGCGGTGCTGGCCGGAGTGGAGGGGAGGTGGCCGGCGGCGATCCCGTCCCCAGGCGCGGGCAGGGGGGTTCGGGACGCGGCCGGCGCGCGGCTAGCGCGGGCGGCGACGCTAGGCGGGCGACGGCGCTAGGGACGCAGCCACGGCGTGGCCAGATGCGGCCAAGGTGTGCGGGCGACGCCATGGGCTCGCGGAGGTGGAGCTCCGGTCGTGGCGGACGGCAGCGCGACGGCGGCGTTGAGCTCGAGTAAGGACACGGCGGCAGCGGCTGCAGCGGCGCGGGCAGGCGGGGTCGGCGGGAGGCGCTACGACGGGTGCAAGGGGGTGGCCCGAGCGGAGCAGCAGCGCCGCCAGCGAGCAGCAGAGCAGCGCGACAGTAGCAACAACGAGGCCACGGGCGTGGCGCGTGCGCAAGCAGGCAGCATAGGGATGCGGCCAAGGGCGCGCGGTGAGGGAGCCGAGCTCCTGTCCATGGCGGTCGATTCATAGAGTGACACGACGACGCTACGACGGTGGACCCGATGGGGAAAATGGGGGCGGGAAGTTACTAGGAGCTCACAGAGGCCCTGTAGATGTGCACCGCGGGCTCGGGGAGGCTTCGATGAGGCCGAATCGAAGACCGCGAGTGGCGGGGCGGGGGTTGAAGATGACCTTGATCCGGTTGGTGTAGGGGCTCCCAGCTTGATCTGGTGGTCGAGGGAGACGAAGCAGATGATGGAGGAGCTTCTGGACACAGCGGTTGGGGCGGGGTTGACGGTCACCGCGGTGGAGTCCGACGAACGGCGATGAAGATGCTCGGGATGTTGGGGGAGAGAGGAGCGGCGCGAGGGAGAGGGGAACTGGGGGCGCTAGGGTTCAGGGGGGTCGCGGGGAGGCTCTTATCCGCCCGGAGGAGATGATGGGGGGCGCGGGATGCTCTGCACGTGGCCATCGGAGACGTGTGCGGCCATGGCGTGCTCGGCCTCGAGCAGTGGCGGGAGGTGGAGGAAGGGCCGGGGCGGTGAGTTGGGCCTGGTACAGTACGCGCTGGGCCGCGGTGCACTGTGGCACTAGGCCCAGTGGCACAGTAGGTGTAAGGTGTTTTTTTTTCTTCTTTTCTTCTTTTCTTAAATTTTCTTTTACTTCTTATCTGTTTTATTTTAGTCTCAATCAAAATGCAAAAGTGACATCTAAAATAGTGTTACAATTTATGCCACTGTCCCAAACAGTTTAGCACTGAAATAAAATAATTTTGGAATTGTCTATTATTTTAAAAGCATTTGAATAACTTTTTTTGCCACTTTTATTTATTTATTATAGCGCATTTAAACTATTTATAAAAGTGTGGTTTCTCCACCAATATTACATATGATTTGTTTGTCACTTTTAGAACATTTTAGTTTTGACGTTTGAAAACTATTATTATTTGCTTCATTTTGAATTTGGATTCGAACCGGTTTCGAACTAACACGAGATTATCAACAGTAATTGTGGTGATGTGTCGTCATTAGTAGAGGTTACTGTAGCTTAACTATCCGGGCATCACAAAGACGATGCCGCCCAACACGTTTTTGGATGTTTTGGTTAACCCTTTTGTCAAGTTGCCCACTGAGGAGGATCTTGCTGTTCCTGACCCGGAGGCATAATTGGTGGCGGCTCTTCATGTTATTCCTGACTGGATGGTTCCATATTTGGCTTACATGACCCAGGGTGAGTTGCCTGAAGACGAGATTTTCACCAGACAAATAACCCGGCGGTCTAAGTCAATGACAATTGTCAATGGGGAATTGCATCATCGCAGTGTTACATGGGCGTTTCAATGTTGTGTTTCTCCTGAAGAAGGCCGTGAGATCCTACGAGAGATCCACGAAGGAGATTGTGGTCATCATGCCGGTTCTAAATCTCTTGTGCCCAAGGCTTTTTGTCATGGGTTCTATGTAAGGCCCAGGATGGAGCTATATCTCCTACGTGTCGAGGCACGACTTAGAGACATAACCTCATGCTGGAATGATCGCAAGTCTGGTATCTTTGCACAACTCATGTAAAAGATGGGGATGGAAAACATAAAAATAGTTGGCTTACACTCGCCACGTCACACAAATACATTACATGTCTCAGCCATCATACAATAAAACATCACAGCCCTCTATGGGTAAAATCCAAATGGCAAGATACCAAACATAATTTAAATCCACAGGTCGGATCGAATCCTAGTAGAAGTCTCCACTACTGATCATCAGGATAACGAACATAGTATCGACTACGCTCCTCGTCGTACTCCTAGTCTAGCTCGGTGCCATCACCTGGATAGCTCACCACTGGACCTGCATCTGGTGTGGTGAAGTAACTGTGAGCCACAGAGGACTCAGCAATCCCGTTCCCGGGTAACAAGACTATTTAAGCCTTGGGAGAGGATAAGGCTGAAGAAAAGAATAAGTGTCTGCAGCAGCGACTAGCAACTAGCTTACGTGAGAGAGTGCGAGAAGAGAAGGCCTCGGTCGAGAGATGATCACGAAGTGATCCTAGCTACAACACGTCAACCATAACCCCACCGTGTTCAACTCCCGAATCCCTATTCGGAAATTGACAGTCACGGAACACACGCTGGTAGTGTATTAGAACAATGTGTTAAGTTATCTACAACCGGATATTAACAAGCTCCCATCTGCCACATAACCGCGGGCACGGCTTTCGAAAGTTCATAACCCTGCAGGGGTGTTCCAACTTGACCCATTACAAGCCCACGATCCACGGAGTCGCAACTCCAAAGTGGGAAGACCCGAGTATTCTCGGAATCCTACTCCGAACTAAGGTAAGGCTAATCCAGCAAATCCTCCCGGCGTGTCGACACCCTGATAGTAGCCGCGCGTATCTAAGTCTCAGGACACGACCGGATGGGTGATGCTACGGGTTTTTACCAGACCTCGAGTTTCCTTGAGGTGGCCCCGCAGGACCCCAGTTCGGACCAACACTCATGTGGAGCACTGGCCCGGGGTTGTTGATTAAAGAAAAAAAAGGGTTTATAACTCCCTATGCAAGTTTAATTTGTTATTAGGCAAATAGTACCAATGTTGGGACTTGCTGGAAAAGACTTAGCACTTAGCGGTTTATCGAGGGGGTCCCATACACCCCAACCGTGTTAGGAACGCATAATCAAGGAACATAACACCGGTTTATACGGTTCCTAACGGCATAAGTGGAACAAATCACCAAGCAAAAGGCTTAGCCTTCCACCCTTGCCAATATATAGATGATTTCATTTTAAGCATTTTATATAGTGTGATATAACCCAACAAAACTTCAACATGAAGCAAGCATCTTCGATCTTCACCTGCAACTAGCAATGCTATAAGAAGGGCTGAGCGAAGCGTACTTAGCCAAGCAACGGTTTGCATAGGTAGGGTGGTTAAACATGGTAATGGTAACAAGTAGGAGGCTGACAGGAAAGACATGGGCATCGAGGCAAAACTATAGAGCGGAACTACTAGCAATAGGCAAAGATAGTAATGTTATCGGGGTTCGGTCATCTTGCCTGAAGTGAAGTCGTTCGGACCGTAAGATGGGTCCTCGTGCTCAACCTCGTTGGTAACCTCGTGCTCGTACTCGTACTCGGTCTCAACTTCCGGCTCTAAACAAAACAATCACACAAGGCACGAATCAACAAGATGCAATGCGCACACAAAAATGATGGATGCATGATGGATGCACTAAGGAAGCACACGGAGCACGGAAAAAAATAGCACTGAAGCAAAACACCTCAAAACATGAAAACAATATGAGATTATGAATCTACATAGAAAATCAATCAAGTTTCATATAAGACTCGCTGCAATCGGAGCTACGGGCTAAAAGTTATGCCCGAAACAAGAAACGAGTGAAAGCTGAAAATTACAGCAACATAGCAACTTCGGAGCACAAAATAATTAAGCTACAGCATTAAAACAACATGGCAAAGAGCTTGAACATCAACTATACATATCCTACAGCTAATAAGTCCAAAGGTGCACCCCCAAAGGAGCCACAGATCAATAGCAATAAGCTTGGACATATTGAACTTGACAATAAAATTCTGGCAGCAGAGTTTTATTGAAACTTTGGAGCAAAAGATAAACATGCTACAGCCACTTAAATAAGCATGTGAGAACATGAATGGAAAGCCAACAATATATACTACAAGGAACAATCAAGATCCACCCCGAAACTATCATGGTTTGTCCTAGAGCAGCAAGCAAACATGGCATCGGAACGTTACAGATTTCAGACTTGGTGAAAATCCACTAAGTGTTAAAACAGCAGTTTCAACATGGCATCTAAAAGAGCAAGTTTAAGTCACCTCTAAACTAAACATGGCAAGTGGTAAGCACCACATCAAAGTACACATGATGGTGATTCCGAAACATACAAGCATGCATCATGGAGATAAACATAACGATAGCAACGAGCTCAACAAGATGGCATTTCATAACAAGTGAAACAACATCACAGCCACATGGCACTTTGCAACGAAGATATACATGGCAAGAATAAATCTATCATGCAACCTAACACAAGCAACATGTAGAGCATGGCAAGACGAACACGTGGACATGTCATTTGCATCATTCGGATAAACGAGCTAAAAGATATCACATAGCAAAGATGGCATCAAAACTACACATAACAGCAGTTTTATCACGATGCACTCTTGCAACAGAAAAACAAGCGTCTAGATGACCTCTAACATGCATGGCACAAAGAGATAAAACGTAGTGCTAATCACCAAGAACGTCTGGACATGTCATTTGCGCAAAACGGAGCAACACACAAAAAGTTATCGCAGTTCTAAAAATGCATCGGCACACAAAACAACACAGGGACTTAGGGATATTGCAAACAACCTCTCAGATCTGAAGGAAATTGGGCTAGAGCCCACGGATCTGGACCTGGCGAAGAAAGTGGCCCGGAGAAGAAGAGGCCCGCGGTGAAGCGGACGGCGGACTGGGGCCTCGCGGCCCGGCGCTGGAGGCGAAGCGGCCTGCCTTCGGGCGCCTGGAGAGGCCTCGGCCTGGCGGGCGCTGGGGAGCCTGGGCCTCCTGGGCGGCTGGCCCCTGGCGAGCCGAGCGGGCCGACGGAGGGAGGGGGCCCAGGCGGCTGGAGGTGGCCTGGGGCGATGCGGGAGCCGGCCCGCCTGGCGTGGCGGAGAGGGGACCGACGGAGCGGCCTGGGCCTGGCGACGCGGTGGCCCAGCCGGGGCGCGGAGGAGTGGCCTCGCGGG
>LR738714.1:167012462-167150667 GCA_902687465.1 Secale cereale | reverse complement strand
ATATATATATATATATATATATACTAAAAGCAAAGCAAGCGATAGGATAGGCCAAACGGTGTCCGTACCATGTGCGGTATATCCAGACACAAGGAATGGTAAAATTATTTTAATCGTGAAGTCTAGTGGCGGAGCTAGCCAGATATTACTGAGGGGGCAAATAGCCAGATATAACTGTTCTGGAGGGACCAAATACTGTATTTATCTTAATTTATGACATCCTAAACACTGGTTCTTCATAAAATATTCATGGTCATGGCACCTGCAGGCACATAGCTCCGCCGGTGGTCAAGTGTTAACTGCATGAAGCTACCCAAATAAAGGACATGACAGTGTTTAAGCAACACGCACCTGGTGCAAATCCAATCGCCAGACTTCCAGCCTGGGCGGCTGGCACGACCACCGGCCGCGCCGGCTCCCATGCCGCCACCCATGCCACCAACAGCGCCGAAGCCGAAGCCCCTTGAGCGTGACATGTCACCATCAAAGCCACCAGCGCCGCCATTGACGGCAGCTTCCTCCTTGAAGGCAGCACACTTGAAGCAGCTGGAGCGGCTGGCAAAGTTGTGCGCTCCGCAGGTGCAGTACCAGTCACCCGGGCGGACGTCAGAGCCGGCACCAAAACCGGTACCAAAGGAGGAACCACCCCCGCCGCGGCCGCCAAAGTTGGCGTAGTCACCACCAAGCGCACCACCAATGCTGCC
Organism: Secale cereale; assembly: GCA_902687465.1. Classification (NCBI taxonomy): domain Eukaryota; kingdom Viridiplantae; phylum Streptophyta; class Magnoliopsida; order Poales; family Poaceae; genus Secale; species Secale cereale. The sequence goes on along the minus strand of LR738714.1, from coordinate 167,149,963 downwards.
ACGGTCAGCGGCACTGCGTGGCTCGCCGCAGCGCTGGCATAGGTCCCGGCGACTGAAGTTGAGGTGCTGGCACGACCTGCAGTCCCAGTCTCCTGGCTTCCTGTTCATCTTGCCTGCAATGCCAAATGGATAGTCAGATACAAGGTGGTATGATCAAACTGAATAGGAAAAACAACACACTTGAACAGAACCAAAGTTTGATCTAGTGTTTCCGCCCAGTCAAGAAACATAATCCAACCAAAAACATGTGGTAAGGTGTTTGGATACTGGATGGACGGACTGGCAGAAGAAGCTAAATTTACCGAAGAAAGAGCTTGAATGCTGTGCTGCTGAGCTCCAAGATGAGAAGTGTTGTGAGGTGAAATGGTGATGCAGCAAGGTGCGTATGTGCAGTGGTATTTATAGCGCGTTTGGAGGGGATGCTGAAACCAAGGGTGAGCTATCCTTGTGCCTTTGATTCTAGGTGCGCTTTGGCCCGCGAAGAACAAGGGAATCGCGTAAAACTAGAAAGAAGAGGGGAGTTAAAGAAAAGAAAAGAAGAGAAAGCCATTAAAGGGCAAAAGAATTATAAGGAGTTTGAATACCTCCTTTAACCTGCATCTGTGCCTGCCTTGGCAACATCTTTTGAGACATGGGGTAGAGGGAAGTGCACTTGCGCACATTCTTGTGCTTAGGAAATTTAACATGCATTGTTACTGGTTTTTGTTGCATACTGATTATAATACTTTCAACTTTGATGCATCCAGAAGCAATGTGGGAAATTGCAACAGTGGAGTAATATGGAATTTCAGGACAACATCAGCATAATACTGAGAGTGAAAACCAAGAAATGCTAATGGATAAATGTTAGTGTTCTACACTAGTTTCAGAGCACATTTAGTCAAGAATAAGAATTTCTTTAAAAACAATTCAAACAAGGGAGTTCAACCATCGACAGCTTAAATAAAGCTTTGGAAGGAGGAAATAAATCAGAATTCATAATTATAAACCCCTTTATTTTTCTTCCAGTACAACTTGAGTCAAAAGTTATTTGTCACATAAGAACAAATTTCCACAAAACTAATGCAACTAACATTTCACAAACATGAACATGAAAAGGACTATACATCTTCAGGTCTGATTCGCACTGTTGGGTAATACTTTTATTGGGCAAGGAGCAGGTCATTGCTAGAGACATCTAATGGTTTCAGAACCTGTGAGGTTTTTGGGTACGTATGTCACATAATAACAAAAAGGCGCAGCTGTAATTTGAGTATGAGCAATTTTAGACCAAGAGAAAAGAACAATTTTCAATTGTACTCCATGGTTATTTTCCAACTCTTCCAGGATAATTCAGACTGGATATGTACCGCCTTATAAATAATCTGTGTTTAGCCAGGGCAGCGAAAGTACTTTCAGAGCAAGAATGGATTAGATTTAGTTGGGCAAGGTGGAGGCCATTGGTTTAACTGCACTGCTCCGTGACAGGATTTCCTGTCATACCATTGTCCCAGGGACAACACATCACCCTCTTTTCTACCTGATTCCGAAGCCACAAGCCGTATCTACGATAAGGAATATCAATTCTAATTAACTATGCCTAATAATGCAGAAGACCAAATGTGGAACTTTGATGCTCCAGTACAATCCACAAACGTGTGACGGAATACTGCATGTACAGGACCAATTGTAGAGCAAGCATATAAACCTAAGATCGGCATTTATCTGATCCTAACAGAACAAGTATAGGTCTATATGAAGTGTGGTGGATTGGAGGCTATCATTCTGAACTTGTGCTATATTTTCTGCTACATTACTATTGATTCCTGCCACTTAAAAAAGGCAATTCACATTGCTATTATTCGACACTAACTTTGCCGTCTTTTACTAGCAATAATTGAGAAAAGCCCATAGAATCCATTCCAACCAACATCACATCAACTTAATGCTATCTATTTCATTTCTCTTGGTGGCTGTATCTGTTTCTGTCTATCATTCCACGACAATGGACTAGCTGAGATTGAGATAAGAAGGAACAAACATGAATGTGGTGACTGTAGCAGTAGCAGAGTGAATATTCGAGACAATGGAAGGAGAAAAAGGAGCATAAAGCTTTCATCACCTTAAGGATGTGAATCAGCATGATGTGCAAGTGATAAAAAAATACCAATAATACCGGGATTTTAAAATGATAAACTTCTTTTCTTCAGAGAAAAGATCTTACATTGTAGAAAATTTATAATGCTGTTTCATATAATGGAAAGTGACAGAGAAACAATACTAGGGAAATTTAACAAACGAGAAACTTCTGTTCTTCAGAGAGAAAACCTTCCAGTGGAGATGATTTATGATTCAGTTTCATATATTGAAGGACTGATGCACATAAAAATAGGTGGAACATATTTTCTCACTTAATAACTCAGATTTTATTTCTTTTATTTTCCTTAGGGGTGGGGATAGGGGGAGGAGCATCTTCGGAACCTTTAGGGAATTCATTCATGCACCATTTCTATTTGAGCCTTGTGGTTCCTCGCTTAAGGACAAGTTGCCATTTGGAATATAAGAACTCAAAACATAGGAATAGGAAAAAGAAAAACACGGGATTTGAGATTTCATTTATCCTAAGGAAACCTTTAAAATCGTCATTTGCGTCTAGTTTGATAGTAAAGCCAAAGAAAGATACCCCAAGACAAGGTACGTACAACTGCTTGGTTGGGGATATGATCAATAGAACCTGGCTGGATCCATGCTGGGATAGTGGCTCTCACTCCTAACCAGTCCCGAGGTCAATTTACTTCGACCAATCAAATAAATCTTGTCATCCAAAGAATTTTTCCTATATAAATCCTATCCTTCTAAATTCCTATGTTTTCCCTTTTGTTCCAAATGGGCCCTAAGAGGCTACGATAACACACCCTTGTCATGTGTCCATAAATGGTCCCTCTAAATATATCCATAACAGAGGTGCACTTTTGTCTAATCCAAACGCAAAGGATGTTGACAGATAGATGCATTGCTAGATAAAATCATGATAGTGATAGGAGATAAGTGAAAAAAAAAAGTATCACTTCAAATCAGGACATAGACAAACGGATTGCTACACTGTAAGTGCTTAGCGCTAAACTTTATCTTTTTCGTTCAAAGAGCAGGACTTGAGAGGCCATTTTCGAACACAGAGAAAGATGGCAACATCATATAATTAGCCCTCCACGCACATACCGAGATGAAAATGATTCATGGAATAAAGCAAAGGGGAGCAGGGCTGATAAATAACTGGTGAGAATGTATGAATATCAATGAAGATAGACTGAAATCAACAGAGTAGTAGTCCTCGAGGGTGGCCTTGACCACCCTCTTTAGAATTCTTTTCACCTTTCTTTTATTTTAAGTTGTGTTTTGCATCTTTGTTGCAGTTTCCCTCGTCCTTTACTTGCTGTGCTCATCCTTGAGGCTTTACATTAGTGCATTTACTTTTGCTTTTTATCTAAATATTTCTCCCTTATGTTAGCTGTCTAATAGTAGTCTAGTACTGGTACTGGTGATAGTAGATGCTTGGAGCCCACATATAGGTTTCAAAACCATAGGATGATATGGCTTCTCTTCCATTCCATTCTCTTGGGTGAAGTGAAAGTGGAAGCAAATACATCATGGAGTCGTTGGGAAAAAAACTGAGGGGGCAAAAGCTAGCTTGGATTCTCTCCTAGGGAAGTGCTTCCATGCATGACCATGACCGAACTCCAAAGGAAGTGAGATCACTTGATAGCCCTAACATGCTTTGATTCTTTGCTTTTGCACATCCAAGAAGAACAGCTCAAGCTTTTAGCTTTCGTGTTACCAAGCATAGTAAAACTATGATCAAGACTGCTTGGAACGTGGACACCCATCAACTGCCCTACACTACGTGTTGTTGAGTGGTGGAACCAACACATGACTGAGCTTTAAAATAATAGGGAAAAAAACTCTGTATTCGACTATTCAGCAGGATGTGAATTAAGTTTTGATGTATATCCAATGGGGTATATATTTTAGCAGGTGTTGACACTAATTGAGTCCTAGGAAAAGTACATTTCACCATTAAATTAAAATATGCACTATTAACTCTGTTCCAAAACAGATAACATCCTAGGAAAATATTCACTATTATATTATTGTCATTGGTGAAATGAAAATAATATTACTAAATAAATTATACTCCCTCTGTCCCAAAATAAGCGACTCAATTTTGCACTAACCTTAACATAAAGTTAGTGCAAAATTGAGTCACTTATTTTGGGACGGAGGGAGTATGTTATAACTCCATAATTTATTTTTTATTAATATATTTATGTACTTTTCATATCTAAACTTTCATATATTTTAAAATGGAGGGACAGCGTGTTAAATTATACGTAGTCACATGATATAACATACTAGTACTAGTCAAACAGTCATAAACAATAGTACTATGCTGCCCCAAGGCATACGAATTTCCTGTCGGTATGCTCTCAGTCCTATGAAATGAATCATTAGCTGCGCTTAGATGCAAGTATTTAGGACTCTAGGATTCCAAAGATGGTGATGCAATTTTCGTGGAGCACAATTTTCTCCATCTGGTCATGTAGTACTCATGTGTGGTATGTGCACGGTTCGCTTTTTTGAGAGGCCTGCGCTCTGGCCCACGTAGCAATGAGTCGGCACACGGATAGGCCGCACTACCTAAGACAAAGAGCAACACTATAGTGCACACACACTTTAATTATATTGGTGCAGGTTGGAATGCATGCAAGCAGAACGCCATGAGTGCCAAGCCATGTGTGGTGTGTTGATGGAGCTCACTTGGACTCCTGTAGTTCCTTGACTCGGTGACGTAATCGGACCTCGACAAGGTGAAAGCTAGGCTGGCCGGCTTTCTTGTATGCGCTCGATGCAGTGCCGGTGCACTGCGTTGCATATCAATGAGCTGAGCTAAAGATCTGCTTCGCTTTAAGGTTGGCCCGTCGGGAACATCGAGACAAGGTGGTTTTAATCAAGTTTTAGATGATGGTGGGATAGTGCACGAAATGATTCCATGGTGCCGTTCATGATGTGCATGGGGGATGTAGAGGTTTCATTGCCATAGCAGAGATGCAAACATACAACTGTCAAAATCAAACAAGCCAAACCACCGATGTTCAAAACAAGAGATGGTTTGGAGCATGCAACTGAGGTTCGTCCCTCAGAGGAACGAGTCAAGAATAGATATGGGTTATTTTTTCAGTAAAAAAAAGAGACAAGAATATATCAAGCTGTGTGCTGTGCTCTGCGAGCAGGAAGGATGGCAGCAGTGATCACACAACCCTCCAAACCAGAATCATCCCTACACCACCACACTGACACCGAACCAACGCACCACCCCGCCCCCACCAATCATCCCCACCTGGAAACAGATGCCAAGCCACCTGTCGACTGATCAACGGAAGCACGAATCTCGAGGACTCAAGCCCTACGTCGCGAACGAGACGGCTACGTGACTCGACGGAGAGAGGAGGCAAAAGGGAGAGGCCAAAACCGCCGCAACGTATCTGTCGCCGAGTTCCCATCTCTCGATCCATCTCGTCGTCTCAACCGATCGATCCATCTCCACGACGAGGAAACGGAAAGCGAACTAACACACGCATCTTCAAATACGAAACAGGAAACAATCCAACCCAAACCATGCGTGATCTGACGAGACGAACATCCTAGGGGAGCAGCGGCGACGGGTCACGCACCTGATGGAGGAGACGCTCCGGCGACGATCCGGTGCGACGGGGAGCGAGGAAAATCTCGTCGGGAGATCGAGGAGGGGGAGAGGAGCGAGAAAGATTAAAACTGCTGAAGGGAGAGGAGATTTAAGGAGAGAATTAAAACCTGCCTCTTTATGTTGGGATTTCTTTCGGATTTTGGGATTTGTGTGCTCGCGGCGGCACGGCACGGCACCGACGTCGAGGCGGGTCACAGGGTCCGGGCCCACCTGTCGGTGCGGTGGGCTGGACGTGGTTGCCAAGTGTCCAAGTCCAGTCCCTTCGATGTGTTTTTTTAATAAAAAAATCAAGACCATTATATTTGACACACGTGTGGTGGATAGCGAAACTATCACCACCGATCCTTATAGATAACTGACACGTAGGAGGCTTCCAGCGTTTTTTCCCCTCCCGATTTTTATTTTCGAAACGGTTTTTTTTCTCTCCCGGTTTTATGCTAGTTAATTCAGGTGGGAAGTAAAAGAAATAATAAAGTGCTTAAACCAGGACTTGAACTCAGATCTAATGCATGTCCGCTGTGACTAATAACCAACTCACCCATCTTAAATTGTTGTCCATAGTATGCAAATAACGGAATTTGAACCCTTCTTCTTTCTATCATGTCAACGAAAAGCTTAATTTTAGGCTTGATAACTTTGGTCGAGCAGCATGATAACTATGACATGTGCATGCTGATAACTTCAAACATTAACACCCCTGTTTAAAAAATGACATGATAAAGCTGTTAACTATGTCATGAGAAGGTCGATAACTACAGCGTGAAAATCACAGTAACTTTAACATGTGCAACATCGTAATTTTGCACAAAATTTAAAGTGCGCGCCGGAGGGGAGGTATGTTTGAACAACCCCCTTCCCCTTCGTGAAAGTTACCATGACGTTTTGAGTGTATGTTATGGTTTTCAGAGGAAGCCTGATAGCATACAAAAAGAGGACAAAAAACATGAGTTTTGACATACTACATCCCATGTTTCAAATTACCACGATGTTTATACAGTTATCAAATTTCACTTCGTGTATTATCATGCAATTTTCACATAACTTACTAGGCTAAATTTTCCAATAATTTTTTTCTCATAGGTCAAAAATTAACGCGGTGTTTCCTTAAAAAAATTACCACGGTGTTTGTACATAAGTTATCAATTCTTCGATTTGTGTATTAACATGTTATTTGCACACAATTTACCAAGGATATGTTTTTCAACCACATTTCTCCCTTTTGGTCAATGTTACTGTGGTGTTTATACCCAAGTTATCAGATCTACAGTTCGTATATTATCATGGCACTTACACACAAGTTATCGAGTGTATATTTTTCAACAACTTTTGCCCTTCGCAAAAAATGTTATCGCGGTGCTTATTCGTATATTACCATGCTATTTTCACATATTTTACCAAGGGTGTGTTTTTAAACAACTTTTTCCTGTTTGGTCAATGGAACTGCGGTGTTTTGTACGTAAATTATAGGGTATGTGACACATATATTACTGTACTATTTACACATAAATTAGCAAGCATATGTTTTTCGGCAAAAAAAAAATCCGAGTCCGAAAGTTATCATCATGTTTTGTATGTAAGTTATCAGTTAAGCGGTGCTTATATTACCACATTATTTACATAGAGATTACTGGTGGCACATTTATAATACACCCCTTGGGGTCAAAGTTATTGTGGTGTTTGTATGTATGTTATCAAGTCCGCGGAGCGTAAATTATCATCTTATTTACACACAAGTTAACGTGGTTATGTTTTCAAGCACTTTTTTCCTCGGGTCAAAATTACCATGATGTTTGCGGGTAAAATTATCAGGTCTGCGGGGTAAGTTTCTAATAACTTTTTTCCCTGGTTGAAAATTACCGCGGTGTTTTTGCGCAAGTTATCATCTCTACAGTGCGTATTATTACCATGCTATTTGCATAGAGTTACCGGGGTTTGTTTTCAATAATAATTTTCTGTGTCAAATTTATCATGGTGTTTGTACGTAAATTATCAGATCAATTGTGTATAAATTATCATGATATTTACATAGAAGTTACCGAGGGTATATTTCTACATCAATCTTTCTTCGGTCAAAAGTTAGCATGATATTTATACGTAAGTCGTTAGGTCTTAAAATGTAGTACAAATGATGCACCAGTGAAGCTAAAAAACCCACAGAACATGTTTTCTTTAGCCAACATTAAGTTTTCCTAACTAGGCCTCTACCCAGCATTGGGCTCAGCCCAACTCTTTTCTCTCTCTGAAGCCCACCGAGAATGTTGTCTTCAATCTCCAACCAACGAAACCTGTATCTGAAAACTGAAAACACAGACACAAAGAACTCCCAATTATCCATCATACTTGTTGATTTAGTCTACGAATCGCGTGGACTTCAACATGAAATTCGTAGATCTCTTCATTGTGAATCCATTTTAGTTGAGCAGGCAACTTATTGTTCAAAGATGAAGGAGATCGATGCAACTGTTCTATCTTGAAGTCGGCGCTCGCCGGAGCCTATGGCCGTGGCTAGAAGCTCGGCCAGCAGAACAGCGGGCAGCAAAGGCTATTATGACCGAGACGTGTGGAGGACGTGGTCGTCGATGTGCTGCAGGGGGGGCAGGAATCCCATGGAGATGGTGATGGAGCTCCTGCACCGGCGAGCGTTGGCCATGGAAGGAGCTACTCGCCGGAGCAGCAGGCTATGACGGCGACTTGAGGAGGCACTGGTGCTCGAGGGGTGCAAGGGAACGGGTGGTTTGTTCGAAGCTGTTGATGGCCGGTCAATGCGTGCTCGCGGCGCCATGCCTGGGCGCTCGGGCGTAGGAGTCGCGAACGGAGGAGATACAGATCGAGCGGTTGCCAGATCAGAACGGAGGAGATGCAGATCGAGCGGTTGCCAGATCAGACGGAGTTGGATTCAAAACGAACGGCATCCAAGTGGTGTGGCGTTTTTGCAATGTGTCACAGGGTTGCCAAATACATTTCTCGTTGATTAAATAAACGAATTACAAATAGTACACATGTGGTCATTACAAGATACATACATAGATGTCTTGCAATATTGCATCGAAGATTCTACAAGAAGTAAAACTAAAAATCCAGCACGACAGAATCTTGTGCCACACCGAAACATCGCCCACCATCGCCCTCCACCGCCACCGAGGCAACGCTGAAGAAAGAAGGGAACTGTCGTCATACCCAGATCTGGAGGAGCACCTTTGCATACAATGATGCTTTTCGAGCCGATGAACCGGACCGCCGCAAGCGACAGGACCGAGGCTTCGTCACACGTCAGCTGGGGTTCTTCCCCATGTCTACTAGATCCCAGCGTCGTCAACTTCATTCGATGCGATCGAAGAAGAGGAATGCCGCTGCTTGCCGCCATCCACACACCCCATTGCAAGACAACAAACACAACCAAGATGGTTGACGCAAACGCCACCAGGGAGAGTGGTGTGTGCCGACCATCAAACACAAATCTCACCGGATCTGAAGACCGACAAGAAGACCGAGCCACCTCCTCCCTAGCGCAACCTATTAGAGTGCCACCGAGATGGAGGAAGAGCAGAAGCAGATTATTTCGATGCGACGCCGTCCTCACCACTGATGCAGCACCTCTGAAAGCAAACTATTCCCTACCCAATCTCCACACTGGTGAGAAACTGCCGGGGTCCCTGCCCGCTCATGCTGCCGGAGCGGCAGACGGAGAGGACGAGGACCCGCGGCGTTGCCGGTATCGGGAGAAGCAGGCAAAAATCGCCTCCCGATCGCCGCCTTGAAGCGGTTCCAAGAGCAGTCAATCCCTTCGATGTGTTGCCGAGGCTTTAACTGACATGTGGGGACATTGTTGCGCATACAGACTCGATTATCATGTCGTTATCTCAGCCGTCTAAATCTGATGATTGACTGACGCTGCTTATGGTTGTGGGCTGATATAGGCCAAAATCACATATTTATAAACTTCTTTAAAAAGTTCAGCACCGAATGATCCTATTTAGAAAGTTTTCCATGATCTAAAACCATAATAAAGTGTCAGACGTGTAGCTCGAACACACCACAACTCTATAGCTTTTTATTGTAAGTCTAGTGACACGATGATGGCAATTTGAGTTGTCAAGCATGGCAACTTCTTTTTCAGATGACAAGTTTTAGTTTTTTAATGTGTTTTATGGCAACTTTAGTTGTAAACAACATCATCATTTGGTTTCTTTCTTTTTGTGCTAAAGTCATCCATCATAGAAGGGTGAGCATCGTAGTCAATGGTGTTTGGCTTTAGTCCATATGCTCGGCCAGTCGTTATTGACCGCTTTAACATAGACAAGGTACTAGTGTGGGTGTTTGCCCAAATACCCTGATACCATCTTTCGTGTTTTCCCACAGTCCCAATCGCCAAGGCTATCGATGGTTGCTTCCCAGTGGTAAGTGGTTGTGGGACTGTGAGTGCGACCCACCAAACAATGCCTACTCATTTCCCCTTCCCCACCCACTTGACCTACAACTCTATGTTTAGGGGCGGGTTCCTCTTTCTCCTATAGTCCCTCTCAGATCCACATGATTGAAGCCAATCTTCGTGGTCATTTTGAGCAAGGTTTATCCATAGAGGCAATCCCCTCATTTCTTTCTTTTTTTCCCATTGAAAGCTTCACATTTGCCTGAATCAGAGCCATTTGTTGAAACCCTAGTTTTGATGAGTCCTCCTAACACGTGGGATGACTTTGCATTGCATTTGCAACAAGTTAGAAATATTGTAGTCAAGCTTTTCAATAGAGGATTGCAGACTGGTTGTAAATGGGGGTCAGCGTTGCGGGATGTGGATTGCGAGCCACATCGTGAGCACTAAAAACACGCATAATTTCAAGATCATTGTATATATTTCTATACCAATAGAAACAAATATGACATAATTTGAACAATCATCATTTATATAAGCACATAGACTATTACTAAACAACAATTAGTCATGCAACTTTGCAAGCAAGACACAACTAGACAAATAAGATTACACAACAGAATGATAATCCGTAGAATTGTAAGTAGGCCTATAGGGGAGGTGATTAAACTACTTGCCCAATAAAAACCTAACATTTTCCTAATTTTAGTTGTTAGCCGATTTTAGCAATTCTAGCAAATCTAGTCAAAGGTTGGCAAGTGCTCTTCGGTGGGACCGAATGGCCAACTCAGTGAGACTAAAATGTTAGGGTTTAGTCAACGGCTATGTCAAGTGTATCTCAATGAATCCAGGTGTATGTGTTTTGATGAACTTGAGGGTTTTGGGCATTGTGGAATATGAGAGTGTGGCTGGGGATTTTGGAGCAATATCTCTAAGCATTTGAGCAGTTAGACCATCATCAAAACCTCATCCTCTTTTAATAGTATTAGCTTTCCTATGGACTCAATGTGATCTTGCACCACTTAAATGAAAATGTAGAGTCTTAAAACGTTGCCAATGTATCCTTATCATTTTGAGGGGTCCTGATGTAGGGTGAAACCCTAATCGGCAGATCTTTCACGAAAGGAGGTTATCCCACGATGAACACGGAGAACACAAGGAAGATACGGAGGAAAACACGGGAGGAAACACTCAAATCAACACAAATACGGTCACACAGGTGCTAGATCCACGATACACATCAAGGTTCTCGATCCATAGTCAACCACGGTGGTACAAAGATAGTCTTCTCCCGGAGGAGGTCTTGGATTATCCCTTGGGATCTTCTCCACGAAGGAGGTATTGAATCCGAGGTGGATCTTCTCCGAAGAGGCCGCGGTCTCGTAGGAGAGGAACCACTAAGGCCTATGATGAGCTATCCAAAAGCTACCCCCCAAAGGATGGAAGTCAACGAGTATATATTAAATGGGATGACTCCGTCGGGTCGGACGTCCGCTGGTCACCGGACGTCCGGTGGTTCAGGAGGGACCGGACGTCCGGTAATCCTCGGATTTCCGCTATTTATGTTCTGTGGTTGATGTCACGGACGTCCGCTGGCTTCCGGTCGTCCGGTGAACGCCGGTCGTCCGGTGCCTGGGAGTGACTAGTCGTCCGGTGTGGGCCGGACGTCCGGTGCCTGTAGCATCTTCAGTCGAACTTCTTCTTGTTCCAAGCACTTGTCGATTCCTCCGTCTTGTCCGCTGTGCAGAGCTGTCCCGTGGCCTTCACCCAAGTAGCTGAGTATGCATAGAGTTTCTGATGAGGGTAGAAGCCATGTCTCATGTGAATCGGAAGGATGTAGAGAAAGGAACGAAGTCACCTCGGTCTCGAGAGCTCTAGCACGAGCACGTGTCATGGGTCCTTGAGGCACTTGGTGAGGCGATGGAGGGTCCATGGGGATGACCTTGGGATGCTCCGCATCATCTCCCCTCCCTTGAGAAAGATCCTACCTCGGATCGAAATCTTCATCACCATGGTAAGGGGATAGATCCTTGACGTTGAAGGCATCACTCACGTTGTACTTGTCTCGTGGGATGTCGATCTTGTAGGTGTTGTAGTTGTAGCGTGCTAGTACCTTGAAGGGTCCGTCGGTGCGAGGTAGTAGTTTGGACTTGTGCTCGTGTGGGGAACGGTCCTTGAGAAGATGAAGCCAAACAAGATCTCTCGATTGGAACACCATTGGTGCCTTGTTGACGTTGAGCTTGTTGGTGAAACGATGGACTTGTCGCTCGATCATTGCCCTTGTATCTTCATGCACCTTCTTAAGATAGCTCGCTCGTGCACTTGCGTCCATGTTCGTGCGTTCTTGTAGAGGTAGAGGTAGGATGTCCAATGGGGACAACGGGTTGAAGCCGTAGACGACCTCGAAGGGGGACGTGCCGGTAGTCGAATGTCTTGCGCGGTTGTAGGCGTACTCGGTGATGGGCAAGCATTGCTCCCATTCCTTGATGTTCTTCTTGATCAACACGCGAAGAAGCGTCGAAAACGTGTGGTTCGTCACCTCCGTTTGGCCGTCGGTTTGTGGATGGTATGCCGAAGAGAAGAGTAGCTTGATTCCAAGTTTGGCGCATAGATTCTTCCAAAAGTAGCTCAAGAACTTGACGTGCCGGTCCGACACGACCGTCTTGGGCACTCCATGTAGACGAATGATCTCCCTACAAAAGAGATTTGCAACATGTGAAGCATCGTCGATCTTGTTACAAGGAATGAAATGAGCCATTTTAGAGAATCTATCGACGACAACAGACACAGAATCTTTGCCATTTTGAGTCCTAGGCAATCCAAGTAGAAAGTCCATGCTTATGTTTTCCCATGGATGGTATGGAATAGGAAGTGGCATGTAAAGACCATGAGATTGGGCTTTTGACTTAGCTTTGTGGCATGTAGAACATCGGTTGGTGAGGCGTGAGACGTCACAGAGCATCTTGGGCCAAAAGTAGTTCTTTGAGAGCGTAGCAAATGTCTTGTCGCATCCAAAGTGTCCCATGAGTCCTCCTCCATGCGATTCCTGCAAAAGGAGCAAACGAAGCGAAGACTCGGGAATGCAAAGTTTGTTAGCTCTCATAAGATATCCATCCTTTATGTAGTAATGTTCCCAAGAAGTGTGAGTCAAACACTTAGCATAAGGAGTTGCAAAGAAAGGATCATTCTCATATAACTCTTTTATGTGCTCAAAGCCAATAACATTCGACTCAAGTTGCGTAACAATCATGCATTTGCGGGAAAGGGCGTCCGCCACAACATTTTCTTTGCCTTTGATGTACTTGATGACATAGGGAAACGACTCAATGAACTCACTCCACTTAGCATGACGCTTGCTCAACTTAGTTTGACCCTTGAGATACTTGAGAGTCTCATGGTCCGTACGAAGAATGAATTCATGAGGTCTAAGATAATTTTCCCAAACACGTAAAACTCTCACCAAGGCATAAAGCTCTTTATCATAGATGGGGTAGTTAAGTTGCGCTCCGAATAGCTTCTCACTAAAGTATGCGATTGGGCGCTTTTCTTGCATAAGCACGCCACCTATGCCGGTACCACTAGCGTCACAATGAATCTCAAACGGTTTATCAAAGTTTGGTAGGGCTAGAAGTGGTGCATGTGTAAGCAAGCTTTTTAGCTCATTGAACGCGGTGTCTTGCAAAGGACCCCAAATGAAGGGTGCGTTCTTCTTGCTCAAGGCGTGTAGAGGCATAGCAATAGTGCTAAAATCCTTCACAAAACGTGGGTAGAAACCGACTAGACCAAGGAAACTACGCACTTGCATGAGATTCGTTGGTTGAGGCCAAGTTTTAATTGCTTCAGTTTTAGTTTCATCAACGTGAACACCTTGTGAAGAAACGACAAATCCTAGGAAGACGACCTTGTCAATGCAAAAGTGCATTTCTCCATGTTAGCATATAAACGCTTTTTCCGAAGGGTTTGTAAAACCATACGGATGTGTGTCACATGGTCCGCAAGCGACTTGCTAAAAACAAGAATGTCATCAAAGTAGACCACTACAAAGACGCCTATGTAGGGTCGTAGACAAAAATGCATAAGACGCATAAAAGAACCGGGTGCTTCCATAAACCCATTGGCATGACAAGCCACTCATATAAGCCAAACTTGGTTTTGAAAGCCGTTTTCCACTCATCACCCTCTTGAATGCGAATTTGGTAGTAACCACTTTTAAGATCAATTTTCGAAAAGATGGTGGCACCACATAATTCATCAAGCATGTCGCCTAAGCGTGGGATAGGATAACGGTATCTAACGGTGATAGAATTATAGGGCGACAATCGGAGCACATGCGAAAACTTCCATCTTTCTTAGGCATGAGAATAACCGGAACGACACAAGGGCTTAAGCTTTCACATACATGACCTTTGTCGATGAGTTGTTGCACTTGCCGTTGAATCTCCTTGGTTTCCTCGGGGTTGACTCGGTAAGGAGCCTTGTTTGGAAGTGGTGCGCCGGGTATGAGGTCAATGTGGTGTTCGATTCCGCGAAGTGGAGGTAGACCCGGAGGTAGCTCATCAGGAAAGACGTCCGAGAATTCCTGTAACAATTGAGACAACACTAAAGGTGGAGGTGGTGAAGTGTTAGTAGGTTTGGCTTCCCCTTTGCATAAAAGCACAAGGTGAAAGACACTCGATGGGTTCTCACACATTTCTCTCATCTCACTTTTGGTGGCAAATAGCACTAGTTGCTTCTTGTCGCTCATCGTGGAGTCGCTTATATTTGGCTTGTGGCTCTCACTCTCCTTTTGGTGGCTCACTCTCTCACCATTCTCTCCACGATGGTTGGTAGGTAAGTGTTTGTCAGCGGCTACTTGACTAGGAGACATTGGTCGTAGCATGAATTCCTTACCCTTCATCTTGAAGCTATAGTGATTGGTCCGTCCGTTGTGTGTGACTCCACGATCGTATTGCCATGGTCGTCCAAGAATAAGGTGGCACACGGACATGGGGATCACATCACACTCAAGTGTGTCCTCGTAGGCGCCTATCTTGAAAGAGACTTGCACGGTGTGCTCGACTCGAAGAATTCCGACGTCATTAAGCCATTGGACCTTGTAGGGGTGAGGATGCTTCGTCTTGACCAATTAAAGCTTGTCGCATAGCTCTTCGCTTGCCAAGTTGTGACAACTTCCTCCATCGATGATGACCTTGACGGAGCGTCCATTGATGCCGGCCTTGGTATGGAAGATATGACATCGTTGGTCGTCATCTTGTTGGTGTTGGAGTGTCAAGACCTTGGAGACAACAAGATTGGGACTTGAGTCATTGTCGCAAAACACTTGATGGTCTTCTTCTTCGTTCACTTGGCGATGCATAGCTACTTGCTCAAAGGCTTCCATCTCATCGTCGCTCATTGATTCATAAGATCCGTTATCGTTGATGATCTGTAATGCCCAGGATGGGACTATATCTCCTACGTGTCGAGGCACGACTTAAAGATATAAGCCCATTCTGGAATGATCGCAAGTTTGGTATCTTTGCACATCTCATGTAAAAATAGGGATGGAAAACTGAAAAGATAGTCGGCTTACACTCGCCACGTCACACAAATACATTACATATCCAAACATCATTCAAATGAACATCACATCCCATCTAAGGGTAAGATCCAAATGACAAGATACCAAACATAACATTAAACCACAGGTCTAGATCGAATCCTAGTAGAAGCTATACTGATCAACCGGATAGTTCACATAGTAACGGCTACGCTCCTCGTCGTACTCCCAGTCTAGCTCAGTGCCATCGCCTGTGTAGCTCACCATCGTACCTACATCTGGTGTGTTGAAGTAACTGTGAGCCACAGAGGACTCAGCAATTCCGTTCCCGGGTAACACGACTATCCCAGCCTTGGGTGTGGAACAAGGCTGAAAAAAGAACAAGAGTCTGCAGCAACACTAGCACTAGCTTACGTAAAAGAGAGCGAGAAGAGAAGGTGCGTCGGTCGAGAGATGATCACGAAGTGATCCTAACTAAAGCAAGTCGTACATAACCCCACCGTGTTCACTTCCCGAATCCCTTTCGGAAAATGACCGTCACGGTACACACGCTGGTAGTGTATTGGAACATGGTGTCAAGTTTTCTACAACCGGATATTAACAAGATCCCATCTGCCACATAACCGCGGGCACGGCTTTCGAAAGTTCATAACCCTGCAGGGGTGTTCCAACTTGGCCCATGACAATCCCACGATCCGCGGAGTCGCAACTCCAAGGTGGGAATGCCCGAGTATTCTCGGAATCCCATGCTCAAGATACTCTGACTAAGGTAAGGCTAATCCAGCAAATCCTCCCGGCGTGCCGACACCCTGACAGTAGCCGCGCGTATCTAGTCTCAGGCCACGACCGGATGGGTGATGCTACGGGTTTTTACCAGACCTCGAGTTTCCTTGAGGTGGCCCCGCAGGACCCCCAGTTCGGAACAACACTCATGTGGAGCACTGGCCCGGGGTTGTTGATTAAGAAAGAGGGTTAATTACTCCCTATGCAAGTTTTTTAGTTATTAGGCAAATAGTACCAATGTTGGGACTTGCTGGAAAAGACTTAGCACTTAGCGGTTTATCGAGGGGGTCCCACAACCCCAACCGTGTGAGGAACGCATAATCAAGGAACATAACACCGGTTTATACGGTTCCTAACGGCATGAGTGGAACAAATCACCAAGCAAAATGCTTAGCCTTCCACCCATTACCAATATATAGATGATTTCATTTAATAAATAATATAGTGTGATATCCCAACAAGCTTCAACAAGAAGCAAGAATCTTCAATCTTCACCTGCAACTAAAAATGCTATAAGAGGGGCTGAGCGAAGTCTACGTATAGCCAATCAATGGTTTACATAGGTAGGGTGGTTAAACAGGTTCATGGTTACAATAGGAGGCTGACAGGAAAAACATGGGCATCGAGGCAAAACTATAGATCAAGACTTCTAGCAATAGGCAAAGATAGCAATGTTATCGGGGTTCGGTCATCTTGCCTGAAGAGTTGTCGGTGGGATCGTAAGAGGGGTCCTCGTTCTCAACCTCGGTAGTAACCTCGTGCTCGTACTCGTACTCGGTCTCAGCTTCTGGCTCTACTCAAACACAAGAAAACAAGGCAACGAATCAAACAAGATGCAATGCGCAGAAAAATTACTGGATGCATGACTGATGCACTAAGGAAGCAAAACAGATGCACTATGGAAGCACAGAAAGTCTACTTAGGAAGCACAGTGTTATAGCACAAAAAATATGCATCAAGCAAAATGCTTCAAAACATGATAACAATAGGATATTATGAATCTACATGCAAAATCACACAAGTTTCATATAGGACTTGCTCAAAACGGAGCAACGGGCTAAAAGTTACACCCGAAACAATAACCTTGCACAAGCTGAAAATTACAACCACATAGCAACTTCGGAGCAATAGATAAATAAGCTACATCACTCAAACATCATGGCAATGAGCATGGTCATAAACTAGACATATCCTACAGCAAACAAATCCATTGGAGCATCCCAAAGGAGCCATGGATCAATAGCAAAAAGCTATGACATATTGAACTTGACAACAAAATCCTGACAGCAGTAATTTGTTGCAACTTGGGAGCAAGAGTTAAATATGCTACAGCCACTCAAATAAGCATGTGAGAGCATGAATGGATAGCCAACAATATATACAACAAGGAATCATTAAGAGTCACCCCAAAACTATCATGGATTGGCCTAGAACAACAAGCAAACATGACATCTGGAAATTACAGATTCCAGACTTAGTGAAATTTCACTAAGTGTTGAAACAGCAGTTTCATCATGGCATCTTTGAGAGCAAGTTTAAGTCACCTCAAAGCGTATCAAGACAAGTGGTAAGTACCATAGTAAAGTACACATGATGGTGAATCCAAAACATCTAAGCATGCATCGAGGGGACAAACACATCAATAGCAATGAGCTCCTCTACGAGGCATCTCGTAATGAGCTTAACAACACAACATCCACATAGCACTTTGCAAAGGAGATAAGCATGGCAAGATGAAATCTATCATGCAAGCTAAAGCACCCAACATGTAGAGCATTTCATGACGAACACGTGGACATATCATTTGCATCATTTGGATAAACATGCAAAAAGTTATCACATTGCGAAGATGGCATGAAAACAACTACTAACAGCAGTTTTTAACAGGTAGCACTCTTGCAACAGATATTTAAGCATCTAGATGACCTCAAACATGCATGACACAATGGAATAAAACGTAGTACATGTCTCCACGAACATTTTGACATATCATTCACTCAAATCGGACCATCACACAAAAAGTTATCACCGTTGCAAAACAACATCAGACAATAGAAAAACTGGGGGACTTAGAAGAAAAACCACCTCGGGTCAAAGATCTGGTCAACGGGCTGAGCGGGTCAAACGGGCTTCGGACTGCGGTTCCACGCCCGGATCCGCTAGGCTCGGCCCAATCTGGCAGTTGGATCGGGGGCTACCGGGTCGGGCGCGGCCCACCAGGACTTCGGCCCGCTAGCTGAGGCGAGGAGGAGACCCGACGGGATCGGGGGCCCGATCTGCCCGATCGGCGCGACGGTGAAGGGAGGCTCGGGGCGATCCGCTCGGACCTCGGCTGAGGCCTTGCGGCGAAGGGAGGCCGGCCCAGGGAGCCTGGCGGGGCGGGCGATCTGCGGGGTTGGCCCAGGTCGATGGCGGGAGCTGGGCGAGGCCGGCCCAGCCGCGCTAGGGTATGGCCCAGCGGTCGGTGGATCTGGATCGGGGCGCCTCTGGCTCCCCTGATCGAGGATGCGACGGCGGCTTCGAGCGCTGGCTCGGGCGCCGGCGGGAAGAGGCGGGACCGGCGGGAGGCGGTGGTGGCGCCGGCCGGCGGAGGGGCGGCACGGCCGGCCGGTGGCGGGGCCGGCGGCGGGGCCGGCGGCGGCGGTGCCCGCGGCGAGGGCTGCGCCCGGCGGCGGTGGTGGCCGGAGAGGGCGGCGCGGCGAGCTCCGGCGAGGGGAGCTCCGGCGGCGGCAGAAACTCCGGCGAGGGCCCGATCTGGAGGAAGAAGAAGAAGAGGTAGGAGAAGATGGGCACTAGGGTTTTCTTTTTTAGTGCAAATATTGGGGAAGATGGACAAATATATAGGCACAAGGAGCTAGGGTTGTCCAAATGAGGTGTGGTTTTCGGCCACGCGATCAGAATTGGATGGCCTAGATGAAGGGAGGGGTTTGGGTTGGTTTGGTGGGCTGTTGGAGGGGTGTTTTGGGCCTCGAAGTGGAGGTACTTTCAGCCCACGGGAATAACTATTGGAGCACCAAACGAACTCCAAATGCGACGAGATTTGACAGGCGGGTTACACACTCGAAAACAACAACACACGACAAGTCTCACGCCAAACCGAAAACGTTACACGGCCAAACACAAAAGTAGGCCTCGGGATGCCACGGACACGTGAGGGAGCTCCGGAACTCGAAACGGACAACGGAAAGGAACGAGTGGGACCGGATGCAAACGATAACACAAATGCAATGCGATGCACATGACTACATGCTATGAATGAATGAACACACGCACACGACAAAAGAACGAAAACCCGAAAAGACAATGAACCCGAAATGGAATTGATGAAGCCAGAGATATTATATATTGCCCAAAAGGGAAAGTATTACATCCGGGGCATTACAAACTCTCCTCTACTACAAAAAGATCTCGTCCCGAGATCTAGGACTGGAAGAAGGAAGGGTACTCGGAACGAAGATGATCTTCTCGTTCCCACGTAGCTTCTCGGTCGGTATGGTGTGACCACTTGACTTTCAAGAATTTGATGGACTTGTTGCGGGTCTTGCGCTCGGTTTCTTCGAGAATAGCAACGGGATGCTCTCGGTAAGACAAGTCTTGTTGAAGATCAATCTCCTCAAACGGAATCATGCGTTCAGGAGTCTTGAAGCACTTGCGGAGTTGAGACACATGAAACACATCATGAACATTGGCGAAGTTGGAAGGGAGCTCAAGTTGATAGGCTAGATCGCCTCTTTTGCCAAGGATCTTGAAAGGCCCGACGTATCTAGGAGCAAGCTTTCCTTTGATACAGAATCTTTGGGTTCCTTTCATCGAAGAAACACGGAGATAGACATGATCCCCAATGTTGAAGGCCAAATCACGATGCTTGCCGTCATAGTAGCTCTTCTGACGCGACTGAGCGGCCTTGAGATTCTCACGTATGACTTTGCACATTTCTTCGGCTTCTGAGATCAAGTCATTGCCAAGAAGTTGATGTTCACCAGTCTTGGACCAGTTGAGAGGGGTACGACACTTTCTGCCATAGAGGATTATAAACGGAGGTTTGCCGGCACTTGCTTGAAAGCTGTTGTTGTAAGAGAACTCGGCAAATGGAAGGCAATCTTCCCATTTCATGCCAAAAGATATGACACAGGCTCTGAGCATGTCTTCTAGAATCTGATTCACTCGCTCGACTTGACCACTAGTCTGAGGGTGAAATGCAGTGCGGAACCTGATCTTAGTGCCCATGGCAGACTGAAAGGAGTCCCAGAACTTAGAAGTGAACAAACTTCCATGGTCTGAGGAGATAACTTGAGGAATCCCATGTAGGGACACAATTCTGGAAGTGTACAATTCTGCCAGTTGCGCTGCATTGATTGATTCTTTGACTGGAAGGAAGTGAGCGACTTTGGTAAGCTTGTCAATCACCACAAAGATAGAATCATTCCCTCTCTTGGACTTAGGAAAGCCAGTGACGAAATCCATTTCAATGTGGTCGAATTTCCACTCGAGAATAGGAAGAGGTTGGAGAAGACCGGCTGGACGTTGATGTTCTGCCTTCACTCTTCTGCAGACATCACATTCATTCACGAATTGGGCAATCTCCCTTTTCATGCGTGTCCACCAGTAAGATTGCTTGAGGTCTTGGTACATCTTGGAACTGCCAGGATGAATGGAAAGGAGGGAATCATGTGCTTCTTCCATTATGAGCTTCCTGAGATCACCTTTTGGAACCACGAGTCTGTCCTCGAAGAACAAAGTATCTCTCTCATCAATGCGATAGCACTTGTATTTTGGAGTACCCTTTGCAATACCATGTTTCACTTTCTGCACCATAGCATCACTGAGTTGGGCCTCACGGATCTGATCTTCCAAGGTAGGAGCAACTTGAAGATTTGCAAGAAAACCTTGCGGAACAACTTGGAGGTTGAGCTTCCTGAATGCTTCACAAAGCTCAGGCTGGAACGGCTTGACAAGGAGGCTGTTGCAATATGCCTTTCTGCTCAAAGCATCTGCAATCACATTCGCCTTGCCAGGAGTGTATTCGATGCTGGGATCATACTATTGGATCATTTCGACCCAACGAGTCTGGCGGAGGTTCAGTTCGGCCGTGTGAAGATGTACTTCAAGCTCTTGTGATCGGTGAAGATGTCGAATTTTTTGCCCAACAGAAGGTGTCTCCACGTAATCAAAGCATGTACCACAGCTGCTAGTTCAAGATCATGTGTGGGGTAGTTCTTCTCACTTGGCTTCAGTTGACGAGAAGTGTATGCCACAATTCTCTTGTCTTGCATAAGCACACCACCAAGTCCTTGAAGAGAAGCATCACAGAATACTTCAAAGGGCTTGGACTCATCCGGAGGAGATAGAACTGGAGCAGAGACGAGCTTTTCTTTGAGAGTTTTGAATGCCACTTCACAATCTGGAGACCAGTAGTACTTGACATTCTTCTGCAGCAAGTTGGAAAGAGGCTTGGCAATCTTGGAGAAGTTCTCAACGAACCTTCTGCAATAGCTGGCAAGACCAAGAAAGCTTCGGAGTTTCTTGACGTTCTGAGGAGCTTCCCAGTTGACAATTGCTTCAACTTTCTCGGGGTTTACCGCAATACCGTCAGCAGAGATGATATGGCCCAGATACAAGACCTTATCGAGCCAAAATTCACACTTGGAGAACTTGGCATAGAACTTATGTTCACGAAGTCTGTCGAGAACGAGACGGAGGTGCTTTTCTTGATCCTCTTAATTCTTGGAAAATACCAAAATGTCATCCAGATACACAAGCACAAACTCGCCGGTGTAGGGGTTGAAAATGTAGTGCATAATTCTCGAGAAGGTAGGTGGAGCATTAGCGAGACCAAAGGACATGACTGTATACTCATAGGAGCCGTAGCTCGTTCTGAAGGCAGTCTTGGGGATGTCTTCTTCTCGAATGCGAATCTGGTGATAGCCCATTCAGAGATCGAGCTTAGAGAACACTTTAGCTCCTTTGAGCTGCTCGAATAGTTCGTTGATGTTGGGGAGCGGATACTTGTTCTTTATTGTCTTCTTGTTCAATGGCCCGTAATCGACGTAGAGGCGCTCCGTGCCATCCTTCTTCTTGACAAATAAGACACCGCAGCCCCAAGGAGACGTACTAGGCCTGATCAAACCCATACGCTCCTGTTCATCAAGCTGCTTCTTCAACTCCTTCAACTCTTTAGGAGAGAGCTTGTACGGACGCCGGCATGCTGGCTCAGTACCCGGCTCGAGTTCAATGACGAATTCCACTTGACGGTGTGGAGGCATGCCTGGAAGTTCTTCAGGAAAGACGTCTTCGTATTCGTTAACCACCGAAATTTGAGATATGGCATTCATCTCGCCCTTGTCATTGAGAGAGAAAAGCCTGATCGTATTATCCCGAGAGGCAAAGATAATCACATCATCATCGGAATGAGTAATCTTGACTTCCTTCTGTGCACAGTCAATTTGAGCATCATGCTGAGAAAGCCAGTCCATTCCAAGGATAAGGTCGATGTCAGAATTGCCGAGAACCACCGGAGAGGCCAGAAATCGATAATCACCCATGCGAATAGAAACCACCGGAGCATATATACTGGAATGCATTCGTCTCCCCGAAGAAATCACTGATAACTCCCTTGGCAGACTTTTGATGTCAATATTGTCCTTGGATGCAAATGGTTGAGACATGAAAGAACATGAAGCACCCGAATCAAATAAAACTTCAGTAGGGATAGAGTTAACTGGAAGGTTACCCAAAATCACATCAGAAGAATTCTCCGCTTGCGCTGCATTCATCAGATTCACCCTTGCCGCCTTTGGATTATGCTTGACAATAGCTGTGCTGACAGGTGGAGGAGGCGGAAGGCGCCTTGGGTTGGGGCACTTGTTAGCATAGTGACCTTTCTGAGTGCACTTGTTGCAGACCACTTCTGAGAGAGGATGGAAATGAGAACCACTTGACTTGGAACCTTGAGACTGAAACTGATTCTTTGACTGGTTGCTCGGGTTGGGTGGGTGGGAGAAACCACGTCCACTAGAGTTCTTGTTGCTGTTGTTGTTGTAAGGAGCTCGGATCACAGGAGGAGGTGGAAGCCAAAATTTCTGTTGCTTCGCGACCACTTGAGAAGATGAGGAGGAGTGAACGGCATCTCGAATCCTCTTTTTAGAAGCCTCCATCTTGAGTTGGGCTGCCTCTTGCTTGAGCGCCATGTTATAGAATTTGTCGAACTCATCAGGCTCGAACAAGGTGAGAGAAAGTTGAAGTTCATCCTTGAGACCTCCACGGAACTGATAGATCTTGCTCTTGGCATCCGGAATGTCTTGCTTAGCATAGCGGGCGAGGTTTTGGAACTTGACATTATACTGGTAGACAGTCATAGAGCCTTGCTTCAGGTTGCGGAATTGCTCACGCGTACCCTCGATGACACTTGTTGGAATGTGGTGAGAGCGAAAGTCCTTGCAGAAATCATCCCAAGAGATCACACGTCCTTCTCTGGAGTCTTTGTACTGCTGCCACCAGTTAGCTGCTTGGTCCTTGAGTTGGAAGGCTGCAAATTTCACATAGTCCTCAGGCCTTACGTTGCTGCACTCAAAATGCTTCTTTATATCGGTTATCCAATCTTCAGCATCGAGAGGGTCGACACAGTAACTGAAAGCCTTTGGTTGATTGGCCAAGAACTGGTTGAGCGTAGCATGGTGCTGTTGGTTGAAGAAATTGCCTTGGTTCCCTGGAGCACCCTGATTTGCTTGATTTGCTTGCATTTGCTGCATCATCTGCATCAACATCTGGGTGTTCTGGTTTGTAGTCTGCATAATCGCTCTCCAAGCCTTAGACGGAGGAGGAGGGGAAGGAGGATGATCTGGAACCTCTTCACCCTCTGGGTTAGCGTTGGGAACCCGTTTCGGAGCCATCCTGAAAGAGATGACCACCAATCAGCAATTGATTGAAAGAAGGTATAAGCTGAAACAACGGATAGAAATGCAACATAGTCTTCACAAGAATCATTCGAACAAGAGGAACGAATGAAATTCTCAGTAAAATGATAACAACCATCTTCACGAGAAGCCACATAAGGGACAAAAGGTAAATAAGAAAAACAACAAGGTACGGATGGAACAAACACAAGATAGGAGCTTCGTTCGACATCTTTGTGCTGTAAGATTATGGAACGCGTTACGAAAGGGTTTTGCAATCCCCGGATCAGCACCAAGGACCCTTTAAGATGCAACTCCCGATCGGAACATTGGCCATAGAACCACTTCACTCAATGTAGAACCCCGAACTCGCTAACCTGCATTCGTTGGAAGAATGCCTACGATCTACTGGATAAACCCACCTATTAATTTCCGAAAGTTTCCAGTTATGCAATCAGGTGTTGGGGATACAGGGGAAGCACCGCGCAATCAACTCTAAACCTACATCCAGCTGTATCCATCATTCAACACATAACCAGTTGTTCTCGTAAATCGTCTACCTCGGACCTTCGAAAAGCATCCACTATACAAAGCTATGGCAATACTCCCGAACTACCTCCCCAGTACTGGGTGATGTCGGGCTTATCTTGCCACTAACCATATAGGAGAGTTTTCGATGTCGGCCGTCTTAAGTATTCTAGTACTGTTGCGATATGCTTGTGACGACAATACCCCGAAGCTCAACTCCCCGGGACTCTGCCACAACCCCTAATGTCAGGAGGCATCGAGAACAATATTCTCGTCACAAGGACATCGAAACAATCCAACAATACTCGCGAGATTCCTAAAAAAATTTGGTGCAATTTTTGAAAGTAGAAGAGGCAAGAGTAGTCGTCAGGAGTCCTCACCAGAGTGAAAGGTGATGAGAAGCAAAGAAATCCTACTCTCCGATATAAATATAGGACTCAAAACATTTTTGGTGTGTGCCTAGACTTGACCGTCAACGATTCGATCAATCAGTGGGGGCTTCTAGGTCGGAGAAGGCTTTGAATACCAACTTGTAATGCCCAGGATGGGACTATATCTCCTACGTGTCGAGGCACGACTTAAAGATATAAGCCCATTCTGGAATGATCGCAAGTTTGGTATCTTTGCACATCTCATGTAAAAATAGGGATGGAAAACTGAAAAGATAGTTGGCTTACACTCGCCACGTCACACAAATACATTACATATCCAAACATCATTCAAATGAACATCACAGCCCATCTAAGGGTAAGATCCAAATGACAAGATACCAAACATAACATTAAACCACAGGTCTAGATCGAATCCTAGTAGAAGCTCCACTGATCAACCGGATAGTTCACCTAGTAACGGCTACGCTCCTCGTCGTACTCCCAGTCTAGCTCAGTGCCATCGCCTGTGTAGCTCACCATCGTACCTGCATCTGGTGTGTTGAAGTAACTGTGAGCCACAGAGGACTCAGCAATCCCGTTCCCGGGTAACACGACTATCCCAGCCTTGGGTGTGGAACAAGGCTGAAGAAAGAACAAGAGTGTGCAGCAGCACTAGCACTAGCTTACGTAAAAGAGAGCGAGAAGAGAAGGTGCCTCGGTCGAGAGATGATCACGAAGTGATCCTAACTAAAGCAAGTCATACATAACCCCACCGTGTTCACTTCCCGAATCCCTTTCGGAAAATGACCGTCACGGTACACATGCTGGTAGTGTATTGGAACATGGTGTCAAGTTTTCTACAACCGGATATTAACAAGCTCCCATCTGCCACATAACCGCGGGCACGGCTTTCGAAAGTTCATAACCCTGCAGGGGTGTTCCAACTTGGCCCATCACAAGCCCACGATCCGCGGAGTCGCAACTCCAAGGTGGGAAGGCCCGAGTATTCTCGGAATCCCATGCTCAAGATACTCCGACTAAGGTAAGGCTAATCCAGCAAATCCTCCCAGCATGCCGACACCCTGACAGTAGCCGCGCGTATCTAGTCTCAGGCCACGACCGGATGGGTGATGCTATGGGTTTTTACCAGACCTCGAGTTTCCTTGAGGTGGCCCCGCAGGACCCCCAGTTCGGACCAACACTCATGTGGAGCACTGGCCCGGGGTTGTTGATTAAGAAAGAGGGTTAATTACTCCCTATGCAAGTTTTTTAGTTATTAGGCAAATAGTACCAATGTTGGGACTTGCTGGAAAAGACTTAGCACTTAGCGGTTTATCGAGGGGGTCCCATAACCCCAACCGTGTCAGGAACGCATAATCAAGGAACATAACACCGGTTTATACGGTTCCTAACGGCATGAGTGGAACAAATCACCAAGCAAAAGGGTTAGCCTTCCACCCATTACCAATATATATATATGATTTCATTTAATAAATAATATAGTGTGATATCCCAACAAGCTTCAACAAGAAGCAAGAATCTTCAATCTTCACCTGCAACTAACAATGCTATAAGAGGGGCTGAGCGAAGCCTACATATAGCCAATCAATGGTTTGCATAGGTAGGGTGGTTAAACAGGTTCATGGTTACAATAGGAGGCTGACAGGAAAAACATGGGCATCAAGGCAAAACTATAGATCGAGACTTCTAGCAATAGGCAAAGATAGTAATGTTATCGGGGTTCGGTTATCTTGCCTGAAGAGTTGTCGGTGGGATCGTAAGAGGGGTCCTCGTTCTCAACCTCGGTAGTAACCTCGTGCTCGTACTCGTACTCGGTCTCAGCTTCCGGCTCTACTCAAACACAAGAAGACAAGGCAACGAATCAAACAAGATGCAATGCGCAGAAAAATTACTGGATGCATGACTGATGCACTAAGGAAGCAAAACAGATGCACTATGGAAGCACATAAAGTCTACTTAGGAAGCACACTGTTATAGCACAAAAAATATGCATCAAGCAAAATGCTTCAAAACATGATAACAAAAAGATATTATGAATCTACATGCAAAAACACACAAGTTTCATATAGGACGTGCTCAAAACGGAGCAACGGGCTAAAAGTTACACCCGAAACAATAACCTTGCACAAGCTGAAAATTACAGCCACATAGCAACTTCGGAGCAATAGATAAATAAGCTACAACACTCAAACATCATGGCAATGAGCATGGTTATAAACTAGACATATCCTACAGCAAACAAATCCATTGGAGCATCCCCAAAGGAGCCATGGATCAATAGCAACAAGCTATGACATATTGAACTTGACAACAAAATCCTGACAGCAGTAATTTGTTGCAACTTGGGAGCAAGAGTTAAATATGCTACATCCACTCAAATAAGCATGTGAGAGCATGAATGGATAGCCAACAATATATACAACAAGGAATCATCAAGAGTCACCCCAAAACTATCATGGATTGGCCCAGAACAACAAGCAAACATGGCATCTGGAAATTACAGATTCCAGACTTGGTGAAATTTCACTAAGTGTTGAAACAGCAGTTTCATCATGGCATCTTTGAGAGCAAGTTTAAGTCACCTCAAAGCATATCAAGACAAGTGGTAAGTACCACAGTAAAGTACACATGATGGTGAATCCAAAACATCTAAGCATGCATCGAGGGGACAAACACATCAATAGCAATGAGCTCCTCTACGAGGCATCTCGTAACGAGCTTAACAACACAACAACCACATAGCACTTTGCAAAGGAGGTAAGCATGGCAAGATGAAATCTATCATGCAAGCTAAAGCACCCAACATGTAGAGCATTTCATGACGAACACGTGGACATATCATTTGCATCATTTGGATAAACATGCAAAAATTTATCACATTGCTAAGATGGCATGAAAACAACTACTAACATCAGTTTTTAACAAGTAGCACTCTTGCAACAGATATTTAAGAATCTAGATGACCTCAAACATGCATGGCACAATGGAATAAAACGTAGTACATGTCTCCACGAACATTTTGACATATCATTCACTCAAATCGGACCATCACACAAAAAGTTATCACCGTTGCAAAACAGCATCAGACAATAGAAAAACTGGGGGACTTAGAAGAAAAACCACCTCGGGTCAAAGATCTGGTCAACGGGCTGAGCGGGTCAAACGGGCTTCGGACTGCGGTTCCACGCCCGGATCCGCTAGGCTCGGCCCGATCTGGCAGTTGGATCGGGGGCTACCGGGTCGGGCGCGGCCCACCAGGGCTTCGGCCCGCTAGCTGAGGCGAGGAGGAGAACCGACGGGATCGGGGGCCCGATCTGCCCGATCGGCGCGGCGGCGAAGGGAGGCTGGGGGCGATCCGCTCGGACCTCGGCTGAGGCCTTGCGGCGAAGGGAGGCCGGCCCAGGGAGCCTGGCGGGCCGGACGATCTGCGGGGCCGGCCCAGGTCGGTGGCGGGAGCTGGGCGAGGCCGGCCCAGCCGCGCTAGGGTACGGCCCAGCGGTCGGTGGATCTAGATCGGGGCGCCTCTGGCTCCCCCGATCGAGGATGCGGCGGCGGCTTCGAGCGCTGGCTCGGGCGCCGGCGGGAAGAGGCGGGACCGGCGGGAGGCGGTGGGGGCGCCGGCCGGCGGAGGCGCGGCGTGGCCGGCCGGTGGCGGGGCCGGCGGCGGCGGTGCCCGTGGCGAGGGCGGCGCCCGGCGGCGGTGGTGGCCGGAGAGGGCAGCGCGGCGAGCTCCGGCGAGGGGAGCTCCGGCGGCGGCGGAAACTCCGGCGAGGGCCCGATCTGGAGGAAGAAGAAGAAGAGGTAGGAGAAGATGGGCACTAGGGTTTTCTTTTTTAGGGCAAAAATTGGGGAAGATGGACAAATATATAGGCATAAGGAGCTAGGGTTGTCCAAATGAGGTGTGGTTTTCGGCCACGCGATCAGAATTGGATGGACTAGATGAAGGGAGGGGTTTGGGTTGGTTTGGTGGGCTGTTGGAGGGGTGTCTTGGGCCTCAAAGTGGAGGTACTTTCAGCCCACGAGAATAACTGTTGGAGCACCAAACGAACTCCAAATGCGACGAGATTTGACAGGCGGGTTACACACTCCAAAACAACAACACACGACAAGTCTCACGCCAAACCGGAAACGTTACACGGCCAAACACAAAAGTAGGCCTCGGGGATGCCACCGACACGTGAAGGAGCTCCGGAACTCGAAACGGACAACGGAAATGAACGAGTGGGACCGGATGCAAACGACAACACAAATGCAAAGCGATGCACATGACTACATGCTATGAATGAATGAACACACGCACACGACAAAAGAACGAAAACCTGAAAAGACAATGAACCCGAAATGGAATTGATGAAGCCAGAGATATTATATATTGCCCAAAAGGGAAAGTATTACATCCGGGGCATTACATGATCATGGTGTGAGCGGTCTTTCACTCAAATGACTTGTGGCCTCGCCCTTGGCACTTGAAGCATTTGATGGAACTCGTCTTGGAGTTGTCCTCGGTTGGAGTTGTAGATGATGAAGCTCTTGGCTTGAAGTTGTTGGTAGAGGGTGGACGACTCGATGTAGTCGCATTCTTGTAGTTTGACTTGTCACCGAAGTTTGTAGATGGTTTGGTAGATGTAGGAGTAGCCGAAGTCGTTGAAGGTTGGTTGTAGGAGCCGAAGTTCTTGGAGTTGAACTTGGAGTACTTGTAGTCCTCTTGAACTTGTCGCTCCGCTTTGGTTGCTTTGTGTACTAGCTCGAGGAGATTGGTGTATGGTTGAAAGTCCGCAATCTTCTTGATAGGATATTTGAGTCCATTCAAGAATCTCGCCATTGTTTGCTCTTCATCTTCCGTGATGTTGGCTCTTATCATGGCAATCTCCATCTCCTTGTAGTACTCTTCAACGGACTTGGTACCTTGCTTGAGGAGTTGTAGCTTCTTGAACAAGTCACGGTTGTAGTCTGTTGGCACAAAGCATGCTCTCATGACTTCCTTCATTTGAGCCCAAGTAGTGATAGGAGGTTCGCCTTTTGCTTCTCTTCTCTCTATGATTTGCTCCCACCATATGAGAACATAGTCTTGGAACTCAAGGGAGGCCATTGCAATCTTCTTCTCTTCATCGAAGTTGTGAAGGCGAAAGATTTTGTCAACCTTCAATGCCCATGAGAGGTAGTCTTCGGGATCAATGCTTCCGGAAAACTTTGGCATGGTGAACTTGAGCTTGCCATAGCGATGCTCTTCATTGTTTCCTTGCCTATTGGGAGGGCGGTCTTGATTGGGACGATTGTCGATCTCATATTGCTCTTGGCGTATTAGATGGCCATTGTTGTGGTGTACTTGCCGAGCATGTGGTTCATGTTGGCCTTGTTGCTCTTGTCGCGCTTGAGGAGGAACTTCATCTTGCATTCTTGCTTGGTGGCGCCTCTCTTGTATCTCATCGCGAAGGAAATCCTCTTCTTGACGAGTGTGACGAGTGCGAGCTGCCACATTGTGATGTGAATCACGTAATGCTCGTTGCGCCTCAAGAGCTTGAGCTTCACGACGTTGTTGTGCTTGATGATTAGCTTCGGCATCTTGTTCTTCTTGGTATTGACATGCTCGCTCTTGTTGTTGTTGGCGTAGTCATTGCCGTTCTTGTGCTTGCTCAAGTGTAGCTTGGTTTTGACGATGTCGACTTTCTTGCTCTTCAAATAGCTCTTGTGAACTCTTGTCATGAAGTGGATTCCGGTTGTCATGTCGAGCTTGACGTGCGGCGTGACGAAGAGTGTTTGATGTAGGGGTACTTGAGCCATCCGTGGAGTCGGTATGTTGACTTGATCGGCTTCGTCTTTGAGAAGATGTGGAAGAAGAACGTCGGTTGACTATCAAAGTCCGTAGCTCGTCAAATTGGGTAGACATGTTGGTGTTGATGATGTCGAATTGCTCTCTTGTTCTTGCTTCAAAATGGCGCGCGTCGGCGGCGACTTGACCAATGTACTCGCGCATAGCTTCACTTTCTTGATGGAGAGCTCGTTGGACACCGAAGAGATGTAGTTTGGTGACGTAGTTGTTCGCTTCTTGAGGATCGTCGAAGATTGGGTTCGAAGATGTACTTGGCCTATCCATCATCACAAGCGAGTATGTGAGTGGGAGAAAGGAGAAGACAATACCAAATGTACCTTAACCGAAGTTAAAAATGGATCAATGATCACTCAATAATGTAACCCGGAAATAGCACTATTGTACCACTTTGTGTCGATTCTCACACCTACACAAATAAAGCTTTGACAGGAGCTTGGTTAGGATGGTGGCATAAATTTAATGCAATTGTCAAAGTGACTCAATGATGTTGAAAATGGTTCACAATTTGCTCATGCAACAAGTAGATCACTAGCAAAGTAGCACACGGAACACACACACGGATAGATAAATTTGGTTGTGCAACCAAGGGTGAGCGAAAATGTGGAATCCACGGAAAATGCTTGTGTTGCACAACACTAGAGAGACGCTAACCGATTGCTTAATAGGCGGATACGCACTTGTGCACGACCTATAAGAGGCAAAATGTAACGACTATCTATCACAAGTATGCTATGCGTCTATGATGTGCCGATGCTTGAGCACAAGATGGTATATTGCTATCTCGTAAGATCTCTTTTGATGCAAGGTGTATGATGCTATTTTCTTTTTGCTTATAAGCTTTGGTTGGCTCTTTTGCTTAAAAGCTTGTGAGCTCTTTCTTTGGGTGCCTATGCATGCTTCTCGGATCAAGGTAGCTATTGCGTATGCGGATCACTCTTGTGGCACACGGAGATATGATGATGTAGTATGCAATATCTATGGCTATCACTAATGTGCACAAGTGTCGTGCCCCGGCAATACTCAAATGGCTAGTCTCAATGGGAAAGCTACGCAAAGATGGTCCATAGGTGTGACAATGCAATTGCAAGGTAGAATGAACAAGGTGTCGTCGATGTTACCGTCCTTGCCGAAGTTGAGTGGTGGTGTTGTCGAAGTCTTGCCGTTCCAAGGTAGCCTAAACATCCAAGGAAACGGTGAAACCACAACTCAAATATCCGAGGCAAAGGGAGACAAAAATTTCACAATCGTAGCGGTCAAGCGATGGTGGTTGCAGAAGTGGTGGTGGTATGAAAGGGTAGGTGGTAGCGGAAGGTGGAACAAATTTGAAAAAAATCAGTGTTGTCAGGGTCCGTCGGACGTCCGGTAGGTCGCCGGTCGTCCGGTCGCTCGGAAAGGGCCGGACGTCCGGTAAGTCCCGAATTCCGGTAAAAGCTTCTGTAGGTGGGGTGTCGGTTGTCCGGTGTTTAACGGACGTCTGATGCTTCGCAGGGTGCCGGACGTCCGGTAAACCGTCGGTCGTCCGGTAGGTCTGGGCTAGGGCTCGAGGATCCATGTACAAATTGGTCAAACTTGACCGAATTTGCGGAGGAAAAACGGTGAAAAGGTGGGGAAAAGCTAGATCCACTCATGGCACAACAAATCCATGGAACAAATTCAACAAAATCTTGCCAAATCAACAAATCACAAAAAAAATTTGGGGCTATTTTTGTGGGGAATTTTCGAAATTGGTAAGAACACAACAAAACAAGCTAGAAACAGGGTGTGGGGCTCCAAATTCGTGATCAACCTATGCTCATGATACCATAATATGATGTAGGGTGAAACCCTAATCGGCAGATCTTTCACGAAAGGAGGTTATCCCACGATGAACACGGAGAACACAAGGAAGATACGGAGGAAAACACGGGAGGAAACACTCAAATCAACACAATACTGTCACACAGGTGCTAGATCCACGATACACATCAAGGTTCTCGATCCATAGTCAACCACGGTGGTACAAAGATAGTCTTATTCCAGAGGAGGTCTTGGATTATCCCTTGGGATCTTCTCCACGAAGGAGGTCTTGAATCTGAGGTGGATCTTCTCCGAAGAGGCCGCGGTCTCGTAGGAGAGGAACCACTAAGGCCTATGATGAGCTATCCAAAAGCTACCCCCAAAGGATGGAAGTCAACGAGTATATATTACATGGGATGACGCCGTCGGGTCGGACGTCCACTGGTCACCGAACGTCTGGTGGTTCAGGAGGGACCGGACGTCCGGTAATCCTCGGATTTCCGCTATTTATATTCTGTGGTCGATGTCACGGACGTCCAGTGGCTTCTGGTCGTCCGGTCGTCTGGGAGTCACCGGTCGTCCGGTGCCTGGGAGTGACCTGTCCTCCGGTGTGGGCCGGACGTCCGGTGCCTGTAGCATCTTCAGCCGAATTCTTCTTGTTCCAAGTACTTGTCGATTCCGCCGTCTTGTCCGCTATGCAGAGTTGTCCCGTGGCCTTCAACCAAGTAGCTGAGTATGCATAGAGTTTCTGATGAGGATAGAAGCCATGTCTCATGTGAATCGGAAGGATGTAGAGAAAGGAACGAAGTCACCTCGGTCTTGAAAGGTCTAGCACGAGCACGTGTCATGGGTCCTTGAGGCACTTGGTGAGGCGATGGAGGGTCCATGGGGATGACCTTGGGATGCTCCGCATCAGGTCTAGATTCACTTCCAGTTGTTGTAGCTGGACTGAACTTTCTTGAATATTATTTGATTAGGCATTAGTTCAATGATATATATGTTGTGATGAATTACCAAAATCACTAGAGGATTAGGTGCACTTTCTATCTCCCCCTTTTTTGGTAATTGATGGCAACATATGGATCAAAGCCTCGACATAAGATATAATCATGAATAACATCGACGCTTTGAGAAGTTTGTGATAAGTAAGAGCTCCTCTGAATTTGTGCATTATTTGAATTTGTGTTTGAATACAAATTCAAATAATGCACAATCAATTAGGTTCATGAGATAAATCTTCCATGTGACATACGTCTTGGTGGAGCGCAAAAAAGAATATGAATGGAATTTAAACTAGCACTCACCACCAATCACACATGCGAATGACCATGAAAATATGCATATACAACAACACAATCATAGAATGGTCACATATGTGGGATAAAGTTTACAACCAAACAAAGTATCATGAATAAAAACCAAAACACTTACTCTCGAAGCCCTAAGATCTATATCTCTCTCCCCCATTGGCATCAAGATACCAAAAAGATCGAAGTGGTCTATATCTAAGTGTTTCTCTAGCTGGGTTTATAGGCGATGGCGATAAGGATCTTTGACATGTAGCACATGTGTGAATTGATAGAGTGGAGATGAGAGCGTCGGCGAAGGCAGCAACTTCAGTTGAGGTCGTCTACACAGAGGTGTAGATACTGGAGTGTAGGTGCAG
Organism: Secale cereale; assembly: GCA_902687465.1. Taxonomy (NCBI): domain Eukaryota; kingdom Viridiplantae; phylum Streptophyta; class Magnoliopsida; order Poales; family Poaceae; genus Secale; species Secale cereale. The sequence continues at coordinate 167,115,448 of LR738714.1, read as the reverse complement.
CATGCCGAGCATCTCTAGGTTGGGTCTTGTACTACGCTGTGGTCCTCTCATTCGAGTCATCACTGTGGACATAGTTATGAGCGTCAAAAGCTTGTTTGAGCTTTTCAAAATCTGCAGAAAAAACTGTCACCTTGACATCAAGGTCATGAAATTTGGTCTCAACGAACCTCTCTAAGATCTTCTGGTTCTCCACAAGGTTAGTTAAGACTTTCTCAATCCGTATTGTAGCCTAAAAGAGAAGTGCCATATGGTCTGCTCTGGACTTGGTGTTCTCAATGGTGGTTCGTACAGTAGATGTACTTGGCCCAGTGGCCTCTGTGGCAGTTCTGGCAGCCTCCGCTTGCTCCTGAGAAACAGCATAACTAGTATCCGGTGAATCAATGTGAGGATGCAATCCTCATGTAGGGGCAAGTGCATGTGCTCAAGCAAGTAGATGTTGCTGCCAAACTTGGAGCGGATGAGCAACTGAATGTAAGGTGCACAACCACAAGAGCGCTTCTGATCAGCTGCAACCCTCTTAATTGTCTTCACAATAAGGTCCATGGCTTCAAAGTTTAATAGATCATCAATGTGGTGTAGCATGTCAATGGAATACCCTTGTCATCGGGCGTGTGTAGGACACACATGTGACACCGTGGAATGGAGTCGTCCTTTTGCTTATTCGTGAGTGGGGCGCGAGGTGAGGACCTACACTAATGATATGCATGAAATTTACACGATGATTTACCCAGGTCCGGGTCGCATGGTTGCGTAATACCCAACTCCTTCTTTGCTTGTGTTTATGCTTGGATAATGGCAAGCTACAAGTCCTTCTCGGGAATGGGAAGCATTGTGTGCCCGTACTTGTGTTCTACCCAGTGTCCAACCTTGGTCTACTCTTTTTCCTTCTTTTCCCCCTCCTTTTCCCTCCTTTCTTACCTTAGTAGTTAGGTCCTCCTTTTATAGCTCAAGGGGTAACAAAATGGCTACGCTACTAAGAAAGTAGCTTGGGTCTGACTAGGTAGGTGAGTGGATTAAATGTTGGATGAAATGTCATTGCCTTCTGTCTTCCGGGAATGAATGCATGTCTTGTCACCAACGACCATGGTGCCACATGCGCGAGGCATGACACGCATCTGTACAGGTGTACACCATGTGGCGGGATGGGGGAGTGACTCACCCATTTTGTTTTATCCATCTTCTAGCGTGTCAGCTCACCTATCGTGTGACACAAAGGCTCTGCAGGCACAAAACAAACGCACCGTGCGTGGGTGAGGAGATAGCTTGTTGTCAAAGGCTTGTTGAGTGCAAGCCAGCTGGGGACGGTTGTTGTCGGACGAGGTCGTTCCCGCGTCTTGTCCAGTGGGTGGCGTTGCCAGGTTGTTTGTCCTTGCTTCCTTCTTGACTTTGACATGGTTGCTTGGTAGCTATGCAGATCTTTGAACGAAGATCTGCATGCCACCACGGAGTCTTAAGGGGGAGTAGCCCGTGATGATTATTTCCTCCTTGAATCTGGTCCAAGGGTGACCGTGGCACGTGCACAATTGGGTCTGTGAACCCAACTGTCATGTACTGACAGTAGCCCTCGGGCCTGGGCTAGAAGCATGTCGCACACGTTGTCAGGGTCAAGTCCTTTCAATGCATGGGTCCCACGCATCGCTAGCCCCCATGCTCGGTCAAATCAAACTGCAGGGGATGGTGTGCGAGACAGCGGTGACCGGGAGGATCCGGGGACAATTGTTTTCCACGAGCGATCCCCTTGGGCCTTGTTTTCGGGTGCGTTGTGCGATTGAAATGGGTTTCATCCTAACAGGTGGGGTCTCATCGCCTCTAATCAAAAGGGATAACAGTTTGCATGCCATCCTTCAGTGGGGACCGACATACCCAGGTGGATGACTGGTCGTCGAGTCCCCTCGATTCTTGTATTGATAGGAGAGTGATACGTCTTTGTTGTATATACTTTTACTAACACTTTTGGTCTTATTTTGGACTCTAATTTGCATGATTTGAATGAAAATAACACGGACTGGCGTTGTTTTTAGCAGAACTACCATGGTGTTGTTTTTGTTCAGAAATAAAAGCTCTCGGAATTGGATGAAACTTTTTGGTGAATCTGTCGGATTCAGGGCTCCGCAAAACTCGATAAGTTCGAACACAGGGGCGTGAACGAAGATCTCTCCCGCTCACGTCTACCTAGCACCTCGCACTCATCTCGGTGAAAGGATTCAAGCAAACAACAGACATAACACACAAGAGTTTATCTAGGTTCGGGCCACCATGTGGTGTAAAACCTTACTTCCTGCTTTGGTGGATTAGCTTCAGGCGAGCTGGAATATGAGCTAGTATAACGGTTCCCAGGCTCAGGAGGTGATCTCAGGAGGCTCACGAGCTGGAATATGTTCTAGTGTCGAGTTGTAATCTATGAGTTGTAAATAAATAGAAGTGTGATGATCAAGATTATTAGAGCATTGACCCCAAAAAAAGGAAAGGCCAAAGAAAAAAAGACCGAAAAAAAGAAAAAAAAAAGAAAAAAGAAAAAGAAAAACGGGACAATGCTACTATCTTTTTCCACACTTGTGCTCCAAAGTAGCACCATGATCTTCATGATAGAGAGTCTCTTGTTTTGTCACTTTCATACACTTGTGGGAATTTTCATTATAGAACTTGGCTTGTATATTCCAACGATGGGCTTCCTCAAATGCCCTAGGTCTTCGTGAGCAAGTAAGTTGGATGCACACCCACTTAGTTTCTTTTGTTGAGCTTTCATACATTTATAGCTCTAGTGCATCCGTTGCATGGCAATCCCTACTCACTCACATTGATATCTATTGATGGGCATCTCCATAGCCCATTGATACGCCTAGTTGATGTGAGACCATCTTCGTCTTTTGTCTTCTCCACAACCACCACTCTATTCCACCTATAGTGCTATATCCATGGCTGACGCTCATGTATTGCGTGAAAGTTGAAAAAGTTTGAAAAAATTAAGTATGAAACAATTGCTTGGCTGAAACCGGGGTTGTGCATGATTTGAGTATTTTGTGTGACGAAGATGGAGCATAGCCAAACTATATGATTTTACAGGGATGAACTTTCTTTGGCCATGTTATTTTGAGAAGACATAATTGCTTTGTTAGTATGCTTGAAGTATTATTGTTCTTATGTCAATATTAAAATTTTGTCTTGAATCTTTCGGATCTGAACATTCATGCCACAATAAAGAAAATTACATTGAGCATTATGTTGGGTAGCATTCTACATCCATTTTTTTTGTTTTTATCATTTACCTACTCGAGGACGAGCAGGAATTAAGCTTGGGGATGCTTGATACGTCTCCAACGTATCTATAATTTTTGATTGTTCCATGTTATTATATTATCTACTCCCTCTATCCCAAAATAAGTGACTCAAAAGTGACTCAACTTTGTAATAAAGTTAGTATAAAGTTGAGTCATTTTTGAGTCACTTATTTTGAGACGGAGGGAGTATTTTGGATGTTTAACGGGCTTTATTATACACTTTTATATTATTTTTGGGACTAACCTACTAACCCAAGGCCCAGTGCAAATTGTTGTTTTTGCTTATTTCAGTGTTTCGCAGAAAAGGAATATCAAACGGAGTCCAAATGGAATGAAACCTTCGGGAGGATCATTTTTGGAACAAACACAACCCAGAAGACTTGGAGTACACGCCAAGGAAGGCACGGGGTGGCCACGAGGCAGGGGGGCACGCCTAGGAGGGTAGGCCTGCTCCCACACTCGTGCCCCCTCGGTAGCTCCATCGACATGCCTCTTCAGCCTATATATACTCTTATACCCTGAAAACATTCGAGAGCACCACAAAACCCTAATTCCACCACCGCAACCTTCTGTACCCGTGAGATCCCATCTTGGGGCCTGTTCTGGAGCTCCACCGAAGGGGGAATCGATCACGGAGGCTTCTACATCAACACCATATCCTCTCCGATGAGTTGTGAGTAGTTTACCACAGGCCTTTGGGTCCATAGTTATTAGATAGATGGCTTCTTCTCTCTCTTTGGATCTCAATACAAAGTTCTCCTCGATCTTCTTGGAGATCTATTCAATGTAATTCTTTTTGCAGTGTGTTTATCGAGATTCGATGAATTGTGGGTTTATGATCAAGATTATCTATGAACAATATTTGATTCTTCTCGGAAATCTGTTATGCATGATTTAAATATCTTTGCAAGTCTCTTCGAATTATCAGTTTGGTTTGGCCTACTAGATTGATCTTTCTTGCAATGGGAGAAGTGCTTAACTTTGGGTTCAATCTTTCGGTGTCCTTTCCCAGTGATAGCAGGGGCAGCAAGGCACGTATTGTATTGTTGCCATCAAGGATAAAAAGATGGGGTTTATACCATATTGCATGAGTTTATCCCTCTACATCATGTTATCTTGCTTAAAGTGTTACTCTGTTCTTATGAACTTAATACTCTAGATGCATGCTAGATAGCGGTCGATGTGTGGAGTAATAGTAGTAGATGTAGAATCATTTCGACCTACTTGTCATGGACGTGATGCCTATATAGAATGATCATGCCTAGATATTCTCATAACTATGCGCTTTTCTATCAATTGATCGACAGTAATTTGTACACCCACCGTAGAAATCTGCTATCTTGAGAGAAGCCACTAGTGAAACCTATGGCCCCGGGTCTATCTTCTATCATATCAATCTTCCATCAACTATTTATCTTCACTTTACTTTTATTTTGCAATCTTTACTTCTCAATCTATAACAAAAATACCAAAAATATTAATCTTATTATCTCTATCAGATCTCACTTTTGCAAGTGACCGAGAAGGGATTGACAACCCCTTTACCGCGTTGGTTGCAAGGTTCTTATTTGTTTGTGTAGGTACGAGGGACTCGCGTGTAGTCTCCTACTGGATTGATACCTTGGTTCTCAAAAACTGAGGGAAAATACTTACGTTGTTGTGATGCATCACCCTTTCCTATTCAAGGGAAAAACAACGCAGCTCAAGAGGTAGCAATCCAGCAAGGGGGGAGGAGAAGTTGAGGGAGAGCTCCGGCATCATGACGGCATGGTGGTGGAGCTTGCAGTTCTTCGGCAGGGCTTCGCCAAGCACTACAGAGGAGGAGGAGGAGTTGGAGGAGAGAGGGCTGCGCCAAGGGAAGGGGTGCGGCTTCCCTCCCACCCCTCACTATATATAGGGGGAACTGGAGAGGGGGAGGTGCCCTAGGGTTTCCCCTAGGGGCGGCGGCCAAGGCAGATTGGATCTCCCTAGTGAAACCCTAGGGAGACTTGCCCCCCAAGCCAAGCCAGGTGGAGGCTTGCCTCCCAAGTCAGGTGGAGGCGCCCCACCTCCCAAAGAAACGTGGGAAATGGTGTGGGGGCGCACATCCCCTTAGTGGGCTGGTTTGCCCCCTCCCCTTGGCCCATGAGGCCCTGCAACACTTGCCGGGCCCCCCGAAACACCTTTCGGCCATGCTGGCCATAGCCTGGTACATCCGGAACACTTCTAGACTCCAATACCCTTCGTCCAATATATCGATCTTCACCTTTGGACCATTCCGGGACGCCGAACAACCTTCAGTAATCACATACTATTCTCGTAACAACTCTAGCATCATCAAACCTTAAGTGTGTAGACCCTACGGGTTCATGAACCATGCAGACATGACCGAGATACATCTCCGGCCAATAACAAATAGCGGGATCTGGATACCCAATTTGGTTCCCACATGTTCCATGATGATCTCATCGGATGAACCATGATGTTGAGGATTCAATCAATCCCGTATACAATTCCGTTTGTCCATCGGTATGTTACTTTGCCCGAGATTCGATCGTCAGTATCCCCATACCTCGTTCAATCTCGTTATCAGCAAGTCTCTTTACACGTTCCGTAACGCATGATCCCGTGGCTAACTCCTTAGTCACATTGAGCTTATTATGATGATGCATTACCGAGTGGGCCTAGAGATACCTCTCTGTCATACGGAGTGACAAATCCCAGTCTCGATTCGTGCCAACCCAACAGACACTTTCAAAGATACCTGTAGTGCACCTTTATAGCCACCCAGTTATGTTGTGACGTTTGATACACCCAAAGCATTCCTACGGTATCCGGTAGTTTCACAATCTCATGGTCTAAGGAAATGATACTTGACATTAGAAAAGCTCTTAGCAAACGAACTACACGATCTTGTGCTATGCTTAGGATTGGGTCTTGTCCATCACGTCATTCTCCCAATGATGTAATCTCGTTATCAACGACATCCAATGTCCATGGTTAGGAAACCATAAGCATCTATTGATCAACGAGCTAGTCAACTAGAGGCTCATCGGGGACATGTTGTGGTCTATGTATTCACACATGTATTACGGTTTCCGATTAATACAATTGTAGCATGAACAATAGATAATTATCATGAACAAGGAAATATAATAATAACCATTTTATTATTGCCTCTAGGGAATATTTCCAACAGAGACATCATCACTTTATTGATGCTGACGATTCTTTTAACAACATTGTTACAATTTGGTTTTTAGTGAGGATACTCGTGATATTATCCCGTTGCCTGCATCTACTTTGTTTGACTCTTATGCTAGGAACGGACATAGTGTCATGCCAGAGGACATTATCACATACTGGAACAACCAGGCAGCGGCAGAGGAGCCTCAGGAGTGCTACGTTCAGGTACCACCGTCTCAACACTTTGACATGGGACCGGACGGCTACTACGGGTGGTGATTACCATGTTAGGCCAAAAGCCTAAACTTGGGGGAGTACGTATTTCCACCGACATTACATTCATGTTCACACATTTCATTCCATTTGCCGGTGTTCACACTTTTTCATTGTATAATTGATGCTAGTTTTATTTTCTTGCTTGCTTCTTGTGTGTTTGAAAAACTTTAAGAAAACCCAAAAATATTTCTTGCTTCTTTCGGTTTTTCTTTCTAGTTTAGTTTAGTTGTAGCATTAAAAGAAAACCCCAAAAGATTTCTCTTTTCTTCTTTTGCTTGTTGGGAGCTTTCCCATGTAAATAATTTTTCTCGTTTCCGCTCCTCTATCTTTAGTTTGCCTTCTTCAAGAAAAAAAAACTCAAAAATATTTTACTTTGTTTCTCCGAATTTCTATTCTTTTGTTTAGTTAGTGTGAGGAGAAGACCATGATGAAAATGTTGAGTGGCTCTCATATGTAATATTGTTGATCTAATAAAGATCCCATATTATTTTGTCTTTTCCTATGAATAAATGTTTGCAGATTCCAGCTTAGTCCATGGCCCTCTTGCACTATTATTATTCTCACATCATTCGGTTGTGCAAGGGAAAGGCAACAATGGTGATATTTGATGAAGTGATCGTGGCAAGGGAAAGCAGGTACGAACTCAACTAGTTTTTGTCTTTGTAAATAAGTTTAATCAGGATCCTTGATTGAGCTTGTCATGATTAAACATGTTTGCAATGGCCATTGGAGATTATAGTTGTTCATGACATGCTTAAGTAGCTAGGAGTGGATACAGAGTGACAAATCCCAGTCTCGATTCTCGCCAACCCAACAGACACTTTTGAAGATACCTATAGTGCACCTTTATAGCCACCCAGTTATGTTGTGACGTTTGATACACCCAAAGAATTCCTATGGTATCCGGGAGTTGCACAATCTCATGGTCTAAGGAAATGATACTTGACATTAGAAAAGCTCTTAGCAAACGAACTACACGATCTTGTGCTATGCTTAGGATTGGGTCTTGTCCATCACATCATTCTCCCAATGATGTAATCCCGTTATCAGCGACATCCAATGTCCATGGTCAGGAAACCATAACCATATATTGATCAACGAGCTAGTCAACTAGAGGCTCACCAGGGACATGTTGTGGTCTATGTATTCACACATGTATTACAGTTTCTGGTTAATACAATTGTAGCATGAACAATAGACAATTATCATGAACAAGGAAATATAATAATAACCATTTTATTATTGCCTCTAGGGCATATTTGCAATAGAGACATCATCACTTTATTGATGTTGCCGATTCTTTTAACAACATTGTTACAATTTGGTTTGTAGGGAGGATACTCGTGATATTATCCCGTTGCCTGCATCTACTTTGTTTGACTCTTATGCTAGGAACAGACACAGTGTCCTGCCAAAGGACATTATCGCATACTGGAACAACAAGGCAGCGGCAGAGGAGCCTCAGGAGTGGTACGTTCAGGTACTGCCGTCTCAACACTTTGACATGGGACCGGACGGCTACTACAGGTGGTGATTACCATGTTAGGCCAAAAGCCTAAACTTGGGGGAGTACGTATTTCCACCGACAGTACATTCATGTTCACACATTTCATTCCATTTGCCGGTGTTCACACTTTTTCATTGTATAATTGATGCTAGTTTTATTTTCTCGCTTGCTTCTTGTGTGTTTGTAAAACTTTAAGAAAACCCAAAAATATTTCTTGCTTCTTTTCGGCTTTTCTTTCTAGTTTAGTTTAGTTGTAGCATTAAAAGAAAACCCCAAAAGATTTTTCTTTTCTTCTTTTGCTTGTTGGGAGCTTTCCCATGTAAATAATTTTTTTCTCATTTCCACTCCTCTATCTTTAGTTTGCCTTCTTCAAGAAAAACAAAAAACTAAAATTTTTTTTACTTTGTTTCTCTGAATTTCTATTCTTTTGTTAGTTAGTGTGAGGAGAAGACCATGATGAAAATGTTGAGTGGCTCTCATATGTAATATTGTTGATCTAATAAAGATCCCATATTATTTTGTCTTTTCCTATGAATAAATGTTTGTAGATTCCAGCTTAGTCCATGGCCCTCTTGCACTATTATTATTCTCACATCATTCGATTGTGCAAGTGAAAGGCAATAATGGCGATATTTAATGAAGTGACTGTGGCAAGGAAAAGCAGGTACGAACTCAACTAGTCTTTGTCTTTGTAAATATGTTTAATCATGATCCTTGATTGAGCTTGTCATGATTGAACATGTTTGCAATGACCATTGGAGATTATAGTTGTTCATGCCATGCTTAAGTAGATAGGAGTGGATAATGATTTATCTTGGGTGTCAACATCCACTAAAATGATTGTGATGTAGTATGATGATATGGTATCCTCCTCTGAATGTTTTAAGTGACTTGGCACATTTTCACGCATGTAGTTGAATCAAAACCAACATAGCATCCACGATATTTATATTCAAGGTGTCTATATTCTACTCATGCTAGTATTCAATGGTAATTATTCTCAATGCATGATTATGACCGTTTTCGCTCTCCAGCCGGTCCCTTCTCAACCTAATTGCTAGCCATCGCCTGTACTAAGTGGGAATACTGCTTGTGCATCAAAATCCCTAAACCAGAGTTGTTCCAGATGAGTCCACTATATCTACCTATATGTGGTATTACTCTGCCGTCCCAAGTAAATTTGCATGTGACATCTCTAAAATATTCAAATGAACATCTGTTTTGTGTGCCCGTAACGCTCATGGAGCGACAGGGGGTGGTCAGTATCTTCCATGCAAAGTGGGTTATTCTCATGATGAGTGTTCATTCACTCGTCCTTGCACGAGAGGGGTGTCAGGCCCAAGATGCGATTCTATCCCGATCACGTGACACTTACGTGATTGGGGCACAACCGCATTTCGGGCGCTTAGCAAGATGGATATCATTACATCGTACCATTACATACATACAAGGGGGATACAACAATACATACAAGTCACATGAATACAACAATCTCAAATACAAAGTAACCGACTACGGATGCAAACATGAAAGCACAAAGACATCCATCTGCTATCCCAGGCTGCCGACCCGGATCCTAACCCAAGACTGAAGAAGAAAGAAGAAGAACTCCAACACTACGATCAACGCTCTCACGTCAAGACATCGGAAACCTGCACCTGCAACTATTGTTGTAGTATCTGTGAGCCACGAGGACTCAACAATCCCATAACCATGGGTAACAAGACTATCAAAGCTTAATAGGTAGGAAGAGGTAAAGTGGTGAGGTTGCAGCAGCGGCTAAGCAAAATATAGGGTGGCTAACTTACGAGTACAAGAATAAGATGAGCATCTACGCAAACGGTCGCAAACTAGTAGTGATCGCTAAAGATCCTGAACTACATACGAGTCAAACATAACCCCACCGTGTTCTCTTCTCAAAGTGAAAAGAGACAGTCACGGTTACTCACACAGTTGTGTGTTTTACTTCGGATCCTCTGTCAAGTTTTCTACAACCGGACATTAACAAATTCCAATCTGCCACATAACCGCGGGCATGGCTTTCGAAAGATCATAACCCTGCAGGGGTGTCCCAACTTAGCCCATCACAAGCTCTCACGATTAGCTGAAGTGATAAATATAATATCGTCACCCCTTATCTTAGGGAAATCCGATCAGGCTCGGCATCCCGGTGCACAAGACATTTCGACAATGGTAAAACAAGTCCAGCAAGACCTCCCGGCGTGCCGACACCCTGATAGTAGCCGCGCGTATCTCGTCTCAGGCCACGTCCGGATGGGTGATGCTACAGGTAAAACCAATCCTCGTGAATCCCCGTGGTGGCCCCGCAGGCTCCCCATTTGGGACCAACACCATCAGCACTGGCCCCCCTATTATGTAGAATTAAGAACCCGGGGACATGACCCCCTATGCAATTAATTAATTAATTAAGTTGTTATATAAGCAAAATAAAACCAATGTTGGGCCTTGCTGGAAAAGTTTTATTCAAAGTCGAACTGTCAAGGGGTCCCCATCCACCCATCGTGTAAGGAACACAAAATCAAGGAACATAATGCCGGTTTATCGGCGCCTAAGGTGGCATGAGTGGAACAAAACACCGAGCAAAAGGCCAAGCCTTCCACCCATGCCCAGTATATAGGTGTTTTATTATATATATAACATATTGTGATATTCCAACAACAAGTTCACTCCTGGAACGATCTTCATCTTCACCTGCAACTAACAACGCTATAAGAGGGGCTGAGCAAGCGGGTGACATAGCCAAACAATGGTTTTGATAGGAAGGTTTCAAAGGTTAGAGGTTTCATGGCAACAAAGAGAGGCTGACATAATGATGGGTAGCGCGACATGTAACGATAGCATCGAGATACTAAGCATGGCAATCATAGTAAAGGTATCCAAGGGTATGGTCATCTTGCCTGAGATCCCGTAAGGAAGAAGAACGGTTCCGTGAAGAAGACGAAGAAGAAGCCTTGAAGAAGAACCACGGGTAGACGAACGAATCCTCACGACGCAACGGAACAAGCACTAACGAGAAGAAGCAAGCAATACGGTAAACAAACCACTCAAGAACATAACAATATGCACTGCCAAGTATGATGCAAAACAAGTCTACTTATGATGCACAGAAAGTCTACACATGAAGCAAAACATGGCAAGGTAGGAAGCACAGCAAACAACACAAGTCTATATGTGATGCATTACATGGCAAGGTATGATGCATGACAAGACTAAACAGGAAGCATAACATGGCAAGGTAGGAAGCACAGAAAACATTACAGGAAACATGGCAATGTGCTTAAGCAAGTATGATGGAAACAAGTCTATATAGGAAGCACAACAAGTCTATACAGGAAGCATTACATGGCAAGGTAGGAAGCACAGAAAACAACACAAGTTTATATGGTGCAATACAATACAAGGCAAGGTATGATGCATGACAATATATACAGGAAGCACAGAAAGTCTATACAGGAAGCATAACAAGTCTATACAGGAAGCATAACATGGCAAGGTAGGAAGCACAACATGGCAACGGTGCAAGATGCACCCAAACATCAACCAAACTCACTCCAAACATGTTAACAAGGTGATATTATGATTCTACATGCAAAATCACACAAGTTTCATATAAGGAACACCCCAAACGGAGCAACGGGCAAAAAGATACACATGAAACAAGATATAACAACAAGCTGAAATTAACAGCCACATAGCAACTTTGGAGCATGATAAATATAAGCTACAACACTCAAACATGGCAACAAGAAGCATGGACATGAAGTAGACATATCCTACAGCAAACAATTCCATTGGAGCATCTCCATAGGAGGCATGGATCAATAGTAACAAGCTATACCATTTTGAACATGGCAATAAAAACCTGACAGCAATATTTTATAGCAACTTGGGAGCAAGAATTAAATATGCTACAGCCACCCAATTGAGCATGTGAGAGCATGAATTGATAGCCAACAACATATACAACAAGGAATCATCAAGAGTCACCCCAAAACTATCATGGATTTGCCTAAAACAACAAACAAACATGGCATCCGGATATTACAGATTCCAGACTTAGTGAAGTTTCACTAAGTGTTAAAACAGTAACAGCAACATGGCAAGTTTGTGAGCATGTTTAAGTCAACACAAGGCATAACATGGAAAGTTAAAAGCACCACATCAAAGAGCACATCATGGAGATTCTAAAACATCTAGGCATGTGACATGGGGACAAACACAACAATAGCAACAAGCTCCTCAACTAGGCATCTCGTAACAAGTTTCAGAACATAACAGCCACATGCACTTTTGCAAAGGAGGTAAACATGGCAATATGAACTCAAACAAGCATGCTATAGCAACCAACATGTAGAGCATCTCATGATGAACATTTTGACATATCATTTGCATCATTTGGATAAACATGCACCAAGTTATCATATCTCAAACATGGCATGAAAACAACTAATAGCAGCAGTTTATAACAAGGAGAACTCTTGCAATAGATATTTAAGCATCTAGATGAACTCAAACATGCATGGCACAATGGAACAAAGTGTAGAGCATATCACCACGATCATTTTGACATATCATTCACTCAAAACGGATAAGCACACAAAAAGTTATCACTATGCAAAGATGCAACATTACTGCAGACAAAAAAGACTTAGCAGAATTTGACTAGGGAAAAAAACACACGGGCGCTAGATTACTAAGCAGTGCACTGGGCGGGATTACTAGGCTCACCAAGTGGGCTCAGCCCAAGACAGAGAGGAGGCCGGCTGGCTCGGGCCTCGCTGGAGCTGGGCCTTGGGCGCTGGAGGAAGGGGACTGGGCCTCAGGGAGGCACTGGGCCTGGCGCGGCTGTCGGGCCGGCGAAGCGCTGAGGTGGGCCGCTGGCAGGAGCTGGCCAGGAGGGAGGAGGCGGACTGGGCCGGTGGCCTGCGGCCCAGGAGGCGCTGGAGGGGTCGGGCCTTGGCGCGGAGTCAACGGAGCTGGCGCTGGCGCTGGGCCGAAGCGAGGGCCCAGGGAGGCGGCGTCGCTGGAGAACGGGCGCTCGGCCGGCGCGGCCCAGGCGCAGAGGAGTGAAGGAGGCCGCGGGCGTCGTCCTGCTCCTCGATCCCGCCTGGATCGAGCGAGACAGGGGCGGCAGCGCCACTCCGGCGAGGCGGGGCGGTGCTCCGGCGAGGGGAGGGCCGGGGAACGGGCGGATCCGGCGGGGTCCGACCTGATCCGGCGGCGGCGGCGCTCGAGGAGGTAGAAGAAGAAGGCGGCGTGGCGGAGGACTCGGAAGCACGGCGCGGCGAGGTCGGAAGCACGGCGCGGCAGCGGTAGAAGCACGGCACGACAACGGTGGAAGCACGCCGCGGCAACGGTGGAAGCACGGTGCGGAATTTGAGGAGGGAGGTAGGGGAAGGCCAAAAATGGACTAGGGGGAGTCCATTTATAGTAGGAGGGCTAGGGTTTGGAGTTTGGAGGGGTTTTAGAGCCCTCCGATCGCGATCCGACAGATCCGATCGCGAGGGGAGTTAGGATGGGCCTAGGGGAGGTTAGTGGGCTGTGTAGAGGGGCTTAGGGAAGAGAAGAGAGAGGAAGGCCCGCGGAGGTTTTCGGAGACCGAAAACATCCGATGAAAAATAACCGACGACTAGTGCCGCTATATATATCCGTTGGGCTATCAAACGGACTCCGAATGCGACGAAATTTGGCACGCGGCTAGTCTACACTATAATAAGACCACATGCCAAGTTTCAACCCATTCCGAGAACGTTTTTCGGCCACTCACAAAATAAATATTCGAAGGCACCGCGGGCGCGTGCAAGTGTGTCTGGGCTCAGAACGAACAACGGAAAGGACGAGGAGACTCGGACGGATGCAAGTTTTGAAAACATGCTGATGCAACACACATGATGACATGGCAAGATGCAACACGCAAGCAGATGACAAGGCACTGACAACGAATAACTGGCTGACACCTGGCGCACCGGTCTCGGGGTGTCGCAAGGGGCTGGTAATCGAGATGCCCAGTCCCATGAAAAGTAACAATAATAATTAAACCAAACTCCCCGGACTGTTGTTGGTATGGAGGGCACCCGAGGATTCGGCTAGCCATGGCTTGTGTTTGTTGGTGGAGGTGGAGTAAACTTTACTTTTACCGCTTGGGAACCGTCGCTAATTTTCATGGAATATATTGAAACCTCTTGGTCGTAACGTTGACAGGAAAGGTATACCTCCCAAAATTGTATTTATCTATGATTTAAAACTTTGAGCTCTCACTGTCGGTGTCAAAACCAGCAGATCTCGGGTAGGGGGGGGGGGCAAGCTATGCGCTTAGAGGATCAATGGTAACAGGAGGCTGGGGACACAATGTTTACCCAGGTTCAGGCCCTCTCGATCGAGGTAATACCCTACTTCCTGCTATATTAATATGGGGAAATATGAATACAAGAGTTGATCTACCTCGAGATCATAGTGGCTAAACCCTAAGTCTAGCCTATGAGGATATTGTGATGATGTTGATCCCCTCTACAGATTAAACCCCTCGGCTTATATACACGCCAGAGGGGACCTAGGGTTACAAGGGTGACTTGGGGAGGAAGCAATTAATGCATTCGGACTCTACACCTGCCTTTCTACGTACATAGGTGTCCTGACCGAATACGGGGGGAGGGCCTTCTGCTTCTTCTTCATGCGGCCCATCAATGCGGTCTAGCTTCAACGACCCGGATGACTGAGGACCCCTGAATACAGGACTCCCTCAGTAGCCCCCGGACTTGTCTTCAAGGATAGATTGTATCCGGCTTCATGTCTTCGTGTGATAGCCTGACTTATTAGGGATGATAGACTACTACTATCAATAAGGAATTCCTTCTTTTCCGGAAGCTCATTCAGACAGAACTCCAAAGTTAAGCGTGCTCAGCTTGGAGTAGTTTCAAGATGGGTGACCGACCGGGAAGTTGGTCCCGGGTGCGCATGAGTGAGGACAAAATGTGCAGAAAAGACTAGTATTGATATGTGAGGCCAGTCTAGATCCCGCCAGGAGTAACGAACAACTTGTAATGCCCCGGACACACCCGCCGGTGGTCGTTACCCCTGGAGGGATCTAGACTGACCTCACATATCAATACTAGTCTTTTCTGCGCACTTTGTCCTCACTCATGCGCACCCGGGACCAACTTCCAGGTCGGTCACCCATCCTGAAACTACTCCAAGCTTAGAATGCTTAACTTTGGAGTTCCGTCTGAATGGGCTTCCGGAAAAGAAGGAATTCCTTATTGATATGAGTAGTCTATCATCCCTAATAAGTCAGGCTATCACACTTCGGTCTTGCAAGGTGAGTCCTCCTGGATGATAGTTCGGCTTCTTTAAATATTATAATACACCGATTCCTCGCCGCCGTTACCTTGGCTTCCAAGCGTCCAATGAATGCGAGCCGTCTGGGCTTATTTTACAAATACCGCCTTGACCGTCCGGAGAAGGTGCCTATATAAGAGAATAGATCCAGCTACTTCTCCATCTCATTCCACGTGGAAGAAACCCTAGTGCCTGCAAAAAATCTTCAAACATGGCCAGTGCCCCGACCTCCTGTTTGCGCCCTCATGGCCCTCATGCAGGAGATTGGGAAAGCTGCTCCATGTCCCACGCGCATCTATGGACACTACAAGCGCAGGGGTATCTCCCCCCAGAGGATCTAGTCCCCGTTCGAGCCGGACTAACGTCTGTTGACAACCAAGCCCTGGCAGAGAGCTTTCCCAACCCCTTCGATGGAGAGCGGGTATGTTTCGTCCCCTACCTTCTAAGAGGCGTGGGATTCCCTGTCCATCCCTTTCTTAGGGGGCTCCTGGAGTTCTACAGCCTCCAACTGCACAATCTTACTCCAGGATCAATCCTACACATTGCGGGTTTTGTCGCTTTATGCGAACTGTTCTTGGGCTGCGAGCCTCACTTTGAGCTGTGGAGAAGGTATTTCTGCCTCGTCCCTCGATCAAAAGATGGATCCATATTTGAAGTTGGGAGCGCCGAAGTATGGCATATAGCCGGGACAAGCTATCTACCCGGTACTCCTAAGAAGGCATCCGAAGAGTGGCCTTTGGAGTGGTTTTACATTGAAGATGTCGCTTTGCCGGATCCAGTTCGACGTGGACTTGATACGTCTCCAACGTATCTATAAATTTTTATTGTTCCATGCTATTATTTATGAAGTCTTAGATGTTTAATGGGCTTTATCATTCACTTTTATATCATTTTTGGGACTAACCTACTAACCCAAAGGCCCAGTCCAGATTGCTGTTTTTTTGCCTATTTCAGGGTTTTGCAGAAAAGGAATATCAAACGGAGTCCAAACGGAATGAAACCTTCGCAGGAGATATTTTTGGAGAAAATCACGCGAGATAGACTTCGGGGCCAAGCTAGAGGACAGGGGGCCCACCCTCAAGGGTGGGCGGCGCGCCCCCCTTCCCAGGGCGCGCCCCCTGCCTCGAGGGCAGGCCCGGTGGCCCCTGGTGCCCCCTTCCTCCTATATATATGCCTACGTACCCCAGAAACTCCATACGCAGAGAGAAAACCCTAATTCCATCGCCGTAGCTACTGTTCCCATGGAGATCCCATATCTGAGCCTGTTCCGGGAGGGGGATCCATCACGGAGGCCTTCATCATCATCATCATCGCCCTCACCATGAGTTGTGAGTAGTTTATCACAGACCTTCGGGTCCATAGCTAGTATCTAGATGGCTTCTTCTCTCTCTCCGGATCTCAATACAAAGTTCTCCTCGGTCTTCGAGGAGATCTATTCGATGTAATCTCTTTTTGCGGTGTGTTTGTCGAGATCTGATGAATTGTGAGTTATGATCAAGGTTATCTATGAAAGATATTTGGTTCTTCTCTGAACTTTTTATGTGTGCTCATAATATCCTTGCAAGTCTCTTCGAATTATTGGTTTGGTTTGGCCTACTAGATCTATAGTTTTTGCAATGGGAGAAGTGCTTGGCTTTGGGTTCAATCTTGCGGTGTCCTTTCCCAGTGACAGTAGGGGCAGCAAGGCACGTATAGTATTGTTGCCATCGAGGATAAAAATATGGGGTTTTCATCATATTGCTTGAGTTTATCCCTCTACATCATGTCAACTTGTTTAAGGCGTTACTCTGTTCGTATGAACTTAATACACTAGATGCATGCTGGATAGCGGTCGATGTGTGGAGTAATAGTTGTAGATGCAGAATTGTTTCAGTCTACTTGTCTCGGACGTGATGCCTATATACAATGATCATGTCTAGATAATCTCATAATTATTTTCTTTTCTATCAATTGCTCGACAGTAATTTGTTTACCCGCCGTAGAATATCGCTATCATGAGAGAAGCCACTAGAGAAAACTATGGCCCCCGGGTCTATCTCGATCATATTACTTTCCCGTTAATTTCTTTTGCCGTTGTTTATTTGCTGTTTTATTAAACAAAAAATGCCAAAAATATAAACTATCATCTCTAACAGATCTCACTATCCTAAGTGACCGTAAAGGGATTGACAACCCCTTATCGCGTTGGCTGCGAAGTTCTTATTTGTTTGTGCAGGTGCGAGGGACTGGCGCGTGGTCTCCTACTGGATTGATACCTTGGTTCTCAAAAAATGAGGGAAATACTTACGCTACTATTCTGCATCTCCCTTCCCTCTTCGAGGGAATACAACGCAAGCTCAAGAGGTAGGAAGAAGGATTGTTGGCGCCGTTGCCGAGGAGGCTTACGCAAAATTCATATACCAAGTACCTATCACAAACCCTTATCCTTCCCATTACATTTATTTGCCTCTCGTTTTCCTCTCCCTCACTTCACCTTTGCCGTTTTATTCGCCCTTCTTCCGTCCGTGTGTTTTTCGCTCGCGTGTTTTTTGTTTGCTTGTGTTGCTATGTGCCCTCAATTAGCTTGCATCTTCGCTTGCTAAAGTATGGATCCTCATCCACTTGCTAATCTCTTTAAGAGATCCAATTATGTTGAACCTATTGCTAGTGATCTACGTGCACTAGATTATCTCTATGGGGTTTTGCTTGAAATTTATGAATCTGAAAATTGTGAGGAATTGTTAAAAGAAAAAGCGATTCATGATAGCTTGTTAAATAAAAAGCATGATTGCAATGATGTTATTGTAAATTCTATTAATGGCAATTGTGTTAACGATATGCAAAACCCTAAGCTTGGGAATGCTAGTATTGCTATGTCCACTACTTGTTGCAATGATCATGATTGGGGTGATTTTTCTTACGATCTTGAAAATTTATTTATTCCCCATGATATATATGAGATTGATAATAATGTTTGCAATACTATTGAAAGTGGGTTTGGAGAAGCAATGACTTTGTTCTATGTTAGTCCCACTATTTTGAATGAGTGTCAACTTTGCATGCATGTGGATCATGAATAGAATATTTTATGTGATAGCTATATTGTTGAATTTGATTATGATCCTACATGCAATTATTATGAGAGAGGAACATATGGTTATAGAAATCTTCATATTACTAAACTACCTCTCTTCATGTTGAGATTGATCTTGTTTTTTTCTTCTTCCTTGCATACGCTAGATCTTGCTTGCTATGATAATTTGTTTGCTTATAAAATGCCTATGCATAGGAAGTATGTTAGACTTAGATGTGTTTGTCACATGTTTTATGATGCTCTCTTTGTGCTTCAATTCTTATCTTTCATGAGAGCATTATTGAATTCTCAAGGCTATCTTAATGTCTATAAAGAAAGAGCTTGTTGGGAGGCAACCCAATTTTATGTTTTATGTTTTTGTTGCTGCAAGGGAATAAATATTGCATCTAGCCTCTGATTAGATATGTTTTCATGTTTTGTTTAGTGTTTATGCCAAATAGAACCTTTGGTAAGACTTGTGTGAAGTTTATTTGATCCTGCTGTGAAAAACAGAATCGTTAGCGGTCGCTAAAGTAGTCTTCAGATTTTACTGGAGCGTGCTTTTTAGTTGATTCTTTTTTATGCTGATTGGTATACAAATTGCGCAAAGTTACCAATTTAGTTTGAATTTTTTGGAGTTTCAGAAGTAGGCGAACCCAACAGATTACTACAGACTGTTCTGTTTTTGACAGATTCTGTTTTTCGTGTGTTGTTTGCTTATTCTGATGCATCTATGAGTAATATTGGAGGATATGAACCATAGAGAACTTGGATTACAGTAGGTTTAACACCAATATAAACAATGAATGAATTCCTTGCTGTACCTTTGAGTGGTGGTTTGCTTTCTCTTACTAACGGAGGTCACGAGAATTTTTGTCTAAGTTTTGTGTTGTGAAGTTTTCAAGTTTCGAGTATTGCTTTGATGGACTATGGAACAAGGAGTAGCAAAGTCCTAAGCTTGGGGATTCCCATGGAACCCCAAGTAAATTCAATATAATCAAAAGCCTAAGCTTGGGGATGCCCCGGGTAGGCATCCCCTCTTTCGTCTTCATCCATCGGTAACTATACTTGGAGCTATATTTTTATTCGCAACATGTTATGTGTTTTGCTTGGAGCGTCTTGTATAATTTGAGTCTTTGCTTGTTAGTTTGCCACAATCATCCTTGCTGGACACACCTATTTGAGAGAGTTAAATATGCCCTAGAAATTGTTAGAACACTCTATATGCTTCACCTATATCTTTTGAGTTGAATAGTTTTTGCTCTATTGCTTCACTTATATCTTTTAGAGCACGGTGGTGGTAATATTTTGTAGAAATTGTAGAACTCTCAGGATTCACTTAGATTTATTTTAGAGTCTATTAAAACAACATGGTAAAGTTTTTAGGCTAAAGGAACTAGTCTTCACATGATAAACATCCAATGTCAATGTAGTAAAAAATTCACATCTAGTGCATTGAATAGAATGAGATGTTGGATGCTTGATAATTGTTTTGAGACACGAGGATAGTGATATTAGAGTCATGCTAGTGGAGTAATTATTAAATTGAGAAATATTTGTGTTAAGGTTGGTGATTCCCGTAGCATGCACGTATGGTGAACCGTTGTGTGACTAACTTAAAGCATGAGGTATTTGTAGAGTGTCAACCTTTGTGTGGAGGTCGGGGGCGCGCGATGGTTAAATCCTACCAAACTCCCCCTTAGGGGCATGCGTTGATTGCTTTGTTTTGATGACTCGTAGATTTTTGCAATAAGTATATGAGTTCTTATGACTAATGTTGAGTCCATGGATTATACGCACTCCCACCCTTCCACCATTGCTAGCCTCTCTTGTACCGCGCAACTTTCGCCGGTGCCATAAACCCACTATATATCCTTCCTCAAAACAGCCACCATACCTACCTATCATGGCATTTCCATAGCAATTCCGAGATATATTGCCATGCAACTTTCCACCGTTCCGTTTATATGACACACATCATATTGTCATAGTGCCATGCATGATTATGTAGTTGACATAGTAGTTGTGGCAAAGCCACCATGCAAAAATTTTCATACATGTCACACATGATTCATTGCTTATGCCGGTACACCGCTGGAGGCATTCATGTAGAGTCATACTTGTTGTAGTATTGAGTTGTAATATCGAGTTGCAATAAAAAGTATGATGATCATCATTACTAGAGCATTGTCCCGTGTGAGGAAAGGCCAATAAAAAAAGAGATGGCCCAAAAAAATATAGAGAGGGGCTAATAATTAAAAAAAGAGAAAGCTCCTCCAGAAAAAGGGAGAGAAAAGAGAGAAGGGACAGTGCTACTATCTTTTTCCACAGTTGTGCTTCAAAGTATCACCATGATCTTCATTGTAGAGAGTCTCATGATTAGTCACTTTCATATACTAGTGGGAATTTTCATTATAGAACTTGACTTGTATATTCCAACGATGGGCTTCCTCAAATGCCCTAGGTCTTCGTGATCAAGCAAGTTGGATGCACACCCACTAGTTTCTTTTGTTGAGCTTTCATTCATATTTAGCTCTAGTGCATCCCTTTCATGGCAATCCCTACTCACTCACATTGATATCTATTGACGGGCATCTCCATAGTCCGTTGATACGCCTAGTCGATGTGAGACTATCTCCCTCTTTTTGTCTTCACCACAACCACCTCTATTCCATCCATAGTGCTATGTCCATGGCTCACGCTCATGTATTGCGTGAAAGTTGAAAGCTTTGAAAAGACAGAGCATGAAAACAAATGCTTGGCTGAAATCGGGGTTGTGCATGATACGAATATTTAGTGTGATAACGAGGGAGCATAGCCAACACTATATGATTTTGTAGGGATAACTTTCTTTAGCCATAGTATTTTGAGAAGACGTGATTGCTTTGTTAGTATTACTTGAAGTATTGTTATTTCTTATGTCAATATAGACTTTTATCTTGAATCTTTCAGATCTGAACATTCATGCCACAAGTAAGAGAATTACATTGAAAAACTATATTGGTTAGCATTCCACATAAAAAATTCTTTCTTTATCATTTACCTACTCGAGGACGAGCAGGAATTAAGCTTGGGGATACTTGATACGTCTCCAATGTATCTATAATTTTTTATTATTCCATGCTATTATTTATGAAGTCTTAAATGTTTAATGGGCTTTATCATTCACTTTTATATCATTTTTGGGACTAACCTACTAACCCAACGGCCCAGTCCAGATTGATGTTTTTTGCCTATTTCAGGGTTTTGCAGAAAAGGAATATCAAACGGAATGAAACCTTCGCAGGAGATATTTTTGGAGAAAATCACGCGAGATAGACTTCAGGACCAAGCCAGAGGATAGGGGGCCCACCCTCGAGGGTGGGGGGCGCGCCCCCTGCCTCGAGGGCAGGCCCGGTGGCCCCTGGCGCCCCATTCCTCCTATATATGCCTACGTACCCCAAAAACTCCATTCGCAGATTGAAAACCCTAATTCCACCGCCGTAGCTGCTGTTCCCGTGGAGATCCCATCTTGGAGCCTGTTCTGGGAGGGGGATCCATCACGGAGGCCTTCTTCTTCATCATCATCGCCCTCACCATGAGTTGTGAGTAGTTTACCACAGACCTTCGGGTCCATAGCTAGTATCTAGATGGCTTCTTCTCTCTCTCCGGATCTCAATACAAAGTTCTCCTCGGTCTTCAAGGAGATCTATTCGATATAATCTCTTTTTGCGGTGTGTTTGTCGAGATCCGATGAATTGTGAGTTTATGATCAAGGTTATCTATGAAAGATATTTGGTTCTTCTCTGAACTTTTTATGTTTGCTCATAATATCCTTGCAAGTCTCTTCGAATTATTGGTTTGGTTTGGCCTACTAGATCTATAGTTCTTGCAATGGGAGAAGTGCTTGGCTTTGGGTTCAATCTTGCGGTGTCGTTTCCCAGTGACAGTAGGGCAACAAGGCACGTATAGTATTGTTGCCATCGTGGATAAAAATATGGGGTTTTCATCATATTGCTTGAGTTTATCCCTCTACATCATGTCATCTTTCTTAAGGTGTTACTCTGTTCGTATGAACTTAATACACTAGATGCATGCTGGATAGCGGTCGATGTGTGGAGTAATAGTAGTAGATGCAGAATCATTTCGGTCTACTTGTCTCGGATGTGATGCCTATATACAATGATCATGCCTAGATAATCTCATAATTATTTGCTTTTCTATCAATTGCTCGACAGTAATTTGTTTACCCGCCGTAGAATATCGCTATCATGAGAGAAGCCACTAGAGAAAACTATGGCCCCCGGGTCTATCTCTATCATATTACTTTCCCATGAATTTCTTTTGCCGTTGTTTATTTGCTGTTTTATTAAACCAAAAATACCAAAAATATAAACTATCATCTCTATCAGATCTCACTATCGTAAGTGACCGTAAAGGGATTGACAACCCCTTATCGCGTTGGTTGCGAAGTTCTTATTTGTTTGTGCAGGTGCGAGGGACTGGCGCGCGGTCTCCTACTGGATTGATACCTTGGTTCTCAAAAACTGAGGGAAATACTTACGCTACTGTGCTGCATCTCCCTTTCCTTTTTGAGGGAATACAACGCAAGCTCAAGAGGTAGCAGGACTCCCCACATATTTGAGTGCTCCGCCAAAGAAGCTTTTCAACTGGCGTCCCGCGGTCCCTCGGAAGAAGATAGAGCGGAGGTTAGCCGACTGGCCGGCAAGATCAAATTGCTTGCCAGTTCGGGACTAACTATAATCGAAGTGATGGCCATTTCAATGAAGGGACGTGTGCAGCCTCTCCAAGCCAGAGGACTTCGGATGTGGCATTCCAATGGACAGAATGATGCCTTGCGCCGCCTACGCCCGGATCTAGATGACCCTGCCATTCTAGGCGCTGTTCTATAAGGCCTCTATAAAGGAGAGAAGCATGACTTTATCTATCTAACATGCCGGGAGGGCTTTTCTATGTACAATCTTCCCGACTGGGTGAGTCCCTCTCTTTGACCGCCCAATTTCTCTTCGTTATGATGTATTGACCGAACTGTATTCGGTTTCTCCAAGCAAGAGTGGAGGAAGGTAGTCAAGGGGATTAACAATCCCGCCCCGCAACCAGAGGACCCGTTCCAAAAAAGGGCCCCGGATATGAAGAAGATCCGGATATAGGCATAGAGTTAGAAGAGGGAGTCTTCTATCAGGCCTGCCGTGGGGGCACCTTGGTGGCTATAGTAGCCGATTACCGAGGCATCATTCCTTCTTCCCGTGTAAGTAATTTAGGGCATATCTAACCAACGAGAAGATTCCTAGTGCGCATTTACCCAATGTATTATATCATACTTAAAAAGGGACGGCGCTCCTCACGCCGAACTGCGCGTAGACCGCCAACCAAGAGGGCGGCACCTTTGTCGGGTGAGGCCTTGAAGCGGAAAAGGACCACAAACACCAGTGGACTTTCAAAGAAGTATGTTTGTTTTATCATGTGATGGGTGGTGAAATTGTTATTATAACCTTCCGCATTGTTTTTCCCTTTTAGGAGGAATACAAGCCGGACTGTCTCCGAAGGCGACGCAGGCCAAGCTCCACCCAATCCGGCATCAGGCCCATCAAGGCTGAATGCTAATTCGGTGCCGGATTGTCCTCTCCAGGAGGATTCAGATGAAGTATCAGCTACCAATTCCGAAGTGGAGGTTGCGATGATTCATCAGCGGCGGAAAGCGGCCATGCGTGACCCTGCTTTTTCTGAGGTGGCGTTTAACACCCTCAATTCTGCAGATGCCTATATCCGAGCCGCTCAAGACGGACTCGCCGGAGCCACTCATCAGCTTTCAAAAGATATGAGAGTAAGTTTTTAGTTTGAGTATTCCCATGCCAGTAGCCCCCAAGACTTAAAGCAGTTGGTACAACTGATTTGAGGATCGTTATATTTCTATAGGTCCTTCGAGAAAAGAATAACCCTTTATCCAAGGAACTCAAAGAGTGCCGGACTCAGCTCGCTGAATTGAAAAATTCGAAGGAATCCGGAAAAGATGCTGCTGGTAAGAATAATTGTGTCCGGAAGCTATGACAGTTCTGCTGATTACTATGATATATATACTAATATGTAATACAACACCAGGATGGACAGACCAACTGGAGGAGCTAAGAGCTGGCCTAGCGGACAAGAAATTTGCCAAAGAGGAAAAAGCCGTTGGCGAGCGTGCACTAACGCAAGCTATGGAAAAAAGGAACCAAGCGTAGGATGGAAATATTAGGCTCGAACAAGAGCTAAAGGGCGTAAAGGCCCAACTCTCAAGTGCCTTGGAAGATAACCGGAGGCTAAAAACCAGCATGTTTAGTATCTCTCTTATACCTAGCTCTCCTTATAGTCTCTTAGTTTGAAAGTTTCTTATGAAAACTTTTCCTGAAGGTTTATTGACTGGTCAGCCTAAAGGCGGAGTGTCCGGTTTTGAGGGCAATGTGCTGCAAGAGTTTCCAGGGTCCATGAACGGGCTCAGATGGCCATGAAGAGTATGGCCAAAGCTCTATGGCCTGGCGACTCTCCTCCATAAACTATGGAGGATTTGGTCGACCTGTTCAAAGGGGCTCGGTGCCGCTTTGAACTATGGAAAGCATCAGCATGCCGTATGGGTGCTCGAGAAGCATGGGATATGGTGAAGACGCACTACACTCGTCTTGATCCAAATCACGCATGGGACCTCGAGGATCCGATGGACATGAAATTCCTCCGCATTTGGTTTATAACCAAGTAGAGATAGCTGGTAAGCATTCCCAACAGGACCGTAAACTAGATAGCCTAATAGAGGGAATAGAAAATGAGTAGTCGTTTGATTCTATGTATTAATGTACTTTTACCATCAAACTTATCTCCGACCGAATTTATATAAAGTTTGTCATGGTCGACCATCTACTTCGACCTCCATAAACCCAAAGGCTGGAGTGCTTCCGAATACTATATCTGTGGTAAAGCATGTGATATGTTCGGAAACAAGGCAATCCAGTCATAATTTCTTGAACAGACAAACTGAGTTCTGGGAGTTATGTTATATTACTATTTAACGTAAGAAACATCTTCCAGAGAGAATAGTTCCATTAGGGGTTCCTTTCCCTGGGTCGACGTGCATAAAGATGCGGGCCTAGGCTTTCGATCCTATGAGAAGAATAGTAGGAAGCCATCTCTTGTGATAGTTAAGATACGCTTTAGAATGCGATGTGTCGTGTGTCCGCCGACCAATTATTCTCTTAAGAGCGCTAGATTTCGGCTTCACCTAGTCTGAGGTACATATCTGTATTACCCGGTTGTAACAATCGCAGAGGTGCTCCCTTTACACCCTAGCCGAACAATCGAAAACGTAGGGGTAAGCATAGGAGCCAGGCAACCCAGCTTGGCCAGAACTTAAGTCATATCGGTGCATATAATGGCAAGGATGAACTGTAAAAACAGGCGACATTTTTAAGCAAGAAGCTTTATTGGTAATGGGCTACATTAAAGAAGCCCCCAGGTATATTTGAGGTAGGTACATTTGAGGACGTACTCGTCATGTGGCAGTTCGGGTGAGCCGAATACTTGCGAATTGAAGAAAATGTAAAGAGAAAAAGGGAGAGAAATAAGTAAAAGACAAGACCTAACTTATAAAGAGGAAAAGATTTCTACCGAACTATCCATAAAATCGTCGGAGCCTGGCAGCGTTCCACGGGTTCGGCTCAAGGCGGTTGTCCTATGCATTGCAGAGGCGATGAGCTCCACCGGTGAGTACTTCATCAATAATGAAGGCCCCCTCCCATTTTGGTTTGAGCTTGTCCTTTTTCTTCTCCAGGAGGCATAAAACAAGTTCGCTGATGTTGTATGTCTTGGCCCGCACTTCTCTGCTCTGGTATCGCCTAGCCCGTCGTTGGTAAAATGCGGAATGTGCTAGTGCTCTATCGCGCTCCTCTTCAAGTCCATCTAGGTCGTCCTGCCGATCTAACTCGGCCTCCCTCTCCTCGTACATGTGTACTCTAGGTGAGTCATGAATAACGTCGTAGGGCAGGACGACCTCTGCACCGTACACCATGAAAAAAGGTGTATATCTGGTCGTACGATTGGAAGTGGTCTGCAACCCCCAGAGTACGGAGTCAAGCTCTTCGACCCAGTGTTTATCAGACTCCCATAGGGAGTGCACAAGTCGGGGTTTAATGCCGCTCATTATCAGACCATTGGCCCTTTCGACCTGACCCTTTGTTTGAGGATGGTATACAGAAGCATAGTCAAGTTTTATACCCAACTTTGCGCACCAGTTTTTTACCTCGTCAGTTGTGAAATTAGAGCCATAATATGTGATAATACTATGAGGGACACCATAGCGGTGTACTACGCTGGATATAAAATCTATCACAGGCCTTGCTTCAGCTAGTTTTACTGGCTTGACTTCTATCCATTTAGTGAACTTATCTACCATCACGAGTAAGTATTTTCGTTTATGACTTCCCCCTTTAAGGGGTCCGACCATATCAAGCCCCTAGACCGCAAAAGGACAAGTAATGGGGATTGTTCTCAGTGCGGTGGGAGGCATGTGACTTTGATTTGCAAAGAGCTGGCAACCAACACAGTGTTTGGACTAAGGTTTGGGCATCTACTCGGGCAGTAGGCCAGTAATAACCAGCGAGAAAAGCTTTGCCTACGAGCGCCCTTGCTGCGGTATGGTGACCGCCCATTCCAGCATGTATTTCAGTGAGAATTCGCCTTCCCTCCTCTTCGAAGATGCACCTTTGGAGAATACCAGTTGTGCTTTTCTTGTATAGTTCACCTTTGTGAACTTTGTAGGCTTTAGAGCGCCGGACTATGCGGCGGGCCTCATTTTGATCATCTGGGAATTACTGCCCATTAAGGTAAGCTAGGAAAGGCTCTGTCCAGGGGGCTATGACAGCCATGATTTCATGAGTCGAAGGAGGTATCTCCATGCTTGGATCTCTGATGACATCGTGATTGAGTTCGGCTGGGGGTGTGTTCGGATCCGAATTCGTATTGCTGCTCGTGTCCTGCCATGTTACTGATGGCTTAGACAACCGTTCTACAAATGTGTTCGGTGGGACGGGGTCGCGTTTAGCTCCCATGCGCGCAAGTACGTCAACGGCCTGGTTATTATCCCGGGCTACGTGATGGAATTCCAACCCCTCAAATCGAGCCGATATTTTCAATATGGCATTGCGATAAGCTGCCATTTTTGAATCCTATGCATCAAAATCTCCATTAATTTGGGAGATGGCGAGGTTTGAGTCTCCGCGTACCGCGAGACATTGTATGCCCATGGATACGGCTAGTCGGAGACCATGCAATAGGGCTTCATATTTGGCCGCATTGTTCGAGTCCGTATACATAATCTGTAAAACGTACCGAACTCTATCCCCTGTTGGAGATGTCAATATTACGCCGACCCCCAGCCCGGCTAGCTATTTGGAACCGACTAAGTACATTGTCCAGTGGGAGTATGAGCCGTACTCTTTAGGGAGTTCGGCTTCGGTCCATTCTGCGACAAAGTCGGCCAACACCTGGGATTTAATAGTCCGGCGCGGATTGTAGGATATTTCGAACGGTAAGAGCTCAATGGCCCATTTGGCTATGTGTCCCATGGTGTCTTTATTGTTGATAATATCGTTGAGTGGTACCTTGGATGCCACTATGATCGAACACTCTTGAAAGTAGTGTCGGAGTTTTCGAGATGACATGAAGACCGCATAGGCAATTTTCTGATAGTGGGGGTACCGTGACTTACACGGTGTTAGAACCTCAGATACATAGTATACGGGCTTTTGGATGGAGAATTTATGCCCCTCTTCGGCTCATTCGACAACGAGCACGGCACTCACCACCTGGTGAGTGGCTGATATGTACAGCAACATTGATTCGCCAACACCAAGGGCGGCTAGGATTGGGTTGCTTGCTAGTAGAGCTTTTATTTCTTCCAATCCAGCTGTGGCCGCATTTGTCCATTTGAAATTATCAGTGCGCCGTAGCAATCTATAAAGTGGAAATGCTTTTTCTCCTAACCTGGAGATGAAGCGGCTTAAAGCCGCTACACAGCCTGCTAGTTTTGGCACTTGCTTGAGGTCGGTTGGTATTTTGAGTTCCGATAAGGCCCGGATTTTGGCTTGGTTAGCTTCGATTCCTCTATGGGATACAATAAATCCCAATAGCTTTCCGGCTAGAACGTCGAAGAAGACACATTTTTCCGGATTGAGCCTTATGTCATATTCTCGGAGGTTGGCAAACGTAAGGCGGAGATCATCCACCAAGGTCTCGACGTGTTTTGTCTTTACGACTACGTCATCAACATATGCCTCCACTGTTTTGCCAATTTGTTTTTCTAAGCATGTTTGAATCATGCGTTGATATGTGGCGCCAGCATTTTTGAGTCCAAAGGGCATGGTGTTGAAACAAAATGGGCCGTACGGGGTGATATATGCCATTGTGGCCTAATCGGATTCCTTCATCTTTATCTGATGGTATCCGGAATAAGCATCAAGGAAGCACACCGAGTCGTGTCTGGCAGTTGCATCGATAATTTGATCAATGCAGGGCAAAGGAAAGGGATCCTTTGGGCAAGCCTTATTCAGGTCTGTGAAGTCGACACAGAGGCGCCAGGATTTATCCTTCTTCGGTACCATGACTAGGTTGGCTAGCCAATCCGGATGTCTGATTTCTCTGATGAACCCGGCTTCCAATAGTTTGGCTAACTCTTCTCCCATTGATTGTCTTTTGGGTTCTGAAAATCGTCGCAGTGACTGCTTGACTGGTTTGAACCCTTTGATAATATTGAGGCTGTGTTCGGCCAGCCTACGTGGGATTCCTGGCATGTCTGACGGGTGCTAGGCGAATATATCCCAATTTTCCCGAAGGAAGGCGCGTAACGCGCTGTCTGCCGCCGGATCCAGCTGTGCCCCGATAGATGCCTTCTTGTTAGGGTCTGTTGGGTGCACTTGGAATCTGATGGTTTCGTCAGCTGGCTTGAAGGAGGTAGACTTTTATCTTTGGTGAGGATGACATTGTCAGCATCCACCTTTGACTGTAGGGTGGTTAGTTCTTCAGCCGCGAGAGCTTCGGAAAATGCCTCTAAGGCAAAGGATGCCTTGTTGTTTTTGGTGCGGAGTGCTCTATCCGGATCACTTATTATTGTGATCACCCCATTGGGCACTGGCATTTTAAGCTTCATGTACCCGTAATGGGGTATAGCTTCAAAGCATGAGAAAGCGTCCCGTCCTAGAAGGGCGTGGTATCCACTATGAAAGGGCATAATGTGAAAGAGTAGTTCCTCTGATCTGTAGTTGTCCGGTGAGCCGAACACTACATCGATCCTAATGCTTCCCGAACACTTGGCCTTGCAGCTTGGTATAATTCCTCTAAAGGTTGTGCTGGTGTGCTCAATGCGGGATTTCTCGACATGCATTTTTGCAAGCGTTTCCTCATATATGAGGTTTAGTCCGCTTCCTCCGTCCATAAGTACTTTAGTGAGGCGGAAGCCATCTACTATTGGGTCTAGTACAAGAGCTGCTGATGCTCGGATGGGTCGGACTCGAGGTGCGTCCTCGGCGGAAAAAATAATTTCCGTGTCGCTCCATGGGCTTGCAGAGCTAATTTGGTAAACCTCGGCAAGTTCGCGATTTGCTCTCTTGCGATGGTTATTTGAGTAGAACGTCTCAAAGACAGTGAAGACATCGATGTCTTTCTCCCTTGGTGCAGTGGTGGCAAGAATTGCCGTACCGCTCTTTTCTACCTGCCGGAGTACCCAACATGCTCTAAGGCGATGGTTTGGGACATTATCCGGGGTTGCGTGTATTTGGCAAGGTGTATCGAGTAGTTTGTCCAGTATGGACTTGTACCTTAAAAGAGGCTTGTTCTTCTTGCCAATAGGAATGCTATGGGATGACCTACTGTCCGGATATGGATTGTTCTAGAGATGTATTCTGGGCTTTCCAAGTATTTTTCATTGCGCAGTACTTCTGTACTAACTGCGATAATTCTGTGAAACTCAGAACACGACATCGGTTGAGGGCATTCAAGACTCCCTCATCTGTGAAACTGCGGTGAAATAGAGAGACTGCTTTGTCGTCGCTGCAGTCCCGGACCTTGTGTTTAACAAGTAGGAATCTGGCCTAGAAGTGGTCAACCGTTTCCTCGGGCTACTGTTGTATGTTCATGAGGTCATCTATGTCCGGGATTACGGATTTACTTGAAGAGTTTTTCCCAGGGTGGGTGGGTGTTGGAAATTTTGAATCCCGACCGAGAGTGATATTCGGGGTTTTAGCAACCTCCGATGGTGACAATCCAGATTCGATGGGGTCTAATTGCCCTTCGGGTCCGGCGTCGGTCCCAGAGCTCAAAGAACATAGTGCGTCTCCTGACTAGGAGATGTTTGGCTCGATGGGTTCGGAGATCAGGACTGTTGCGGTCTTCGTCTGGAGAGGAGAAGTCTCTATGGCTCCGTCCTCCACTGCTGCTACCAGATTAGTGATCGGAGAAGGGCCGATCTCATCATGGCCGGATTTAAGTCCGACCCGATCTCTTGGCGATGAAGGCCCCAGGGCGGGGATGCAATCCAGCAGCTCGTTTTTATGCAAGAGTTCTGCCAAAGTCGCGTTGTCGAAGTGGCTGGAATCGTCATAAAGGTGATGCTCGACTGCCGCAGGGAGTGCGGTCGGCCCAGAGGCCATGCGGGCGCATATAGCGAACCCACTGAGCTGGAGGACCTGGTCGATAGCCAAGTTGTTTCCGAGGGTGATCCCATCATTGATGGCGAGACGTGCCATCGATCGCTTATTGCGAGCGCACATCGAATCTCTCAATGAAAGCACCATTGTCGGTGTCAAAACCGGCAGATCTCGGGTAGGGGGGCCCAAGCTATGCGCTTAGAGGATCAATGGTAACAGGAGGCTGGGGAGACGGTGTTTACCCAGGTTCAGGCCCTCTCGATCGAGGTAATACCCTACTTCCTGCTATATTAATATGGGGGAATATGAATACAAGAGTTGATCTACCTCGAGATCGTAGTGGCTAAACCCTAAGTCTAGCCTATGAGGATATTGTGATGATGTTGATCCCCTCTACGGACTAAACCCCTCAGCTTATATACATGCCTGAGGGGACCTAGGGTTACAAGGGTGACTTGGAGAGGAAGCAATTAATACATCCGGACTCTACACCTGCCTTTGTACGTACATAGGAGTCCTAATCGAATACGGGGGAGAGCCTTCTGCTTCTTCTTCATGCGGCCCATCAATGCGGCCTAGCTTCAACGACCCGGATGACTGAGGACCCCTGAATACAGGACTCCCTCACTCACACCTCTACAAATCCCTGCTTCCCTCTGCGAAGGGACTATCTATTTAGTTTTTATGTTGAGTCATGATCTTCTCAAATAAGCACCAGACTTGAGAGCACTATTATCATTCTTGTGCATTGATTATAGTTAATGTTGAGTGTTAGCATGACTGGATCTCTTCTACCATGAATTGCAATGTCTAGTTGATGCTTGAACTTTGGAGGTGCTCTGCATTTATATTTTGCGGTCTCAGAAAGGGCTGCCGAGATACTGATGTCTGCTAGAATGACGTCGGTATTTCCCCAAAGAGGAAGGGATGATGAAGTATAGCAACGGTAGGTATTTCCCTCAGTGATGAGACCGACGTTATCGAACCAGTAGGAGAACAAACAACACAACGTAAATGGCAGTTGCACACAAATAACAAATAGTCGCAACCCGATGTGTAAAAGGGGTTGTCAATCCCTTTCGGGTAACGGATATGATAGAGTTGAAAATATTGATAGATCAAACGCCAAATAAGATAAATTGCAGCAAGGTATTTTTGGGTTTTTGGTTTACTAGATCTGAAAATAAAAGCAAAGGAAAAATAGACCGCAAAGGCAAATATAATAAAGAAGAGACCCGGGGGCCGTAGATTTCACTAGTGGCTTCTCTCGAGAAAATAACAAATGGTGGGTGAACAATTACTGTTGGGAATTGATAGAACTTCAAATAATCATGACGATATCTAGGAAATGATCATTATATAGGCATCACGTCCAAGATTAATAGACCGACTCCTTCCTGCATCTACTACTATTACTCCACACATCGACCACTATCCAGCATGCATCTGGTGTATCAAGTTCATGAAAAAATGAAGTAATGCAATAAGAACGATCACATGATGTAGACAAGATCTATTTATGTAGAAATAGATCCCATCGTTTTATCCTTAGTAGCAATGATACGTACATGTCGGTTCCCCTTTTTTCACTGGGATCAAGCACCGTAAGATCGAACCGACTACAAAGCACCTCTTCCCATTGCAAGATAAATAGATCAAGTCGGCCAAACAAAAGCCAATATTGGAGAAGAAATACGAGACTATAAGAAATCATGCATATAAGGGATCAAAAAAGACTCAAATAACTTTCATGGATAAAAGAGCCTGGTCATGATATATATGCTAACTTCCCCGACGATATCATCCGTCCAGGCTTTGTTCGAAGTAAGTGTTCTTTTCAAGTATCTGCATGTTCACTTACCCAGCAATATCAAAGGAATTGTATAGTATTTAAGCAACCAATTGTTCTTCCGTTTTCTTACACTATTCCTACCCACTAACTTGTAGTTACCAATATACTTTTCTATTGCCCTGTTTTAATTAAATATTCCATGTACTCCCACTTCTGTCAAAAAGCTCCGCTAACGAGGAGAGTTCGGAGGTGGAGAAGAGGGCTGCCAACAAGCGGAGCTGGGTCGAGCAAGAACCGCAAGCGACTCCAGGAAGCCTAGACTTCATCAGTAGCGTCCCCGATGATATGTTGATAGTCATCATCTCCTTCCTCCCAATCAAATATGGGGCGCAGACAACCGTCCTTTCCCGGTGGTGGCGCCCCCTATGGCACTAAACCCCTCTCGACCTCATCGACACCCACGAGCTCTGCCATGGCTATCGCCAAATCTTGGATGTGTTCTCCAAGATCCTCGTCAGTCACCATGGCCCAACCAGAGGCCTTAGCATGGGAAAGTTCCGTTCCAACTGCAAGAACCGAGCCAAGCTTGACGAGTGGTTCCAATCCCCCGCCCTAGATCAGATCGAGGAGCTCATTTTTAATGATGGGCATATGCGCTCGCTGCCAACGTCCGCACTCTGCCTCGCGCCCACGCTACGCGTCGCCAAGTTCAGGAACTGCCACCCCCCTTAATGATGCGCTCGCTCTTATTCTACCACGACTGAAGCACCTCGAGATCGTCGCCGTCTGCCTCCCAAATGGTGACCAGGAGCGCCTACTCCATGGATGTACTGCACTCAAGTACCTTCGTCCTCAGGCGATCAATGGGTTGAGTAGCTTCCACATCACCTCCATGACTCTCCGGACTATTTATGTGTGTTGCTGGTGCTGCAAGAAG
This sequence comes from Secale cereale, assembly GCA_902687465.1. Taxonomy (NCBI): domain Eukaryota; kingdom Viridiplantae; phylum Streptophyta; class Magnoliopsida; order Poales; family Poaceae; genus Secale; species Secale cereale. Next base: position 167,081,420 of record LR738714.1, on the reverse strand, counting down.
ACATCACAAAACGTGAACCACAGTATGGTCATTGAGGACACACCCTCACTTGAGAGATTACTTGTAGTTGATCAAGAAGGTCCCACAAGAATCAGTATCATTTCTGCGCCAAAATTGACAGTGGTGGGCTATTCGTCTGACAAATACTCCAAACTTGTTATTGGATCCACACCCGTTTAGGTACAACAACTGCCTTCTACCTCTACTTCTAGAAATTAACACTATTTCTAATTTTGAAGATGTACGTTTGTCTGATATCCAGAACATGATTCCGATAAGCTTGACCCCGAAACTGTGCACAGTAAAGGTCTTGGCACTAGAATCTATCGGCCCCAACCTGGACCAAGTTGTCAGTTTCCTGAGATCCTTTCCGTGCCTAGAGAAGCTATATTTTGAGGTGATGTTCCTTTCCTGTTAAATCTTAACCTTAAGGGAGTACAATTTTTGACACCTTTTTCCAAGTTTACAATGACAATGTACTACGATTTCTGAAGGATTTTTTGGAGGATTTCAGTACATACATGTTCCCCCCATATTGGTTGCTTGATCCATATGGTTATAAGCCATAAGTATTTCTCCTTCGGAATCATCTGTACTACCTCTGTAAACTAATATAAGAGTGTTTAGATTACTAAAGTAGTAATCTAAACGCTCTTATATTAGTTTACGAAGGGAGTACTAGTTTTCTTAGGGAACTTTTTCATCTAGTCCAACCTCTTGTGAAGAAGGTTACATTTTTCTAGATTGTAATCATTACAAATCCTGCAAACCAAGTAGGCCTGTATTAGTGTTCAAAACTGCATGTAGTCACTAACACATTTTCTTCTTTTGCAGATAATATTAGGCCCAGTGTTGGATAATGTCATACAATATAACAATCACATCGGGTGACCTTACCGAAGATTATATTCGCCATGTTCTTTGTTGTCAGAGAAAGGGTGCTGAAGGTAATGAGGTTTGCCCTACATTTATTTCACAAAATGAATGGTTTGTTGATTAGCGCTGGCGGCTAAGACAGAATGGAATAGGCACCGAAAAAGCTGAATTTCATTTTGTAACTTCAGATGATAGAGTAATCGGAAGTCATCGTGTCAACCCCATACATGACTTCTCAGTGGCTGACCCCTTTGCAAAAATCATGAGGTTTCGAGTCCAGCCTTACAAGTGGTAATTGTCGGGGGGATGACCCCCGGGTAGGCCTAACACGACCAACGGCGCTTCAAAAAAACATCGGGGCCAGCAATGCCCCTCAGTCCGTCTCACACTTGGCCGGGTCGCTTAACCCGGCCAAGTCCCTCGACCCGGCAAAGTCCCTCGACCCGGCCGAACTCGCCACCCCGGCCGCCCGGCCGGGTCCCTGTCCGACTGCTCCAGCCGGCCTGCCATGCTGCTCACTCGTCACGCACGACATCTTCTATAGTGTACTTTGTCCCCTGGGTATTGATTTATAAAATACCCCAGGGATAAAACATAGCCTAGCTCTCAAGCGAGTATTGCTTGAGATGTAAGCTACATACTGTAGCTTACATCCCAAGCTACACATAGCTTGAGATGTAAGCTACTCACTGTAGCTTACATCGCAAGTCACACACACCCACCTAGCTTTAGGTGTAAGCTCGCTCACCATATAAGCTAGCCCACATCCATCCATCCAGGAGGATGATGCATTCAGGCATGTACACATGCCCACGGCCACAAGGCCACTCCTCTAGTGCAAAGAGCACTCACACACACACTTGTGCTCATAGACACATATATACATACGACCAGCGATCCGCAGCTGCCTTATGTAATACAGCTCCAGGAGCAACTTTGTACTACCAGATATGTACACTGCATATATATTCAGACATGAAGGAGTAGGAGTATTATCTATCCGGAGAGCTCTGAACCTGGGTAAATCACCGCGTGCTGTTTACCCAATCCCGTCCCTTGATCTCCAAAGCAGTCTTGCCCTCACCTCAAGCCACCTCATGGCATCTGTCATCTAACGAACCCACCCGCGAGATCACCACGACAGTTGGCGCCCACCATGGGGGGTACTATGCTACTAGCTGCCGCGGAACCGCGGTCCGGGCGAGACCGTTTTCGCCATCATCACCGCGACGTCGCCGTCGCCTCTTCGGCAGCGCTCGGGGGCTCTACATCGACACGCTCTCGGAGCGGCCGCGCGGGGCGGCGCGTCCTCGCCATCGGCCTCACCATCTTCATCATCACCGCGACGTAGTCGTCGTCTCTCTGACGCTCAGGGGCTCTACATCATCACGCCCCCGAGGAGGCCGCGGGGGACGGCGCGTCCTTGTTGGCGGCCTCGGCTCCGTGGGGGCTTCTGTGTATAAAATGGAGCTCCCATGGCCCTCTTAAACTGGCTATCACGCCAATATTATCATAAGAGCACAACTCTGGTTACTCCGGTAATCCGGCTATCGAGCCAACATGATGATAAGGGGCAAAAGAGAGTTTGATGCATGGCACGACTCAAACATAGGCACCCATTGAGCACAGCTTACAATGTTACTTGGGGGCTCTTGTTGCACAGCAACGAAGAGCTTTTAAGGCCCTTGTAATAGGCTATCAAGACAGGCTTGTAAGCCAGGTGCATGCACCTAAAACCCCGGGTGAACCTGCCTGCATCAAGTAAGTCACTCCGTCCAGGTAAACCTGGTATGACCCGTCGAACGTTTGACAAGTCAATCTTATACAGACCCTGAACTTGTCAACATTAAAACGACGATTGGTTAATGTGAGGTCCATCTTAATAGGCTTCGTGAAATGGTTTAATCAGTGGCCTGGCAGCCCATGAAAAGCCTCGAATTTAGGCCTGGCAGCCCATAAAAAGCCTCGTATGATTTTTTGATAAGTTGTTTTCCCTTTTGCGATTTACGACACCTTTTTTATGTTAGACCGATGTTTATTGACTCGGCCTAGTGATTGACTATAAGTCACTACCATCAAGTAAACCGGTGTTTGTTAACCCAGTCTGGTTTGATTACAAAACGCCAGTATCATCTATAGCTAATCCGGTGTCTATCACAACCTGGTATGGTTTTATCATAAACAGGTGAAATATTGCAGGAGTCATCAATACTCACAATTTGGGATTATCGCCCTTACTACAAAAGTTGGTAAAACCAATGATGTAATTTGATATCACAGGTATGATATATTTTCATATTTATTTATTTCAAAATGGAGCCTGGGTTATAAACCTAGGTCATGTATTTGGGCATTATGACCCATTCGGCGTTGAACCGCCAGGACACTTTAAATTTGTTTTCTGCAAAAACAGGTTGAGTAAAGCTGTTCAGAAGAATAAGCAGAAATATTATAAAGATATCGGATTAAGCAGTCTAATGCAAAGGGAATATGCACGATGGCATAACAGACCAAGTGATTTCAGCTAGCCTATTACAAGGCATTTTGCAGCCCAAAAGAATAACAGTTGCTCATCAAGTATTACGATATGTCGAAGATTAAACCGGCCCCGGCTCATGACTCCTCGCCAGCCCGACCAGATGGTTGCAGATCACCCTGCATCGTTTCCTCCTCCTCGTATCCACCTAGCAGCTGGAAGTCAGTGGTTGCCCAATTAATCCCAGTTAGGGCTTGGAAAACAACTTCATCACTTATAAGCTCGGAGGGTTCAACATCAGGGGCGTAAGTGTGCTTACGGACGGGCGGGATGAGATCCTCTACATCATGGGTCGGCGCATTAACCCGTTTGTTGTCAGCGTCATAAACCGCCTGGTAGTGGGACATATCAGCTTATTCAGCTAACTTTATGGCCAAGGGCCGCATTTCCTTCGTCAAAGCTCGAAGATCATCATTGTTAAATTCTGACCCGTCCTCTTTTAAGCTTGGATAGCCATTCACTACGTCAGCCGGATCAAGGTCGGGTACCCATGCTTTCGCCCGGGTTAGTGCAGTCAAAGCACCCACCCTTGCAACCGATCTCTTAAGCTCTTCAAACCGGGCGGGCAACATTGACAGCTTTTCTAGGGTCTCCTTGCTCAAAATTGGGGGCGGTTTGTTGTGAGCGGTAGTACAAATGATTTGTTGTGCACCGGTATAAAGTTGTTCTATAAGTGTATAGGCAGCCTTCAGCTTCTTCTGCATGTCAGAGCCTATATGGGCAGTGCGTTTTCCTGCATCAGTGGAACCATTGTTAAGCCAACAATTTGTGGGATGATACATATTCAGAGTTGTAATAAGGGTGCTTACCAAGGACAGCAGTGGTCATAGCATTTATTTGACGCTTTAAGCCAGATAGTTCTTCTACCACTAGTTTAAGGGCGGCTTCCGCGTCAATAGCCCTTTTCTCCAAAGCGGATTTCTCTATATCCCAAAATGCCCGCTCCTTCTGGAAGTCTCTTTTCAATGTTTCCATACTTGCCAAAAGTGTTGGTCAACTCATCCTTGGCTTTGGAGGTTGCTGCTTGCTGGAACTTAAGTTTTTCTTGAAGGTCAGCGACTTGAGATTCCTTCTGATTCAGATCAGCCTATAAAGAGATATACATATCATAAATTGGTAAATCATATTGAAAGTCCCAAGCGCATAACAAGTTATACACTTGGCACTTGGGGGCTAATGCATATTTGCAATTATCAGACGTTTTTTACAAAGTCCCAAGCGTATAACAAGTTATACACTTGGCACTTGGGGGCTAATGCATAATTGCTCAAAGGAAAGTTACAGACTAAAGTCCCGGTTTATCTTGAAGAGATAAACTGGCCCTTGGGGGCTACACAGGCGAAAAGCTGCAAATTTGTTGTTCTGAAGTCCCGGTTCGTCTTAAAGAGATAAACTGGCCCTTGGGGGCTACAGTGGAGTTGATACAAGATATTTGACCAAGGAAGAAACAATATTGCAGAAATCAAGCAGCATTTACCTCATATTGTTCCTTCATTAGTTTCACCAAACCTGCTTCATAATCACGGCTTGTATACAACCGGGTTAGATAGCCGGAGTGAAGGTCCTAGGCACTGAGATGGGCATAGCTCGACAAATCGGCATTCCACTTACCCTTGTCCATACCAGAAACTTCCTCTTTGGCGCTATGCTTTGACAAAGCGACGGGCTCGCCAGGAGTGGTGTGGCCAAAACCAGTAATCATAACATCGTCTACAGTAGCAGCAGAAGCTTTGGCTGGACTTGTCGGGTTATCATTGGCTCAGACTGGGCTATTCTGTTTGTCACCAAGATCCATTGGTGCAGCTTCTTGTTCAGTAAAAATATCAATGATCCGGCGGTGGCGGATCATCATGCAAGGCGTCAACATTTTATTCTGCAAGCTCTGGAGTCTTCTCCGGTTCAGGGTTTACATCACCATCAACCGGTTTACTCAATCTGGCCTTCTTACTGGGTTTTGTCCTACTGAGAAAGATAAAGGTAAAAGTTAGTCCGTGGACTAAGACATAAGGTTAACAGAAAAAATAAAAGCTCACTCAGGAACGGTCTTGAGAGGAGGAAGCTGTGTGCCTGTTGACTCGCCAGACGATGAATGAGGTGTATCCTGATAATTTGTATCAGACGGATTAAGAGGCTGCCGGAAATGGCCCGCTTTGGGATAAAGAACATCTGGAATATACAAGACCTCTGATCGACGTTTCCGGATCAGAGTATTCGGTAAACCGGCGGATGTGATTGCTTGGCCGCTGTGCCGAGTTGTGCGGCGAGCTTCATGTTGCTGCTTCTTCAAAATAAAGTTTGGGTCCAAGTAAGCTAAAGGGTGAGAAAATCTTACTTTCCGGTTTGCTTGACGGATTTTCTGTGTTGGCAGAGGATCTGAACCGGAGGAAAGGATAATTACCTCTACACCATCAGCTTGGCTGCCTTTAGCATTTTCCTGAATATAATCATTGTCAATGAGGTGCAAGAAAAGGGAGCCAAGGGAATCAAGTTCTACCTCTGATGTCGGTTCATCATCGTCAATGTTTAACTCGCATGCTTCAGTAGTTTTCTTTTTGACAGTCTTCTTGATGGCCTTGGTCTTAGGGAGAGATACCTTTGCCGGTTTATCTTAGGCTTTCCTCTTCCAGAACGGATCATTACCCTGTCAGAAATTGAGGAGTTTTAGAAAGGATACTTAACAGATTGAAATAAAGCAAAAAGTTATAAGGATACTTACAGCTGGCGGTTTATTGGATTCACAGAAGGGAGCCAGCCCAGTTTTGTTGGAGACATCCGTCGGTTCATCCAATATCTTCTTGATAGATTCATTGATTTCATTTTCTGTTAGCAAAACCTCAGTATGACGTTGAGGGTCTTTGGGGTCCCCTGTGTACTCGCACATCAAACCGGGACGCCGACTTAGAGGTAAAATGCTCCAAGAAATCCAGCAACGAACAAAGTCGATGCCTGTTAAACCGTTTGCAATAAAGGCCCGAAGCTTGGAAAGTTGTGGGGCATGCTTGGATCGCTCTTGGGCACTGAGCCATTGGGGAAATGGATGATGGTTGGAAAGCCGATGCGGACGATAACCCGGCAGCGGATTCTCACCAGCTGGAGATGTATCTCGACAATAAAACCTAGTCTGGTTCCAATCTTTCGGATGACTATGATGCTTGGCGTGAGGGAAACTGACATCTTTCCTTTTTTGAATGGACATCCCGCCAAGTTCGGTGTTAGGTCCATCCGTAAATTCTATACGGCGGTTCAGATGGAAGAAATCTCTAAACAGCTGAACTGTGGGCATAAGCCTCACATAATACTTGAAAATTGCAAATACTGGACACAGAGTTTGGCCCAATATCTTGAGAGTGGAGTTGGAAGCTAGTCAGCACATCATGGAAGAATTTTGATCCGGGAGGGCTAAACCCTCGGGCTAAGTGATCAACAAATATAACTACTTCTCCATCTTTGGGTTTAGGAGGGTTTTCCGGGCCAGGGATTCTCCAATGGATGACATCCTTTTTGGCTAACGCACCAAATTTCAACTAAACCGTTAAGTTCTTCTTCAGTAACCCGGGATGGAGCCCAGTTGCAGGAATAAAATTGCTTGGCTTGCTTTGCCATTTCAAAGGAAAAAGCTAAAATTAAAGATAAAGGCCGGTTTATGATTCATGGGTGACAGATATAAAACGTCGACGGGTATTGAGGTATATACACAATATTAAACCAGAGTTAGATATTGGAAGCGCTATAAGGACAGCTGCAATGGCGGTTTAAGTGGGGCCTAATGCTACCTATCGGATTATAATTTTCCTAAAAGGTAAACCGCCGATGAAAGTATGAAGGATGCAGATCTAAAAGTAACAAAGTGATAGAAAAACAAGTTTCGCAGATCAGCAGCTGAATTATAGATCTACAACATATCAATAAATTCAGGTATATTCAGACTTAAGTTGAACAGGTGCTACAGTAGTTCATCAGATCTAGGTGGGGATCACTTAAAAGACGAAGCACGCTAATAATTAGGAAGGAGGATCATCGCTACAACCGCGTACAAAAAGCATCAGATCTACACTTGCCATCGAAGCCATGGTGAAGCACAGGGAAGAACAGCCCAGCAACTTTGATAAAATCGCGGGAAAAACCCTAATGAGATATGTAGGAGAAGCGAAGAAAGGATTTGCTGGAGCTCTTGGATGCGGAGGCGCGCCGGTGAAGTTCTGGTCCGAACAGGTTGATGCGGCGGCCTGGGTTGGAGGAGATGTGAAGGTCGACGACGGCGGCGGTGCTTAGGCACTGAGAAGGTGCATGGAAGAATAAGGACGAAGAGGCGAGGGGAGGAAAAATAAAGGGACCCCTCGCCCTATTTATAAGCCGGAGGGATAAACGGTAGGCGCTGGAATCGAGGGGCCCGAAAAAATGGATATAGGGCGGAGCTGTCGCTTCGGTCTTCGGAGGATTAATAAATAAAGGTTAAAACATACACATGTATTAAATGAACAGGTGATGTCATGGAGGTTTAACATGATCATGGAAGATGATGTCATGGAGGTTTACAAGGTCATTTGAAGGCATGGAAGACAAAGTTTTTTCTGAAGTATTGAAGATTGACATGAACAGGTTCAAATCCATCTGGGGCCTAATGTCAGGGATATAACTATTAGGTATAAACCGCCCAGGAGGGGTCAGTTTATGCCTATGACGAATTACTTCTATGAAGCCCATCAAGACATAGGATGTGGTGTTTCATTACAGGCCTAGGGCCCAAAAGGTGTTAGGGCCCGTACGTATAAACCGCCATACGGTGTGTAACTTGTATTGTAAGATAGGTAAAATAGAGACCGAGCTGGGCACGTTTATGAGCCGGCCTCGGGATTCTGTAAGCCGACCGGGCGTCATCTTGTGTATATAAAGGGACGACCCGGCGGCGGTTCAGGGACGACAAACAATAGCTCGAGACACAGGCAAAGCGAATTCGCTCCCTGGTCATCGAAACCCTAGCAATACCACAACAACTAGACGTAGGCTTTTACCTTCATCGAAGGGGCCGAAGTAGTATAAAAATCCCTTGCGTCCTTTGTCCGCTTTAACACCTTTAAGCTAACCTGTAGCAATGGCTCCACGACTAAGTCCTTATGCTAGGACATCTGCCGTGACAAAATCACGACACTATTGGTGAGAAAGTCTCATTGTAGTCAACCCCTTGAAGTTGTTGGAAACCCTTTGCGACAAGTCAAACTTTATAGACAGTGACATTACCATCCACGTCTATCTTCTTCTTAAAGATCCATTTGTTCTCAATGGCCTGCCGATCATCGGGCATGTCCACCAAAGTCTATACTTTGTTCTCATACATGGATCCTATCTTGGATTTCATGGCCTAAAGCCATTTGTTGGAATTTGGGCTCATCGTAGCTTCTTCATAGTTCTTAGGTTCACCGTTGTCTAACAACATGACTTCCAGGACATGATTACCATACCACTCTGGTGCGGAACGTACCCTGGTCGTCCTACGAAGTTCAGTATTAACTTGGTTCGAAGTTTCATGATCATAATCATTAGCTTCCTCTCCGTTTGGTGTAGGCGCAACGGGAACTTTTTCTGTGATGTGCTACTTTCCAATTTGAGAGAAGGCACAATTACCTCATCAAGTTCTACTTTCCTCTCACTCACTTCTTTCAAGAGAAACTCCTTCTCTATAAAGGATTTATTCTTTGCAACAAAGATCTTGCCTTCAGATCTGTGGTAGAAGGTATACTCAATGGTCTCTTTAGGGTATCCTATGAAGACACACTTCTCTGCTTTGGGGTCGAGCTTACCAGGTTGAAGCCTCTTGACATAAGCGTCGTATCCCCACACTTTATGAAATGACTGCTTTGGTTTCTTGCCGAACCACAACTCATATGGTGTCGTCTCAATGGATTTAGACGGTGCCTAGTTTAAAGTGAATGTAATTGTCTCTAATGCATAACCCTAAAATGATAGTGGCAAATCGTTAAGAGACATCATAGAACGCGCCATTTCCAATAGAGTATGATTATGACGTTCAGATACACCATTACACTTTGGCGTGAGTTGTGAAACAATTCCACGTTGTCTTAAATGCATATTAAAACTCATAACTCAAATATTCACATACACGATCGGACCGTAGAAACTTTGTTTTCTTGTTACGATGATTCTCCACTTCACTATGAAATTCCTAAACTTTTCAAATGTTTTAGACTTGTGTTCATTAAGTAAATATACCCATATATACTCAAATCATCTCTGAAGGTAAGAAAAAAATGATTTCCACCACGTGCTTCAACACTCATCGGACCACATACAACATTATATATTATTTCCAATAAGTCACTAGCCTGCTCCATTGTTCCGGAGAACGGAGTTTTAGTCATCTTGCCCATGAGGCATGGTTCACATGTCTCAAATCATTCATAATCAAGATATTCCAAAGGTCCATCAGCATGGAGTTTCTTCATGCACTTTACACCAATATGACCTAAGCCATAGTGCCACATGTATGTGGTACTATCATTATTAACTTTGCATCTTTTGGCATCAATATTACGAATATGTGTATTACTACAATCGATATTCAACAAGAATAAACCATTCACAAGGGGTGCATGACCATAAAAGATATTACTCATATAAATAAAACAACCATTATTCTCTGACTTAATGAGTAACCATCTCATAGTAAACAAGATCCATATATAATGTTCATGCTCAACGCAGGCACCAAATAACAATTATTTATGTTTAAAAGTAATCCTGAAGGTAGATGTAGAGGTAGTTGATAGGTCTCCGGCGTATCTATAACTTTTCATTGTTCCATGCTATTATATTATCTACTTTGGATGTTTTATATGCATTAATATGTTATTTTATATCATTTTTGGGACTAACCTGTTAACCTAGTGCACAGTGCTAGTTTCAGTTTTTTTCCTTGTTTTTGTCTTTTATAGAAAATCAATAACAAACAGAGTCCAAATGGAACGAAACTTTTGGAGTGTTTTTCTTGGACCAGAAGACAACCACGAAGCTTCAGGAAGAGGCCGGGAGAACCACGAGGTGGCCACAAGCCACCAGGGTGCGCCCTCGGGGGGCGCCCTTACTGCTTGTGGGCCCCTCGTAGCTCCCCCAACCCTAATCTCAGCTCTATAAATACCCAAATATCCCCCTACATCAGAGGGCACACCAAAAATACTTTTCCACTACCGCAAGCTTCTGTCTTGTTGAGATCCCATCTTGGGAGATTTTCTGGTACTCCGCCAGAGGGGGATTCGATCATGGAGGGCTTCTACATCAACCTTGCTGCCCTACCGATGATGTTTGAGTAGATTACCACTGACCTAAAGGTCCATAGCTGGTAGCTAGATGGCTTGTTCTCTCTCTTTGATCTTCAATACAATGGTCTCCTTGATGTTCTTGGAGATCTATTCGATGTAATCTTCTTTTGCAGTGGATTTGTTGAGATCCGATGAATTGTGGATTTATGATCAGATTATCTATGAATATTATTCAAGTCTTCTCAGGACTCTTTTATGCATGATTAAGATAGATTTTTATTTCTCTCCAATCTATCGATTTGGTTTGGCCAACTAGGTTGATTTTTCTTGCAATGGGAGAGGTGCTTTGTGATGGGTTCAATCTTGCAGTGTCCTCACCCAGTGACAGGAAGGGTAGCGAGGCACGTATTGTATTGTTGCCATTAAGGATAAAAAGATGGGGTTTATATCATATTGGTTGAGGTTATCCCTCAACATCATGTCATCCTGCTTAAAGTGTTGCTCTGTTCTTATGAACTTAATACACTAGATGCAGGCATGAGTCGGTCAATGTGTGGAGTAATAGTAGTAGATGCAGAATCGTTTCAGTCTACTTGTGACGAACGTGATGCCTATATTCATGATCCTTGCCTTCGATATCGTCATTATTTTTCCCTTTTTATCAATTGCTCAACAATAATTTGTTTACCCACTGTATGCTTTCTTCGAGAGAGAAGCCTCTAGTGAAACCTATGGCCCCCGGGTCTATTCCTTATCATATATTTTCAGATCTATAAAACCCCAAACCTCAAACTACCTTGTTGCAATTTATTTTTGTTTACTTATATTTTAAATCTATCTCTATTAGATCTCATTCTTGCTAGTGACCGTTAAGGGATTGACAACCCCAATTTGTGTTGTGTGCAATTGTTTCTTAGTTTGTTTAGGTGCATCTATTGGGGACTTGCTTGTGCCTCCTACTAGATCGATACCTTCTTTGTTAACTGAGGGAAATACTTATCTCTACTTTGTTGCATCACCCTTTCCTCTTCATGGGAAAAATCAACGCAAGATCAAGAAGTAGCAGGAAAAATTTCTGGCGCCATTGCCGAGGAGGTTCTACATCAAGCCTATCAAGTACCTATCATAAACTCTCATCACTTGCACTTACATTATTTGACATTTGCCTCCAGTTTTCATCTCCCCCACTTCTAAAACTCTTTCATAAAAACACAAAATATTAGCCTTTTTAGTTGCCATCATTTCGTTTGCCTTTATATCTTACTTTTTTTGTTTGCTCGTTTGCTTTGCATAATTTTGTTTATTGCAATTCAAAAGAAAAGAGATTTATGGATACTCATCCACTTGCCAATCGTTTTACAAGATCCTGTTATGATGAACCAATTGCTAGTGAGTTGAGTGCACTAGATTTTCTTCATGAAGTTTTGCTTGAAATTCGTGAATCAGAAAATTGTGATGAAGTGTTAAAATAAATTTATAAAGTGATTCACGGTAGCTCCTTGAGTGAAAAGCATGATTGCAATGATGTTATTATCAATTCTACGAATCTCAATTGTGTTAATGATATGCAAAACCGTAAGCTTGGGGATGATAATTTTGCTATCTCCATTACTTATTACAATGATCATGATTAGGGTGATGCTTCTTATGATCTTGAAAATTTATTTATGACTCGTGATGAATATGATCTTGATAAAAATGTTTGCAATAATATTAAGAGTTGGTTTGGTCTCACTACTTTGGATATTGATAATTCTTATGATTTTTTTGATAAAAGTGGGCTTGGAGAAGTAATGACTTTATTCTATGTTAATCCCACTATTTTGGAAGAGTGTCAACTTTGCATGCATGTGGAACAATTACAGGATATGTTATGTGATAGCTATATTGTAGAATTTGAGTATGATCCCATATGCAATTGTTATGAGAGAGGAAAATATGGTTGTAGAAATCTTTATGTTATTAAATGACCTCTCATCATGTTGAGATTGCTATCGTTTCCTTTTTCTTCCTTGCATATACTAGTTTTTGTTTGCCTTGATAATTTGTTTGCCTATAAAATGCATATGCATAGGAAGTATGTTAGAATTAGGTGTGTTTATCACATGTTTTATGTGTGTTTATCACATGTTTTATGATGCTCTCTTTGTGCTTCAATTCTCGTCTTTCATGTGAGCATCATTAAAATTGTCAATGCCTAGCTAAAAGGCTTTAAAGAAAAGCGCTTGTTGGGAGACAACCCAATATTTTTATTTTCTGTTTTTAAATAAATATATCTTCTAGCCTCTGGTTAGATGTGTTTTTTATGATTTTAATTAGTGTTTGTGCCAAGTAAGACCTTTGGGACGATTTCGAAGATTATTGATTTGATTCTGTGAAAAAATAGAAACTTATGCGCCCAGTACAGAAAATTCTAAAATTCACTGGAGCGCGATACTTTTCTAAAAATTTTACACAAGATCTATATACAAATTTTCCACGTTCTCATAAGTTTTCATGATTGTTAGAGTTGCAGAACTTTACGAAATTTCTTGATTACTACACAATGTTCTGTTTTTGTCAGATTCCATTTCATTGTGTTGTTTTTTTATTTTGATGAATCTGTTGGTAGTATTGGGGGGTATGAACCATGGAGAAGTTGGAATACATTATATACTAGATTAATGCCCGTGCGTTGCCACGGTGAAAAAAACAAAAGTGAACAAAGAATATCCTCTCTCCTGTTTCTTCCCCCCTCGCTAGTAGCCGTTTTTTCTTAACCATCTTCTCCTTTAATGAAGTGATGTCATATGATTTTCATCTATATACTGACAAACCGATTCTTTCTGCCATTTGCTTTCCCCTTGATATCATTGACACTTCTTAATCGTACTCTCCAGACAAGAAAAACCGATTCTTTCTCCCATTTGCTTTCCCCTTGAAAACGTCGTTACTTCTTAATCGTCCTCTCCAGGCAAGAAGTGATGGCATGTGGTTTCCATCCATACAAACTGACTACCCCCCTCCCTCCACCACAATCGTTGTTTCTTCCTAACTATCTTGTAGCAATATATAATATTCTCCCTACCCATCCTTCCAGTCCATCTTCATTCTAGATCTTGCACTTCTACAAATTATATAAACCCCCTAAACAAAATAAGTATCGTGTTTGACATGAAACCACAACACTTATTTTGGATCGGAGGGAGTAATATTTATATACTGAAATTAATATTGTCATTATATTTGTTATTTACAAATAATTAAAGATGCATTCTATATAATATTTGCCTCGCTTTATTTTTCGACTTCAACAATGATAACACTTCAAAAACAAGATAAGGGTATCACTTGAGAATATATGATAACAACAAATACATCAATTGCAGTTCTTGGCTAAAAAACAGCCCACCATGCGTTGCCATGGAATATAAAAAAATGATATATTCACCAAGAGAAAAGAACTATTCATAGCTTGATCATCTGCCGAGAGCAAGGACCCAGTTCGACATACCCATGCGTTGCTATGGAATATGAAAAAAATGATATATTCACCATTGAGTTACAATCTTCTCAAGCCCATCATGGTGTCATTCGTCTTAGTACAAAGGTACTTGGTCAAGCATCATCAAATTAGTGCATTTGTTGGACATAAAATTAAAGTTCTAAAAAGTTGATTGGTTTTTCCTTCTCCAAAGGCTTTGTCTCCTTTCATTCAACATAGCATGTGTACCCATTCTTATCAAACCACAATATATTTTCTTTCTAAACCCCGTTCAACTTTCATCTACTATTTGATAATAGACGACCTTACTAATTGACATGCATGAACATTTGGTAAATAATTTTCTAGAACTCATTGTTCTTGAGCAAAAGGGTAAATAACCATATGGATCTTAAAAATAATACATCTATTAAACTTACAAAGGCATAAATGCATATCCTCTCCCACTATTCTTCTTATGTTAAACCACTATTCAAGAAATCTTCCGATTCAGCGATTTATCGTCTGATTTATCGCTACTCTTGGGGTGACCGATAAGATTATGCCTTATCTTCATCATTTATCATTTGGGCTGATTTATCGCTATGACAAGCGATTTATCGGGAATCTATCGATAAATCGGGCCTATTCGTAGCACTATGTTTGCAAGAACTATGCTTATTTGTGTTTTATGAACCTTGTTACGCAATATGTAATGTTTTTATATTGTGTTTGTAATTATATCGGGATTCAAAGGCTAGGATTCAAGGTAACACTTATGTCTAATATTGTTTTGGTGTTGAACATAGCATATTTTAGTGTTGAGAACCTGGGATTTGAAAAAAAATGGCCGATTAATAGTCGACCGATAAAATCGATTAATTGGCTGATTTCCGATTAATCTCTATTCCCCAGGTGACCGAGACGATAACGATAAGCGATATCCTCAACATTGTGTTAAACCATAGTTTCATGAAACATAATACCTCTCTATGGCCCTCGGGGTTCTACGACACTTCTTCTTAATTAGCCCAACAATATACCAAAAAAGGGTTTCCCCCCGCTTTGTATTCCAAAGCAACCAACAACATACACATAGCATTGCTGGGGCGAGCAACACATCAAGCCCAAAAGAAAAAGAAGAAACAAATGCCAACAATGGAAGCTCGACAAAGCACGGATGACCCACCACCGATGCGCCCTCCGGAGACAAACCATCACAGCCCCAGGCTCCGATCTGTCGCATACCATGCATCACCTCATTCTAAGCGCCATAAGAAACAAAAATCAAGCAAATGCATGTTGCCTATTCATTTTGACACGCATTTTTCTCTACATGACCCAGTTTGCATGGCTTCTAATGATCTTGGTTTGTCCCAAATCGAATAAGATGATAATTTATAAGTTACTTCCTCCGGTCCTTTTTACTTCGCGTATTAGAGTTGTGTCAGGTCAAACATCAGAAAGTTTGACCAAATTTGTATTGAAAAATATCAACATCTAGAATACCAAATGTATATACTATGAAACTACATTTCATAACGAATCTACAATATTAATTTGGCATTGTGAATGTTGATACTTTTTTTCTATAAGTTTGGTCCAAATAGAGATACTTTGACTTCAGACAAAGCTTATATGCAGACTAAAAAGGACCTGAGGGAGTAATAAATAAATGCTATAAAAAAGATATATCTAGTAAATAAATGCATGCAAAAATAGAAGTCGGCACCCTTCCCTTTATTTTTGTACACATTTGCTGAGCTCCATGCTTATCGAAGGTCGCTGTAGAAACTGGAATCGAGCGGCAAGTTACGTATCTACGTTGTTTATTGATCGTCTTCCTCCTGTTGTCATCGGGTATAAAAATCATTAACCTGTTGGGAATTTAATTAGTCGGTGTAAATGCAGAATGATACATTCTACAAGCCAGATCAATGAGATCATCATTTGTATCCACATCTACATGTATTGATCAAATAATGGAAATTTGTGAAATCAAAATTGAACCAATAAAAAAAATGCAAACCAATTGTCTGAACTAAAGAATAGGTTCACCTGCACCTTGTCATCAATGCTAGTACTGCTTGCGTATTTGAGACGTTGTACAAAATAGAACCACGTGTAGATTGGTTGAGGCCTAATGAGCAATGACGCTTTGCTTATAGGCAGCTGCTATGGCCGTCAAGTTTCCCTACTTGCTACCCAGTACATGTATGCAACCACATACATCAAGCTAGACTGAATGTTCATTGTTTGTTCTGTCGCCGACTACTTAGCTAGAAATGTATATTCATCTAAGAGAGGTCATTGTTGAACGGTTTGGGCCGTCACTACCCCGCTTGAGACGTAGATCAAGGGTAAGAGGGGAGGCCATGCTGCCATGGCCATCCGCGCGACCTCATCGGTTGTCTGACCCCATCAGGCACACTCTCCTGCCCGTCTTAACGATGGCCGAGATGGAGTCTCATGGCTATGCTAGCTTGCAGACGACAATGGCACATATCAATTTCAGGTCAAAACAGATGGATCTCGGTTGGTGTTGATGCCATTGATGACACGGATCTCGTAGAACCTCTACCACGTGGCCAGGTAGACCACCAATCGCAAGGGCGAGCACCACGACGACACCGAAGATGCCATCCAGATCGGGCGACGCTGAATATGCCATGGGAGGCGAGGGGGGCGTTGGAAGCGGGAGGGAGGGAGTGAAAAGGGGTGGGGTGGAGGAGGGGAACGTGTGGCAGCTAGGGATAGCGGGTGGGCAACGTGCTTAGGTTTCAAGCATAGGTTTTCTTTGATATTTCTCTCCACCGATTTCTGTTGCCTTTCATGAGAATTAGAAAAAAACCCAGATAAAACCGGTGGGGTGGGGCGTGCGACGGGGGAGTCCTTTTGATCGATGGGAGGATGCGTACGTACGAAACAACGTACGGACTGAGACATTATGAGTAGAGATAACACCAATACAAAATTATAATGAGTTCACAACAGTACCTAAAGTGGTGGTTGGCTTTATTATACTAACAGATCTCACGGGTTTTCTGTTGAGTTTTGTGTTGTGAATTTTTCAAGTTTTGTGGGAAGATTTGATGGAGTACGGAATAAGGAGTGGCAAGAGTCTAAGCTTGGTTATGCACAAGGCACCCCAAGGTAATATTCAAGGACACCCAAGCATTTAAGCTTCCAGTGACCATTCCTCTTGCAATAGAAGCACTCAGTCTTAGGTTTGGGTCCAACCTTGGGTTTCTTCACGGGAGCGGCAACTGTCTTGCCATGGAAGTTTCCTTTATTTCCCCTGCCTTTCTTGAAACTAGTGGTCTTTTTAACCATCCACACTTGACGCTTCTTCTTGATTTCTACCTCCACGGTCTTGAGCATCGCGAAGAGCTCGGGAATCATTTTCTCCTTCCCTTGCATATTATAGTTCATCACAAAGCCCTTATAGTTTGGTGGCAGTGACCAGAGAACTCTGTTAACGATTGTGTCATCTGGAAGGTTAACTCCCAACTGAATCAAGCGGTTGTGATGCCCGGACTTTCTGAGTTATGCTCACTAACAAAATTGTTCTCCTCCATCTTGCAGCTAAAGAACTTGTCGAAGGTGTCATACCTCGCAACCCGGGCATTAGCTTGAAAATACCAATTTCAGTTCTTGGAACATCTCATTGTTGGAAATATGCCCTAAAGGTTATAATAAATTGGTTATTATCATATTTCGTTATTCATGATAAAGGTTTATTATTCATGCTAGAATTTTATTTATCGGAAACTTAAATACATGTGTGAATACATAAACAAATACCAAGTCCCTATTAACCCTCTACTAGACTAGCTCGTTGATCAAAAGATGATTAAGGTTTCCTTACCATAGACATGGCTTGTCATTTGATAACGGGATCACATCATTAGGAGAATGATGTGATGGACATGACCCATCCGTTAGCGTAGCATATGATTGTTCAGTTTATTATTAATGCTTTCTTAATGTCAAATACATGTTCCTTCGACCATGAGATCATGCAACTCCCAGACTTCGGAGGAATTCCTTGTGTGTATCAAACGACACTTCATAACTGGGTGATCATAAACGTGCTCTATAGGTATATCCGAAGGTGTCTGTTGAGTTGGCGTGAATCGAGACTAGGATTTGTTACTCTGTATGGTGGAGAGGTATCTCTGGGCCCTCTCGGTAATATAGCATCCAATGTTCAAAAAATCTTTTGATTCGGCAATTTACTGTCTGATTTATCGCTACTCTTGCGGGACCCGATAAGATTATGCCTTATCTTCGCCGTTTATCATTTGTGCCAATTTATCACTATGAGAAGCGATTTATCGGGATTCTACCGATAAATAGGGCCAATTCATAACACTATGTTTGAAAAGACTATGTTTATTTGCATTTTGTGGTCCCTGTTACGCAAATATGTACTGTTGTCTTATTTTATTTGTCATTATACGAGGATTCAAAGGCTAGGAACAAGGTAACACTTATGTCCAATGTTGTTTTGATGTTGAACATAACATATTTTAGTGTTGGGAATCTGGGATTTGCAAGAAATGGCCGATTAATAATTGATCAATAAAATCGATTAATCGGACAATTTCTGATTAATCTCTAACCCCCAGCTGACCGAGATGGTATCGATAAGTGATATCCTCAACATTGATAGCATCACAAGAAGCTTGCAAGCAAAGTGACTAAGGAGTTAGTTACAAGATGATGTATGCTAACCCACAAGTGTAGGGGATCGCAACAGTTTTCGAGGGTAAAGTATTAAACCCAAAATTGTTGATTCGACACAAGGGAAGCCAAAGAATACTCTTAAGTATTAGCAGCTGAGTTGTCAATTCAACCACACATGGAAACTTAGTATCTGCAGCAAGGTAGTTTAGTAGCAAAGTAATATCATAGTGGTGGTAACAGCAATAAAAATAAGGATAGTGTTTTTGTAGTTTTTGTGATAGTAGCAACGGAAAAGTAAATAAGCGACAAGCAATATTGGTAAAGCTCGTAGGCATTGGATCGGTGATGGGAAATTACGTCGGATGCAATTCATCATGTAGAAGTTATAACCTAGGGTGACACAGAACTAGCTCTAGTTCATCAATGCAATGTAGGCATGTATTCCGAATATAATCATACGTTCTTATGGAAAAGAACTTGCATGACATCTTTTGTCCTACCCTCCCGTGGCACCGGGGTCCTATTGTAAACTAAGGGATATTAAGGCCTCCTTTTAATAGAGTACCGGACCAAAGCATTAACACATAGTGAATACATGAAATCGTCAAACTATGGTCATCACCGGGAGTGGTCCCGATTATTGTCACTTCGGGGTTGCAGGATCATAACACATAGTAGGTGACTATAGACTTGCAAGATAGGATCAAGAACACACATATATTCATGTAAACATAATAGGTTCAGATCTGAAATCATGGCACTCGGGCCCTAGTGACAAGCATTAAGCATAGCAAAGTCATAGCAACATCAATCTCATAACATAGTGGGTACTAGGGATCAAACCCTAACAAAACTAACTCGATTACATGATAGATCCCATCCAACCCATCACCGTCCAACAAGCCTACGATGGAATTAGTCACACACAGCGGTGAGCATCATGGAATTGGTGATGGAGGAAGGTTGATGATGGCGATGGCGACGATCTCCACCCTCCGGAGCCCCGAACGGACTCTAAATCAGCCCTCCCGAGAGAGATTAGGGCTTGGGGGCGGTTCCGTCTCGCAAAACCCGATAATTCTTTCTCCTTGATTTTTTCTCCACGAAATGGAATATATAGGACCGGGGGATACGTCGGAGGAGCTTCGGGGGGCCCTCGAGGCAGATGGCGCGCCCTGGGAAGGGGGGCGCGCCCCCACCCTCGAGGATAGCCCATGGGCCCCCCAGTGTGGATCTTCTTGCATGTATTTTTTATATTTTTTTAAATAATTCTCCGTTGATTTTCAGGCGATTCCGAGAACTTTTTATTTCTGCACAAAAACAACAGAATGGCAATTCTGCTGAAAACAGTGTCAGTCCGGGTTAGTTCCATTCAAATCATGCAAGTTAGAGTCCAAAACAAGGGCAAAAGTGTTTGGCAAAGTAGATACGTTGGAGACGTATCAACTCCCCCAAGCTTAAGCCTTTGCTAGTCCTCAAGCAATTCAGTTGATAAACTGAAAGTGATAAAGAAAAACTTTGACAAACTCTGTTTGCGCTTGTTGTTGTAAATATGTAAGCTAGTATTCAGGTTTTCAACAAGATCATGAACTAACCACATTCACAATAACTTTCAGGTCTCAAGACTACTCACATCAATAGCATAATCAACTAGCGAGCAATAATAATAAACCTCGGATGACAACACTTCTCAAAACAATGATGATATGATATAACATGATGGTATCTCGCTAGCCCTTTCTGAGACGGCAAAACATAAATGCAGAGCACCTTTAAAGATCAAGGACTAACTAGACATTGTAATTCATGGTAAAAGAGATCCAGTCATGATCATACTCAATGCAAATTAATAGTAATACATGCAACGACAGAGGTGCTCTCCTACTGGTGCTTTTTGATAAGAGGATGATGACTCTGCATAAAAGTAAATAGATAGGCCCTTCGCAGAGGGAAGCAGGGATTTGTAGAGGTGCCAGAGCTCGATTTTTAAATAGAGATTGAATAACATTTTGAGCGGTATACTTTCATTGTCAACATAACAACCAAGAATCTCGATATATCCCATGCTACGCACATTATAGGCGGTTCCCAAACAGAATGGTAAAGTTTATACTCCCCCAACCACCAACAAGCACACTCCACGGCCAGCCGAATCCACGGATTACCGTCCAAACAAGCACCAACCCAGGGGGAGTTTTTTTAATTATTATGATTTTGAGCATGGGACTGGGTATCCCGGTTACGAGCCATTTTCTCGTGGATGATGAGCGGAGTCCACTCATCGTGACAATAACCCACCTAGCATGGAAGATATAGACATCCCTAGTTGATACATGAGCTGTTCGAGCATACAAAACAGAATTTCATTTGAAGGTTTAGAGTTTGGTACGTACAAATTTACTTGGCATGGCAGGTAAATACCGCATATAGGAAGGTATGGTGGACTCATATGGAACAACTTTGGGGTTTATGGAAGTGGATGCACAAGCAGTATTCCCGCTTAGTACAGGTGAAGGCTAGAAAGAGATTGGGAAGCGACCAGCTAGAGAGCAACAACGGTCATGAACATGCATTAAAATTAATCAACAATGAATGCAAGCATGAGTAGGATATAAATAACCATGAACATAAATATCGTGAAGGCTATGTTGATTAGTTTCAACTACATGCGTGAAGATGTGCCAAGTCAAGTCACTTAAATCGTTCAGAGGAGGATACCACCCATCATACCACATCACAACCATTTTAATATCATGTTGGTACGCAAGATAGACCATTATAAACTCTTAGCTAATTAAGCATGGCATAAGCAGCTATGATCTGTAATTGTCATTGCAAACATGTTTCATTCATAACAAGCTGAATCAAGAACGACGAGCAATCATATTTACAAAAACAAGAGAGGTCGAGTTCATACCAGCTTTTCTTATCTCAATTAGTTCATCATATATCATCCTTATTGCCTTTCACTCACACGACAGAACGGTGTGGAAAATAATAATAGTGCACGTGCATTGGAATAAGCTGGAATCTGCAGGCATTTACTACAAGAGAGAAGACAAGGTAATATGGCTCCATATTAAATCAACAACAAAGCATATGAGAGCCACTAAGCATTTTAATCACGGTCTTCTACTCTTAACCCCTAAAAAAAACTATTTACACGGGAAAGCTCCCAACAAGCAAAAGAAGAACGGGAAATCTTTTTGGGTTTTCATTTTTCAGTTACTACTACAAGCAAAGAAAGTAAACTAGCTGGAAGCTACACTAATATTTTTTTTGTTTTTCTGGGTTTTTCTAGCACATGAGAAAAAGACTAAGAAAAAGAAATTGAAACTAAGCATGGATGGTACAGTGAAAGAGTGTGAGCAACAACGACTAGAAAAAGTGTGGACAAGATTGTATGTCGGTGAGAAACACGTACCCCCCAAGCTTAGGCTTTTGGCCTAAGTCGGTTTATGGCCAGGTATCGAAGCCACTCCCTCCAGTGTACTAAGATGTGTCCTCCGGGCGCCACTGGTTGGCGAGCTCGCCCAGCTCCCACCCATAAACAGATTGACGGGAAGGATCAAATGGTGGTTCTGGCTCAGGCTTTGAAGCTTGTGTCTGGCCTTGGTACTTGTAGAAGGCCTCTGATGTAATGAGGTACTTGCGTGTGGACAGATCAAACAGAGATGGTGCAGGCAAGATAACAATTTCACAGTATATTTCATCAAACCTCAATTTATAATGTAGGTGCATGTTTTTGTCTTTAACAATAAAGTCATGAGCTACCATGCTCTTGTAGTCTAGATAAACAGGGGCAAGCAATTTTTCTTCCTTCTCATGATGCCTAATAGGTATATTAAAATGTTTAGCAAGGCGAGAAGCAAAGATGCCTCCAATGACGGGCCCCTTTGAGCGGTTCAGACTCAATCGTTTGGCAATGTCGGCGCCCAAGCTAAAAGTTGTGTCACGAAACAAGGCATGGCGTAAAATGATAATATCAGGGGCACTGAGATTCCCACTGTTCCCGCGACCAATTAAACACCTACTAGCAAATAAAGCAAAGTAGCGCAGAATAGGGAAGTGTATACTGGTGATTCTTGCCCCTGAAACTTGTCTAGTTTCACCTACGGCTATCCTATCAATAAACCCTTTGACGTCTTCATGACGTGGTTCATCAAGTCTACCTTCAAGGGGTACTTTGCATATTTCACAAAAGTCTAACAGTGATATCTCCTTAACCATATCATATAAGAGATACTCCACCGTAGGTGGTGTTTTCCTAGAATGAAAATGAAAGCTTTGCGTAAAAATATTGGTGAGTAAGAGATACTGTTCTTTTTGGTCGTTGATGAAGTCGGTGAGGCCTGCATTATTCGCCATCCGATAAAAGTCTTCGTAAATATCGGCGGACATCATGAAATTATTACAAGGCCATTCGCACGGTCGAACTTCTGCCATGCGAGGAAGATGACACTTGGGCTTCTTATTTTCTTCTTTCTTCTTCTCCTCTGAGCTCTTGCTGGAAGAGCCCCTCAATATTCTTTTTAACATTTTTCTTTTCTGAAAATTTATGAAATTTTTAGTAACTCACAATAAAAGTTAACCAAACTCAACAAGATTGATAGCAACAACTCCTATAGGTGCCTAGAGGCTATATCATGCATTAGAACTACTTGGGACCAAGAAAATTTGACATGCAAGCTCAAGAACAAGGTCACCATAGCAGCTCAAATTTGCAACAAATAAAGCACTAGAACAAAAACTAATTGGACCAATGGAGGAGCACATACCAAGGAACAATCTCCCCAAACAGTTTGGTGAATGGTGCTTTAAGCAAGGAGATCGAAAATGGCAGCAAATTGAGCTAGAACTCGAGTTTGATCTCGTTGGGCATTTTTTTTGGGAGGAAGAAGATGAGTATGGGTGAAAGGATAAGTGGAGGGGGGCCACGTGCGGCCCTCGAGGCAGGGGGCGCGCCCTGTGCCCGCGAGGCCACGTGTTGGCTCCCCTCGCTGTGTGTTCAGTGCCATATTTTCTTAAATATTCTAGAAAAAAACATATTTCATTTTCATGGCATTTGGAGAACTTTTATTTTCGGGATATTTTTTATTGCACGGATAAGTCTGGAAACAGACAGATAATGCTATTTTTCTTTTACTTAACCTAATTAACAAAAAGTAAAAGGAGGGTATAGTAGGTTTGTGCTATCTAGATTCACCTATCCCATGCTCATCAAAAGGAATCCATTAACAAGGTTGATCAGGTCTTGTTAATAAACTCTTTCCGAGTAACATGAAACCGAAGAATTTTCGAATAACACTATGTTACCTCAATGGGGATATGTATGTCCCCAACAATAAGTATGTCATATGCCTTCTTGATAGTAGGAATAGGAAACTCAGGACCTCCAATAGTAATGGTTGAAGTTTTTCCAATATAATTGATACTGAAGACCTGAGGTTGTTTCCTCGGAAAGTGTACCGTATGCTCATTACCATTGACATGAAAAGTGACATTGCCTCTGTTGCAATCAATAACAGCCCCTGCAGTATTCAGAAAAGGTCTTCCAAGAATAATAGACATACTATCATCCTCGGGAATATCAAGTATAACAAAGTCCGTTAGAATAGTAACATTTGCAACTACAACAGGCACATCCTCACAAATACCGACAGGTATAGCAGTTTATTTATCAGCCATTTGCAAAGATATTTCAGTAGGTGTCAGCTTACTCAAGTCAAGTCTACGATATAAAGAGAGATGCATAACACTAACACCGACTCCAAGATCACACAAAGCAGTTTTAACATAGTTTCTCTTAATGGAGCAAGGTATAGTAGGTACTCCTAGATCTCCTAATTTCTTAGGCATTCCACCCTCAAAAGTGTAATTGGCAAGCATGGTGGAGATTTCTACTTCATGTATATTTCTTTTATTGGTAATAATATCTTTCATATACTTGGCATAAGGATTTGTTTTAAGCACATCAGTCAAACGCATACGCAAAAAGATAGGTCTAATCATTTCAGCAAAGCACTTAAAGTCCTCATCATCCTTTTTCTTGGATGATTTCGGAGGAAAAGGCATGGGTTTCTGCACCCAGGGTTCTCTTTCCCTACCGTGCTTCCTAGCAAGAAAGTCTCTCTTACCATAACATTGATTCTTTCATTGTGGGTTATCAAGATCAATAACAGGTTCTATCTCTACATCATTATCATTGCTAGGTTGATCATCGACATGAACATCATCATTAATATTATCACTAGGTTCATGTTCATTACCAGATAGTGTCTCAGCATCGGAAACAGATATATCATTGGGATTCTCAGGTGGGTGAGCTACGGGTTCACTAGAAGCATGCAAAGTCCTATCATTTTTCTTTTTCTTCTTTTTAGAAGAACTAGGTGCATCTATATTAGCTCGCTGAGAATCTTGCTCAATTCTCTTAGGGTGGCCTTCAGGATACAGAGGTTTCTGAGTCATTTTACCACCTCTAGTCACAACTCTAATGGCATTGTCATTGTTCTTACTATTTAATTCATTAAGCAAATCATTTTGAGCCTGAAGTACTTGTTCTACTTGAGTGGCGACCATGGAAGCATGTATACTAATGAGTTTCAGTTCATCTTTAGCGTTAGACAGATAATTACTCAAGCGTTCAATCATATGAGCATTGTGCTGTAATTGTCTACCAACGTAAGCATTGAAGTTTTCTTGTTTCACAAAAAAATTAACAAACTCATCTAAGCATTGGCTAGCAGACTTATAACGAGGAATATCACTTTCTTCACATCTATAAAGAGAATTTACCTTTACAACCTGTGCCGGGTTATCAAGACCATGTATTTCTTTAATAGGCGGTAAATTCTTAACATCTTCAGCTTTAATACCTTTTTCTTTCATAGATTTCTTTGCCTCTTGCATGTCTTCAGGACTGAGAAATAGAACACGTCTTTTCTTCGGAGTTGGCTTAGGGGCTGGTTCAGGAAGTGTCCAATTATTTTCATTGGCTAGCATATTATTCAATAGTAATTCAGCTTGTTCCACTGTTCTTTCCCTGAAAACACAACCAGCACAACTATCCAGGTGGTCTATGGAAGCATCAGTTAGTCAATTATAAAAGACATCAAGTATATCATGCATCTCAAGAGGATGATCAGGCAAAGCGTTAAGTAACTTGAGAAGCCTCCCCCAAGCTTGTGGGAGACTCTCTTCTTCAGTTTGAGCAAAGTTATATATTTCCCATAAGGCAGCTTATTTCTTATGAGCGGGAAAATATTTAGCAGAGAAGTAACATATCATATCCTGGGGACTACGCACACAACCAGGATCAAGAGAATTAAACCAAGTCTTCACATCACCCTTTAAAGAGAACGGAAACAACTTAAGGATATAGTAACAGCGAATCTTTTCATCATTGGTAAACAGGGTAGCTATATCATTCAACTTGGTAAGATGTGCCACAACAGTTTCAGACTCATAGGCATGGAAAGGATCAGATTCAACCAAAGTAATTAACTCAGGATCAACAGAGAATTCATAATCCTTATCAGTGACATAAATAGGTGAAGTAGCAAAAGCAGGGTCATGTTTCATTCTAGCATTTAAGGACTTTTCTTTTAGCTTAGCTAATAACTTCTTAAGATCATATCTATCATTGTAAGCAAGAAAGTCTCTAGCAGTTTCTTCATCCATAACATAACCCTCAGGCACAACAGGCAATTCATATCTATTGGGAGTAGTTTCATCATCACTTTCATAAATATCATCAACATTTGCACTCTCCCTAACCTTAGCAATTTGTTCATCTAGAAATTCACCTAGTGGCACAGTATCAGGCATAGAGATAGTTTCATCATACATAGCAGAAGTAGCATCATCAAGAACATACGACATATCAGATTCAATAGCAGGAGTAGGTGTCGCAAGTTTACTCATAACAGAAGGAGAATCTAGTGCAGAGCTAGATGGCAGTTCCTTACCTCCCCTCATAGTTGAGGGTAAGATCTTGGTTTTTGAGTCTTTCAAATTCTTCATAGTGATAAACAGATATAAATCCCAAGTGACTTAAAGAATAGAGCTATGCTACCCGGCAACAGCGCCATAAAATAGTCTTGATAACCCACAAGTGTAGGGGATCGCAACAATTTTCGAGGGTAAAGTATTAAACCCAAATTTGTTGATTAGACACAAGGGGAGCCAAAGAATACCCTTAAGTATTAGCAGTTGAGTTGTCAATTCAACCACACCTGGAAACTTAGTATCTGTAGCAAGGTAGTTTAGTAGCAAAGTAATATGATAGTGGTGGTAACAACAATAAAAGTAAAGATAGTGTTTTGTAGTTTTTGTGATAGTAGCAACAGAAAAGTAAATAAGCGACAAGCAATATAGGTAAAGCTCGTAGGCATTGGATTGGTGATGGGAAATTACGTCGGATGCAATTCATCATGTAGAAGTTATAACCTAGGGTGACACAGAACTAGCTCCAGTTCATCAATGCAATGTAGGCATGTATTCCGAATATAGTCATACGTGCTTATGGAAAAGAACTTGCATGACATATTTTGTCCTACCCTCCCGTGGCAGCGGGGTCTAATTGGAAACTAAGGGATATTAAGGCCTCCTTTTAATAGAGTACCGGACCAAAGCATTAACACATAGTGAATACATGAACTTCTCAAACTATGGTCATCACCGGGAGTGGTCCCAATTATTGTCACTTCGGGGTTGCTGGATCATAACACATAGTAGGTGACTATAGACTTGCAAGATAGGATCAAAAACACACATATATTCATGAAAACATAATAGGTTCAGATCTGAAATCATGGCACTCGGGCCCTAGTGACAAGCATTAAGCATAGCAAAGTCATAGCAACATCAATCTCAGAACATAGTGGATACTAAGGATCAAACCCTAACAAAACTAACTCGATTACATGATAGATCCCATCCAACCCATCACCGTCCAGCAAGCCTACGATGGAATTACTCACACACGGCGGTGAGAATCATGGAATTGGTGATGGAGGAAGGTTGATGATGACGATGGCGACGATCTCTACTCTTCGGAGCCCCGAACGGACTCCAGATCAGCCCTCCCGAGAGAGATTAGGGCTTGGCGGCGGCTCCGTCTCGTAAAACGCAATAATTCTTTCTCCTTGGGTTTTCTCTCCACAAAACGGAATATATAGGACCTGGGGATACGTCGGTGGAGCTTTGAGGGGCCCTCGAGGCAGGGGGGCGCGCCCTGGGAAGGGGGGCGCGCCCCCACCCTCGAGGACAGCCCGTGGGCCCCCCGGTGTGGATCTTCTTGCAGGTATTTTTTATACTTTCTGAAATAATTCTCCATTGATTTTCAGGTGATTCCGAGAACTTTTTATTTCTGCACAAAAACAACACCATGGCAATTCTGCTGAAAACAGCGTTAGTCTGGGTTAGTTCCATTCAAATCTTGCAAGTTAGAGTCCAAAACAAGGGCAAAAGTGTATGGCAAAGTAGATACGTTTGAGACGTATCAATGTATTACAAAACAAGTAAGGAGACTTGTCGGTAACGAGATTGAACTAGGTATGAGATACCGACGATCGAATCTCGGGCAAGTAACATACCGAGGGACAAAGAGAACTTCGTATGTTTTAATAAAGGTTCGACCGATAAAGATCTTCGTAGAATATGTAGGAACCAATATGAGCATTCAGGTCTCGCTATTGGTTATTGACCGAAAAAGCATATCGGTTATGTCTACATCATTCTCGAGCCCGTAGGGTCTGCACGCTTAACGTTCGTTGATGATATAGTACTAAATGAGTTATGTGATTTGGTGACCGAATGTTCTTCTAAGACCCAGATGAGATCATGGACATGACCAGGATCTCCGGAATGGTCTGGAGGTAAAGATTGATATATAGGATGAAGGTATATTCGAGTTTCACAAAGATTTTCGGATTGCACGGGATTACCATCGGAGTGCCACTGGACTTATTAGGCCTAACAGGCTAAAATGAGGGAGCAAACTAGCCCACAAGGGGGGCTGACGCGCCCACCTCCTGGCCACCGGCTTAGGGATGGAAAGATGAGGGGCTTGCCCCCTCCTTCCTTTCTCCTCACAATGGAGAAGGAAAGGGGTGGCGCCATAAGGCAGGCAGCCCCCTTTCCTTTCCCCCCATGCGCCAAGAAGGAAAGGGGGCGCACCTAGGGTAGCCCCCATAGGGCTTCCGCCAGTCCCTTGCGGCACCCCTAGGGCTGCATCCCCTCCCCCTCCACCTATATATACAAGTGGATGGGAGGGGACGCCAGACACAAAGAATCCCCAAGCCGTGTGTGGTGCCCCCGCTCTCTCTAGTTCCTCCCCCATCTAACTCTGTTGTGATTGGCGAAGCCCTGCGGAAATAGTTTTCACCACCACCATCACCATGTCGTCGTGCTACCGGAACTGATCTACTACTTCACCCCTCTTGCTGGATCAAGAAGGCAAGGACGTCATTGAGCTAAACGTGTG
Source organism: Secale cereale (assembly GCA_902687465.1). Lineage (NCBI taxonomy): Eukaryota > Viridiplantae > Streptophyta > Magnoliopsida > Poales > Poaceae > Secale > Secale cereale. The sequence goes on along the minus strand of LR738714.1, from coordinate 167,052,093 downwards.
CAAAATGCGGAGGTGCCGTATGTTCGGTGCTTGATCGGAACGGATCGTGAAGGTGTACGACTACATCAACCGCGTTGATAAATGCTTACGCTTAGCGATCTACAAGAGTATGTAGATGATTTCCCCCTCTCGTAGCTATGCATCTCCATAGATAGATCTTGTGTGTGCATACAATTTTTTTGTTTTCCATGCAGCGTTCCCCAACACTCATATGCTCCCTGGTGCTCAAAATGTCTTAGGATCCCCGGTTCTAAGCCGTAAAGCATGGTGCTCTGAACTATTGAGTAGTCATCACAACGTGCCTACTAGATGTTCAGAACATCCACATATGTCGCTAGAGGGGGTGGGGAACCTAGCGGTGCATCAAGGACATAAGCCTTCTCTGTAGCAATGAGGATAATCCTCAAGTTTCACACCCAGTTCGCATAGTTGCTTCCATCATCTTTCAACTTAGCTTTCTCTTCGAACGCATTAAAATTCAGGGGACCTACATCACGGGCCATTGATCTACAACACCAATATTTTGCAAAGACAATTAAGACCATGTTCATGATAAATAGTCCAGTTAATCAAATTACTGACGAGCTCCCACTTAAATCAACATCCCTCAAGTTTACTAAGTGATACATGATTCAAATGGACTAACCCATGCCCGATCATCATGTGAGATGGGGTTTTCATCAATGGTGAACATCTCCATGTTGATCATATCTACTATATGACTCATGTTCGACCTTTTGGTCCTCCGTGTTCCGAGGCCATGTCTGTAAATGTTAGGCTCGTCAAGTTTAACCCAAGTATGTCGCATGTGTAAAACTGGGTTACAACCGTTTTATGTGAATGTAGAGTCTATCACACACGATCATCATGAGGTGCTTCGAAACGATGAACTTTTGCAATGGTAGGTAATGTTCCCACATGAACACGTCCCCTCGGTGTCTAGCGTTATACGCAAGCCACGTCGCCGAACGAGGCTCATCGGAAGTGTGATACGCAAGACAATCCAGGAAGCACTTTTGAAGACTCGAAACCCCACGCGTGAGATTTGGATGCACGATAGTGATGGGCTGCCCTAGATCGGATTGCCCGCACCTAGGACTTTGTATATCGAAGCTCTCCAAAGTAAAGAACACCGATGAACGAGAAGCAGAAAACTAGGGTAGGACATGATAGTTTGTAGATGGGTTTTGGCGTTTGTTTGTTGTTTTTTCAATCGTCCATCACCCCTCATGTATGTAAGAGGAGGCTGGACTTCCCGTGCAAGGAAAGGTTAGAATTCAAATACAAAACCCTAATTTGGAACCAATACGAATTGTTTGGTCCGAAATTTCCAAAACTGTTCGGTCTAAAAATTGACTGCACCTTGCGGGTCATTTTGGGGTAGTAAACCACCTCAGATCAAAATCACGTAAGAAGTAAATTCAACCATTTTGATGAGACGAACAACTTTCGTGTTGAACGTTTTTTCATTCAAGGGCATTTTCAGGGCCAAATCGCTTGCGCAAAACAGTTAATTATTCACACAACTCATCGGACAAACTCACATGTGTGTCTGGTCCCGGGTGTCATATTTTGCTCAGTGCAGGGTCACGCTGTGCGGGCTCTAACTTTTGCATATGACCTCGGATTGGGACAATTTTTATATCAAAATTTGTTGCTTCGACGAGATGAAGACAATTCATGTAGCTCAATTTTCCATATGAGGCTGTGTTGGGGGCCTAATTAGCCGAACAGTGTTCTGGATACAAAATCTCAGTACTTCAAACACAACTTGGCCTTAGACATGAGATCGGATGGCTAGGGCCCAAATATCAAAGTTTCTCCTTTTGATGATACATAACTTTCTCACTTTGAGCACTTTTCCATTTGAGGCTTTCTTAATTATGTTTTTGACCATGCCAAAATATTATGTCAACACATGCCCCCCTGTTTTTCGGCAAAACTTGCGTGCCGAAAAATAATTTGCAATGTATTCGTTCTAAGGACGATGCCAACACTCCATCAACCATTTATATTTCCCAGGGCGATAATTATGTATAAGCCATGATTTATGCTAAGGGTGATAGTTATTTATCGGTCATGTTTTCGCTTAGGACGATAGTTATATATCGGCGGTTGCCTATCTAGGCTTCTTGCCACACACTTGAATGATACTTATTTAAATATTTTCCATTGAGAGCTCGATGTAACGATGTCCCTTGTATGGATTCCACCAAATATGAGTTTCGAGGAACTTCCCTTGTAATCTTAAAAGGACCTTCCCAACTTGGAGACCACTTCCCGAATTTTCTGTCTTTCGAACCAATTGGTAGAATCACATTCCACATGAGATCGCGAACTTGAAAACTCTTCAAATTGACCTTCTTATTGTAAGTTGTTGCCACTCTCAACTTATCTCTCTCTATGGACTTCAAAGCAGCCAAATGTGTATCGACGACTTCATCAATTTATAAAAGTCCACCGCCGATCCACTGGTAAAACGGCCTCTTGACCATATACGAGCACATATGGAGTTACCTTTGTAGCACCATGCCTTGAGATACTGTGCGCCCACAAAGCTTCGGAAAATAGATCTTGCTGTCTCCTTGGATTATCCTCAGTCTTCTTCTTGATGAGCTTGATTAATATTGTATTACTAGACTGAGCTTGTCCATTGGCTTGGGCATAATATGGAGAGAAATTGAGCAACTTTATTTTATATGATTCGACAAATTCTGTAACTTGATGCGTCATAAAAGATGAACCTTGGTCTATAGTTAATGTTTGAGGAATGGCGAATCTATGAATAATGTGCTCAGTTATCAATTGAATTACCTCCGTATGCAGCATATTTTTTAGTAGTGTTGCTTCAGACCTTAGTGAAATAATCAGTTGCTACCAACACGAACCGATGCCCTTTGAAGAAGAAGGATGAATCTCTCCAATAAAGTCTAAACCACATCCTCTAAAAGGCCACGGCTTGATAATAGGATGTAACATAGCAGTGGGAGCCAACTGCATATCACCAAACTTTTGACATGCTTCCCATCCTTTATAATACCAAAGCAATCATTAATCATCGTCGGCCAATAAAACCCAGCACACCGTAATAACCATTTCATCTTGGGAGCCGACTGATGAGTGCCACAAACGCCTTCATGTACCTCTCCCTTAGCAATTCTTGCTTGGTCCTCATCCAAACACTTTAAAAGAACATCATCAACCGTTCGACAATAAAGATCATCATCTCTCATAGTATATTTGAAAGCCATACGCTGAACGACCATGTCCACACTTTCACTAGGATCACGCAAATAATCAATAATGGGTTTGCTCCAGTCTTGATTTTCTCTTGCATTAAATTTTTCATTAGTGGCGGGAATGGTGGGCTCTGGTTCGGCGTCCACTACGTTGGCAAGACTAAACATCGGCTTTTGAGAAATATGAAACATGCCATGATCAACATGACAGCCGGATGCTTGTTGTGCCAACTCATTTACTCTCGAATTGTCATGTCTAGATATATGAACAATGCTAAAATAATCCAAAGTAGAAATTATATCTAGACATTTATCAAGATAAACATTAAGTGATTCGTCAAAACATTGAAATACTTTGCATATTTGTTGCACTACTAATAACGAATCACCAAAAGCCTCAATATGTGTAGCTCCTATGGCAAGCAACATATCTAAGCCAAATAACAATGCTTCATATTCGGCTTGATTATTTGTGCAAAAATACTCTAAGCGACATGTTGCTTTAAAAACAACACCATGAGGAGATATATAAACAATACCAACACCTTGTCCATTGCTACAAACTGAACCATCAAAATATAATCTACATGGTACTAACGAGATAAGGTTTATATCAATATCATGTTTGTTATCAATCCGATGCTCAACAACAAAATTAGCAACGATTTTGCCTTCCATGGATTTCAGAGATTCATAAGCCAAATCGTGTTCAATTAAAGCATAAGCCCACTTGCCAAATCTACCACTAAGAATTGGCCTATGCAACATGTACTTAATGACATCGGTTTGACAAGCAACTATGCAAGTACTAGGTACTAAATAATGTCTCAATTTAGTACAAGCATAATATAAACATAAGCATAGTTTTTAAATAAATGTATACCTTGTCTTGGCGTCTAGTAAGCGTCAGCTCAAATAAGTAATAGCATGTTCTTTTTCTTTGGTATCTTCAATCAAAAGAACACCAATAACACCTTCCTCCGCTGCAATGTAAAGTCTAAATGGCTCCCTGTGCCTTGGTGCTTTCATAATCGGAGGAGTGCACAAATATTTCTTAATCATATCAAATGCCTCTTGCTATTTTTTTCCTCGAGTAAAATCAACATCATTCTTTAACCGAAGGATAGGAGTAAATGCATCAACCTTCCCTAATAGATTGGCTATGAACCTCCTCAAATAATTGACCTTGCCAAGGAATTTTTTGCATATCTCTCTTGCGTGTTGGAGTCTCTACTTTATGTGTAGCTTCTATCTTCTTGGGGTCAATTTCCACGCCATCTTCATGAATAATGAAACCCAGAAACTTCCCAACCGATATACCAAAGGCACACTTCCAAGGATTCATTCTCAGCCCATATTTCTTCATTCTTTCAAAAGCCAAACGTAAATCGGCTATGTGAGATTCAAAAGCATCTTATTTGACAACAATATCATCAATATAGACCTAAAGTATAACACCAAATAAATCATGAAAAATTAAATTCATAGCCCTTTGATATGTGGCGCCGACACTCTATAATCCAAAGGTCATCACGGTCCACTCAAATAAACCAAGAAAAATGGGGCATCCAAAAGCCGTTTTGGACATGTCCTTGTCTACCAATATATCTGGTTATACCCTACATTACCATCAAAAAAGATAATGACTGATGTCCAGAAGTATCAGTAATAAGCATATCGGTTATAGGAATGGGATACTCATCTTTGGGTGTAGCTCTATTCAAATCTCTGAAATCAATGAATACCCTCAACTTGCCGGAGCCTTTCTTCTCCTCTGGTACAATGTTAGAGATCCACTCGGCATACCTGCGCCGTCTAATAAAATTAGGTTTAAGAAAACAACCGATCTCTTCCTTGATCCGGTCATATGTTTTTGGATTATACTTTCCAGCTGATTGCTTATACGGTCTAAAACCAACCTTTATAGGTAACCGATGCTCCACTAGCTCTCAGCTTAAACCGGGCATCTCATGATATTCCCATGCAAAGCAACAAACATATTCTTTCAACAACTAGATCAACTTGACTTTATGATCGACGCTTAAATTTTCGTTTATAAACGCCGGCCTAGGAATTGAACCATCTCCTATATCTATCTCTTCTAATGGATCAGCCGATGTAAAATCTTGTCCTAACTTATCCATATCATCTAACTCTTCTATCGAATCATACATATTGTTCTCATTGGACTTATATTCTACAAGACGCTTTGGTAACCACTCTGAATTAGGATCCATTTAAATACATCATACCTTGGAGCCGATTATCACCAACCGGCTTCAACGAAACGGGCACGAAACCACTTTTTGTAGTGCTAACAAAATCAAATTCTGATAAGTTGTGCCCTGTCAAGCAAGTAGCATTTGGACGTTGCCAATCCCCAGATGCATCAGCCAAAGCAACACAAGATGAATTATCCGCATGAATGACTTCCACTTCATCATCAACCCATTGAATAAAAAACTGGTGTATAGTAGATGGCACGCATTGGTTTGCATGAACCCAATCACGACTTAATATCACATTGTCGTTACCTTGCACCTCGCCAAAAAAGAATGTGGTAGCCAAAGTTTTACTTCCCACCGGAAGCTCCACATACATCACACCTTTGGCTTCAGTTTTCTCTTACCTTCAAATTCATTGAGCACCATGTTAGTATTTATCAAATCTTAGTCACACATCCCCAATTTTTTGAAGACCCAATATGGCATAAGATTCACCACAGCATCACCATCAACAGCATTCTATCAACCGATGATCCATTAATATGACCTTTAAGGAACAATGGCTTCAAATGAGTCACCAGTTATTTTATCTTCTCGAATATAACATTTTTAGGACCAAAATCCAACTGAGCTACTCCCCCTTCTTCATCTATAGCACGAAATTCAGTGATTAAGTAATACACCATATTAATATTCATACCTTCATGAACCGGTGTAGACTCATAATCCAGAATATCATCTCCATCCTCAAGCATGTCCACACTACAGGGGAAAACCTTATACATAGAATCTTACCAGTAGCGCGGTTTAAAAACAAGCGGTACTACTACTTAGGAGTAGCGCGTGTCCAAAAGCGGCGCTACTGACAGAAAAGTAGCAGTAGCGCGTTTCCAAAAAAACGGTAATGAATCCCGACTGTTGTCGTGCGGGTCGCTTCTCCTTCTTTTCCTTGTGCTAGATATTTGTAATGCACTAGGGAAAAGGAGGAGCAGCGACCATCACCAATGGTCGAAATATGAGAGTGGAAGAATCCCGACTATATATGTGAGATAAGAGTTTAGGAAGGAAGACTCGACAGACCTATACAACCCATTACATATTGAGTAATAGTGATCTGTGTGTTGAGTTTCCTGGTAGTTGCCTTTGATCGATTTTTAATTAACGTTTCAAATATGAACATAGGAAATGTCTGATGACGATAGCGAAAAGGATTTCGGTATGTGCGAATACTGCGAAGATGAGCGCGGTCTGTGCGACAGGCCTCACCTAGTAGATGGTAGGCGATTCAGCATCATGCTGGATGAGACCTTCGAAGTGGATACAATAAGTCAGCATGACAAGTCTTTTTTCATAATTAAGGATGACTTCTGTTTCTTTTGCTTCAACTTATAATTTTAATTTTTTACAATTCTACTAGCGTATCCCCTGCCATGCAAGAATGTATGTCTTGGATAAGATTGGTTTCCGTATTATGGAAAGTATAGAGGTAAAGAGAGTTCACTTGAGGACCGAGCATGGCTATACTTTTACCGTAAAATTATACAATGCAGACACCTACTCCTATTGTGAATGCAAAAATTGGAGAGCACTATGCAAGTGCATTTGAGCCTAATATGCTTATCACCTTTGATATTCGTTCGGAAGATTAAATTGAAGATAATATCGATATCTGGGTCGATGTTTAGACGCCTCCACTTCTACCATTATGTGAGTTTATCAACCATATTTATTAAGTAATTTATATTGTTTATTTAAAAATAGTTGACAACTAATTTCTATTGACAGCTTATTTCCATTCAAGTAAACATGTCTCTCGCTTGGTAGACAACACCTACTACTATCCCGAGGCCGAACTAAACTGCGAGGAGATATGTCATTATGTTTCATGGCTTGAGGATCTTGATACTGTCAAGACAGGTTATTTTCCAGGATTTGAAAATATTAGTACTCAACACGTGCGACCACTAGTGTGTGTATTGAACTACGGTCACATCTATTTAGGAAACATGGTAAGATTTTTACTATTTGTCCTCAATGCATCTTTTGCATACATATTTGATAAGCTAAACTTCATTGTTAAGTATGTTACTATGATGTTCTTCAACAGGGACTCCCGATGAATGTTGTGCCTCGTTGGATCGAGACTAAAGGCCACATGAAAATGGTTAGCTTACGGCAAAGATTTCCTGTATTGCACATGAGTGCATTCATGGTTTCTTGAAAGGAGCAAGTCTTAATAGTCAAAGACTGGAGCAAAAGTGTGAAGGATCGCATCAGAGAAGTACTAGGGGGCAGCAATCAGAAGCGCAACCCACAATTAGGAGACATGTTCATCTGCATTCTCCAATACGATGAAGGAGTGCTACACATGTTTTATGCTATTTTACCTAAGAGAGAGCATCATGAGTGATTAGCTAGCTAGAATGAGTTTGAAGATGATGAGAATGCAAGAGTTATTAGCTAGCTAGAATGTGCTACACTATGACTACGATGGTTAAATAGCTAGTGTTGGTGGTAATAACTATGATAATTACTATTAGCTAGTGTTTGTAGTGATTAGATAGCTACACTATAACTATGATGATTAAATAGTGTTGGTGGTAATGACTACGATGATTATTAGCTAGTGTTTTTGGTGATGATATGATGCAAGAGTTTTTATGTTAATATGATGATGATGATGTTGATCATGCATGATTATCATGATGATATGTTATTAGCTAGTGTTGGTGGAAGGAACACGGATTAGATTCACGTGGATGGATCAAAAGTGACCAAAAGTTGAATTAGTAGGATCGTCGTCCTAATTCAACTTTTGATTCATCCAAATGAATATAATCCATGTTTCTTCCTCACAATGATATATTAATTCATTATGGACATAATGACATAACAACCTCTTAATTGGTACTGTATCAAAGTTTGTATAACGGCTATAAACACGCTAAAAGTTAAAAACACTATGCTAGTAGCGCTGGATAGAAAGCACGCTACTACTAGTTAGATTAGCAGCAGCGTGGCTTTACTAAAAGCACTACAACTATTATCAGTAGTGAGTTTCTGCAAAGCTCTCTACTGCTACCCATGTATAGCAGTAGAGAGGGCCAACCCTCGCTACTGATACAAGTTAGCTATAGCATTGTATCAGTAGCACGGGTGCCCCCGCTACTGATACACCTAAAACCCGCACTAGGCTTTTCCCTAGTAGTCCCACCGACTCCGAAATATCTCCATGTGAAGAGGAAGTAATAGGTGAAGTGGACGAGGTAATAGCGGCTGTATCGTCCTCCGTTGGTGGTGTATGTGCTGCTATGACCAATGCAGAAGCTGCTATGCTTTCCTTTTGCTTAGGCCTCCACACTTGTTTTGCGGGCATCATGGGACGAGATTCATTGAACAATTTATCCCTTTGCCTCTCCGCTTCTTGTTCCTCCTTCTCATGGCTCCTCATGTGTTGTAACCTCCTTTTTTGTGCCTTGGTCAAACTAGAAGGACACCACTTAGGCTGGGTATATTTTGGATCCCTTAGCTTGGCCTTGCTTGTGCTAGCTTCGTGATCATTACCATGGGACCTTGCTACACAAAAGCCACATCCTTATTAGAATTAGCTAGAATAAATCTACAATAATTGGCTTTTTGATTATTAATTCTTTAGTGCCTATCATAATAGTTTCAGCACTAGTAGTTTTCTCCTTCTGCTTGCTAGGTTCTGAAATTTCAGCAATTGGTTATTTAGGACGCCACATTTTCTTGCTGACCCCTTTTTGATTATCTTGCATTGGCCAGTTGGCACCATTGTTCAATTGGCCTTGTGTGGGATAAGAAAGCCTCTCACGAATGGGACTCCTTGGTTCTGCCCACCCCAGATGAAAAGCATAAGGGGCCGTTGGGGGATGCCCCCATCCTCCATTGAAGCCTCCCATGTAGTATGGCACATAGGGGGTGGCGCCATCCATGGTCCTAGTGCCCATGATCTGTATGGCCTTGTGTGATGCTGAAATTATTCCCTTGGAGGTGATCTTGAGCACTTCAAATTTGATGACCAGTTAGAGCTAGAACCGGCCGCTTGATTCACATATTTGGACAACAACATATCAAAAGTTGGATTGATTTTCTTGCGCTGCACTTTAGCATCATTCGTCTTCCACTTGCAAACCTCTAGACTCTTGGGCTTAACAAATTTGGCATGAGTGTTCTCTTGCACTTGTGGTTGTCCCCCGAGTGTAGGATTATTGATGGTGATCTTAATTATCTCCTTGCCACTAGGTAGCTTGTCAAGCACAACTTGTCTACCCAAGATCTTGTCGTCTTCCTTGCTTTTTCTGGGCTCACCAATGCGAACATTATTTTTATTAGCTGATTTGGCTATGTTGGCCCGAATTAACATCTTCTTCCCCTCCAAATCCATGGTGTTCATTGGGAAGTGATTCTTATCAACTTGCATCTCAAAAAAAATCAATCATCCGTCATTAATGGCCGATTGTATCTATCGTCGAAAAACATTATAATCGTTAGTAACAAGAGAATTTTTTTATGATACTTGCAATAAGCATGTCGTTTCAGCTCTTCAAGCGGCGGTAAAGTATGAGATATTCTAATAATCTTCGCTTGCAACAAAGCATCAAATATTTTATCGCACTTAGCAATGTTGAAACTAAATTTCATCGCTTCATCCCGATTCTTATGAATCGACTTTAAATCATTGCAAGTAAATGGTTTGGCCTTAGATGGCCAAAAAAATCAACATCATATATATCACCCTCATCATTCGAGTGCTCACTATCATACTAAACCATATTCATCTTAGTACGATCAGTTTTATACCTATGCACCTCTTTAAGATCTTTGCTTCGGCTTTCTTGAGCCAAAGCCCTTTGTAGGACTTTGTTGATACTTAAAAACTCATAACCTTCTAGCCTTTCTCTAATGTGAGTTCTCAAACCACTAAGCATGAGATCAACCATGTCTCTCCCAGTTATCACCAAACTAAAGCACATTTTTTTTGTATTTCTGTATATCTTGGCGTAATTGGAGACCGATTCATCATGCGTTTGTCTAATCGATGTAAGATGTGACAACTTAAGCTCATTGCCGCCACTATAAAAATGGTCATGAAATTCTGCTCTAGGTGCGACCATAAATAAATAGAACAATGTGGTAAAGCGGCAAACCATGAAAATGATAAATGAAATAAATGCACGTCCAATTCATCTAGTGAGCCTACTTCACCCAGTTGTGCCAAGTATTGACTAACATGCTCCTATGTGGTTTTTGTGCCCTCTCCATTAAACTTAACAAAATCTGGAATTTTATATCTCGGAGGGCATTGCATTGCATCAAAGTATTCTGGATATGGCTTTTGATAAATACGGTTCCTTGGTAACTCAACTCCAAAAATTTCTCAGAACATCATTGGCATCTCCTATCTAAGATTATCTAGACCATCATCCACAGTGGACGATGAAGCTTGTGGCAATGGCATAGGAGGAGTAGGGTTAGTAGCTGTAGGTGTGAATTGTGGCATGTATGCCGAATTGTAATTCAGTAGTGATCTAACAGCGTTCGCACCTATAGGTAGGGCATGGTTCGACATCACGACCAAACTTGGCGTACTCATGATAGGATTAATGGGTGCCGCAACATTTCGATTTTTTTGGCAAGGATAATAATTCGCCAGCACGGGAGGCACCGATGAAATAGGTAATGTTGGATTAGGATTTCTGCGGTAACAAGCACACCAACATTATCACTAGATGATTGAGGCATACTTTTCGAGCATTACTATTTTCCAAGAAAATCTGGTATAAAAGATTATTGCTATTAGTAATGTGACTATCAATTTCAGCCCATACCTCGAGAGAGAAGCTACTACTCACAGAGGGTTTAACCTACTCATCATGAAGAGGAGGAAACTTGATTTCTACAACGACAATAGTATTGCCTTGGCGATCCTTCTTGAACTTGGCAAGGAAATCCTGCATCTCCTTCTCTTCACGCGCCTTCTTGCACTCTTCATAAACTTGGCGATGCTCCTCCGACAAGTCCTCAGAATTGGGCTTGATTATGTTATCGGCGTTAATTTCTGAGGGCTTGGGAATCTTGTCGTTCTCGGTCATGATGGATGATGATGATTGTTCATTGTCCCCAACGGAGTCACCAAAAAGTGTGTTCGTACATGAACAGGTCACCATGTACCCTCGGTGTCGAGCGTGATACGCAAGACACGTCGCCGAAGGAGGCTCACCGGAAGTGCGATACACTAGACAATCTAGCAAGCTCTTTTGAAGACCCGAAACCCCATGCAGCCGGGAGAGAACCCGTTTGGACGCACGACGGTGATGGGCTGCCCTAGGTCGGATCACCTGCCCCTGGGACTTCGTAGATCGAAGCTCTCCGAAGCGAAGAACACTGATGAACGAGAAGCAGAAAACTAGGGTAGGAGATGAAAGTTTGTAGATGGGTTTTGCGATTGTGTGTTATTTTTTCAATTGGCTGTCACCCCTCATGTATATAAGAGGCAGCTGGACTTCCCGTGCAAGGAAATGTTAGAACTCACATGCAAAACCCTAATTTGGGCCTAATTCGGATTGTTTGGTCCGAAGTTTCCAAAACTGTTCGGTCTAAAAATTGGATGCACCTTGCGGGTCATTTTTGGGGTAGTAAACGACCTCAGATTAAAATCACATAGGAAGAAAATTTAACTGTTTCGATGTGACGAACAACTTCGAAGTTGAACGTTTTTTGATTCGAGTCCATCTTTAGGGCCAAATCGCTTGTGCAAAATAGTTAATTATTCACGCAGGTCATCATACAAATTCACATGTGTGTCTGGTCCCGGGCATAATAGTTTGCTCACTGCAGGGTCACGCTGTGCACGCTCTAACTTTTGCATACGACATTGGATTGGGATGATTTTAATATCAAAATAAATCTTTTCGACGAGACGAAAAGGATTCGTGTAGATCAGTTTTCCATTTGAGTCTGTCTTGGAGGCGTATTTATCCGAACAGTGTTCCGGAGACAAAATCTCAGTACTTCGAACAAAACTTCGGCCTTAGACATAAGATTGGATGACTATAGCCAAAATATCAAAGTTTCTCCTTTTGACAATACAGAAATTTCTCACTTTGAGCACTTTTCCATTTGAGTCTTTCTTATTTATGTTTTTACCATGCCAAAATCTAATGTCAACACATACTTAGGGAGAACACTTTTATCTTGAAATTAAGTGAAGGAATCATCCTATAATTCTACCGTCATCGTAAGAAAAATAAGATGCATCAAAGATAAACATCACATGCAATCAATATATATGTGACATGATATGGCCATTATCATCTTGTGCTTTTGATCTCCATCTCGAAAGCACCGGCATGATCTCAATCATCAGTGGTATGACACCATGATCTCCATCATCGTGTCGTCATTGTGGTTGTCTCCACCAACTATGGCTTCTACAACTATTGCTATCATATAGCGATAAAGTAAAGCAATTACATGGTGTTTAACGATTGACCCGCAGGTCATACAATAAATTAAAGAGAACCCTATGGCTCCTGCCGGCTGCCGTACTCATCGTCATGCAAGTCGTGAACCTATCACAAAACATGATCATCTCATACATCAACATATATCACATCACGTTTGTGACACCCCGTCTCAGAAAACCCGGAAAGCCCCGTATTCCAGCCTAGAGATAAAGGAGAAGTCTTCAGGAATACGGCATTTCTTAGCATAGAACAAATCAGCTCTTTATTACAATCTGTATGGGTACAAGGTGATTACACCGGCACGATGACACTACACTTGCCACAGTTGCTCCATGCAAGCAGCGGAACAACACGAAGTAGTGGAATAACTCTAACAGAGGAACAACGATGATAGTAATGAACTCCACTCCGTAGGGACTTTGGCTGGAACGCTTATCATAGCTCACAAACAGGGGATCCACGGCAAACAAGCAATCAAATCTGGCATGACCTGCAAACTGCCATGACACGCCAGGTTAGTACATTTAATGTACTGGCAAGCTCACAGCAACCAAAGCAATCAAGACAAACAACAACATGGCAATTACAGGTTACTTAGTAACGATAAACACGATACTATCAGAACAACATGGCATGTGCAGCTAGAACAATACGAGCATGGCCTGAACATATGAACATGATGATACTAGTATACAACATGATGACTCTATCATGCACCAACTTACTCTCCTCGAGTTACCTCCTAACCGTCACATACATCAGGTAACCATCACGGATATCACATGATCATCTCAGGATCCAATCAAGCTTGATATTACAATACCGTAGTAATCATTACATGGCCAAAAGGAGCATGACCTTTACCCTTGACTCTCGCATAACACCACAAATATACAACAACTCGGTATCCATGATACCACGGTGATCCTCTCACGATCACATAAAAATCAACCAACTTTGGTATCCACGATACCACGGCGATCCTCCCACGATCACATAAAATCAACCAACCTCGGTATCCACGATCCTCTCTCGATCACAAACAACCTCTTTCTCATCATCAAACAGTGTTATTATTACTGTTGACCAATAGTGTGACCGACTACGAACTGGGCCCATATCCGCGGGCGTGGCTATCGATAGATATAACACACACTTCGTAGAGGTTAGTACACTATACCCACACCATGAAATCCATGGCCTCGGACTCCCATTCGGGTGGACTAATGGCATTCCAACCCATCCTAGTGTCATCACACTCTCCCAGCCACTCTGACAAACTCCCCTTTGGGCTAAGTCATGGGTGGCCCCGATGTCAACCCGTGACATCCCCGATATCAACCAGTGACATCCAACAGCCACCGTCATGGCAAAACGTAAATGGTCCCAAACGGAGACAAGTACACATAACCAAAATTGGTTTCACAAGGCTTATGTACACCTACCTGATCAGGGGAACACGCACCCATAACCTTCCCTCGTTGGAGGCACCGGCGAGTGGCATGACAATAGACCTAGTTAGGACCCCCCCATAAGGCAAGTGTGGTTGCACTGGTCAACTCGATTTGGTGGCACCATGACTCATCCAACAATATTTCAAGTTCATTATTATCCGGTTAAACTTGAATGCAATAGACTGAGCCATATTAAAATAACATGATGCAACTGCAATGCATGATATCAACATGAGCACGGATGAGAAACATCACTATTAAGCAATAACTCATATATCCGAACGAGCCTGGCATACTGACAAGCATGAATACCACAAGCCTAACACTACCCATAGCATAACCTGACCACTAGCATCAGAAATAACTACCATGCAAGAACATAACAATAATACTACCAAGTAAGCATTCAACCAACTGGATGCAAAGGAACATGCATAACAATGGTACTCGGAACTGACGATAGTCATGCACCAAAGACCATCACCAACACCATTATGTGAAGGAAATATGCCCTAGAGGCAATAGTAAAGTTGTTATTTGTATTTCCTTATATCATGATAAATGTTTATTATTCATGCTAGAATTGTATTAACCAGAAACTTAGTACGTGTGTGAATACATAGACAAAACAGAGTGTCCCTAGTATGCCTCTACTAGACTAGCTCATTGATCAAAGATGGTTATGTTTCCTAGACATAGACATGAGTTGTCATTTTATCAATAGGATCACATCATTAGGAGAATGATGTGATGGACAAGACCCATCCGTTAGCTTAGCAACTTATCGTTTAGTTTTACTGCTATTGCTTTCTTCATGACTTATACATGTTCCTATGACTATGAGATTATGCAACTCCCGAATACCGAAGGAACACCTTCTGTGCTATCAAACGTCACAACGTAACTGGGTCATTATAAAGATGCTCTATAGGTGTCTCCGAAGGTGTTTGTGGTGTTGGCATAGATCGAGAATAGGATTTGTCACTCCGAGTGTCGGAGAGGTATCTCTGGGCCCTCTCGGTAATACACATCCTAATAAGCCTTGCAAGCAGGCGACTAATGAGTTAGTCACAAGATGATGCATTACGGAATGAGTAAAGAGACTTGCCGGTAATGAGATTAACTAGGTATGATGATATCGTCGATCGAATCTCGGGCAAGTAACATACCGATGACAAAGGGAACAACATATGTTGTTATGCGGTTTGACCGATAAAGATCTTCGTAGAATATGTAGGAGCCAATATGAGCATCTAGGTTCCGCTATTGGTTATTGACTGGAGATTTGTCTTGGTCATGTCTACATAGTTCTCGAACCCGTAGGGTCCGCACACTTAACGTTCGATAACGATTGGTATTATGAGTTTATGTGTTTTGATGTACCGAAGATAGTTCGGAGTCCCGGATGTGATCACGAACATGACGAGGAGTCTCGGAATGTCCGAGACATAAATATCGATATATCAAATGACTATATTCGGATACCGGATGAGTTCCGGTGGTCACCGGATAATTATCGGAGTGCCGAGGGGTTATCGGAACCCCCGGGGGAACTATTGTGCCTACATGGGCCATAGGGAAGAGGGGAGGCACCCACAACGGGCAGCCGCGCCCCCTCCCTATAGGGAGTCTGAATTGGACTAGGTAGGGGGCGCCCCCCCTTTCCTTCTCCTCTCCCTCTCCTTCCTTCCCCCTTCCTCCTCCTAGTTGGACTAGGAAAGGAGGAGTCCTATTCCTACTAGGAGGAGGACTCCTCCTTCTTCTTGGCGCGCCCTAGGGCCGGCCGGCCTCCCCCCTGCTCCTTTATATACGGGGGCAGGGTCACCCTAGAACACACAATTGAACATCAGTTTTAGCCGTGTGCGGTGCCCCCCTCCACAGATACACACATCGGTCATATCGTTGCAGTGCTTAGGTGAAGCCCTGCGCCGGTAGCTTCATCATCACCGTCACCACGCCGTCGTGCTGACGGAACTCTCCCGTGAAGCTCAACTGGATCAAGAGCTCCCGGGACGTCATCGAGCTGGACGTGTCCTGACCGTGGAGGTGCCGTACGTTCGGTGCTTGGATCGGTTGGATCGCGAAGACGTTCGACTACATCAACCGCGTCACTAGACGCTTCCGCTTTCGGTCTATGAGGGTACGTAGACACACTCTCCCCGCTCGTTGCTATGCTTATCCTAGATAGATCTTGCGTGATCGTAGGAGTTTTTTGAAATACTATGTTCCCCAATAGTGGCATCATGAGCCAGGTCTATGTGTAGATGGTATGCACGAGTAGAACACAATGTGTTGTGTGCGATAATAGTCATACTGCTTACCAGCATGTCATACTTTGATTCGGCGGTATTGTGAGATGAAGCGGCCCAGACCGACATTACGTGTATGCTTGCGCGAGACGGATTTCACCGTTACGAGCACTCGTTGCTTAAAGGTGACTGGCGGGTGTCTGTCTCTCTCACTTTAGTTGAATCGAGTGTGGCTACGCCCGATCCTTGTGAAGGTTAAAATAGCACACTTGACGAAAAATCGTTGTGGTTTTTTATGCGTAGGTAAGATCGGTTCTTGCTAAGCCTGTAGCAGCCACGTAAACTTGCAACAACAAAGTAGAGGATGTCTATCTTGTTTTTGCAGGGCATGTTGTGATGTGATATGGTCAAGACGTGATGAGTTATACGTTATTGTATGAGATGATCATGT
Organism: Secale cereale; assembly: GCA_902687465.1. Taxonomy (NCBI): domain Eukaryota; kingdom Viridiplantae; phylum Streptophyta; class Magnoliopsida; order Poales; family Poaceae; genus Secale; species Secale cereale. The sequence continues at coordinate 167,034,985 of LR738714.1, read as the reverse complement.
TTTTTAAATTATCGACAACCGGCAAGAGCCTTATGGTTGTCTCTTTATTGTATGAATTGTGAAGGCCATGTAATTGCTTTACTTTATCACTATGAGTTAGCGATAGTAGTAGTAGCAATAGTTGGCGAGACGACCACGACACTTTGAGATGCTTTGGAGATGGAGATCAAAAGCACAAGATGATGATGGCCATATCATGTCACATATTTTGATTGCATGTGATGTTTATCTTATTATGCTTCTTATTTTTCTTAGTACAGCGGTAGCATTATAAGATGACCCCTTAGAAAATTTCAAGGTACAAGTGTTCTCTCTAAGTATGCACCGTTGCGAAAGTTCATCGTGCCGAGACATCACGTGATGATCGAGTGTGATAAGCTCTACGTTCAAATACAACGGGTGTAAGACAGATTTGCACATGCGGAATACTCGGGTTAAACTTCACGAGCCTATCATGTATAGACATGGCCTCGGAACACTAGAGACCGAAAGGTCGAGCGTGAATCATATAGTAGATATGATCAACATAAGATGTTCATGTAATGCCCCGGATGTAATACTTTCCCTTTTGGGCTTATAATAAATCTCCGGCTTCATCTATTTCCATTTCGGGTTCTTTGTCTTTCGGGCTTTCGTCGTTTTGTTGTGTGAGTGTGTGGCATTCATTCATATCATGTAGACATGTGCATTGCATTGCATTTGTGTTGTGGGTTGTTTCCGGTTCGTGGCGTTTCTTCCCGTTGTCCGTTTCGTGTTCCGGAGCTCCCTCACGTGTCCGTGACGTCCCGTAGGCCTACTTTGTTGTTCGGGCGTTTTTCGTTACCGGTGTGCCGCGAGGTTGTGTTGTGTGTTGTTGTTTTGTTGTGTGCAACCCGCCTCTCAAATCTCGTCTCGTTTGGACTCCGTTGACTTTTCCCTCCGTTGTCCGTGTGGGTCCGAAGTGCCCTTACTTCGTGTCCCGGAAATACCCCTACTGCTTCCTTTTATCTCCGTCTGGTCCTTTTAAAATCATCCCCGCGATCGGATCCGTTGGATCACGATCGGAGGGCTCCTAAACACCCTAGTCTCCAAACCCTAGTCTAAACCTGCTATATATTAGACCCTAGTCTAATTATTTTAGCATCCCCTTCTTCCTCCTCCTCCCCTCTTTTTTTTTTCTTTTCCATTTCACCAGATCCAAAAAGATCTTCTGGATCCGAGGGAGACCAGCTCCCTCGAGCCGCCGTTCGCCAGATCCGTTCTGGATCGATTTTCCCCGAGGTCAACGCCTCGAGCCGCCGTCCGCCAGATCCTTCGACTACTCCTCCCGCGCGCCCTTCCGCTCCGGTCCAGTCGCCAGGAGGGCCCTGGACCACATCGCCGCGAGTCCAGGCGCCTCCCCGCCAGCCTCTGCGAGGCCTCTCCGCGCCAGGGCCGCTCCCCGCCGACCGGGCCTCGTCAGCGCTCGCCAGTCTTCGCCCCCGGCCGGGCCGCCCCTCCTTGTGGGCCACCGCAGGCCCGTACACCGCCAGCCAGCCGGCGCCTCGCCTTGCACCACCGTTCGCCTTCGCGCGGGCCTCGCCTCCTTCCAGCCGGGCGCACCAGCCAGCGCGCGGGCCGGCCCACTCCCGTAGCGCCGCCGCCAGCCGCCGCGCGCCTACCCGGGCCGCTCCTCCCGTGGGCCGCCGCGGGCGCGCCGCCTCCCTGGGCCGCGTCCCCGCCCCTCCAGCCGGCCACCACACTGTTCCTACCGGATCGGGCCGCCGCGCCACTGTAGCTTCCCCGGCCCGCTACTGTTCCGCACTGTTCATCCGGATCTGGATCTAGGTTGACTCTTTTCCCACTAAGTCCTTTTTTTTCCTGATCTGAGATGTGATCTTTGACCTGCTGTAACTTTCTCTGTGTTGCTCCGTTTTGCGCGTGTTGCATGTCCAGATGTTCGTGGAGATGCCCTCTACGTTTTACCTGTTGTAGTCATGCATGTTAGATGTCATCTAGGTGCTTGTTTTGCTGTTGCAAGAGTGTATGATGATATAAACTGCTGTTTTGTGTTATTTTCATGCCACCTTCGACATGTGATATCTTTTAGCTCGTTTGTCCAAACGATGCAAATGACATGTCCACGTGTTCGTCTCGTCACGAACTACGTGTTGTGTGTGATAGGTTGCATGGTAGATTTATTGTTTCCTTGTTATCATCGTTGCAAGATGCCATGTTCAAATGTTGTGTTTTACTTGTTATGAAATGCCATCTTGTTGAGCTCGTTGTAATCGGTGTGTTCACCACATTGATGCATGCTTGTGTGTTTCGGGATCACCGTCATATGTGCTTTGATGAGGTGCTTACCCTTTGCCATGTTTAGTTTCGAGGTGTCTTAAACATGCTCTTTTTGATGCTATGATGATGTTGCTGTTTTAGGACTTAGTGAAATTTCACTAAGTCTGAAATCTGTAACGTTCCGATGCCATGTTCGTGTGATGTTGTAGGACAAAGCATGATAGTTTTGGGGTGGATTTTGATTGTTCCATGAAGTATATATTGTTGTCTTTCCATTCATGTCCTCACATGTCCATTTGAGGTGCTGTAGCATGTTTATCTTTTGCTCCAAACTTTCAATAAAATTCTGCTGCCAGAATTTTATTTCAAAGTTCAATATGTCCAAGATCATTGCTATTGATCCGTGACTCCGTTGGGGGTGCACTTTGGACCTAGTTGCTGTACATTATATCTAGTTTATGTTCAAGTCCTTTGCCATGCTTTTTGGGTGCTGTAGATTATTTATTTTGAGCTCCCAAGATGCTATGATGCTGTAATTTGCAGTTTTCGCTCAAATCTTGTTTCGGGCATAACTTTTAGCCCGTAACTCCGATTTCAGCGAATCTTATATCAAACTTGGGTGATTTTCTGTGTAGATTAATAATATCAGGTTGTTATCTTGTTTTGAGGTGTTTGCTTGAGTGATGTTTTCCGTGCTCCATGTGCTTCACTAGTGCATCCATCATGCATACATGTTTTTCGAGTGCGCATTGCATCGTGTTGATTGTTGCTTGGTGTGTTTGTCTTGCTTAGAGCCGGAAGTTGAGCACGAGTTTTCCAACGAGGTTGAGCACGAGGTTTCCAACGAGTTTGAGCACGAGGACCCTTCTTTTGATTCGAACGTCTTCTCTTCAGGCAAGATGACCGAACCCCGATAACTTTACTATCTTCGCCTTTTGCTAGTAGTCTCGATCTATAGTTTTGCCTCGATGCCCATGTTCTTCTTGTCAGCCTCCTACTTGTAACCAATTGCCATGTTTAACCACCCTACCTATGCAAACCGTTGCTTGGCTAAGTACGCTTCGCTCAGCCCTTCTTATAGCGTTGCTAGTTGCAGGTGAAGTGAAGATGCTTGCTCCATGTTGAAGTTTGGTTGGGTTATATCACACTATATAAATGCTTTAATTGAAATCACCTATATATTGGCAAGGGTGGAAGGCTAAGCCTTTTGCTTGGTGTTTTGTTCCACTCATGCCGTTAGGATCCGTATAAGCCGGTTTTATGTTCCTTGATTATGCGTTCCTAACACGGTTGGGGTGTATGGGACCCCCTCGATAAACCGCTAAGTGCTAAGACTTTTCCAGCAAATCCCAACATTGGTACTATTTGCCTAATAACAAACTAAACATGCATAGGGAGTAATTAACCCTCTTTCTTAATCAACAACCCCGGGCCAGTGCTCCACATGAGTGTTGGTCCGAAACGGGCAACCTGCGGGGCCACCTCGAGGAAACTCAAGGTTTGGTAAAAACCTGTAGCTTGTCCCATCCGGTCGTGGCCTGAGACGAGATACGCGCGGCTACTATCAGGGTGTCGGCACGCCGGGAGGATTTGCTGGATTAGCCTTACCTTAGCTCGGTATATCTTGAGCACGGGATTCCGAGGATACTCGGGTCTTCCCACTTTGGAGTTGCGACTCCGCGGATCGTGGGCTTGTAATGGGTCAAGTTGGAACACCCCTGCAGGGTTTGAACTTTCGAAAGCCGTGCCCGCGGTTATGTGGCAGATGGGAGCTTGTTAATTCCGGTTGTAGATAACTTGACACAATGTTTCTAATACACTACCAGCGTGTGTTCCGTGACTGTCAATTTCCGAATAGGGATTCGGAAGTTGAACACGGAGGGGTTATGTTTGTGAGCTTGTAGCTAGGATCACTTAGTGATCACTTCTCGCGATGCCTTCTCTTCTCGCTCTCTCTTGCGTAAGTTAGTGCTAGTTGCTGCTGCAGACTCTTTGTTGTTCCTTCACCTCATTTCTTTCTTCAGCCTTTCCTCACCTAAAGGCTTTGATAGTTCTGTTACCCGGGAACGGGATTGCTGAGTCCTCTGTGGCTCACAGTTACTTCACACCAGATGCAGGTCCAGCCGTGAGCTATCCAGGTGATGGCACCGAGCTGGATTGGGAGTACGACGAGGAGCGTAGTCGTTACTACGTGCGCTACCCGGACGATCAGTAGTGGAGTCTCTTACTAGGATTCGATCCGCCTGTGGTTGTTTTATTTATCTGAGTTTGGTACTTTGACATTTGGCTTTTGCCCTTAGAGGGTTGTAGTGATCTTATTGTATGATGTTTGAGACTCGTACTGTTATTCTGTGACGTGGCGATTATAAGCCGACTATTTTAAGTTTACCATCCCTCTTTTACATGAGTTGTGCAAAGATTACCAAACTTGAGATCATTCTAGGATGGACTTATGCCTTTAAGTCGTGCCTCGACACGTAGGAGGTATAATTCCATCCTGGGCATTACAGTTCACCATTGAAAACTACTACATCTCACGTGATGATTGGACATGGTTTAGTTGATTTGGATCATGTGATCACTTAGATGACTAGAGGGATGTCTATCTAAGTGGGAGTTCTTTAGTGTTATGATTAATTGAACTTTAATTTATCATGAACTTAGTCCTGATAGTTTTTCCATATCTATGTTGTTGTAGATCAATGGCCCGTGCTACCGTTCCCTTGAACTTTAATGCGTTCCTAGACAAAGCTAAGTTGAAAGATGAAGGTAGCAACTACACAGACCGGGTCCGTAACTTGAGGGTTATCCTCATTGCTGCACAGAAGAATTATGTCCTGGAGGCACCACTAGGTGATAGGCCTGCTGCAGGAGCAACTCCGGACGTTATGAACATCTCGCAAGCTCGTTCTGATGACTACTCGATAGTTCAGTGTGCCATGCTTTACGGCTTAGAATCGGGACTTCAAAGACGTTTTGAACGTCATGGAGCATATGAGATGTTCCAAGAGTTGAAGTTAATATTTCAATCAAATGCCCGAATTGAGAGATATGAAGTCTCCAATAAGTTATATAGTTGCAAGATGGAGGAGAACAGTTCTATCAGTGAGCACTTGCTCAGAATGTCTGGGTACTACAATCATATGACTCAACGTGGTTGCAATGTTGATGAAGATAGTGTTATTGATAGAGTTCTTCAATCACTGCCACCAAGCTATAAAGGCATCATGATGAACTATAACATGCAAGGGATGCAGAAGACAATTCCCGAGCTCTTCGCTATGCTCAAAGCTGCAGAGGTAGAAATCAATAAGGAGCATCAAGTGTTGATGGTTAACAAGACCACTAGTTTCAAGAAAAAGGGCAAGGGAAAGAAGGGGAACTTCAAGAAGAATAGCCAGACAGTTGCTACTCCCGCGAAGAAACCCAAGTCCAGAGCCAAGCCTGAAACAGAGTGCTTCTACTACAAAGGGACTGGACACTAGAAGCGGAACTGCCCCAAGTATTTGGCTGATAAGAAGGATGTCAAAGTGAACAAATGTATATTTGATATACATGTTATTGATGTGTACCTTACTAATGCTCGTAGTAGAACTTGGGTATTTGATACTGGTTCAGTTGGTAATATTTGTAACTCGAAACAGGGGCTACGGATTATATGAAGATTAGCTAAGGATGAGGTGATGATGCGCGTGGGAAATGGTTCCAAAGTCGATGTGATCGCCGTCGGCATGCTACCTCTACATCTACCATCTGAATTAGTTTTAGACCTAAATAATTGTTATTTGGTGCCAGTGTTGAGCATGAACATTATATCCGGATCTTGTTTATTGCGAGACAGTTATTCATTTAAATCAGAGAATAATGGTTGTTCTATTTATATGAGTAATATCTTTTATGGTCATGCACCCTTGAAGAATGGTCTATTCTTGTTAGATCACGATCGTAGTGATACACATATTCATAATATTGAAACCAAAAGATGCAAGGTTGATAATGATAGTGCAACTTTTTTGTGGCACTGCCGTTTAGGTCATATTGGCGTAAAACACATGAAAAAACTCCATACTAATGGACTTTTGGAATCACTTGATTATGAATCACTTGGTGCTTGCGAACCATGCCTCATGGGGAGGATGACTAAGACTCCGTTCTTGGGAACAATGGAGCGAGCAACAGATTTGTGGGAAATCATACATACTGATGTATGTGGACCGATGAGTGTTGAGGCTCGCGGCGGGTATCGTTATTTTCTGACCTTCACTGATGATTTGAGCAGATATGGGTATATATACTTGATGAAACACAAGTCTGAAATTTTTGAAAAGTTCAAAGAATTTCAGAGAGAATCATCGTAACAAGAAAATAAAGTTTCAATGATCTGATCATGGAGACGAATATTTGAGCTACGAGTTTGTCCTTCATTTGAAACAATGTGGAATAGTTTCACAACTCACGCCACCCAGAACACCATAGCGTAATGGTGCGTCTGAACGTCGTATCCATTTTTTATTAGATATGGTGCGATCTATGATGTCTCTTACCGATTTACCGCTATCGTTTTGGGGTTATGCTTTAGAGACAGCTGCATTCACGTTAAATAGGGCACCATCTAAATCTGTTGAGACGACGCCTTATGAACTATGGTTTGGCAAGAAACCAAAGTTGTCGTTTCTTAAAGTTTGGGGTTGAAATGCTTATATGAAAAAGCTTCAACCTGATAAGCTCGAACCCAAGTTGGAGAAATGTGTCTTCATAGGATACCCAAAGGAAACTGTTGGGTACACCTTCTATCACATATCCGAAGGCAAGATATTTGTTGCTAAGAATGGATCCTTTCAAGAGAAGGAGTTTCTCTCGAAAGAGGTGAGTGGGAGGAATGTAGAACTTGATGAAGTAATTGTACCTTCTCCCGAATTGGAAAGTAGCACATCACAGAAACTAGTTCCAGTGATTCCTACACCAGTTAGCGAGGAAGCTAATGATGATGATCATGAAACTTCGGATCAAGTTACTACTGAACCTCATAGGTCAACCAGAGTATGTTCCACACCAGAGTGGTACGTCAACCTAGTTCTGGAAGTGATGTTACTAGACCATGATGAACCTACGAACTATGAGGAAGCGATGATTAGCCCAGATTTCGCAAAATGGCTTGAGGCCATGAAATATGAGATGGCATCCATATATGAGAACAAATTTTGGACTTTGGTTGACATGCACGATGATCGGCAAGCCATTGAAAATAAATGGATCTTCAAGAGGAAGGCCGACGCCGACGGTAATGTTACTGTCTACAAAGCTCGACTTGTTGCGAAAGGTTTTCGACAAGTTCAAGGAGTTGACTATGATGAAACTTTCTCACCTGTAGCGATGCTTAAGTCTGTCCAAATCATGTTAGCAATTGCCGCATTTTATGATTATGAAATCTGGCAAATGGATGTAAAACTGCATTCCTAAATGGATACCTCAAAGAAGAGTTGTATATGATGCAACCAGAAGGTTTTGTCGATCCTACATGTGCTAACAAAGTGTGTAGGCTCCAGCGATCCATCTATGCACTCATGCAAGCATCTCGGAGTTGGAATATACGCTTTGATGAGGTGATGAAAGCATATGGTTTTATACAGACTTTTGGAGAAGCCTGTATTTACAAGAAAGTGAGTGGGAGCTCTGTAGCATTTCTAATATTACATGCGGATGACATATTGTTGATTGGAAATGATATAGAATTTCTGGATAGCTGAAAAGGATACTTGAATAAGAATTTTTCAATGAAAGACCTCGGTGAAGCTGCTTATATATTAGGCATCAAGATCTATAGAGATAGATCAAGACGCTTAATTGGACTTTCACAAAGCACATACCTTGATAAAGTTTTGAAGAAGTTCAAAATGGATCAGTCAAAGAAAGGGTTCTTACATGTGTTACAAGGTGTGAAGTTGAGTAAGACTCAATACCCATCCACTGCAGAAGATAGAAAGAAAATGAAAGTCATTCCCTATCACTACAAAAAAAAGACACATCCGTGACATTTTGGTCCGAACAAAACCTTTTTCTGTCATACTTATGACACTTCTATGACAATAATTGTGACAAAACACGGTAACATCATAGATGTGGAGGGGTCCTACTTATATGACAAAAAATCATGACAGAAAATGGGCTTTTCGTCGTGGGCGGGCTGGAGACGCAGCTGCATGACATTCTTTGGGCCGTCCATGATGGAAAAAACCATGGTAGAAGCGAGGGAGAGGAAAATATCGGGGTGTTCCTAGTTACGGTGGGTGGTCGAGGCCGAGCGATGCGCGTTTCTCTCGTACACGCACGCGCGTGGGTGCGAGGCGTTGGTCTCTAACTGAACCCGAGCGAGGTGTTGGGCTCTAACTGAACCCGAGCGATTGCACTGCAGGCTACGCGTTACTGAACCCGAGCGATCGATCGATGACTATTAACTGAACCCGATCGAGCAATTCCTTCGCTATTGCTGCTAACTGAAGCCGATCGATGCTGACTCTACATGAACAGTGAGCGTTGCTGGGGGGGTTGGATGAACAGTTCCCGGTGGGGGTGGTTGAACAGGACCCCGTGGTGTTGCCTCTGCATGAACAACTCCCCGTTCGATCGAGCCGGTTGGGGCTGCATGCACATGACCCCGTGGAGGGCTGCATGAACAGGACCACCCCGTGGAGGGCTGCATGAATAGTAGACGGTGGAGGGTTGGATGAACAGGAGCCCGTGGAGGGGTGGTTGAACAGGAGCCCATGGAGAGGGTTGGTTGAATAGTAGCCGATGGAGTAGCGCGCCGTGGAGGCTGAACAGTCGCAGGTGGAGGATGGAGGAGGTCGACGGTGGATGAACAGTAGCCCGTGGAGGCTGGAGGGGGTCGACGGTGGTGATGAACAGTATCCCGTGGAGTCCCATTTTGCGGTACGCCACACCCCTCCCAATGAACAGGACCCCCGTTTTGACCGTAGCGCTCCAACACAAGTCTGTTTCCTCCGTTCTACGGTATGCCACACCCCTCCCGATGAACAAGACCCCCGTTTTGACCGTAGCGCTCCTACACAATCCGTTTCCTCCGTTTTGCGGTACGCCACACCCCTCCAAATCAACAGGACCCCTGTTTCGACCATAGGAGGTCCGTATCCTCTTTTTTGCGGTACGCTAGACCCCTCCCGATGAACAGGATCCCGTTTCGAGCGTGGCCGGTCGAACACAAGGCCGTTTTCTCCGTTCTACGGTACGCCAGGCCTCGCTTCCCTCGGCTATTCCATCCAAGCCCTCCCGATGAACACGACGACGCATTCCGTTCCGACCCAGCCGGTTGGCTCCCCATGAACACGACGACGACATTGTTTCTCCGTTTTGACCCAGGCATGTACACGAGCCCTGGCCGTACGTATGTGTGAGTAGGCGTTCGAGACCCTGCCCGTTTGTACGTACGTGGCCGTATTTTCTTTCTTGCACACTTGCCGCTGTACGTACGTGTACATGCTATGTGCGCGCCTCTACTACGACACGTGCACGCCTCTACATCGACCAGTACGTACGTACACGTTCGCGACCATAATGACAATGCTACGTATGCTTCGACCAGGTGGGTCCCGACTGTCAGGCACTTCCTTGCCTGCGAAGATGTAGCTAGTGGGTCCCAGCAGTCAGGGGGGCGAATCGTTTTTTTCGGACGCACTTTCTTGCGTGCAAAGATGTAGCTGGTGGGTCCCAGCAGTCAGAAGGAAACGTATTTTCGCGAAATGCGGTGGCCCGTCCGGTGGGTCCCCGCTGTCAGGTGGACGAATAAATATTTTGCGCATAATAAGGAGGCACTTCCTTGCTGCGGCAGACGGCCCAACTGTCAGCCTCTCCACGTACCGTACTCTTCCGATGGAAGTCGTTCCTTGACCACGTTGACCACGCCGCGCCGAGAGCACCAGGGCGGTGGACGACGGCGAGGCCTAGGAAGGGGATGACGCGGAGTCGGGGAAGACACGACATTGGAAGCCCGCACGGAGAGGAGTACGAGGGTTCATTGGTTCGGCAGCGGTGTGAGGCTACCATCGCCGCAAAATAACAGGGGGTGTGGGTGAGTAGAGGGATGGCCTGGCCAGCGGTAGGAGTAGTAGGGGGCGGTGAGGCCTCCGCGGCATTGCAGCCGGCCACGGAAGGCAGGAGCACGAGGCACAGACCGGCGCTAGTTTGGGCGGCTGGAGCAAGAAGACCAGAGGATGAAGAAGCACTACGGCCGTTGGTTGGACATCGTACGGTCAATGGAGTTAGAATCGTGCATATTGACTAAGTTGACAAAGCCCTCCGTCCCCGTCAACTTAGTAGGCCCACAACTCAGCCTCCCACTATACTAGGTTCCAGCTAGCAGGGGGAGTATTCATTTTTTGTGCGCAATAAAGAGGCACTTCCGGTGGGTCCGAGCTGACAGCGGGGTGAACCTTTTTTTCACGAAATACGGTGGCCCGTCCGGTGGGTCTCAGCAGTCAAGGGGGGAACCAATTTTTTTGCGAAATACGGTGGCCCGTCCGGTGGGTCCCTCCTGTCAGGTGGAGGAATAATTATTTTTCACGTAATAAGGAGGCACTTCGTTGCGGCTGCCGTGGACCCAGCTGTCAGCCTCTCCACGATAGTACTCTTCCGATGGAAGTCGTTCCTTGACCACGTTGACCAGGCCACGCCGAGAGCACCAGGGCGGTGGACGACGGCGAGGCCTAGGAAGGGGACGACGCAGAGCCGGGGAAGACGCGGCAGTGGATGCCCACGTGGAGAGGAGTACGCGGGTTCACTGGTTTGGCTGCGGTGTCAGGCTGTCGTCACCATAGAATAACAGGGGGTGTGGGTGAGTAGAGGGATGCCCTGGCTAGCGGTGGGAGTAGTAGGGGGCAAGGAGGCCTGCACGAGAGGCGGGAGCAGGCGGTCCTGCCGACGCTGGATTTGGCGGCTGGAGCAAGAAGTTCAGAGATTGAAGAAACACAACGGCTATTGGATTGACATCCAACGGTTACGTCTGGTAGAATCGTTTGTTGACGTATATAATAACTAAAAAAATATTGCATACGCGTCAACTTAATTGGCCCATAAGTCAGACCATTCCCTCTTTTTTTTTAATAATTTATATATAGCTCAGTGCGACTTCTTATGCAATTTATTGCTGGCCGTTTTTAGGTTGGCCAGGGCCAATTTCGCATATTTCTATGGGTTCCAAACTATTTTTAATACCGAAATGTCGAGCCAGATTTAAAGTACTTTGAAGATATATTTAAATTAGGTTAATGCCCAGTGAAATAGGAATCTGAAAATGTGAAAAAATTCAGAAATTATAAAGTAATTGCCAATTTGTCATCTGTTTTTATATTTACAACCAATTTCATATTACTTTCAAGATTTGCAGGCGTCTTGAAAGTGTTGTTGCCCGTCAGGGCGTAGAAAAATAAATAGGCCTGGATTGGGTATTCTTCATAAAAAATAAACTGGGCTCATTTTACAGTTTGTTAAAAGTATAGCCCATTTTCTAGGTAGTAGAATGATTAATAATTTCAACCAACCGTTCAAGACAGAATTCAATAAAAATTTCCCACATTTTGATGGGATCCGAAATATTTGTATCCCGAAATTTCTAGTCAGATTAAATATAAATTTGTATTACGTAAAAATCTAACGAAACATTGCCCGCGCAACAATTAAAAATTAAGATTTTCAAAATCCATAAATAATATTTTATAAACTAATTTCGTGCTTGGTGCATTTTTTTAAAGTTACTGCCCAGTTTTTATAATTACATCCCATTTATTATTTTTTAAAGCCCATTTTCCTATTAAGCCTAATGCATCCCTCCGAGGAAAGATATGCAGCCCAGCGGGGCGGAGAATAACAAGTTGATCCTGCCTGGGTATTCCTATAAAAAATGTATAGCTGGGCTAGCCATTTTCATCTTGAAAAAAATTAATATCTGGGTTGGATATCTGTCCTGGGCTAGAAGGGCCACAGCCCGCCCAGTTAATACCCGGGTCTCCTTTGAACAACAACGAATACATCGCGAAGAAAAACTTTGCAGTGCTCATGCCTCAGAAACACAAATACTGCTCGAGCTGCTTGGTCCCAGCTGTCGGCCGCACCTTGTGTAGTTCTCTCGTTTATATTGACTACATAGGTTGACAATGGTGTGGGACTATGATGTCAGGAAACCAGGAGGAAGCAAACAAAATATAGTTGTACATAATAAGGAGGCACTTGCATACGTACGGCTATGGCCCTAGTGGGCCCCTACTGTCAACCAGTCCAAATAAAGTCATCTCTTGAATCCTCATGTTCATTAACCATGTTAACAATGCTCGGCCCCACGGCGAGCGCAACAACTCGAAGGACGACGGAGAGGGCCTCGCGGGCCCTATGGATGGTTTGATACAGCGCCCGCTGCTCATTCAGCAAGCCAGGATCATCGGACACCTATGAGCACCTTCGAGAGACTGAGACGGCATGAAACGGTAAGGCCGCGCTTGAGAGCTCTGGTTTATTTCACACCTGTATTAAGATACAAGTGTAATTTACTCGTCATCGGAAAAAACACGTAAAATACAAGCCTAATGAAACTGAGGGCCCGAGGTCTGTAATTAAAACCGGCGGGTTATGCGTGTAATTTGAGAGACCGATGTATATTTTACTAGTCGAAATCGACCAACCAAGCGCTTCACCCGAGATCATTTGCTTTTATTTAGAAGCGTCAGCTTTACAAGCGGGTTTGGTTGGAAAACGACGATCCAATCACGGCCAAAGATGATGAGTTGGTCGGAAGATGATATGGTTTCACGTCTAACCTATCCGACTTGTCGTATAGGCTATCAATGAAACATAAGACGATGAACTTCTTAAGCACAGAAACAACAGAAGAGGATGATCTTCCTAACAAGCAAATCACTCGCATTATATTGACATGCAAAAAATACGAAGCATTATTCTCAGGAGGCACGGTGAACAGCTCGTGATGCCGCATGCCACAACATTCCAAGCTCAACTTTGCAATCAAACACAAGGCCTGGCATTACATAGACAATATTCAGAACAAACTCTTAAAATATCTTAGATAAGTCAACATTCATGTGACTATGCATCTCAGCAGAGTAAATATTTACTTCTGAACTCAAGACAGGAATAGGAAAAAACGATCGACGTTGTTCACAGCAAGGGCGTCCCACTCAAAAATATCAAATGCATGTCTTCTGGCTAACATCAATGAGCAAAAATTGACAAGGTTTTCCAATTCCAATATATTAAACTAATGTCAACTTTGACAAGCTTTTCCCATTCAAAATATATAATGCCTATGATTGTGGAACGGGAAGGGTTTGTCATTAGTTTGTCATCTGATAGTCCGATGGCTCAAGGTGATGACGAATGATTAGAGAACCATTTGATGTATTGTGCATGATGAAGTACTATTATGGAGGACACGAACCATCTGAACATTTTGTGCAGTTCCACTATAATCAAGCTGAGCATCTCTGTGGATTTCGTATTTATATGCTGCCAGAAAACAAAGACACATCATCACACACATGAATATTGGCCCCAGTGTCAACCCACCAATCGGTGGACTAACAAACTGAAAGTATGGTAAACAGATTACCATACCCGGATGCCCAATCATTGTTGCTTAGAATGACATTGACAGATTTGGAGTCCTGTCCTGGCTTCTTGTACTTGTTTGGGCACTTTTTGCCCAGTGCACTCCATGTTTTGTAGAGTTTCCTATGCTCTCTGCAGACTAGTCATATCACCAGCGTCTACTAATACTCTGTAAAGCTTCTCGATCATTCCTTCTGTAATGTAGCGCAAACAGTGACTGTTTCTTTCTGCAAAGTGGTAAGACCAACTGGACCCACTAATGCAATAGTTTGCCTTAGACACATTGGCTCCTTTTGTGTAGTTCAACTAAAATCAAAGTCGGAATAAAACCGAGCTTTAATTTTGATCTCCCTGTAAGCAACAAAAGGTATAAGGGAAACAATTACTGAGAAATAATGGTTGATGACTTGTACTCCCAGAAGAAAAACATCTACTAATCTACCTTATCTTAATGGGAAACAAAGCAGGAGAGTAGCAATTCTCAATCAGTGTGATTCATTCATATTAACTGAGACATTATCTTAACAATGCCTTGTTTCAACATGTATAAAGAACGACAAAGCAGAAAAGTATCATTCCTAAAACAATGCGACTGATTCATTTTAACAGAGACATTATCTTAACAATACCTTGGTTAAACATGTAGAAAGAACTACAAAGCAGGATAGTACCATTTGTAAAACACTGTAATTGATATAGAATAACGGAGACATTATCTGAACAATACATTTGATAAACATGGACTCTGGTCGATCCCTAACAAAAATGGTACTCCCGCCGATCCCTAACAAGTGTTGCAGTTTTGAACTAAGATTCACTAGTTAATTCTGAGAAAAGTCGGTACTAACCTTTGAAGACCAAGATTTGAAATAACGCGTGACGAAGACCTCAAAGAGATCTCAACACATATATGGAAATCCGGTCTCATTTTGTGCAGTTCCACCAAAATTAAGCGAAGCAAAATGTCGCAATAGCAACAAGTTGAATAGATATCCCTGTTCTAACAGAGGCAAAAAAGGAATCAATTACTGGCCAGTAAAGGATGATGAAACATGCGGCCACAAAAATGGTAATGCCGCCAATCCCTAACAATACTTGCAATTTTGAAATAAGATTCAATAGTTAATTCTTAGAGTGGCATTGCTTAATTTTACCAGCAGCATTAGATTAACAAAAAGCATAGACAGTTCCAGGGGAGAGTGGGCGCAACAACAACATGTGCTTCCATCTACTTATAAAGGAGGTGATGCATAGTTTATTTAAAACAGTACCAATACAAGTAGCACAACATCTCAAAACACACTTCACGATCATGTGGATGCATGGGACATGGGACATGCTAGCACCATGTGCGTCCACACATATAAATGGGTGATGTAGAGTATGTAGCCAAGCAGCATATCTGCGTTGGTCCCATATTTGTTCTCTTTGAAACTTTTTCCGATGTGAGGGCATCAAATCTAGTCCTGCACAAACTACCCGACCCCCCTAGTTTCTTTCCCTTTTCAAGAAAGAGTTCGGTTCCTTACAGATGTGTGTACGGGGTTACCCCCTTTTTCCCTTTTTGACCAACAAAGCGGCTGGATAGCTAGTCTATACTACTTTCCCTCCCTCCTTTCCTCATTGAACCATGTCCTAGATTCATGCTCCACCCCACCGCACCCTTCTTTCCTCATTGAACCAAGACCTAGATTTGACTACAAAATCGAAAAAGATCAGCATGCAGCTAGACCAATGAAGGTTTCAAAGAAACTTATACCTTAGGGTCATCGGGATGTGGCAAGGCGTGCGGCAGGAGGACGGATCTTCCCACACTACGTATGACAGCGAGGAAGAAGGGGTCAGTGGCCCTCCCGCACAGGTGCTGGGTGAAAGAGAAAAGCGGAGCCGGCAGTGGATTGCCTCCCTCGACGAAAGCAATAGAGTGAACGCTGCACCTCCTCCCCTTCCCGGTGCGACGGGATCCGGATGCCTCCTTCGCCATCTGTGAGGGGGTTGAAAGAGACAGAGGCCAGAACACAGTCTTGTTTAGATCTGGTGAAGAGGGTGAGAGACAGTGAATATAGCAAACCCTAACAAAGGAACGTTTAGATCTGGTGAAGAGGGTGAGAGACAGTGAATGTAGTGCAGCGAGAGTGTGGAGAGTGCAAACCCTAGCGAACAAGCGTTGAGGCTCCCGCTTATATATATACCGCAGTACGGACTGAGCTCCGGTGCCTTAACTGCACCTGCTTTTGGCTGTATGACAGGTGGGCCAGCCACATTTTGGGCCCACCTGTCATAAACCCAAAGGCAGGTGCACTGAAGTTAATGAAGTTGCGTCCATATAGTAGTCGTGTATACGACTAATATTTAGTGGAGAAGTTTTCTTATTCTCTCCATAACAATCGTTTTAAATTGTGTAAGTACAAAATGAAACTCTTTATTTAACGTACCAGTGAAGAAAACTACTACGTACTTCCGATGACCTAACGGTCCACGCGTCCTGGTCGCACTTCCTGTCCTTCACATGCGGTACACTACCCACATGAGCCAAATTATCGGAAACGTGTGAGAGTGTGTACAAATAAAGAAATTTAATTTCAATTATCAGAAAGGTTTGAGAGTATGTACGGTTTTCCCTCTCTAATAATTATGGTTTGTTGTGTATGGCCTAAACTTGGTCAAACTTTACAAAGTTTGACTTCAGTCAAATTTAATATGCGGAGTAAATAAAAATGGAGGGCTACTACGTCCATCCGGGTTTTTAGTCCACATCATTTTTTTAATCAAAGTTAATAGCTGGACAAATAAAATTACAGGGGAGCTGGAGACAAAGTTGTGAGATGGCTTAGAAATCAATACAAAACTTATGCTCTTAGTATCAACGCTGATCCTTCTTCGAGGAAAGATTTGGTTCATAGTCAATTGTGTGATAAAATTGCACCAACGTGAAAGACGACTGCGTCTCCAACACAACCAAGGTGAACTGACGAAGGATATCATCTTTGTGGCTAACAAGCAAAGAGCACTGATGGAAGACAACTTGTTTTTCATTGAAAATCGATCAGCTTGACCAGCCGACGCAACCATGAGGTGCAACCATGAGCATCGATAGGTCATCGTGGTGATGCATTATCCATTTGGCATCAAGTTTGGGTGAGGCACCTATGAAGTTCGACAAATTGTCACTGTGGTCCGTTTCTTCTCAGTAGTCAAGCTCGAGGAAGGAAGAACCACGTGGCAGATGATAGTGAGGCGGAACAACAATGGCCATCCAATTTTGTGCAGTTCCACTAAAATAGAGGAAGACATGCCCGGGTATGGAGATACGCATCGCTGTTTGCAAAAATATAAAAAAGGGATATAGTGTTGTTACTTTGTTTTACAAGATTGACAACGAAATCTCAATTGTCAATAAGAATTATGAAAAGTAGACCAACAAACTGAAGCATCATGATTATCTTGATGGGAACTAAACCAGGATACCCGATAAAAAAACATTTCTTAATTTAGCCAGTGATAGTATTAGATTAGCAGCAGCAATAGGAGCATATGGACAATGACCGCACAACCACCATGTACTTTTTGTCGAAACAACATGTATATCATAATAGTAGTAGGTGATGTTGGACCAGGCGACGAACCCTAGCTACTATACATTGGGAGCTGGGGAGTAGTCACATAGAAGAAAAACTGCATGCAGCGACCTGGGGAGCTGGACCAGTACAAGAAATTATACCTCATGTGGGCGAGATGTCGCTTAGGCGGGCGGGCGGGATCTGCCCACATGACGGCAAAGAACATGGGCACGGAGGACCTTCGTCCGCGCCAGCGCCGGCTCTGAGAGGACGATGAGCATCGGCTTCCTCCATCGCCGACGGGGACAAAGTCAACGCTGCACCTCCTCACCTCCCGCAACAGACAGGATTCGGCCGGATCTTTGACCACCGGTGAGGAGAGAGATAGTGTGGACACTGTCATCTTGTTTTGATATGGAGAGGGTGAGAGAGCGAGACGCGAGAACTCTATCAAATAAGAGGCTATAATGGAGTAAAACAATCTCTCCATAGCAGTGGTTTTAAATAGAATATGCGCGTTCTCGGAGAAAAGAAAGGAAAACTGGTGGACAATTTTTTAACGTACCAAGAAAGAAAACTCAATTAAAAACACACCCCCGCTTCCAGGTCGCGAGAATCATCGCGCACACACACATAAACATAGACATGCATATCCGTATTTACGTAAAATTACATTTCCGTCTCCATCTCCAATCATATTTGTCCAACTGGCACATTATTTACGTTGTTAATTATATACGTGGCAATATTAACGTACAACATCTCTTGTTTGTGGGCGTCCGGACCGCTGCCACGACCGCTCCTGACCAACCCGAACCCTCTTCATCACCCGCGCGTGCTTCCCGCCCAGAACGATCAGTGCCGCATTCATTCCCGGCCAGAGCAGACGCGACCTGTCACTGGGGCCGTCATTGCAGAGTGAAATGATGGTTGCTTCT
Organism: Secale cereale; assembly: GCA_902687465.1. Classification (NCBI taxonomy): domain Eukaryota; kingdom Viridiplantae; phylum Streptophyta; class Magnoliopsida; order Poales; family Poaceae; genus Secale; species Secale cereale. The sequence goes on along the minus strand of LR738714.1, from coordinate 167,016,600 downwards.
TCCGACTAACTTACTGTGTGATTTGACTGCTCCTTTAGTGGCCCCTACACGTACTCCCCCTACGTGTATGCAATAGTCACACGTACACATGGACGCAAAAACGCGTGCGATGCCCTAATGCATGCATGTCCGAGCACATGACGGAACACACACGGTCACGCTCATGTACTCAACCTACACGTGCATGCACACACATACTCAGCCAGGGTGAGCTAGTGACCGTATAAACACCAGAAAATGTATATATTGAGAGCAATGAACGTATTATGAAGTCCACTGACCGTATTTCTACAAATATACAGTGACAGACAGTGTATTTATCTCGTTTGGAATTAAGCCATATTAACCGGAGAGGAGGCAATATTGACTAGCATTACTTTGTTGTGTCCCGTCAACTTGCCGAACGAGGAGAAGCTTGCAGGACGGTGGCTCGCAGGACAAGGAGAAACTTTTGACTAATGCAAGCTATCCTTCGCTCAGGCGGTGGACGTGCAACAGTTAATTCAGTGTTAGATTGCCAGAAGCATACACTATATTAGTAGTACTATCATTGTTGCACTTCCCGAAGAGGCAAATAGTCAAGTGCAAAGTTTATAGTGGTCTATAGAGGTACACTAGGAACCGGATGGAGGAGCGTCTGCACTCTTATTATATTTTTAAAATCTGATAAAGCAATCTTCAACACATTTGGTTCTCTTCGAGGGTTCTCGCATGTGATAATGGAAGTTGATTGCATGGAACACTCGCCACAATTCTCGCTTAATTCTGGCTCATATCCTGTTACAAATAGGAGCGCTCGGTAATATTTCCTCTTTTTTTGTTATTCAGCATGTAAACAGGTCAGCAAACCTTGCGGCGCATCTTTGTGCGAACTGTCCTTGCTGCACTTTGAATGTGGCCGAGAGCTGGCTTGATGAAACACCTCGCTTCCTACTTCTTTTTTTGCGGGGTACCTCGCTTCCTAGTGACCAATGTCTTGGATGATCGTCCTAAGAATGCTTATATATGAATAAAGCTCTCTCATTTTCCCGCAAAAAAAGATTAAGCCATATTAACCGGAAAGGAGGGAGTATGGACTAGCACTACTTGTTGGTGTGTCCCGTCAACTCGCAGAACAAGGAGAAGCTTGCAGGACAAGGTGAAGCTCACTTATGCCTTTTGACTAATGCAACGTACCCTCGCCCAGGCGGTGGACATGCATCAGTTCATTCGGTGTTAGATTGCCAGAGCCATTGTGTGTACCCGGGGCGAAGAGCCAAGCGCAAGGTTTAGTAGTACGAGTAGTACTACTACTAGAACCGCATGGTAGAGCCTCTGTACTCTTATTGTTCGACTTCACGAAGAGGCGAAGAGCCAAGCGCAAGGTTTAGTAGTACGAGTAGTACTACTACTAGAACCGCATGGTAGAGCCTCTGTACTCTTATTTTTCTTTAATCTCTGATAAAGTACACATTTATTCAGGAGAAGGGCTGAAAACGACAGCCCAACATGTAATGATGGTATCGATCAACCATGCCCGAATATATCTTGGCCTCTGTGTGAACCCGACTGTGTGGTCTCGCTCCTTGTCTCTCTCAAGGAATGATGGGTGGGCCATTTTGCCGTCAATTGTGATCAGTTTGCTCACACTCCGGTCCCACATGTCAGTGATATGCCAAGAGGAGGTGCGTTGACTGACTGGCCGTACGCGTACTTGGTTTTGCACCTTCATACTACTCCTCCCTCCGTCACAATTTACAGGGCGTGCTTCATTAGGATGCATTTCTCTCAATGCATTTCCACCACCAGAGAGACTTTAGACGCATTTGGCTTAATGCTCAATTAATTAGGGCGTGGTAATCGCAATTTTCTCTCGATGTAGTACTACAGAGTGGAGTAAGTGCATGCTTGTGTGTACCCGGGGTGGAAGCACTGCATGCATGTGTGTACGCATTATTTCCTCTAGTAATAGACACCGTGTTATAACCACCAATGCTATTTTTCAGGTTGTTCGCTAGTCACCTTGGTCCCAGAGATTTTCTCTTTTTCTGAAGCGCGTTGTATAAACAGTCACGGATGGAGTAGTATGAGCGGATTCAAAGAAGAGCGTATTGATGGTTGCTTCTTCCGAGCAACTTACAGTAGGAAAGGTGGGCTTATGATTTGACTACTCATTACTGACTATTAATGTGGCGCAACGACCGGTCTGAGTCTCCCATGCAGCTGTGCACTACCCCCTTGGTTCTTAAATATACTCCGGAGTATTTGTCTTTCTAGAGATTTCAACGAGTTACTACTCAAATATTTGTCTTTTTATTGATTCAAATGGACTACTACATACGGATGTATATAGACATATTTTAGAGTGTAGATTCACTCATTTTGCTCCATGTGTAGTCACTTGTTGAAATCTCTAGAAAGACAAATATTTAGGAACAGAGGGAGTACACATACGAAGCAAAATGAGTGAATCTACACTCTAAAATATGCCCAAATGAAATTTGTAAAATGATAAATATTTAGGAACGAAGGAGTATAATTTTGTGCATGGCACATGGACCCGGATGCCGAAGAGGCTTCTGGCAATGCTATCAACCTTCCAGCATTTGTTTACATAATTGACGTACTATACAAATAATTTTCCAGCGACATGAAATTGTACAATGGTGTGAGCTTTCAGCTTTTGTTTCGTGTGTCTTGCCATCGATGATCTTTCGGAAACAAGAAAAACCTACCTTCCTTGCTAATCAGAGCTAATATTTACATCACAACTGAAGACAAAGTTGTGAGAAGGTGTTAAATTAAAATTGATCCATGCTTTCATTGGCAGCAACGTCCCCCCAGCTCTGTCTAAATCAACAAGGCATGTTGGGGAAAAAGTAGCTATCTGGAGCATGCAACATTTCGATCATTTTGTGCAGTTCCACTAAAATAGAGCTGAGTGTCCCTGTTCCAAAGATATTAAGTGTGATTACGATAATAGAGGACTGCTAATGAAACAATAAACACACAAATAGAAGACGATCACCTTTGCAGTCTCTCTTAAGACTAACTAGTTGGAGAAGATTAGGGTCGGAGTTGGATGAGGATGATAGAGCAAAACCAATCTCCCTTTGTGCAGTCGCACTGAAATGTAGAGACGTTGCCCATGTGACATTTTGGTAGAACTGCACAAAACACTCTTAAGAAAAAACTGATTTGTGCAGTTCACAAAAAGGTCGCAATAGCAACGAGGTGAAATGGATAGCCCTGTTTGCAAAAAAGAGGTAGAAAGGAAACAATTACTGGCCAATAACAGTTGATGACACATGCGACGACAAAAAAGAAGCATATTCCTTGTCCTAAGGGAAGATAACAACATGGTTGTGTTTGTCTAAAACGGTGTGAGGACGAGATTGCAATATGGAAAGTACGCCGGACGAGCTACGTTTTGGGCAAAGAACTATGGAAGATCCACATGCAACGACGTGGAAGACGGGCAGTGGAGCAAGGCCAGAGGGGATACCCGGAGGTTGTCAGGATGTAACTAGGTGAGGGGCGGCGAGCGGAATCTGCCCATACTGCGGCAACGAGCAGGTGGCGTAGGCCCTACCACACCGGAGCTTGGTCAGAGAGAACGGCGTGTACCGCGGATCGGGACGTGCTGCCTCGGCGCCATCGAACGGAGAAATGATGCACGTCCTCCCTTTCGCCGCCGCCGGACGAGATGCGGCCAGATCAGTGACCAACGGTGAGAGAGAGAGAGGCCACCGCAGCCTTGTGTGAGATACTCTGAAGAGAGACAAACCAGGCAGGCATGCTCCATTGTATATAGTGGAGCGGATGACCTTTTTCTCCATAAAAATCGTTTTATATTTTGTGTACGTGCCATTGAGCGATATAACTTTATTTAAAAATAACGCGCCAACGCATCAAGTTGAACTTTCTAGGTAAACAACCGGTACACGTGTTCAAATTAGCACGCGGGCTGCCATTTTGTACAGAAATGAGCTCCACCGTGTACCCGCGTGGGTGTGGCTGGGCATGAAGCGTGAGTACTGCACGGTGCACCTATTCTCTTCTTGTATACATACAACACCTACGTTGGGTTGTGTGAGAGAAAGACAAACGTAGAGAGATATAGTGTGTGGGTTTGTGAGAGTTTTTTTTGGGGGGGGGG
>LR738714.1:166996815-167012388 GCA_902687465.1 Secale cereale | reverse complement strand
GTCAATCAAAAAGTGTAACATATGCAATGTGTGTGAAATAGAGTCCTAGAAATGTCATATATATAGAGGGGGCGATCCACGAGAAGAGAGTGGAGGTATCATCGGCTTGAGTGTCCATAGAATCGAAGAGAGGGATGATGTGTGTGTGTGCGCGCGCGCGATCGATAAAGAGTGCCATCGAATTTGTGTGTGCCCATGTCAAAGATATAGAGTGGATGGCCTACTGGAATGTGAGAGGGGACAGGTGCAATTTGTCTCTTTGGCATGGATACCTACCTACAGCGCTCGACTATCGGTGTGGGGGGGGGGAGGGAGGCCTAATTAACTATAGAGGTACAATGGCTTGTATATGTGTGGAGGAGGAGAGAGGCCTACCTCGTGTATTAAGGGAGATCGATGTACCTCATGTATTAAGGGAGATCGATCGGCATCCATGCATATGTATAGGAGAGGAATAAGGTTGGGAGAGAGACATAGTTAGAGTGTTGGAGGGGGTGGTAGTGGAGTTGCTTCTAACAAATGGTGGGATAGGCCTGCTAGACAACCGGAGGGCACGCCTGCAATATCAATAAGAGAGGGGATGGCTGCTTGTCTGTGCAAGTGCGTGTGAGAGACGGGTCAGCAGGCATGCAAGAATGATGAGGGGGGCGATATGGATGTGGTAAGCAGACATAACTACGTAGGAAGATCAATCGTCCTTTGTTAGAGAAAGGATAGACATAACTTGTGAGGTACGTCGATCGATGGGGGGGGGGAATAGTTAAAGTCAACCTAGGTATATGTTGGGAGATCAATTGGTATAGATGCATGTGTATGTTAGAAGCAAATGAGGCACAGGGAGAAGGATAGAGAGAGAGGGATGCAACTAGGAGGTGGTGCGAGAGTCATACTATATCAAGGGGGGAGGAGTGTGTGAGTATGAGATCGATGAAGAGAGTGGTGGGAGTGAGGCATGGACGATGATAAGAGAAGAGGGGAAGCTTGTGTTTTGTGCTAGTACACCTGGCTAGAGAGGCATATCGATCGATGTGTGCCGTAAAGACGGAGCTGGGGGGCCTACGCACACCGTGGGTGAACGACCTAAAGTGAAAAGACAAATTTGTGCAATGGAGCTAGAGAATGCTGAGGGAGGGTGAGAGGGATGCGGGCGTCTGCATGCACGAGAGAAAGTTAGCCCTAGCTAGCTACAAAGGTAAGAGGATTGTGTGGGTCTAAAAGACGAATAGAGATCATACTTCATTATAAAAAGCGAATACGGGTATTTGAAGAATTTATCATAGTGTTTTAAACCGACGCATGTTAGAATATATATAACGGTGATACACATGGTGTGCTTATGAACATGTTATACTACATATAATATATTTTATCTCTACTCTTATAAAAAATGGAGTTGTTGATGATGGTGCCATCCTGCAATATAGGCCGTCCGATTTATATCTGACGGATAGGATGGAAACTATGGCAATTTTGAAAAAAGATACCCACACCCCTCTTCATATTTGCAAATCAGGCCTCCCCTTGATCATGTTGATGTTCTGTGGAACGCAGGGGCATTTTGCTAGTACTACGTATAACATATAGAACATTGATCATGATTTGGGCTAATGTGTGGCTTTTGCAGCTCAGGTCTAAATACTTGTCATAATGTATGGGGAGGGGCACTATAGTATGTGTGATAAACACGGTGTACACGTATGGAACATGGTTTAGATTATGAATATATAGTTAGTACATCAAATGTACTATTATTTGGAATCAACATCAAGTATATTCAAAAAATAGAATTCGAGTTCATGTAGTACACATAGTTCAGATCTATCTCTATAGTAATCATGTGGTGTGTTATTAAGGTAATACACGAATGATGGTTGAAGTTGGCAACAATCATGATTTTAGATTGTTATAGAAATAGAGAAACGAATTGAAATTCAGTTCGAATTGCAACGGTAGTATAGACATTTGGAATGCACTAAAATGTTGGTATGAGTAGGTTACATGGATTATACAGTAAGCGAAAAAATTTAGTTGGACATAACATGGATTCATACTACCGAATAGCATTTAACTGCACTAAATTGTTGGTATGAGTAGCTTTAAATAGCATTTTTATAATAAAACGGGGCAAGACTCTCTCTTTGTGTGGTGTGAATAGTTTTATTTTTTTCGTTTTCTTTTTGGTTGAGGGAATTGCGAATTGATTTGGTACGTACAAAAATATCGTGCTCCCGAAATACAACCCGTGCCCCGAAAATTCAGATATCGTGCTCCCAAAACAGGCGCCTTCACAACTCGCTCCTTGCTATCCCGAAATTACAACGCGTGCAAAAACTCCCTCCAGCTGCCTAATCCCGACACGCGAAATCCCCCTTCTAACCCTGAGCCGAAATGTCCGCTAGTTCAAATCGGTGGGGGTACTTTTGTAACACACCATACATTTTGGACAAGCGCGTCTCCATCGCCTCCTTTTTGCCATTCGAAATCCTAGGCCGCCATAACCTCTCCGCTCCAGCCGCAAAACCCCGCCCTCCTTTGTCTGCCACCTCACCGCTAGCCTCTTCCCCGACGACGTCATCCACCGCAACAGCTCGACGTCCCTCGTCCACCTCCCCGGATGAGGATCCGTCATCCATCTCGTCGTCTCGCCGGTTCAGCCGCCCCGTCCTCCACCACCAAGGAGCTGCTCCGACAATCGCCTCATCTATCGCAGCTACTCAATCCCCATAGCACCACCTTAACCTGCTCCACCGGAACCGCAGCATCCTCACTGACTCCTCGGACGAAACCGAGGCCTACTTGGCGCCACCAAAGAGGTTGCACACTCATCACATCGCACCTTCTCCTTAGTCCGACTTCCCGGCACTGACGGTGCTCCATCCTGCACCCCCATGGAGCGGCTACCTTGAAGCCGGCTGTAATGCCTAGGATGGGACTATACCACCTACGTGTCGGGGCACGACTTAAAGGTATAAGCCCATTCTGGAATGATCTCAAGTTTGGTATCTTTGCACGACTCATGTAAAAGAGGGATTAAATTGCAAAAGGAGATAGTTGGCTTACACTCGCCACTTCACACAATACATTACATAAGCAAAACATCATCCAAAACATCACAACCCGACTACGGGCGAAGATCCAAAAGAAAGATACCAAAACATAAAGCCACAGGTCTGAATCGCCCCTAGTAGAAACCACTACTGATCATCGAAAACGTCACAAGCATACGGCCACTCTCTTCATCGAGCTCCCAGAAGTTCTGATCCTTCTCCTGCATCATTCACGGCTGAACCTGCATCTGGTGTTGTAGTATTTGTGAGCCACGAGGACTCAGCAATCCCATAACCATGGGTATCAAGACTAGCAAAGCTTTATGGGTAGGAAGAGGTAAAGTGGTGAGGTTGCAGCAGCGGCTAAGCATAATATGGTGGCTAACTTACGAGTACAAGGATAAGATGAGCATCTACGCAAACGATCGCAAACTAGTATTGATCGCTAAAGATCCTGACCTACCTACGAGTCAAACATAACCCCACCGTGTTCTCTTCTCAAAGTGAAAAGAGACAGTCACGGATACTCACACAGTTGTGTGTCTTACTTCGGATCCTCTGTCAAGTTTTCTACAACCGGACATTAACAAATTCCAATCTGCCACATAACCGCGGGCACGGCTTCCGAAAGATCATAACCCTGCAGGGGTGTCCCAACTTAGCCCATCACAAGCTCTCATGATTAGCTGAAGTGATAAATATAATATCATCACCCCTTATCTTAGGGAAATCCGATCAGGCTCGGCATCCCGGTGCACAAGACATTTGGACAATGGTAAAACAAGTCCGGCAAGACCTCCCGGTGTGTCGACACCCTGATAGTAGCCGCGCGTATCTCGTCTCAGGCCACGACCGGATGGGTGATGCTACAGGTTATACCAGATACCTCGGGTTTCCCCAAGGCGGCCCTGCAGGACCCCCGTTTGGGACCAACACCATCGGCACTGGCCTCCCCTGTTATGTAGAATTAAGAACCCGGGGACGCGACCCCTTATGCAATTTAATTAATTAATTAAGTTGTTATTATGAGCAAATTAAAACCAAAGTTGGGCCTTGCTGGAGGAGTTTTATTCAAAGTCGAACTATCAAGGGGTCCCCATCCACCCATCGTGTAAGGAACGCAAAATCAAGGAACATAATGCCGGTTTATCGGCGCCTAAGGTGGCATGAGTGGAACAAAACACCGAGCAAAAGGCCAAGCCTTCCACCCATGCCCAGTATATAGGTGTGTTAATAATAATAATAGATATTGTGATATTCCAACAACAAGTTCCCTCCTGGAACGATCTTCATCTTCACCTGCAACTAACAATGCTATAAGAGGGGCTGAGCAAGCGGGTGACATAGCCAAACAGTGGTTTTTCTAGGAAGGTGTCAAAGGTTAGAGGTTTCATGGCAACAAGGAGAGGGCTGACAATAAAAGATGGGTAGCGCGACATGTAACGATAGCATCGAGACAACTAAGCATGGCAATGGTAGTAAAGGTATCCAAAGGTATGATCATCTTGCCTGGGATTCCGCAAGGGAGAAGAACGGATCCACGAAGAAGACGAAGAAGAAGCCTCACAACTCCGGAACGAAACCGAAGCTAACAAGAGAAGCAACCGGAAAGAAGCAAACAACACGGTAAACACACAAGCATAAACATGGCATACGATGCACATCCAAGTATGATGCATGTCCGGTTTAAATATGCATGGCATGGCAAAGTGCACAAACAAGACTATAAGTTAAGTGGAGCTCAATATGCAACGAGTTGCATATTGACGAAACACCACATTTTAATTATTTAGTTGACTCTCGTTTATTTACAAGACAAGATTAAAAGTTTGTTAACATTGCAAGAGGTGAAGCAAAAGCAAACTACCTATTTAGGCAAGTTTAAATGAGGCCGGAATGACAAACAACAATTCCGGGAAAATCCCCATCAGCATGTTTAGTAATTTTAAGCAAACAACAAATCACACATATAATGTTGTTAACATGATGCGGATGACATGATCAAGTTTATGCAAATTTTATTAAAAGTGAACATGAAGAGATAAGAAGTATTTGTCACCGTGGTGGAAGGAAAAAGGTGCCATGGCAACGATCCGAAAATGATGCAACGGCAACATCTCGGTTCCGGTAACTCGTAGAGAGACCGGTGCAAAAGAAAAGGTGACGTGAGCGAGTCGAACCAGATGAAAGGTGGGGTGATCCCGTCACCGGGTTCTCACGGGTTGGCGACGAGGCAACCGAGGAGCACGACAAAAGATGAAACGGCACGGAGCACACAAGGAAAACAACTCATACAACACAACAAGCATTCGTCCACGAGTCATCGTCTCGGGGTTATACCTTCGAAGCGTTCGTTCTCGAAGCGGATCGAGTCGTCGAGGGATGTAGTGGAAGTAGTGGTACACGGGTCGTAGAGGAAGTAGTTGTTCACGAGGTCGTCAACGAAGTAGTCGTTCACATTCTGTTTCGGAGAGGTACTTGTCGCGGCATCGGACGTCTTCGGGGCGACGGTAGTGGTACACGGTTCGTAGAGGTTCGGGGCCGTCGTGGTACTTGTCGGTCTCGGTCTCGAGTCGTAGTTGAACTTGCGGGTCTTGGCGACGGTAGTGGTACACGGCAACGGTAGTCGTTCACGGAGCTCGTTTTTCTGTAGATGTACACACTCGTAGAGGTTTGGGTCACGTGTAGAGGTACTTGGCGCATCGTCGCACTTGGCGTAGTCGAACTTGACGGATCCGAACCCTTCGGTGTCGATCTTGGCATAACTTGGTCTTCGGGCCGTCGTTGTAAGTAGTTGTACTAGGCACCGGCGACGGAGGTACTTGGACTTTGCAGAAAAATATAATAGCAGCAATAAAACAAACACGGCACGGTCTCGGAGTAGCGAGGAGGAGCGGCCAGCCGCGAGGCGCAGGCAGGGAATGGACTGGCGATCGACCGCGACGTCGGGTCGCAGCAACGAGTGCAAACGGCAGCAGAGCAGAGGAGCTGCTCGAGGGGACATGATAGATCGAGGCAGCAGCGGGCGCTCGTCTCTTGCTCGAAGCAGAGGCGAGGCCGACGGCACAGGGCGCGGTGGCGCGATGAGGAGAAGAAGGCGGGCGCTTTGCGAGGAAGAGGCCGGGGCGCGCTGGAGAGAGGAGCTCGGGGAGAGGCGCAGGGGAGCTCCTGGCGGGCAGGCTTGGGCCAGGCGAGGTAGGAGAAGGAGGGCATGGAAGGCGCTCGGGCCTTGGAGATGGAGGGAGCGGCGGGCGGCTGCTGCCTGGCCTCCTGGGAGATCGAGCGGAGGCTGCGAAGGCAGCAGGCTACGAGGAGGAGGGAGGCACGGGGTGACGAGGGGATCGGGCACGGTGGCGATGGGATCGATGGGGTGCGAGATGGGATCGGCCAGGGAGAACGAGAGGAGGGGTTCGAGGCGCGCTGGATCGGGGCAGTTCGGCCTCTGGCGGCGCTCGGGAAAGAGGGTCGAGGGGTGAGGAGCGGTCGAGCAGCGCTAGGGTTAGCAGAGGGATGGCTGGGCCTGGAGGTTGGGCTGCTGGTTGGAGGCCCAAGTGGGCTGCAAAGCTGCCTGGGCCAGATCGGAGGAGAGGAAAAAAATGGCCAGGGCTTGATCGGCTTTAAAAGGAAAAGATATGTGCTTCTTTCCTTTTATACAAAAAAAGGAAGTACATATATATTTATTTGGTAAGGCAAATAAATACAGGTTGAGCTCAAAAATGACATGGGTCTACTTTGACATATTTCAAAGCACGACAACTACATTGGAGTAAAGGGAGAAAGATGAAGGATTTGATGATTTAGAGACGGACGAATTTCATATGCAAGTGTGTTTCGGTGGTTCCAAAACAATGGAATATTTATTTATAATAGCTCCATAATACCAGGAGGATATGTTATAAAGAGAAGTCATCCTTCCCTCGATTTAAATGGACCGAAGGTCCACACAATTTATTTGGTTGAAATGCAAAATAAATATGACATGATGGCATGATGACATGATGCAAAGCAAAAAAAATAAAAAACACAAGCACAAAAGAAACACACGGGAGAACCCGGAACATCTGGAATCTTCTGGAATCTTCTGGGACGTCGGTCTTCGGGCGTCACAACTCTCCCACACTAACAGAGGATCTCGACCCGAGATTCTAGAGATGGCACCGGATAAAAACGGAAAAAGAAGAGGTAAAACAAAGTTGCTTCTTTGACAAACGAGTGAAAACCAAAGAACCTTGAGAGGTTGAACAATCTTGAAAGAAAGAATACAACGGAGATGAACGAAGTTGAGAGCACTCCGGTAAAAAGGAGGAACAAGGAACATTATGAGAACTTAAATAGGTTGAAATACATGAAGCAAGAGCTTACGAACCAAAAGAATCTGAAACCGCAATGGTATAGTCAAGGAATAAGAATGACATAATTCGGACAGCACTCCGACTGAAACTGGAAGGAATTAACAAGAACTTGAGAAGATGGTATGATACTTGATGAAATGAACAACATATTGCCTCCGAAACAATTGAAAGAATGGCAGAAGGGTAAGAAGGATTCAGACAACACTCCGGTTAAAAGATAGGCAAAACTTGATAAGATGATGGAACTAGAATGGAGAATACAACGCTCCGGATAAATGGACAAGCAAGGAAAGAATATGATCTTGAAAAGAAAACAAGATGATGGTCAAGAAAGAGCAACATCACAATTCCTCCGGAATGAAAGAATAGCATATAAATCAATGAAAGAATGAATGGAGAAGAAAAAAGACAACTTTCTCCGACAAATGAATTAGGAAAACCTCCTTACAAAGAAGGGTTGAATGTGGTTGATGGAGAAAAATCAACAACGAAATGAATAAGCTTGATGTGGGCTTATGGAAAACATCTCAAAATTAAGAGTTGACAACCAGCCACTGACGGAAACATTTAATTGGACTGAGATCAACAAGGAGACGATAAACTTATTTCACCGGAATGATTAATGAAGAACTTGGGTCATTATAAGCACCATAATAGCAACAATTCTCAAGGAAAGCTTTTAGGTGAGATATAACCCAAATAACTCCAACAAACAAAATGGGAGGTTGAAAGGATCTCCTGAGAAAAATAAGGATGATGGGTTTAAATATTTCATTCTTGACAACTTGTGAATCATGAAACATGAAGGAAAATTGTCAAAAATGGCATAACACCATCTAAAAAGGTAAGGTAGAAGGAATGCAATTGGAATGCATGATGAAGAATGCTTGAACTCCAACAAGAATCTTGATGAAAACTTCGAGGATGAGTTAAATCTTGATGAACCACCATGAGAACTCCGGTAATGAAAGCATGAGAAGTGAAAGATGAAAAGAATAAGACTCAAGGCCTGCGATGAATTAGATGGAGCTTTGAAATGATATAATTGAAATAACTTGGAGCTCCGGAAAACAAAATGAACAACTTAGAACCGAGAATATGATATGATGAAGAAGCTCCGGAAAACGGAGATTAATCACTTCGAGGAAATAAGAATAAGATTTACTGTATGCTTATCCTTCATCAAATTAAATTGATGACAAGCAACGGATTTGGCCTACTACTTATTCTCGTTGGATAGAATTAAAGAGAGATCTCGCACAAACTTGGGTAAATATTCAACGAACCACCGGTAGGATTATGAAAAGAACGAATGAATTAATACGAAAACAAGGAAGAGTAAACTTCAACGAACCACCGTAAGAATTGAGACCGGGTGAAGAAAGAGAATAATCCACCGGGAAGAATAAGCACTTGAGGAAAAATTACAAGAGAACGAAGAGACATCAATGAAGAATATTTGGAGGACGAAGTTGAAAACTGTGAACGAAGAAATCTTCTGAGAAGATGGCCTTTGGAGGATCACAATGGAAAGAATTTATGAAATGCTTCGGATGGGTATGAAAATAATTCCTCACAATCAAAACGATAATGAGGATGGCATGAAGCTAGAACCACAAATCTTCAAGAGAACGGGCCAAGATTTAAGAGAAACTCGTCTTCGGTCTTCAAAAACTGAGAAGACGATGAGATACACCACCATGAATTGTATAGGCACTCCGTAATGAAGAATTAAAAGGTTGAACCAATGATGAACAAGAATTTGAAAGCGATCTTGGAGAAGGTATATGACTGATGGAAATCATTCTTACGTCACACTTTGAAAAGAATTTGAGTATAACTCCAGGAAAAAATAAAAGAGTCAGGTAAGATCCTGGAAAAAGACCTGTGGGTTAGGCCTACACAAAAGAAATCACAGTTGAAAAAAAAAGATTGCTTAAGAGATATTGCACCGGTTGAATTAAATGGCTTGAAGCTCAGAATAGTTTGAACGGATTAAGAATGGAATTATGAACCTTCTGAGTTGTCTTGTACACTCCGGATATGAATAGCAAGAGGAGAATGATTAATTGGTGCACCGGAATAAGAAAGCATTGTGAAATGAGGAAAAGGATAAGATCAACACCGAAATCTTGAATTACATCCACCAGAGAAGAAACGAGAACAAAAGAATGATGAACTTGAAGCTCTTGAGCATCTTCACGAAAAATCACCGGATAAGAACATTGAAGGAAAGAATGAAGAACTTCATATGAATAAAAGGATACTTGATTAAAGAATTCTGGCTCCATAAAGAAAAAGGGTGGGAGGGTGGGGGAAAAACAAAGACAACTTGGGATGAATGAAACAGACAAATCGTCAGATTTCTCAACGGCGTCTGTATGGAATAACTTGAAGAGAAGGCACACCGGTTGAAAAGGATTACCATGAAAATCTCGATGGTTAAGAAGAATTAGCAATCCCATAGAAATATGAGAACACCGATTAGGAAAGGTATGGAATCAACATTTGACATCGAAGCAACTCGAATACCAGAATCAAAACAAAAACAACGGATAGATATGTTATAACATAATCTTCACAATATCATTCGAACCGAGAATTGCACGAATGAATTCCGTAGATGCATCAGCTTGATGAGAAGCCACTTGGGAGAACAAAAGATAAATAAAAGCAACAAGGAGCAGATAGAACAAATACAAGATAGAAGCTTCGTTCGACATATTCGTGCTGAAAGCTCATGGAACGTGTTACAAAAGGGTTTTGCAATCGCCGGATCAGCATAGCCAAGGACCCTTTAAGATGCAACTCCCGATCAGAACAAGCCCATAAAACCACTTCACTCAATGTAGAACCCCGAACTCCATATCATGCACTTGTTGGAAGAATGCCTAGAACTACTAGAAGAACCCACCTATTAATTTCCGAAAGTTTCCAGTTATGCAATCAGGTGTTGGGGATACAGGGGAAGCACCGCGCACTCAACTCTAATCCTACATCCAGCTGTAACCATCCTTCAACACATAACCAGTTGTTTCCGGAAACCGTTTACCTCGGACCTTCGAAACGCATCTACTATACAAGCTATGGCAATACTCCCGAACTACCTCCCCGGTACTGGGTAATGTCAGGGTTATCTTGCCAATAACCGCATAGGAGAGTTTTCGATGTCGGCCGTCTTAAGTATTCCAGAACTGATGCTATATATTTGTGACGACAACACCTCGGAGCTCAACTCCCCGAGACACTGCCACAACCCCTAAATGACAGGAGGCATCGAGAACAATGTTCTCGTCACAAAGACATCGGAACAATCCAAACAATACTCGCGTGATCCTAAAAAACAATTTGGTGAATTTTTGAGAGTAGAAGAGATAAGAGTAATCGTCAGGAGTCCTCACCAGAATGAAAAGAGATGAGGAGCAAAGAAAATCCTACTCTCCGATATAAATATAGGACTCAAAATATTTTCAAGTGTGTGCCTAGACTCAACTGTCAACGATTCGATCAATCAGTGGGGCTTCTAGGTCGGAGAAGGCTCTAAATACCAACTTGTAATGCCCAGGATGGGACTATACCTCCTACGTGTCGGGGCACGACTTAAAGGTATAAGCCCATTCTGGAATGATCTCAAGTTTGGTATCTTTTCACGACTCATGTAAAAGAGGGATTAAATTGCAAAAGGAGATAGTTGGCTTACACTCGCCACTTCACACAATACATTACATAAGCAAAACATCATCCAAAACATCACAACCCGACTACGGGCGAAGATCCAAAAGAAAGATACCAAAACATAAAGCCACAGGTCTGAATCGCCCCTAGTAGAAACCACTACTGATCATCGAAAACGTCACAAGCATACGGCCACTCTCTTCATCGAGCTCCCAGAAGTTCTGATCCTTCTCCTGCATCATTCACGGCTGAACCTGCATCTGGTGTTGTAGTATTTGTGAGCCACGAGGACTCAGCAATCCCATAACCATGGGTATCAAGACTAGCAAAGCTTTATGGGTAGGAAGAGGTAAAGTGGTGAGGTTGCAGCAGCGGCTAAGCATAATATGGTGGCTAACTTACGAGTACAAGGATAAGATGAGCATCTACGCAAACGATCGCAAACTAGTATTGATCGCTAAAGATCCTGACCTACCTACGAGTCAAACATAACCCCACCGTGTTCTCTTCTCAAAGTGAAAAGAGACAGTCACGGTTACTCACACAGTTGTGTGTTTTACTTCGGATCCTCTGTCAAGTTTTCTACAACCGGACATTAACAAATTCCAATCTACCACATAACCGCGGGCACGACTTTCGAAAGATCATAACCCTGCAGGGGTGTCCCAACTTAGCCCATCACAAGCTCTCACGATTAGCTGAAGTGATAAATATAATATCATCACCCCTTATCTTAGAGAAATCCGATCAGGCTCGGCATCCCGGTGCACAAGACATTTCGACAATGGTAAAACAAGTCCAGCAAGACCTCCCGGTGTGTCGACACCCTGATAGTAGCCGCGCGTATCTCGTCTCAGGCCACGACCGGATGGGTGATGCTACAGGTTATACCAGATACCTCGGGTTTCCCCAAGGCGGCCCTGCAGGACCCCCGTTTGGGACCAACACCATCAGCACTGGCCCCCCCTGTTATGTAGAATTAAGAACCCGGGGACGCGACCCCCTATGCAATTTAATTAATTAATTAAGTTGTTATTATGAGCAAATTAAAACCAAAGTTGGGCCTTGCTGGAGGAGTTTTATTCAAAGTCGAACTGTCAAGGGGTCCCCATCCACCCATCGTGTAAGGAACGCAAAATCAAGGAACATAATGTCGGTTTAACGGCGCCTAAGGTGGCATGAGTGGAACAAAACACCGAGCAAAAGGCCAAGCCTTCCACCCATGCCCAATATATAGGTGTGTTAATAATAATAATAGATATTTTGATATTCCAACAACAAGTTCCCTCCTGGAACGATCTTCATCTTCACCTGCAACTAACAACGCTATAAGAGGGGCTGAGCAAGCGGGTGACATAGCCAAACAGTGGTTTTGCTACGAAGGTGTCAAAGGTTAGAGGTTTCATGGCAACAAGGAGAGGGCTGACAATAAAAGATGGGTAGCGCGACATGTAACGATAGCATCGAGACAACTAAGCATGGCAATGGTAGTAAAGGTATCCAAGGGTATGATCATCTTGCCTGGGATTCCGCAAGGGAGAAGAACGGATCCACGAAGAAGACGAAGAAGAAGCCTCACAACTCCTGAATGAAACCGAAGCTAACAAGAGAAGTAACCGGAAAGAAGCAAACAACACGGTAAACACACAAGCATAAACATGTCATACGATGCACATCCAAGTATGATGCATGTCCGGTTTAAATATGCATGGCATGGCAAAGTGCACAAACAAGACTACAAGTTAAGTGGAGCTCAATATGCAACGAGTTGCATATTGACAAAACACCACATTTTAATTATTTAGTTGACTCTCGTTTATTTACAAGACAAGATTAAAAGTTTGTTAACATTGCAAGAGGTGAAGCAAAAGCAAACTACCTATTTAGGCAAGTTTAAATGAGGCCGGAATGACAAACAACAATTCCGGGAAAATCCCCATCAGCATGTTTAGTAATTTTAAGCAAACAACAAATCACACATATAATGTTGTTAACATGATGCGGATGACATGATCAAGTTTATGCAAATTTTATTAAAAGTGAACATGAAGAGATAAGAAGTATTTGTCACCGTGGTGGAAGGAAAAAGGTGCCACGGCAACGATCCGAAAATGATGCAACGTCAACATCTCGGTTCCGGTAACTCGTAGAGAGACCGGTGCAAAAGAAAAGGTGATGTGAGCGAGTCGAACAAGATGAAAGGTGGGGTGATCCTGTCACCGGGTTCCCACGGGTTGGCGACGAGGCAACCGAGGAGCACGACAAAAGATGAAACAGCACGGAGCACACAAGGAAAACAACTCATACAACACAACAAGCATTCGTCAACGGGTCATCGTCTCGGGGTTATACCTTCGAAGCATTCGTTCTCGAAGTGGATCGAGTCGTCGAGGGACGTAGTGGAAGTAGTGGTACACGGGTCGTAGAGGAAGTAGTTGTTCACGAGGTCGTCAACGAAGTATTCGTTCACATTCCGTTTCGGAGAGGTACTTGTCGCGGCATCGCACGTCTTCGGGGCGACGGTAGTGGTACACGGTTCATAGAGGTTCGGGAACGTCGTGGTACTTGCCGGTCTCGGTCTCGAGTCGTAGTTGAACTTGCGGGTCTTGGCGACGGTAGTGGTACATGGCGACGGTAGTCGTTCAGGGAGCTCGTTTTTCTGTAGATGTACACACTCGTAGAGGTTCGGGTCACGTGTAGAGGTACTTGGGGCATCGTCGCACTTGGCGTAGTCGAACTTGACGGATCCGAACCCTTCAGTGTCGATCTTGGCATAACTTGGTCTTCGGGCCATCGTTGGAAGTAGTTGTACTAGGCACCGGCGACGGAGGTACTTGCACTTTGCAGAAAAATATAACAGCAGCAACAAAACAAACACGGCACGGTCTCGGAGCAGCGAGGAGGAGCGGCCAGCCGCGAGGCGCAGGCACGGAATGGTCTGGCGATCGACCGCGACGTCGGGTCGCAGCAACGAGTGCAAACGGCAGCAGAGCGGAGGAGCTGCTCGAGGGGACATGGTAGATCGAGGCAGCAGCGGGCGCTCGTCTCCTGCTCGAAGCAGAGGCGAGGCTGACGGCACAGGGCGCGATGGCGCGATGAGGAGAAGAAGGCGGGTGCTTGGCGAGGAAGAGGCCGGGGCGCGCTGGAGAGAGGCGCTCGGGGCGAGGCGCAGGGGAGATCCTGGCGGGCAGGCTCGGGCCAGGCGAGGTAGGAGAAGGAGGGCACGGAAGGCGCACGGGCCTTGGAGATGGAGGGAGCGGCGGGCGGCTTCTGCCTTGCCTCCTGGGAGATCTAGCGGAGGCTGCGAAGGCAGCAGGCTACGAGGAGGAGGGAGGCACGGGGTGACGAGGGGATCGGGCACGGTGGCGATGGGATCGATGGGGTGCGAGATGGGATCGGCCAGGGAGAACGAGAGGAGGGGTTTGAGGCGCGCTGGATCGGGGCAGTTCGGCCTCTGGCGGCGCTCGGGAAAGAGGGTCGAGGGGTGAGGAGCGGTCGAGCAGCGCTAGGGTTAGCAGAGGGATGGCTGGGCCTGGAGGTTGGGCTGCTGGTTGGAGGCCCAAGTGGGCTGCAAAGCTGCCTGGGCCAGATCGGAGGAGAGGAAAAAAATGGCCAGGGCTTGATCGGCTTTAAAAGGAAAAGATATGTGCTTCTTTCCTTTTATACAAAAAAAAGGAAGTACATATATATTTATTTGGTAAGGCAAATAAATACAAGTTGAGCTCAAAAATGACATGGGTCTACTTTGACATATTTCAAAGCATGACAACTACATTGGAGTAAAGGGAGAAAGATGAAGGATTTGATGATTTAGAGACGGACGAATTTCATATGCAAGTGTGTTTCGGTGGTTCCAAAAAAATGGAATATTTATTTATAATAGCTCCATAATACCAGGAGGATATGTTATAAAGAGAAGTGATCCTTCCCTCGATTTAAATGGACCGAAGGTCCACACAATTTATTTGGTTGAAATGCAAAATAAATATGACATGATGGCATGATGACATGATGCAAAGCAAAAAAAAACACAAGCACAAAAGAAACACACGGGAGAACCCGGAACATCTGGAATCTTCTGGAATCTTCTAGGACGTCGCTCTTCGGGCGTCACACCGGCGCCGCGGGCGACATCTCCACGGCGGCGCTCCCCCAGTGCGAGGCCCCTTCGGTGGCGGCATCCATACCAGCCGGATCTACTGCTGCTGCTCCGGCTCTCGCTCGCTCGCTCGCGCTGCTGTTGCTGCTCCAGCTCTCGCTCGATCGCTCGCTCGCCCAGCTGCTGCTGCTCCAGCTCTCGCTCGCTCGCTCGCGCTGCTACTGCTGCTCCGGCTGTCGCTTGATCACTCGCTCGCCCAGCTGCTGCTGCTCCGGCTCTCGCTCGCGCTGCTGCAGCTGCTACTCTCCCACTCGCTCGTGCTGCTGCTCTGCTCCGATTTAGCTACACTTCAGTCAACTGAATCGACTTTTGGGTCAATCAATTTTCAGGGGTTGGGGGG
>LR738714.1:166930494-166995306 GCA_902687465.1 Secale cereale | reverse complement strand
AAGTTAAGGAAGAACCACCCGCAACGGGGACGGGGGCTTGCCGGAGAGGTACCCCACTATCTATCTTAGGGATCAGGGTGGGGGGCAGGGGGCCTATAGGGCGGGCCGAGGCGGCGGCGGACCGGCGGTGGGGAGTTGTTTCGGGGCGGCGAGGCGGCGCTGGGGCCGGCGGTTCGGCCGGTGGTGGCTGGCGGCTCAGGGGGGTGCAAGTGGAAGATGAACTGCTGGTCCTCCCTAAACTACATGTCAAGTGCCTCTCTACTACCATTGCATTCAGTTTCGACAGTAACATTCAGATTCCACAGTAAATTTTAGTTTCGACAGTTAAGTTTAGAGGCAACAATTTTTACCTCATCTGTTGTAGTCAGGTGGTTTTTGGTGATGTAAATTTTACATCTATTTTACATCATCTATTATAGATACTATTAGAATCCCACTTGAGATTGACGTTGTCTGTCTTGTGCTGCTTCAGCCTTGACGTCTTACGGCTCACCGGGGCTGCTCCAATGACAGAACGAACCATCACAACAGAGCAGTGCCCTGGACGCCGTCTATAGATTCCTCAGATCTTCCTCCACACCTCCGACAGCCACCTCTGCCTCAACTGCTTCAGCGACCAACCAAATGATGCTGAGGTCGACACGGGTATGGCAAAGAGGTTGTACACTTGTTGCATCACTTATTACTATACATTCATGTCGATCCATTTGGGCTATTTTGGTTCGACGGAAAAACTTAGCAATATGGAATTTTCCAATGGCACTCTACTATTCAATTATTCATGCATTTTGTTGAAAGGAATGAAGCAAAACATCCACCTGGACCTACTTTTCAAAATCTTGTGCATGAAAACAAGACCAAGTGAATTAGTGGCAGAATAACATTCTAACTGTACACGCTTTCATATGGTTTCACTTTATTTTGGCCATGTTTCTTTGCATTCCTCTGCTCTTCCAATTCCTGTAAACCAAACACCCAAGTTGACAGAAATCAGGTTTTTTCAAATGCTCTATTTACCATGCGTATTCCTATCCTATTCTGGTGTTTTTCCTATCCCTGCGTTTTTAGAATCATGCAAGCTAAATGAGCCCTTACAGAATTACTTCAGTTACAGGTAGGTGTCGAAGGGAACTTTGTGTGGTTTGTCCTGCTCCTGCCGCGACATTGTCCACCTCACCTGAGGTGCTACATCGACAGAAACATCCACCAAACCAGACATCACGACTCCTGGCCGTCTTTCTCCGCCTTAGATCTCCTTCCCTGCCGCCGGCACCCACTGCAATGGCATCACCATCATCGACTCAGCAGATGAACCTGAGGAGTACACCGGTCCACAAGAGAGGTCACACTCTTTTGATTCTGCTTATGTTATGCATTGCTTAAAATTACCTTCTACTTTATCGTCATGTTCACCTCTTGGACTCCAAGTCAATTCCAAATCAATGTTCAAACTTGAGTTCTAAATTAGTTGTGGGGCACATATCGAGGAAGCAATGAATATTATCTCTGTCTAATATCTGGTTCACCTAGGGTATGCCTATGTTGTTCATCTTGGGTGGGAAACAAATAGTAAAGCAATCATCATCTGTCTTTTTATTAAATTAAAGCAATCATCAGCCTGCTATCATTATTTTTGGATCCATCCACTGGTTGTTGCCATCACTCTAAATCTCTGCATGCTCTCCTTACATAATCTCACCATATATTTTTCGTATGCATGTCAGATATTGTACATAGTCATGCTGATCATGTAGAGAAAAAGAGAAGAGTTTTGCGCGGCAATACAATGTCATGCAGACATTGCTCCATGCTGGGTTCAATGGCAAACCCTCCCCACCCCTCTCCAGATTGTAATCCAGAGGAAGATATCTATTCTGAGGCGGATTCAGACGCCGTTGACCACTCCTATTTACCCCCCAAGGTGTTTGCTCTACCTTGGCATGATGGTGTTAGTCATATCATGCATATGTTGCCTTGCAGTGCCTACTTTTGACTTCATATATGTCATCTGCTTAGTTTAGACATGTTCTGTCGCCACCTGTTTAGTTTCTATATCATATATGGGAATTATGCAGTCTCATGTCTTTTAGCCAGCCATAATATATGTGTGCAATGCCATCCTATTTAACCAGGCATCATATATTTGAATGATATCTTGCCCATCCTTTTCTTCATTACATTTCAATTTGTCGACAATGTTTGTACATGAAACTACTCTTCCTGTGAATCAGCCATTTGGGTGGGAGATTGAAAATTTTGGAGTGAAAACAAGGCCTTCAAAGCAGACAGTGCTACCTGTCAAAGCAGATCTCTTGTTGGGTCTTCATAGCTCCTCAGAGATGGATTCAGAGACAGATGATCAATCCTATCCCCCCACCGAGGTGTATGCTCTAACTTGGCATGGCGTTTTAGTTATTCATCATATCTTTGAATTAGGTTATGCTATGATATCCAGTTTAGATAGACATCATATATGTGAAATTATGTCATGCTATCCGTTTTAGTTAAACAATATACATGTCAACTATTTCATGTCCTCTTTTTTCCACACTATCTATTGCATCTGTCTCTCATACAATGTCTGTACATTCAACTATGTTTCCTGTTTATCAGCCATTGGAATAGGAGCGGGTGATGCCAGCATCTAGCGGACTAAAAACACGGTCTTCAAATAAAATAGTTCTACCTCTTGGTGGTGATAGCACCCTAGTTGTACATGCACGAGAACCAGCCCTACCACACATAACCCAAACTCTCGCAGATTGTACCCCTACTGCGATGGACAGAGAACCAGCTTCACCCAATCTAACCCCAACCCCAGCAGATAGTAACCCAGTTCCTGTTGACACAACTCCATCTCCACGACATAGCTCCCAAACAAAAGCAGTTAGTAAGGCAGCTCCAGTGCCCAAAGGGCCAGTACTACCACGGCGAACCCCAACTCCACCAGTTAGTACCTCTATTCCTGTGGTGGAAGCACAACCAGATAGTCGTACGTTAGCATCTATCGTATGTGCGTATCTTCCCATCTTGGAAATATTATACTGGGGATGAAGGAAAATGCCAGTTGCAGGTGTTTATCCAGGAGTTATGTGTAAGTAATGTTATTCATGGCAATTACTTTGCTTTGTCCCATACATCCTACCTCCATGATGGTTATAATACAACAAATTTTCCCATTTTTCTCTATAGAGAAGGACCGATTTGGAAACTCAGGATGAGGTAACCTGTGCTAATACCTCTACTATCTTCAAGAATGCTTGGTGGCAGTATCGGAATTATCTGAAGAAAACGTACTTCACCTGTAAAGAAACTCATCAAATTCCCTTACGTTCTCTTGAGACACATTTATTGGGCGATGACTGGAAACGACTTATTCTGTACTGGTCCCGAACCAAGAATGTGGTAAGGTCTATGAGCTCATTTTCTATTTTGAAGTACTATATTCTTGCGTCATACTGTACTCTGTTCATGTTGAACAAGTGCCTAAACCTGAAGAACAACTATTCTAATTTAAGATTCCATTGCTATCATAGTTCCAAAAAGCGCTAGGCATTAATTGTGCGTTTTGCCAGCGCCTTGCGCTTTACTGACCAAAGCGCATGCTTATGCGCAGTTATGCACAGATTAAGCATAGTTATGCACAATGCGTTTCGCCAACGCCTAGAGACTAGGCGTGCTTAAGCGCTCGCTTAGGCGCGCCTTTTTTTACTATGATTGCTATAGTGCATACTGCTTTTTTCACACCCTGCATTTTAAAACATGTCATTTGCATCAATGAAACATGGAAATTTGGACCAGCAAAATTTTTTGGCATCATTTGGCCTTTATTTGGATTTGAGTTTTCCTTCATATGTTTTTCATGTGCTCATTAAAATCAACTATTACCTCTTGTAGAATTCATCTCCATACCCAAAACTTCTGCCCAATGATCATGCCAAGTGTTATATAGCAGTATAGTATTTTCTTATAAAAATAATTTGGCCAAAATGTATTTTTAAAATTTAATATTCCAAAAACCCCTGAATTGAGGTTTGCACTGCAAGTGCTTGATTTAGGGTGAGAAAATTATTTCAAAAAGTATATTTGAGACCTAGTGGTCATAGGACTCCCAGAAACCACAAAAGTATAATTTTAAAAGTTATTTTCCTATTTTATTTAAAAGCTTTTTCTTAAGGCCAGAAATGGTCTTTAATAGGGAAAAATTATTTAAGTATTTCAAAAATATTTGCCAAAATTCAGGGAGACTCATAGGACATATATTGTCCATATATAAGAGTTTCAACACTTGGTCATGTTCAAAATAATGGGCTAATCCTTCTAAAACCCTTTCTGGATATTTCAAGCTTTTGAAATATTTACAAAGGAAATATACTCCAAAACTTCCAAGGAAATTCTATCATGTCATATGTGACATATTTGATGATCTTGCCAAGCCCCATGCCCTGGGAAGCAAGATAACATCCTCAAAACCCTTCAAAACCATTCTGTCCATATTTGAAGTTTGAGCAACTTTACATTGCCAAACTTGTCCAAATGCTCCCAAACTTGGTGCACATGCTAGAATGGCCTAATAAGGCACCTAGACCAAATGGCACACGATTTGGAGTAGGGCAACTTGATCAGAATACCCCAAAACCCCTTCTGTTCAAATCCAAATTTGAACAACTTTACATTACCAACTTTTTATCTGGAGCTTCAAACTTTGTGAGCATGATCAATACCCCAAATGATGAAACTACACCAAGTGTTGCATCAAGGGGAGATGATTAGCTTGACTCAAACAAGATGAAGCCATTTCTGTTGTTTTCTAGGGTTCACCAAAGTTACATTGGCTAGTTTCTTCAAATGAACCCAAATTTGGTGAAACACCCTATTTCCTTATGACATTCAATCATGTTAAGTTTCATGGCTAGTGGAAATCATTTGCTTGACCAAAACTTGATCAAACACCTTCTGTCATTTTACCAAAACCATCATCTTGGCCTCTTTTACTATTTACTTTTGCCTCAACTTTCTACCACAGCTTCATCTAGTTACATTCTACCTCCAGTAACTTCCCCATGCCCCCAGCTCCATGATTGAGGGGTGAAAACCCTAATTCACCTTGCTGGACAGCCAAATTCTACCTAGTTACCAGCCTAACTCCTCTCTCACTGATCATCCAGAGCATCCAAAGCCACAGATGAGTCGTCTACTTCGTGCTGGACCCCCCAGACATGGCGGACACGCCCAGAGAGCCAATGGCATGCCATGGTATGCGATAAGCTCGCTCCAGAGCGCGCTACAGTGCGCACCCGCACTGTAGCTTCGCCCAATCTCTTGCCCCCGACCACCTCGTGCTCCTCCCTCACGCCTACCGATGCGCCTCGACGTCTGCGACTCTCCCCGGCGATGTCCCCTGATACGTCCAAAACGTATCTATAATTTCTGCTTGCTCCATGCCTCTTTTGGGTGATATTGCTATGATATTTATACACTTCCATACACTTTTGATCATATTTGGACTAACCTATTAACTCAGTGCACCCCAGTGCCAGTTTCTGTTTTCGGCTGTTTTTGTATTTCAGGTTTTCACGTTACGAGAACTGCCAGGAAAAATCCAGAAAAATTATATAAAAAATCAGCGTTCCAGAAACTACCGTGCGCCCGAAGGACAGCCGGGGGGGCACCAGGGCTCCAGGCGCCCTGGCGGCGCCCCCCCCCTAGGCCGCGCCGGGGGGGCGCCTGGGCCCCTCGAGGCTCCTCCGATGCCCCCCTTTGGCATATATTTAAAGTGTCTCCCGAAACCCTTGAAACAGGAACTCTTTTCGCGATCCCATCTCTGTTCCGCCGCCGCCGCCGCTTCCAAGATCGGGAGCACCAGGAGAACTCTTCCCGGCACCCTGCCGGAGGAGAGGATCACCACCGGGAGCCTCTCCACCACCATGGACGCCTCCCGGATGAGTTGTGAGTAGTCTCCCTTGGACCATGAGTCCATGACCAGTAGCTATGTGATGTTCTCCTCCCGTTCTTGTGCTTCACTAATTAGTCCTCGTGAGTTTCCCTACATGATCGAGGCACATATGTAATCCTTATGTTGTTGCTATGATGAGTTTGCTGGGATCCGATGGATTATGAGATTATGTTCAGATTGTGTTTGAGTAATATATTTGATTCACCTCTTTTATGTTTATGTTCGTAAGTAATTCTTGCATGTTCTCCGTTGTTATTTATTGCTTTGGCCAAGTAGTAGGTAGTGACTCCAAGAGGGAACGTTATGCTCGATTGTGGGTTCATGCCCCTCGATGACTAGCTTGAGTGACAGAAACATGAGTCTAGGGGATGTGCTATTGCCACAAGGGGGAAAACAACGGTGCTTGTGCCCGCGGGTGCAAGGACTGTTTACTTTACGCAAAGTTCTTTTAATGCAGTTGTCTGTTGCATTGAGTTTACACTATGGGTGGGGCTCGCAACTTAATACCAGCGAGATGTTCTGGATAGATATCTCAAGGTGGATGATTAGTAGTAGATATTGATGGATTTTGGTCTACTTACTTTGGCGTACCGCCCATGCTTTGAACCTCAACCTTTCTTGCAATGTAGTTAGCATTGGTTTGCGCACATGGTCCTGTCAATTGCCCAGCTGTAATTCGTTTACCTCACATAGCTGTTTTATCGTCTTTTGGGAGAGAGACATCACTAGTGAACATCATGAGACTCCGGTCCATATTACCATCATTGATCACATCCGCTATTTACTTTTCCTCTATTTACTTACTATTGCAATTATACCTATCACTATTATCACTTGCGTTTGATCCTTTGTAAACTACAAGGCCGGAGGGATTGACAACCTCTCTGTACTCGTTGGGAGCAAAGTTATTTGTATCTGTGTGCAGGTCCACGTTGATTTCTAATATCCGGCGCCGTTAGCAGTTGACACCTTCTTGTTGAAACTGGGAGTCTCTAGGAAATCGATCCTTGGTATTACCAAGGGAAAACTTCTGCTACACTGCATCTCAAACCTTCCACTTGGGGTAACCAACGAGGGGTGAGAAGCCACCTAGCAAAGCAATTTCTGGAGCCGTTGGCGGGGACTCCACTCTTCAGGATAGGGGAGTTGCACGCTATCTTTTACCTTTGCTTTTAGTCTTGTTAGTTTACCTTTCAGTTTTGCTTTAATATCTTTTATCGAAAATCACAAAAATAGTTATCTTGCTTGCTTGCTACAATGGGTTCCACCGAGAACACCAAGTTGTGTGACTTCACTAGTCACAACAGCGATGACTTTATCAGCACACCTATCACTACACCTGCCACTTCAGCACCTTCATATGAAATTAGACCTGCTTTACTGAATCTAGTTATGAAAGATCAATTCTTCGGTGCTGGAGATGATGCTGCTTTACACTTGAACAACTTTGTTGAACTTTGTGATATGCAAAAGTACCAAGAAATAGATGGTAATATTGTTACGCTTAAGCTTTTTCCTTTCTCCTTGAGAGGAGGAGCTAAAATTTGGTTTCAGTCTTTGCCTAGAAATAGCATAGATTCATGGGACAAGTGCAAAGATGCTTTTATTGGAAAATACTATCCACCTGCTAAAATTATCCAACTGAGAAGTAACATAATGAATTTTAAACAATTGGATAATGAACACGTTGCCCAAGCTTGGGAACGTATGAAATCTCTTATCAAGAACTGCCCTACTCACGGTTTGACTACTTGGATGGTTATCCAAACTTTTTATGCAGGCTTGAACTTTACCTCGCGGAACTTGTTAGATTCGGCCGCGGGAGGAACTTTTATGTCAACTACACTTGGTGCTGCCACAAAACTTCTCGATGAGATGATGACCAACTATTCCCAATGGCACACCGAACGCGCTCCAACAGGTAGGAAGGTAAACTTTGTCGAGGAGATTTCCTCCTTAAATGAAAAAGTTGACTTGATCATGTCTCTACTTTCAAAGCAATCCTTTGTTGATCCTCGTGATGTTCCTTTAAATTATTTGATTGCTCAAGAACAAGTAGATGTGAACTTTATCTCTAGAAACAATTTTAACAACAATGCTTATAGGAGTAATTTTGGTAGCAATCCTAGACCGTTCCCCTCTAATTCTTATGGGAACAACAATGCTTATCCTAGCACCAGGAACTCCACTACTGAACTAGAGATTATGCTTAAATATTTCATCACTACCCAAAAAGCTTTTAATAATAGTGTAGAAGAAAAACTAAACAAACTAGGTGATCTCTCTTCAAAGGTAGACAATTTAGCCAATGAGATAGAATTGCTTAAAATTATAACTTCTCCTCTTGAGGAGAGGAAGGTCACTCCTATGAATGCTATTCAAGTGCAAATTAATGAAAATATTAGGATGATGGCTAAACTTAAAGAGAGATGAGCTAGAGAAAGGGAGGAAGAGGATAGAATTAAGAGCCTTCCTACCCACCACACTGTTGCTACTATCCAAGTTGTTGAGGATATCCAAACTCTTAGCACCCAATGTACTCCTGGTCCCGATGGACCTATTAATGGTGATGCTATGACTATAGAAACTACCAAACATGTGAACCTAAAGGACACCACTACCACTTTACTTGATGCTAGTGACCTTGATTTTGATAGTTGCACTCTTACCGAAGTTATTGATTTCCTTCACAAGATGTCTAGAGACCCCCGCACTAGCACGCTTAACCTTGCCTTCACAGAGCATATCACTAATGCCCTCATCAATGCTAGGGAGGAGAAACTTAGAGTAGAAGCCTCCATACCTACAAAGCTAGAAGATGGTTGGGATCCTATGATAAAAATTAAACTGAATGACTTCTCTTGCTATGCATTATGTGATGTTGGAGCTAGTACCTCTGTTATGCCCAAAAGAATATATGATATGCTTAAATTGAAACCTTATGATTCTTGTTCTTTTGGTGTTCGTCTCGTTTATTCTTCCATAAAGAAACCTTTGGGGAGGATCGACGATGTTCTTATCGTTGTCAATGATAATCATGTTCCCGTTGATTTTACTATTATGGATATTGAATGTGATCCTTCTTGTCCAATTATTTTGGGATGTCTTTTTTTGCGCACCGTTGGTGCTATCATTGACATGAAAGAGGGTAATATAAAATTTCAGTTTCCTCTCAAGAAAGGGATGGAACACTTCCCTCGAAAGAAGATCAAGTTACCTTTTGAGTCCGTTGTACGGGCTAGCTATTCTTTTACTCTTGATAAAACTTGATCTATATGCATTATGCCTAGCTTAAAGGCATAAAAGAAAGCTCTTTTGGGAGGCAGCCCAATGAATAAATTTATTTTGATTTTGTTGTGTCTTGATGTTTTTTACTACTGTAGCATCATCATTGTATCTTTACTTTTCAATTTTGTGCCAAGTGTAGCCTCTGATTGCTAGAAAGTTCAAAAGTTGTGAGGTGCTGTCCAGGAAACAGATTCTGTCCTTGGATAGAAAAATTCGTATAAAATCACCAGATCATCTTTTTGGTCTGAATTTTTTCGACAGCGTTCTCTATATAATTTTATTTCGTGCGTCTGTTCTGAGTTTTTTTATTAGAGTTGCAGAAGTGCCCTGAACAAATCAATTACTACCTGCTGTTCTGTTTTTCACAGATTCTGTCCTGTTTTGCTTTCCCTTCATTTTGCAAATCAAGAGCTTGCTTTTTCTTTGCAAAAACCTTGGCAATCTTGAGAAACAGTAGACCTTCAAGAATATATTTATTTCCAGCAAGGTACAATTATTTTATTATGGGTACTAACCTCGCTAATCAGATTATGATGAGTTATGTATGAAGGGAGTTTTCAAGTGTGCGAGGGAAGATGATAAAAAGATTCAGGAGTGTCAAGCGCTCAAGCTTGGGGATGCCCCCATGCACCCCCAAGAAATATTCAAGGAGACTCAAGCGTCTAAATTTGGGGATGCCCCCGTGCATCCCCTTCTCCATCAACATTATCGGTTCGTCTTTCGTTCCACTATATTTTAATCACTTCATGTGTTATGTGCTATGCTTGGAGCGTCTTGCTTTTAGTTTTCTTTAGTTTTTCATAACGACTCGGAACTCAGCTTTCTTTATGTGGGAGAGAAACACGCTCCACTTCTACCTAGAACATAACATAGAATTTTCATGTCTATCCTTGATGTGTGTGTTCTTTGTCTTTTAATAGCTACTATCATGCTCTGCTCTTAGTATTCATGCTTATCTTTTTAAAGAGCTTGTGTTTAGTTGGTTGCTTGAACTCTCTTTAATTATCATGCTTATCTTATTAAGAGAGTTTGCTTCCGTTGCATTGGTTGATATGTCTATGATAAAGATGCTACGTGCATGATGGCGCTTAGTAGTTCATGTTTTCTTATGGTTAGTCTCAAATAGCTGGGGGGTTCCCAATGTGTTATTGGAGTACCAACATGATTTGTTTGCCAATGATGTGGTATTGTTTAGTAATATCTTCCCTCAAGAATTTATTTTGATTGACTTGGCGTATGCTCACGCATATTTAAGACTGTAAAGAAAGTCTGTCAAGCCTTGATGATCTTTTGTTTCTGAGTAGCGATATAACTTCCATGCCTGATTCAATGTTGCTTTGTCGCTCTGCATGATTATGACCGTCATTGCTCTCTTAGTTGGTCGCTCCCAGTCTTTTGCTAACCTCCACCTGTACTAAGCGAACTGACTGCTTGTGCATCCACATCCTTTTAAACCAGTTATGCCATATGAGTCCACCATACCTACCTATATGTGGTATTTCACCGCCACTCCAAGTAAATTTACATGTGCGACCTTTAAAACCTTCAGTTTTTGCAATACATAGCTCATGGGAAAGTAGCTTAAAAACTATTGTGGTAAAGAATATGTTGCTTATGTATCTTATTTTCTTATAAGTTGCTTGCTGAGCGGTAACCATGTTTCTGGGGACGCCATCAACTGCTACACTTTTGTTGAATATCATGTGAGTTGCTATGCATGTTCGTCTTGTCTAAAGTAAGGGTGATTTGCCATGGGTTGAATGGTTTGAGTATGCATATTGTTAGAGAAGAACATTGGGCCGCCAACCAAAGCCATGTATCATGGTGGAAGTTTTAGCTTGGACATTAATCCTCAATCTCTTATGAGAATATGCTTAAGCATTAAAGAGGAGTCCATTATCTATTTTCTATGTTGTCCCGGTATGGATGTCCTCAAGTTGAGATCTATCAAAAATGAGAAATCAAATGCGATCTATCTCCTTGGACCTTTGTACAGGTGACATAGAGGTACCGCTTTGTGACACTTGGTTGAAACATATGTAATGCCATGACAATCCATGGAAATCCGAGCTAATTAGGACAAGGTGCGAGCACTATTGGTATTCGATGCATGAGGCTTGCAACTTATAGGATGTCTTATGCATAACACATATGAAGTACTACTACCGTTGACAAAATTGTTTCTATGTTTTCAAAATAAAAAGCTCTAGCACATGAGTAATCCCTGCTTCCCTCTGCAAAAGGGCCATTCTTTTACTTTTATGTTGAGTCTCCACCTTCTTTTAAAAGCACCAACTACTGAGAGCATGATTGTCATTCTGAGTGAAATGTGCATTGTCCCAAAGTAGCATTGTCTTTTGCATGATTGTGATATCGTTTATTCTAAAATCATTGTATATAGTCATCACTTAAACCTTAAAGGTGCCCCTGCATGTTTTGCTTCACTATAGGGGGCAAGCTAGATATCACTTTATCATATTTGCACATCATATTCATTGCAAATCTATTTGATGTTTCAGTATCATATTGTAAAACTTTCAGTTCTTTGTGATTTTCTCATGAGGCAACTTAATTACTACAGATTCATTGTCTCACTAAGCTTTTGTCATATGACTATGAAAAAGTCCTATATGGTTAATAGCATGTCACCACATAAATTATTCTTGTTGTCATTTACCTACTCGAGGACGAGCAGGAATTAAGCTTGGGGATGTTGATACGTCCAAAACGTATCTATAATTTCTGCTTGCTCCATGCCTCTTTTGGGTGATATTGCTATGATATTTATACACTTCCATACACTTTTGATCATATTTGGACTAACCTATTAACTCAGTGCACCCTAGTGCCAGTTTCTGTTTTCGGCTGTTTTTGTATTTCAGGTTTTCACGTTACGAGAACTGCCAGGAAAAATCCAGAAAAATTATATAAAAAATCAGCGTTCTAGAAACTACCGTGCGCCCGAAGGACTGCCGGGGGGGCCACCAGGGCTCCAGGCGCCCTGGCGGCGCCCCCCCTGGGCCACGCCGGGGGGCGCCTGGGGCCCCCCGAGGCTCCTCCGATGCCCCCCTTTGGCATATATTTAAAGCGTCTCCCGAAACCCTTGAAACAGGAACTCTTTTCGCGATCCCATCTCTGTTCCGCCGCCGCCGCCGCTTCCAAGATCGGGAGCACCAGGAGAACTCTTCCCGGCACCCTGCCGGAGGAGAGGATCACCACCGGGAGCCTCTCCACCACCATGGACGCCTCCCGGATGAGTTGTGAGTAGTCTCTCTTGGACCATGAGTCCATGACCAGTAGTTATGTGGTGTTCTCCTCCCGTTCTTGTGCTTCACTAATTAGTCCTCGTGAGCTGCCCTACATGATCGAGGCACATATGTAATCCTTATGCTGTTGCTATGATGAGTTTGCTGGGATCCGATGGATTGTGAGATTATGTTCAGATTGTGTTTGAGTAATATATTTGATTCACCTCTTTTATGTTTATGTTCGTAAGTAATTCTTGCATGTTCTCCGTTGTTATTTATTGCTTTGGCCAAGTAGTAGGTAGTGACTCCAAGAGGGAACGTTATGCTCGATTGTGAGTTCATGCCCCTCGATGACTAGCTTGAGTGATAGAAACATGAGTCTAGGGGATGTGCTGTTGCCACAAGGGGGAAAACAACGGTGCTTGTGCCCGCGGGTGCAAGGACTGTTTACTTTACGCAAAGTTCTTTTAATGCAGTTGTCTGTTGCATTGAGTTTACACTATGGGTGGGGCTCGCAACTTAATACCAGCGAGATGTTCTGGATAGATATCTCAAGGTGGATGATTAGTAGTAGATATTGATGGATTTCGGTCTACTTACTTTGGCGTACCGCCCATGCTTTGAACCTCAACCTTTCTTGCAATGTAGTCAGCATTGGTTTGCGCACATGGTCCTGTCAATTGCCCAGCTGTAATTCGTTTACCTCACATAGTTGTTTTATCATCTTTTGGGAGAGAGACATCACTAGTGAACATCATGAGACTCCGGTCCATATTACCATCATTGATCACATCCGCTATTTACTTTTCCGCTATTTACTTACTATTGCAATTATACCTATCACTATTATCACTTGCGTTTGATCCTTTGTAAACTACAAGGCCGGAGGGATTGACAACCTCTATGTACTCGTTGGGAGCAAAGTTATTTGTATCTGTGTGTAGGTCCATGTTGATTGCTAATATCCGGCGCCGTTAGCAGTTGACACCTTCTTGTTGAAACTGGGAGTCTCAGGGAAATCTATC
This sequence comes from Secale cereale, assembly GCA_902687465.1. NCBI lineage: Eukaryota > Viridiplantae > Streptophyta > Magnoliopsida > Poales > Poaceae > Secale > Secale cereale. The sequence continues at coordinate 166,981,789 of LR738714.1, read as the reverse complement.
CTTGGTATTACCAAGGGAAAACTTCTGCTACACTACATCTCAAACCTTCCACTTGGGGTAACCAACGAGGGGTGAGAAGCCACCTAGCATCCCCCTCCTCCTCCTCCCTCCAGTGGCCGCCCTCGCACGCGTGCTGGCCGCCAGCAACCTCCACTCGTCGGCCTCACACGCACACGCCCTCTGGAGCCTTCCCCGCTCCTCCTCTCCCCTCTACTAGGCGTGGACCTCACCCATGAACCTTCCCGACTCGAACACGAGCGCCTGCACGGCCTCTGGCCTCGCCCGTAACCTCGCCGGCGCACGAGTCCACGGTGGACCGGGGCTCGGCTATATAAGCACGCCCCGAGCCTCTCCAACGACACCCACCTCCTCCACACACTCCCAGTAGCACTCCAGCACCACCCATTCGCCCTCGGAGAGCCTCAGTGCTCGGGATCGACCGGAGCTCCGCCGCGTCGAGCAACCAGAGATCTCGCAGTACAGCCCCTCTCCGCCCCTACTCTCACTCGATCTGGAGCCAGCAGACCTCACTGACTCGTTCCCTTCCTTCTTCCACTCCTATTGCAGCCCGGAGCGAGCCAGCCAGGAACTTCCCGACGTTCCTCCGCCGTGTGTCCTTGCCGCCGGCGAACCAGGCCTCTCCGGCGAGCCGCACCACCACCACTGGAACGGCGACTCACTGCTAAGCCCGTTCCTACCCTCCGCTTGCCCCGCCGTGCCCGGAATTGCCGCCGGTGAGCTCGCCGTCGCTCTGGCCGTGAGGTTGAAGATGACAGGCGGGCCCCGCCTGTCATCCTCATCGCTCTCTCTCTCCCCTCGCAGCTACTGACCGCCGGGCCCCGCCCGTCAGGTTTGAAAACCTGGCGCGCGCATGCTGGCTCCCATACGGTTGGGCCATTCGCCCTGGGCCGTGCACTGTGGCCGTTCTGGCCCAGTGGCATAGGGCCTTTTTCTTTTATTCTTTTCTGTGAATATTTCAAATAATTTCACAGAAATAAATATGTGTCCAAATGAATTAATTCCAACTCCTAAAATCTTGAAAAATTCCAACCTATTTAATGATGTCACTTCCACACATATCCATGAACCTTTTATGTTCTGTTCAAATTTAAATTCATATTTGAACATTAAAACTTCTGTTCAAAAATCCTTAGATCCCATTCTGTAGCTCCAAAACTCCAACTAAGAATTTTTGCCATCTTAGTTTTCCCTCTAGTATTTAACAAAAATAAGTTGACATTTTTCTGAGCACTTTGATTTTTCTGTTTTTATTGTGGTCTTATTTTCCCGTTGTTATTTTGCGACGATTAGATACCGTATTTGACGAGGTTGCTGAAGAAGGAGAAGGAGAAGGATTTGAAGACTTTGAAGACCAAGCCAATCCAAGCAAGCAGCCCTTTGACCATGATACACATCTGTTCTTCGGAACCCGTTTGTTTCCAAATGCATGATGATAAGAGTGACGGTGGTGACTTAGTTAAGAACCACCACATGATGCATGCTTTACTCATAATCTTGCTATGTGCTAGATGCATTGCAAATGACTAGTAGTGATGCTCAGAGATGCATGTGTGCCATGATACCTTCGTGGTTGCATTCTTTTCGAAAACCCCGTCGGGTGCCATTCATGCCCGAGGGAGATGGTGAGATGGGTAACCACTTGATGACGAAGTGGTGTACCGAGACAAGTGTGTGTGATGTTTTTCAAACGGATTGGTTTAAGTTGCGACCGTTATTCCAACCATACATGTGCAACCACTCTACCCCTTATGGGACGAGGCTTTATTGATTACTTAGGCCGATACTAGCATGGTGCCCGCATTACTAGTGACGGGAAGACTTGAGGTCTTTCCCGGGACGGGGTCGTGCTTGGATAGACGACTATGACTGTTTTCACAGGGCACCGGACACACCGTTGGTCCCTTCGTGTACGCGTGACATTGAAATTAGGGCAAGTCCCGTGATCTATTGTTTGTACTCGAGGGCCGTGTACCAACGAGTGGACTCTATGTTAGTGTCGTCTAAGGAAAGATAATGACCGGGTGCTTCCCCCGAGTACGTGAGGTACTGCCGGATCGTGGGTGACACGAAAGCTTCCCGGATCTTGTGGGTAAAGTGCGCAACCTCTGCAGAGTGTAAAACTATTCGAATAGCCGTATCCACGGTCAAGGACAGTTGGGTAACCGCTCTTGGGCTACGTCCAATGTTTGCGAAACCTTGTGTGTGTGTGTGTATGATGAGTCAAGGTGGTGACTTGACTCGCTGAGCTGAATCATATTCATGTTGATATGGGTAACCTGTCTTCGAGGTTACGTGATTTATTGATGCATATACTTGATGGTAGAATATTTATTCTAGCTCGTTGCTAGATTGCTCATTGTTGTTCAAATTGCATTGTTACTTTGAACCAAATCATGGGTTGCTTGCGAGTACATTCAAAGTACTCATTGTCTTGCCACTGGTTATTTAATTGGCCAGGCATGGAGGAACATGAATATGAAGAAGAGTTTTATGGAGACGAACATGCGAACTAGGAAGCTATCCCAGTCAGAATGCCTGTAGGGTTAAGGCAGATGGCATGGGTTCTACTTATCATCGAAGACTTCCGCTATTTGAGTTATTTGCTATTCAGCACTTGAGGCTTTATCTATGTAAGACTTGGCCATAATGGCCTTAATTTGTGTAAGACGGTATGTATGGATGTAAGACTCTTGTTATTCAGCTTCTGTGTGTCCAGTGAGCATTGATCTCTGGGATCACTGTACACGTGCATTCGGTGATCTCGATTTTTAAGTCGGGGTCCCCACAAAGCTGGTATCAGAGCCATCCTGACTGTAGGAAGCCTTAGTTAGCATGGGCGTTAGTTAGATGAGACCCCTTTTTTTCAAAAACCTTTTGAACCTCTCTTCTTTTCTAAACCTTACCAACCTGAGTTATCATCAACTTATTAACCTCTCCCATTCAACCTTTGTAGATGGCCGCTGTACCTGAAGAGCACCTGACCACTGGGTTTCCCTTGCTTCTCGAGGATAGCCTCCAGGAGTGCCAGTTCCACCGAGCGCCCATCCTCACCTACCTTGAGCATTGGGTTAGCAACACTGAGGTGGAGTACCATGTGGAAGTGATCGTGAAGGCAAACGATCCTCCCACAAGTTGGTTCTTCGAGGGACCCCAGATGGCAACACTACCTCTCACTGTCGAGGCTGCTGCACTCAAGGCACTAACCCGTCTCCGCGAACTTCTTTCGGAGATGGCAGCCAAGATGACGACCCGCTTCTTGCCTTACCAGAAGGAAGGTGAAGATGAAAGCAGCGCACTAGCCCCTCCACTGAAGGAAGGACTCTCGCTTCGATTCCAGACCTACTTCAGTCTATGTGCCGACAGCTTGGCACAAGATTTGGCCGCGGAATCAATGAAGCTCCGAGAAGAACTTCACAAGACCAAGGCCCTTCTTCGTCGAGCACAAGAGAAGACGGATAGAATCAAGAAGGAAGGAGCGCCTTCCGGACAGTCCGCTATCGCATACCGAGGCGGAAGGCCCTCAGGGGATGTATCTTCCAAGGATGAAGAACCACCTCGGCGACGCCGGATTACGGCAAGGGAATATCGCAAGCTTTTCCCTACACCACCGACAAAGCACCGTCGTATCCAACTCCTCCACTCCTCCACACCCTCAAGTGACAAGGGGGCCCAGACAGATGAAGACAAGGAGGAAGACCCAGAAGAGCCGGAATACGCGACCGAGCATTCCGCCTCTTAGGCATTATTCGCTACTCGGATATGCCAGTTCGTGACCTTTACGGTAGGATAGGTCGTGTAACCCCTATGCACAGTCGAGTCCTTGTATGGTTCATATGAAACCATCTAGTGTTTGCTTTTGTTGTGTTGGATGTATGTCGTATTCTTCCTTCGGGAATATGTAAAGGACTGCATCGCCCATTTGGATTTTAATGAATGTGTTTGGCCTTTCGGCCCTTGCATGATTTGATTAGTGTCACACCCACCCCCTTACTAGGCACCCATCTATCTTGCTTTCCCTCTTACAAGTCATGAGACCTTTTACCGCTCCAACAGGATGCCTGTTGTAACTCGTACTGGTACCTCTACCCAGCAGCCTGAAGCCGGAGCATCCGCTCAGTCAGAGGCCGGCCACGACCAAACCAACGACCAAGCTCAACCACCACCTCCTCCGAACATGGACATGGCTCAGCTTCTCCAAGCTTTCCGAGAGGAACGCCAAGCCAACACCGCAGCCCTTCAGTTGATTGCTCAAGCTGTCACCAACAACGGCCAGCCGGCGGGGAATGGCAATGGACGTTCCACGTTGGCAGAGTTCAAGAAGCATGCACCGCCAACTTTCATCGAGACTGCTGAACCCCTGGATGCAGACGACTGGGTCCGCACCATTGAGGACTTGCTGGAGCTAGTCGGATGCACCGAAGATCGCGAGAAGGTGGCTTATGCAGCCCACTGCCTCGGGGGGACTGCTAGAGCTTGGTGGGATGGATTCAAGGTCATGCATGCTAGACAAGACATCACTTTGGCCAACTTCAAGGCAGAATTCCGCAAAGCCCACATTCCTTCCGGAATCATGGCTATCAAAAAGCGTGATTTCTGAGCCCTGAAGCAAGGAAGTGGCACTGTCAAGGAGTACATGCAGAAGTTCAGTGTTCTGTCAAGGTATGCCCCTGAAGATGTCAGCACTGATGCTGCAAAAAGGGAGCGCTTCATGGAAGGCCTCAATCAAACCCTGTAGTACTCGCTTGTCGTGTGCAACTGCCTGACCTTCCCTGACCTGGTGAACAAAGCACTCATGCTTGAAGACAAGCGGCGTGCTCTGGAAGACACTCGCAAGAGAAAGATGGTCAGCAAGGGAAGTTCCAGCAGCCAGAAGCCTTGTCCGTGGCAGTCAGCCCCGGCCAAGCCAACCTATCAGCAACCAAGAGCTCCTGCACCTCGCACCAACTATCAGCCTCAGCAGTATGCCAACCCAAGGCCGGCTTTCAACCCCAATAACAGTGGTGGCAACAAGATCAACAATCCAAACCAACTCACTTGCTTTGGATGTGGTCAGTCAGGACACATCTCAAGGGTGTGCCCCAACAAGAAGCCTGATGCCCCGCGCCCCAATGCACAGAACCCAGGACAAGGCCGCGGGATGCCACCAAGGAACCCAGCTCCTCGCAACCCGCCTAACGATGGGAAGGGGCGTGTGAATCACGTCACTGCTGAAGAGGCCCAGGAAGACCCGGATGTCGTGCTGGGTACGTTCCTTGTCAACTCAGCACCTGCAACTGTCTTGTTTGATTCTGGAGCCACACATTCATTTGTCACTCAAAGATTTGCATTAAAAAATGGCATGACCCCTACACCCCTGAATAACCCCATGGTGGTACAAACCCCCGGAGCAGAGATGAGAGCCAAGATAGGCTGTAAAGGAGTCAGTATTACCATTAACGGTGTAGACTTCCTAGCAGACCTTATCATCCTAAGATCGCAAGGCTTGGATGTGATCTTAGGGATGGATTGGCTCAGTAAGCACCAAGGCTTGTTAGACTGTGCCAATCGGACTATCACTGTGACCAATGACCAAGGAGTCGAAGTAAAGTTTGCTCCCAACTCCTCTTCCGCTCAAGCCATTCAAGTCAACTGTCTGTCTGAAGTTGGGCTAGAGCAAGTACCGGTGGTATGCGAGTATCCTGATGTTTTTCCGAATGAACTACCGGGAATGCCCCCTGACCGTGACATTGAGTTCATCATCGAGCTCGTGCCCGGAGCAGGACCCATCTATAAGAAGCCTTATAGAATGGGGACGGAAGAATTAGCCGAGTTGAAGAAGCAGCGGGAAGAGCAGCTGAGGAAGGGATTTATCCGCCCAAGTGCCTCCCCTTGGGGATCACCTGTTCTGTTTGTGGCAAAGAGGGACGGTACCATCCGCTTATGCATTGACTATCGTTCCCTCAATGAAGTTACAATCAAGAACAAATATCCACTTCCCAAGATTGAAGATCTGTTTGATCAGCTCAGCGGAGCCAAGGTGTTCTCCAAGATCGACCTCAGATCTGGGTACTACCAGCTGAAGATCAGACCCCAAGATATTCCGAAGACGACATTTGTAACCAGATATGGCCTGTACGAGTGCACGGTCATGTCCTTTGGGTTAACCAATGCCCCAACTTACTTCATGTATCTCATGAATAAAGTCTTCATGGAATATTTGGACAAGTTTGTTGTTGTCTTCATTGATGGCATTCTTGTCTTCTCGAAGACGGAGGAAGAGCACGAGCAACATTTGAGGATGGTCCTAGACAAGCTTCGGGAGCACCAACTATATGCCAAATTCAGCAAGTGTGAGTTCTGGCTGCATAAAGTTGGATTCTTAGGTCATGTCTTGACCGAAGAAGGATTATCAGTTGATCCCGCGAAGATCGAAGCTGTGACCCGATGGCAATCTCCAACGACCGTTAAGGAAGTCAGAAGCTTCCTCGGACTTGCGGGCTATTACCGCAAATTCGTGGAAGGATTCTCTAGCATTGCCCGGCCGATGACTCAGCTCCTCAAGAAGGACAAGAAGTTCGAGTGGATGCCAAAATGTGAAGAGAGCTTCCAAGAGCTCAAGAAGAGGTTGACCACCGCCCCAGTTCTGGCAACACCTGATATTCACAAGGAGTTCGTGATATATTGTGATGCCTCTCGAACCGGATTGGGAAGCGTTCTGATGCAAGAAGGCCGAGTCATAGCATACCTCTCCAGGCAGCTACGACCTAATGAAGAGAACTACGCTACTCATGATCTTGAGTTAGCAGCAGTGGTTCATGCCTTGAACACCTGGCGGCATTACCTCCTAGGGAAACGGTGTGAGATATACACAAACCACAAAAGTCTGAAGTACATTTTCACCCAAAAGGAATTGAACATGAGGCAGCGAAGATGGTTGGAACTCATCAAAGATTATGACCTCAGTGTTCAATATCACCCCGGGAAGGCTAACGTGGTGGGCGATGCCTTAAGCAGGAAGGCTTGCTCCTTGAATGCAATTATTCAAGAGAGGCAGCCAGCCATGTTTAAGGAACTCGAACAATTCAGTTTGGAATTGGTCACCCCTAGATTTCTAGATCATTTGGAAGTCAGACCGACCCTGATGGATGAAGTCAAGAAGGCACAAGGTGGGCACGCAAGTATTGAAGGCATCAAGAAGAAGATAAAGCTAGGCAAGGCCCTAGGATTCTCCGAAGACGAGCACGGGATTGTTTGGTACAAAGGCCGCATCTGCGTACCAAACAAGACAGAGCTAAAGAACCTGATCCTGCAAGAAGCCCACGACACTCCGTATTCCATCCACCCTGGAGGAACCAAGATGTATCAAGACTTGAAGGAAAGATTCTGGTGGCACGGGATGAAAAGAGAGATTGCAACCTATGTTGCAAAGTGTGATGTGTGCCAAAGGGTCAAGGCTGAATATCAGCGACCCGCTGGATTGCTTCAACCACTCAAGGTTCCTGAGTGGAAGTGGGATAAAGTCGGAATGGACTTCATCACTGGATTACCGAGGTCAAATAGAGGACATGACTCCATCTGGGTCATAGTCGACCATTTGACCAAGGTGGCCCATTTCATTCCTGTCAAGACTACCTATTCAGGCAACCAGTTGGCAACTCTCTATATCAACCGAATCGTGAGCCTCCATGGTGTTCCACAAGAAATTGTGTCAGATCGAGGCACCCAGTTTACTTCAAGGTTCTGGAAAAGATTCCAAGAAGCCTTGGGAACCAAGTTATCTTTCAGCACAGCTTTCCACCCACAGACCGGAGGTCAGACGGAACGAGTAAATCAAATTCTCGAAGACATGCTCCGAGCCTGTGTCTTGGCATATGGAGCCAAGTGGGAAGATTGCCTCCCTTTTGCCGAGTTCTCCTATAACAACAGTTACCAGTCGACCCTTCAGATGGCACCATTTGAGGTATTGTACAGACGCAGATGTCGCACACCCCTCAACTGGTCAGAGACTAGAGAAGAACTAGTCTTTGGACCGGATATTCTCCGTGAAGCAGAAGAGCTAGTCCAACTAGTCAGAGAACGTTAGAAGGCATCCAAGTCAAGGCAGAAGAGTTATGCTGACACTCGACGCCGAGACATGAGTTTGCATGTCGGAGACCATGTGTACCTGCGAGTAACCCCTCTAAAGGGAACCAAGTGTTTCCACGTTATGGGGAAACTTGTGCCAAGATTTATTGGCCCTTTCAAGATCATCGACCGACGAGGAGAAGTGGCTTACCAGTTGGAACTACCACCTGAGCTATCCGATGTGCACAACGTATTCCACGTGTCACAACTCCGGAAATGTCTCCAAGTTCCGAACAAGCCTGATCTCTACAAGGATGTTGATCACCAAGCCATTGATCTCCAGCCTGATTTGACCTACCATGAGAAGCCCATTCGCATTCTGGATGAAGCAGAACGACGGACGCGAAGCCGCACCATCAAGTACTTCAAGGTCCAGTGGAGCAACCACACGGAAGCAGAAGCAACCTGGGAACGTAAAGACTATCTTAGATCCGAGTATCCCGGTCTCTTTTAAGACCTAGCTTAGGAATCTCGGGGACGAGATTCTTGTAAGGGGGGTAGGTCTGTCACACCCTGCATTTTGTAACATGTCATTCGCATCAATGAAACATGGAAATTTGGACCAGCAAAATTTTTTTGGCATCATTTGGCCTTCATTTGGATTTGAGTTTTCCTTCATATGTTTTTCATGTGCTCATTAATGTCAACTATTACCTCTTGTAGAATTCATCTCCATACCCAAAACTTCTGCCCAATGATCATGCCAAGTGTTATATAGCAGTATAGAATTTTCTTATAAAAATAATTTGGCCAAAATGTATTTTTAAAATTTAATATTCCAAAAACCCATGAATTGAGGTTTGCACTGCAAGTGCTTGATTTAGGGTGAGAAAATTATTTCAAAAAGTATATTTGAGACCTAGTGGTCATAGGACTCCCAGAAACCACAAAAGTATAATTTTAAAAGTTATTTTCCTATTTTGTTTAAAAGCTTTTTCTTAAGGCCAGAAATGGTCTTTAATAGGGAAAAAATATTTAATTATTTCAAAAATATTTGCCAAAATTCAGGGAGACTCATAGGACATATATTGTCCATAAGAGTTTCAACACTTGGTCATGTTCAAAATAATGGGCTAATCCCTCTAAAACCCTTTCTGGATATTTCAAGCTTTTGAAATATTTACAAAGGAAATATTCTACAAAAATTCCAGGGAAATTCTATCATGTCATATGTGACATATTTGATGATCTTGCCAAGCCCCATGCCCCGGGAAGCAAGATAACATCCTCAAAACTCTTCAAAACCATTCTGTCCATATTTGAAGTTTGAGCAACTTTACATTGCCAAACTTGTCCAAATACTCTCAAACTTGGTGCACATGCTAGAATGGCCTAATAAGGCACCTAGACCAAATGGCACAAGATTTGGAGTAGGGCAATTTGATCAGAATACCCCAAAACCCCTTCTGTTCAAATCCAAATTTGAACAACTTTACATTACCAACTTTTTATCTGGAGCTTCAAACTTTGTGAGCATGATCAATACCCCAAATGATGAAACTACACCAAGTGGTGCATCAAGGGGAGATGATTAGCTTGCCTCAAACAAGATGAAGCCATTTCTGTTGTTTTCTAGGGTTCACCAAAGTTACATTGGCTAGTTTCTTCAAATGAACCCAAATTTGGTCAAACACCCTATTTCCTTATGACATTCAATCCTGTTAAGTGTCATGGCTAGTGGAAATCATTTGCTTGAACAAAACTTGATCAAACACCTTCTTCCATTTTACCAAAACCATCATCTTGGCCTCTTTTACTATTTACTTTTGCCTCAACTTTCTACCACAGCTTCATCTAGTTACATTCTACCTCCAGTAACTTCCCCATGTCCCCAGCTCCATGATTGAGGGGTGAAAACCCTAATTCACCTTGCTGGACAGCCAAATTCTACCTAGTTACCAGCCTCACTCCTCTCTGACTGATCATCCAGAGCATCCAAAGCCACAGCTGAGTCGTCTACTTCACGCTGGACCCCCCAAACACGGCGGACACGCCCAGAGAGCCAATGGCATGCCATGGCATGCGATAAGCTCGCTCCAGAGCGCGCTACAGTGCGCACCCGCACTGTAGCTTCGCCCAATCGCTTGCCCCCGACCACCTCGTGCTCCTCCCTCACGCCTACCGATGCGCCTCGACGTCTGCGACTCTCCCCGGCGCTGTCCCCCTCCTCCTCCTCCCTCCAGTGGCCGCCCTCGCACGCGCGCTGGCCGCCCGCAACCTCCACTCGTCGGCCTCACACGCGCACGCCCTTTGGAGCCTTCCCCGCTCCTCCTCTCCCCTCTACTAGGCGTGGACCTCACCCATGAACCTTCCCGACTCGAACACGAGCACCTGCACGCCTCTGGCCTCACCCGTGACCTCGCCGGCACACGAGTCCACGGTGGACCGGGGCTCGGCTATATAAGCACGCCCCGAGCCTCTCCAACAGCACCCACCTCCTCCACACACTCCCAGTAGCACTCCAGCACCACCCATTCGCCCTCGGAGAGCCTGAGTGCTCGGGATCGACCGGAGCTCCGCCGCGTCGGGCAACCGGAGATCTCGCAGTACAGCCCCTCTCCGCCCCTACTCTCACTCGATCTGGAGCCAACAGACCTCACTGACTCGTTCCCCTCCTCCTTCCACTCCTATTGCAGCATGGAGCGAGCCAGCCAGGAACTTCCCGACGTTCCTCCGCCGCGTGTCCTCGCCGCCGGCGAACCAGGCCTCTCCGGCGAGCCGCACCACCACCACTGGAACGGCGACTCACTGCTGAGCCCGTTCCTACCCTCCGCTTGCCCCGCCGTGCCCGGAATCACCGCCGGTGAGCTCGCCGTCGCTCTGGCCGTGAGGTTGAAGATGACAGGCGGGGCACCGCTCTCTCTCTCCCCTCGCAGCCACTGACTGTCGGGCCCCGCCCGTCAGATTTGAAAACCTGGCGCACGCGCGCTGGCTCCCGTACGGTTGGGCCATTCGCCCTGGGCCGTGCACTGTGGCCGTTCTGGCCCAGTGGCACTGGCCCTTTTTCTTTTATTCTTTTCTGTGAATATTTCAAATAATTTCACTGAAATAAATATATGTCCAAATGAATTAATTCCAACTCCTAAAATCTTGTAAAATTCCAACCTATTTAATGATGTCACTTCCACACATATCCATGAACCTTTTATGTTCTGTTCAAATTTAAATTCATATTTGAACATTAAAACTTATGTTCAAAAATCCTTAGATCCCATTCTGCAACTCCAAAACTCCAACTAAGAATTTTTGCCATCTTAGTTTTCCCTCTAGTATTTAACAAAAATAAGTTGACATTTTTCTGAGCACTTTGATTTTTCTGTTTTTATTGTGGTCTTATTTTCCCGTTGTTATTTTGCGACGATTAGATACCGTATTTGACGAGGTTGCTGAAGAAGGAGAAGGAGAAGGATTTGAAGACTTTGAAGACCAAGCTAATCCAGGCAAGCAGCCCTTTGACCATGATACACTTGTGTTCTTCGGAACCCGTTTGTTTCCAAATGCATGATGATAAGAGGGACGGTGGTGACTTAGTTAAGAACCACCACATGATGCATGCTTTACTCATAATCTTGCTATGTGCTAGATGCATTGGAAATGACTAGTAGTGATGCTCAGAGATGCATGTGTGCCATGATACCTTCGTGGTTTCATTCTTTTCGAAAACCCCGTCGGGTGCCATTCATGCCCGAGGGAGATGGTGAGATGGGTAACCACTTGATGACGAAGTGGTGTACCGAGACAAGTATGTGTGATTTTTTTCAAATGGATTGGTTTAAGTTGCGACCGTTATTCCAACCATACATGTGCAACCACTCTACCCCTTATGGGACGGGGCTTTATTGATTACTTAGGCCGATACTAGCATGGTGCCCGCATTACTAGTGACAGGAAGACTTGAGGTCTTTCCCGGGACGGGGTCGTGCTTGGATAGACGACCATGACTGTTTTCACAGGGCACCGGACACACCGTTGGTCCCTTCGTGTACGCGTGACATTGAAATTAGGGCAAGTCCCATGATCTATTGTTTGTACTCGAAGGCCGTGTACCTACGAGTGGACTCTATGTTAGTGTCGTCTAAGGAAAGATAATGACCGGGTGCTTCCCCTGAGTACGTGAGGTTCTGCGGGATCGTGGGTGACACGAAAGCTTCCCGGATTTTGTGGGTAAAGTGCGCAACCTCTGCAGAGTGTAAAACTATTCGAATAGCCGTGTCCACGGCCAAGGACAGTTGGGTAATCGCTCTTGGGCTACGTCCAATGTTTGCAAAACCTTGTGTGTGTGTATGATGAGTCAAGGTGGTGACTTGACTCGCTGATCTGAATCATATTCATGTTGATATCGGTAACCTGTCTTCGAGGTTACGTGATTTATTGATGCATATACTTGATGGTAGAATATTTATTCTAGCTCGTTGCTAGATTGCTCATTGTTGTTCAAATTGCATTGTTACTTTGAACCAAATCATGGGTTGCTTGCGAGTACATTCAAAGTACTCATTGGCTTGCCACTGGTTATTAAATTGGCCAGGCATGGAGGAACAGGAATATGAAGAAGAGTTTTATGGAGACGAACATGCGAACTAGGAAGCTATCCCAGTCAGAATGCCTGTAGGGTTAAGGCAGATGGCATGGGTTCTTCTTATCATCGAAGACTTCCGCTATTTGAGTTATTTGCTATTCAGCCCTTGAGGCTTTATCTATGTAAGACTTGGCCATAATGGCCTTAATTTGTGTAAGACGGTATGTATGGATGTAAGACTCTTGTTATTCAGCTTCTGTGTGTCCAGTGAGCATTGATCTCTAGGATCACTGTACACGTGCATTCGGTGATCTCGACTTCTAAGTCAGGGTCCCCACAGCTTTGCTCTTGTATCACTGTATTTACTCATACAAACTTACTTTTAAATTGAAGGATCCAATCGAAACTCTAATGGCACAGTAGGTATGTTCAGGCATGTTTCTTTAACAGTCTTGCTCTTATCAATAGCTCTGTTGATTTCAATTTCAATTGTGTATATAGTTGACTTCTCATATCATGCACATTACTAGCATCACAACAAAGCAAGTAGTGTTGTTGTACATGCAGACCCGTGGTACCCATATGAAATCTTGTTGTGCCGTGTAGTTTCCCACGCTTTGTATTCTTTCACTGCTGCTTTGTCTTCAACCGATATGATTTGAACCGTGTCTCTATTTTGATTTGGCAAGACAATGTAGTGAGCATATGACATAGATATATCTTTGTTTGATGCTTTTATTATGTACTGGTACTTGGCAATAGAAGACTTGGTAGTGTAACCCTGTCCACCTTACTAATGAACTGGTTCACGGAAATGAGTTTCATATACTAGTCGATACTAAACTGTTATGAGTCTGCTTGTTTTTTCTTTTAGAATGCTGACAGAATATAGGGGAAGGGTGCCTTATTAAGCAATGGTAAAGGAAGTAATGCAGATAAGGTTCGGGATATTGACACATCCTTGTTGGTCTCCAACAAAGCTGATAAAACAACTAAGGAAGACTATCTCGAAGACAGTGAGACAACCCTAAAGTCATGTCTTGGTTTAGTGTTGGAGTTACTGGCCACTACCGTTGAACAAGCTATTCAAACTCACTGTCTGAATCAGTTCGGTTTCTTGAGTCTCAACTACAAGCTGAAAGACATCAATCAGTTGTGCTGCGACAAGAAGCGGAAGGACTGCAGAATTCCCTGGAGCATTCAGATGCATTCTTTCTGGTGCAATAGCAAGCATTGGAGGATTTTAGCGCCAAACAGGACAAATCTAATAAGCTTGCTAAGATTATTGCCAGCATGGTGGATACCACGTTTCTTGAGCTCTTCTGAAGTTGTTTCAGTTTTGCTCACGTTTTGCTGCCGCGTTTATTTGCACTGGTGGCCAATTTTGACGGCCATTGTATGTAATATACTGCTTTGTTCCCTATATTTGCACTGGTGGCAAACTTTGATGCCCAATGGATGTAATATGTGTAATAGCGGTAATAGGCTAGCGTTAATTGCTTGCTTATTTATTTCCTTATTGTCTTGTTTATTTGTTTTCTTGTAGTCAGTGCTGTTCTTTTTCCGCGGTTTGCTAGCGGCCGGAATAACATATTTTTTAAAACTAGGCCACATTAACAATGGGCTACATATTTACTGTAGCTAACATGGGCCTCCTACGGGCCGTAGAATCAATGGGCCTTCTACGGGTCGTTGACACAATGGGCCTTCTACGGGCCGTATCATCAATGGGCCTTCTACGGGCCGTATGATCAGTTGGCCAAACATGGGCCAATAACGGACCACATTATGGCCGTAAATGGGCTAGAGTTGAAATTATCCGTCATGGGCCGACCATAACGGGCCGTCGTTAATAGGACATATTTGATGACGCTATGAAAACGGCCCAACGTATTAACGGTCCACAAACGGGCCAACGGTAACCACGGGCTGTATTTGGCCCACAAGCAGAAAATGACAGTAACAGGCCGAAAGTAAACGAATGCTAGAAATGAGCCCAATGTCGGTGTATTGGGAATGACACCTATGGGATCACAAGAATCCCTACTACGGTTGCGGGGCGCGGGGTTGAGAGAAGAGCGGATCAAACAGATAGCACACGGTTCGTTTATCCAGGTTCGGGCCGCGAGGATGCGTAAAACCCTACTCTTGCTTTGGTGGATTGTATGTTTGTGTTCTTCAGCTAGCTATGGGGCGTGAGGAGCTCCAAAAAAGCCGAATTCTCCTCCTGGTCGCCTCGGGCCTCCTTTTATAGGGAAAAGGGGTTGCCATAGTGGCACACAGGAGGTGGAAAGGGTACAGTGATGCGAGGTTATCCCTCGCATTACATGACAAGGCGCATTTAATTCGTCTTGCTTAGGTGTCCTTGCTTTATCGGGGACGGGGAAAATATCTGTCTTTTCCGTCGCCGCTTCTTCTTGTGTCGACACGGGCCCTGGCCAGCGATGCCTGAGATGCCATGTAGGTAGGCAGGCGGCTGAGGTGGTGCAATGGTGGGTCTTCATGAAGATCTGCATGTCGCCACGCAGGTGCCTGCCCAGCCGGATGGGTCAGCAGCTGCGTAAGGCGATGGAAGTTTAGTCGGCATGGGCCTGATGGTGGCCCTGCGGATGTCCTTGGCAAGGGTCTTGCCGGGGGCCCGGCAAGGGTCTTGCCGCGGCGCCTGCTGCCATCCCCGGCAAGGTGCTTGCCGGGGATCTTGTGGTCTTCCTTGGCTGGGATCCCGCCAAGGGTCGTTGTCTTCTTAGTGTGTGTCTGATCTGGAATGTCTTCACAAAGATCTGCATCGCATTACGGGGATGTCTTCCGAATCCTTGCCCTATGGGGGCAGCGGACTCAAGGGTGATTTGCCCAGTAGGCGTGGGGCGAGTTGCCGCGGCAAGGGTCTTGCCGGGTTGCTAAAGCCGGCCCCGGCAAGGATCTTGCTGGGGCTCCTCAAACTGGCTCCCGGCAAGGATCTTGCCGGGGAACCCGCTTCGTCCCTTTGCTCTTTGTGGTCTTGTTCTTGGTGTTGCTCCAGTTCCATCGTGCTTCGGTCTCACCCTGGCTCACCTCCCTTGGCTTGCTTGGTGTGGTGGTGCTCGTGGCTGAGACTGCCCGTGCACAGTCATAGGGGTACAAAAAGTGTACCCCCCCTTTTTGTACACCGACAGGAGCCCCCGGGGCTGGGCCACACATAAGCGCGACACGTTGTTGGGCTAGGCCCAGAACGGTGCGCGGGCAGGCGGGACGGTTTTTACCGCGGTAAGATTTTTCACGCGCTGTGCCTCCCACGATCCGCGCGCATGGCACGGTGTGGAGGGGTCCGCGTGACGTGGGCGGCATGCGCGGGGTGGTTCCCGCAGGCATGCGTCACATCGCGGTTAATGTGAAAGGAGGCGGCCCGCGTTTTCCCCCATAAGAAGGAATAATCGCGGGCGCGCTGCTCACTTTCTCCGCTTTCCTCGCGCCTTCTCCAATCTCAGAGCCGCCGTTTCCTTTCTTCCTTCCTAAGCTTCTGTCGTCGCCTGCCATCGTTGCTTCGCCATCCCCCTCCCCTAGTCCTCTAACTTAGCCGCCGGAGAATGCGCTATTGGGGGACCGGACGAAATCCGCCTTCTTCTTCCCCTCGACGGTTGACGTCCACGAGCTCCAGGCCTCCTTCAAGCCTCTTTGGGGGGTGAAGGCGGTGGGAGAGAATTTGGGACATCCGGCGACGCGCGTCATTCCTGCCGCTTGCGCCGAACCTGGCCCAAATCGGTATCCCTTTTTCGTCGACTATCTTTCTTGCGGGTTATGTCCCCCTTTCTCTGATTTCTTCTGCGACATCATGGATACCTTCGGCTTCCGCCTCTTGGATTTTACTTCGAATGCGGTGGCATGCATGGCTTTCTTTGCGCACCTTTGTGAAGGCTTCATCGGGGTGTAGCCCAACACGGCGCTCTTCCGCCATTATTTCTCCCCTTGGATCCAGCCGGGAGGTGTCGTCTCTGGATGCATCACCTGGATCCCAAGATCCAAGGGGGCGTACCTGGACGGTGCCGTGAAGGAGAGGTGGGATGAATGGCGTGGCCGGTGGTGCTGGATTGAAGACGAAGACCCGCCAAGATTCTGCAAGGTCCGCCGAGTGCCGCTGGTCCATGGCAGTGATTGGAGGAATGTCGACGTCGCCGACGGGAGGCTCACTGTCGCCACTACCAGGATCCTCCGGCTCACCCAGGCTGGACTCACCCTTGAGATGATCGGGGCGGACTTCATTCGCCGTCGGATCGCCCCGTTGCACAACAAGGGGAACCCAACCTGGCTCTTTACGAATCCGGCTGACATTATGCGACTCCGTCCTGGCCTCGACCACAATTTCACGGTGATGGCACATGCCCATTTCTGCCAGCGGCTTTTCCAGCTTGATGTGGGTCGCGATGGTGAGGTCGAACGGACCGGCAAGGCCCCGAGGGCTGCCGTAAAGGCCGGAAAGGCCCTCAAGGGACCGTATTCAAGTTGCCAGCAGGGGTGGTCCCGTTGTGCAACTATTCTCGTCGGTCCGAGATCATCGCAATGATGCCGAACTGCAACGCGCACGGCCTTGTCCCGAGCTGGAAGGAGCCGGCGGACGCGGACGTGCAGCAATTCTTCGACACCCTGACTGAGGTGTATGTCAATGCTGACGCTGAGTGGTGGCTTGTCATGGAAACCACCCAGGCAGAGCTAGACTACATCGCCACTAGGGCGAGGGAGGTGCAGCTTGCCATGGAGGCTGGCAGTGCCGGGGGTGTGGAGGACAAGGCCGCAACGGCTGCGGAGGAGGAGGAGCTCACCCGGTGGGCGGTGGCCGCCGGGGAGGCTAGCAGCGCCAGTACTGGAGCTCCGCTTGTCAAAGAAGCGGCCGACGAGTCGTCGAAGGAGGAGGACGTGGCGGCGGGCTCGACGCCAGCCAGGGGAAGAGGGCAAGTCCTGCGGCGGGCTAGCTCCGGCGAGCCGGTCCGGCCCGCCAGGGCCACGCGGCCTCAATTGACCCTGGAGGGCTCCGGGCATCACACGAGGGCCACGACAGCGAAGAGGCCGACGAAGGCCACTGAGAAGAAGAAGGCAACAGCCCCTTCTCCATCTGGGCGCGCACAAACCCCGCCTTCTTCGCCTCCTCCGGCAGATGTCGACTCGGATGTTGACGCGGAGCTCCCTTTTGATCTTGGGCCTCTCAGCCCGAAGAGGAAAAGGAAAGTGGTGGAAGAGGAGGAGATGGATGACGAGTAAGTACTTCATTCCTTACTGCCATTTCCACTCCCTGAATCAAGTCACTCATCTTGATCCGTTTTTGCTTTTGCAGGGATGCAGAGATGTTGGCCCAGAGGGTGAAGAGGGCGAAGGCCTCGGCGAGCAGTCAGCCCTCGGCTGGGGCTACAGAGACGCCACTAGTGGTGTTGAGCAACCCGGACAGCAGCCCCCGGCACAGCCCCAGCGTAAGTTCATCACCCTCCTCTTACTCGACATGTGGTAGGTGTTCGATGCTATGGTGCTGACCTTGTCGGGTTTGTAGGAGGGGAGCGGCAGCAGGAGGAGCCGCAGAGGGCTACCCCCAACACACCACCCCCATCGATTACAACGCCGTGAGGGGCGTCCCCGGCAAGGGCATCAAGCACGGAGCCCACACCCATGGAGGAAGAGGGGAACTTGGACGCTGGTGGCTCTGCCACGGCGCCAAATACTGGCGGGGAGGGGCCTTCTGCTTCACATCCTGGCACTGGTGAGTCGCGTGTCCTCTGTCTCTGTTTTTCCCTTATTCTTTTTCTTGGCTTCATTGCTCCCATTACTGCCCAGGCCCTCCTTTAGGAGATTTGGAGGACGTGGATACCGTCGTTGGGAATATTGCTGAGGAGGTCGCGACGGAGGCCGACAGGATTGCCGCCGAGGAGGCCGCCAGGGATGCTGCCGAGGACACCGCTGCGGGGGGCGCCAAGGCGATCGGCGAGGCTTCTGCCGAGGGTGCCAGCGGTGGGCCTGCCGGGGAGGCCGGCAAGGCCACAACCGAAGAAGAGGTGGTTGATGATCAGCCCCCTTTCCCCGCAACTTCGGGCCCCGGCAGATATCTGAAGGTGGGCGACGATCTTTTCGTCCATCTTGTAGGGGCGTCAAGTTCCAGAGCGCCTGTCGGAGGGGAAGTCTTCGACGGTGAGGTGCTCGCCGCCACCGGGCTCGAGGTGGTCTATGAACCGGGCGTCGGCGGCGATGGTTCTCCAGAAGAGCAGATTTTTCATGCTATGGGGGCCAATTTCCGAAAGCTCCAAGTGCTCTACCGTGCCCGTCTGGACAAGGTTAAGTCCAGGATGGCAAAGGTGGACAAGGCGGAGGTGGACTTCAAGGCGCGTGTTACTGAGGCGTAGACCTGCTTTCACCAGACTCGCGAGGAGCAGAGGGCCTTTCAGGGGGAATTGGCCAAGCGCGATGTCTGACATCGAGAAGGCCCAGGAAGAGGCAGCGAATTTGGCTGCCGCGGCCGAGGCCGCCCGGAACCAGCATCAAGCCGCATTGGACTCCCAGGAAGAAGACCTCTCCGCGCGTGAGGCGAAGCTTGCTGCAACGCTCTACGGCAAGGATGAGGAGATCGAGGCCCTTGTCGTGCAGCGGACTCGCGAGCTGGAGCAGAGGCACAAAGAGGCACTCGATGCCCAGGCTCTAGCCCATGCCGGCAAGGTGAAGGAGCTGGAGGTAGAGCGGTACGAGCTGAAGGAACAGGCCCTCAAGCTGTCTAACGAGAAGAGCACGCTCAACTGTGCCTTGGTAGAGACGCAAGGAGCGGTCATCAGCAGGGCTGGGGAGCTCTCCGAAGCGCAAAACTCCATCAGAGATCTCAAGCTAAAGCTGGAGAATCTTGAGAAGATGTTGTCGGAGAGCACGGCTCGGGAGGAGACCTTGGCCAGGAGCCTGGAGGAGGAGAAGCAACTACGGGCGAACGAGGCCGCCTCCCACCAGAAATATGTGGCGGGTGAGAACAGATGGATCAGCCGCCTGGAGGACGTCGCCGACAGGGTCACCTCGCAGTTGGCCATGATGGGGATGCCAAACGTGAGGTATGCTCCTAAGCACAACGGGACCGTCAACACCAAGCTGACCCGGTTCTTCGAGGGCGTCCTTGGAGCCTTGGCTGATCTTCACTCCAACAAAGCGGCCACGTTGGCCGGGGAGGCCCAGCGGCTTTGCCGGGGGGTCGTGACCAAGGTCCTCACCAAGATGGCGCCTTGGAATCCTGACCTTGACTTCGAAGCCGCGATGGATAGCTTGCCGGAGGGTACTGACCTCACGGTGCTCAAGGAGCGCATCAAGCCCGTCATCAGCTGCATCGACGAAATCAAGAGGGTGGAAGGCCAGCGCCGGGATTAGGCATCCCGTTCTTCTTCGCTGTTGCGGGTTCATGACCACGACAAGTTTTATCTTTAGTTAGAACCGCAGCAATGATATGATGTAACATAACTTTGAAGTACTTTTGGGATTATGCATGCTATTTCCCTGTTTGTTGCCTCTTTGTATGTCCACCCTACGCTAGCTGGGTAGGCTTGCCGACGCGGAAACCCAAGGCGGCGTTTTGGGGACGGGTCCCCATTGGCCTGCCGGGTGAGCGTGCTGCCGGGTGAGCCACCTTACCACCCTTAACGCAGCCGCTCGAACTGTCGAGTTTGACTCGAGTCAGAGTCGAGAGCCTTGCCAATTGCGGAAGGCTGCCCTACCGTTTTCAACGCAGCCATTTGAACCATTGAACGGACTCGAAACAGAACAAAGGCATTGCCGATCGGGAAGGGCCCCATTTGCGTGCAGGTTTCATTTTGTACAAAGAACGACAGCTCCAAGGATAATAACTTTATATAATAGAATGGAAATATCTGGGGTTCAATGTAACTTAGCTCCTGTTTGTAGCCGCTCGAGTGCTAGTCTTCTGGCCTCCTTCCTTCTCAAAGAGCCACGAAGACGAAGGAGCGCTGCGCTAACTGCTAGAGCGGATTTTCACAACTGCAGCCCCCTACCTGTCATGCCAAAGATGTCGGTGTATTGGGAACGACACCTATGGGATCACAAGAATCCCTACTACGGTTGCAGGGCGCGGGGTTGAGAGAAGAGCGGATCAAACAGATAGCACACGGTTCGTTTACCCAGGTTCGGGCCGCGAGGATGCGTAAAACCCTACTCCTGCTTTGGTGGATTGTATGTTTGTGTTCTTAAGCTAGCTATGGGGCGTGAGGAGCTCCAAAAAAGCCGAGTCCTCCTCCTGGTCGCCTTGGGCCTCCTTTTATAGGGAAAAGGGGTTGCCATAGTGGCACACATGAGGTGGAAAGGGTACAGTGATGCGAGGTTATCCCTCGCATTACATGACAAGGCGCATTTAATGCGTCTTGCTTAGGTGTCCTTGCTTTATCGGGGACGGGGGAGATATCCGTCTTGTCCGTCGCCGCTCCTTCTTGTGTCGACACGCGCCCTGGCCAGCGATGCTTGAGATGCCATGTAGGTAGGCAGGCAGCTGAGGTGGCGCAATGGTGGGTCTTCACGAAGATCTGCATGTCGCCACGCAGGTGCCTGCCAAGCTGGTTGGGTCGGCAGCTGCGTAAGGCGGTGGAAGTTTAGTCGGCGTGGGCCTGATGGTGGCCCTGCGGATGTCCTCGGCAAGGGTCTTGCCGGGGCCCCGGCAAGGGTCTTGCCGCGGCGCCTGCTGCCATCCCCGGTAAGGTGCTTGTCGGTGGTCTTGTGGTCTTCCTTGGCTGGGATCCCGCCAAGGGTCGTCGGCTTCTTAGTGCGTGTCTGATCTTGAATGTCTTCACAAAGATCTGCATGCCATTACGGGGATGTCTCCCGAATCCTTGCCCTATGGGGGCAGCGGACTCAAGGGTGATTTGCCCCGTAGGCGTGGGGCGAGTTGCCGCGGCAAGGGTCTTGCCGAGGCTGCTAAAGCCGGCCCCGGTAAGGATCTTGCCGGGGCTCCTAAAACTGGCTCCCGGCAAGGATCTTGCCGGGGGAACCCGCTTCGTCCCTTTGCTCTTTGTGTTCTTGTTCTTGGTGTTGCTCCAGTTACATCGAGCTTCGGTCTCACCCTGGCTCACCTCCCTTGCCTTGCTTGGTGTGGTGGTGCTCGTGGCTCGGACTGCCCGTGCACAGTCATAGGGGTACAAAAAGTGTACCCCCCTTTTTGTACACCGACACCCAAGAATAAATGGGCCGTATTTGATGACACTATGAAAACGACCCAACGTATTAACGGGCCACAAACGAGCCGACTATAACCATGGGTTGTATTTGGCCCACAAGCAAAAAATTACAGTAACGGGCCGAAAGTAAACGAATGCTGGAAATGAGCCCAAGAATAAGTGGGCCTTGAGAAGGTCGAAAGATAACATGGGCTGGAAACGGCCCAACGGAATAATGGACTATTAATGGGTATAAAGTGATACACTGTTCATTATGGGCCAGTTTTAACACGGGCCGTTAATGGGCCGAGAGTAATAAGGGCCTCATATGGGCCAAAAGACGTCATGGGCCATACATGGGCCGGAAGTTAAAACGGGCTAGAATTATATTAGACGGCCGAGATGACGCTACTGGGCCTAATTCGGATAGGCCGTAAACGGGCCCTGGGTTAGTGGGCTGTAAATGGGCTATATGCGAATAGGCCGTTAACAGGCTTGCCGTGGGCCGGCCCGCCACCTGTTGACCAAGTCAAACGGGTCGGCATTTTCACAGGAATGGGCCTCTGTTGGGCCATGCCACGTGTCGGCGTATCATAGGCGCTTTGGGTCCAATGAGTGAATTACATCTGTCCCAACGGTGAGCCGACACGTGTTTCCTCCAGCCAATGATGATCTTACACGTGGAAAATCCCCATTGGTCGGGGCTGTTAGCGGGTTATCGGATCCAAAACCGGACCCGATAGCTTAACGACGTTCCGTTACAGTGGATGCCACGTATCGGTCACCCTTGACGAAAGCACTTCTGTGACGCGCGATTTATCATTATGGAAGTGGACACTTCCGTGATGATAATTTTGGTAATGTCATGGAACACTTCTATGACAGCACATGTATGACTCTCTTGATTCTGTCATAAAATCGTCATGGATGTACATGCATGACAAAAAACGTGACCTACTGTGACAAACATGTATCATCACGGAAGTTTATTTCTTTGAAGTGCATGCCTCAGCCATAGGATCTATCATGTATGCAATGTTGTGTACCAGACCTGATGTGTGCTTTGCTATAAGTTTAGCAGGGAGGTAACAAAGTAATACAGGAGTGGATCACTGGACAGCGGTCAAGAACATCCAGAAGTACATGAAAAAGGACAAAGGATATGTTTCTCGTTTATGGAGGTGACAAAGAGCTCGTCGTAAACGGTTACGTCGACTAAAGCTTTGACACTGATCTGGATGACTCTAAGTCACAAATCGGATATGTATTTATATTGAACAGTGGAGCTGTTAGTTGGTGCTATTCCAAGAAGAGCGTCGTGGCAGGATCTACGTGTGAAGCGCAGTACATAGCTGCTTCCGAAGCAGCAAATGAAGGAGTCTGGATGAAGGAGTTCATATCCGATCTAGGTGTAATACCAAGTGCATCGGGTCCAATGAAAATCTTTTGTGACAACACTGGAGCAATAGCCTTGGCGAAGGAATCCACATTCACAAGAGAACCAAGCTCATCAAGATACTCTTCAATTCCATCCGCGATCAAGTCAAGGAGGGAGACATAGAAATTTGCAAGATACATATGGACTAAATGTCGCAGACCCATTGACTAAGCCTCTTCTACGAGCAAAACATGATCAGCAGCAAGACTCCATGGGTATTAGAATCGTTACTATGTAATCTGGATAATTGACTCTAGTTCAAGAGGGAGACTGAAGGAAATATGCCCTAGAGACAATAATAAAAATATTATTTGCATTTCCTTATATCATGATAAATGTTTATTATTCATGCTAGAATTGTATTAACCGGAAACTTAGTACATGTGTGAATACATAGACAAAACTGAGTGACCCTACTATGCCTC
Source organism: Secale cereale (assembly GCA_902687465.1). Lineage (NCBI taxonomy): Eukaryota > Viridiplantae > Streptophyta > Magnoliopsida > Poales > Poaceae > Secale > Secale cereale. The sequence goes on along the minus strand of LR738714.1, from coordinate 166,958,140 downwards.
TACTAGACTAGCTCATTGATCAAAGATGGTTATGTTCCTTAGCCATAGACATGAGTTGTCATTTGATCAACGGGATCACATCATTAGGAGAATGATGTGATGGACAAGACCCATTCGTTAGCTTAGCAACTGGATCATTTAGTTTTACTGCTATTGCTTTCTTCATGACTTATACATGTTCCTATGACTACGAGATTATGCAACTCCCGAATATCGGAGGAACACCTTGTGTGCTATCAAACGTCACAACTTTACTGGGTGATTATAAAGATGCTCTACAGGTGTCTCTGAAGGTGTTTGTGGTGTTGGCATAGATCGAGAATAGGATTTGTCACTCTGAGTGTCGGAGAGGTATCTCTGGGCCCTCTCGGTAATACACATCATAATAAGCCTTGCAAGCAGACGACTAATGAGTTAGTCATGAGATGATGTATTACGGGACGAGTAAAGAGAATTGCCGGTAACGAGATGAACTAGGTATGATGATATCAAAGACCGAATCTCGGGCAAGTAACATACAGATGACAAAGGGAACAACGTATGTTGTTATGCGGTTTGACCAAAAAAGATCTTCGTAGAATATGTAGGAGCCAATATGAGCATCCAGGTTCCGCTATTGGTTATTGACTGGTGATGTGTCTCAGTAATGTTTACATAGTTCTCGAACCCGTAGTGTCCGCACGCTTAATGTTCGATGACGATCGGTATTATGAGTTTATGTGTTTTGATGTACCGAAGATAGTTCGCAGTCCCAGATATGATCACGGACACGACGAGGAGTCTCGGAATGTCCGAGACATAAAGATTGGTATATCGGATGACTATATTCGGACACCGGATGAGTTCCGGGGGTCACCGGATAATTATCGAAGTGCCGGGGGGTGTATCGGAACCCCCGAGGGAACTATTGGGCCTACATGGGCCATAGGGAAGAGGGGAGGCAGCCCACAAGGGGCATCCGCACCCCTCCCTATAGGGAGTCCGAATTGGACTAGGGAGGGGGCGTGTCCCCCTTTCCTTATCCTCTCCCTCTCCTTCCTTCCCCCTTCCTCCTCCTAGTTGGACTAGGAAAGGAGGAGTCCTACTCCTACTAGGAGGAGGACTCCTCCCTCTCTTGGCGCGCCCTAGGGCCGGCCGGCCTCCCCCTTGCTCCTTTATATACGAGGGCAGGGAGCACCCTAGAACACACAATTGAACATCACTTTTAGCCATGTGCGGTGCCCCCCTCCATAGATACACACCTCGGTCATATCGTTGCATTGCTTAGGCGAAGCCCTGCACCGGTAGCTTCATCATCACCATCACCACGCTATCGTGCTGACGAAACTCTCCCGTGAAGCTCAACTGGATCAAGAGCTCGTGGGACGTCATCGAGCTGAACGTGTGCTGAGTGCGGAGGTGCCTTACGTTCGGTGCTTGGATCGGTTGGATCGCGAAGACGTTCGACTACATCAACCGCGTCACTAGACACTTCCGCTTTCGGTTTACGAGGGTACATAGACACACTCTCGACGCTCTTTGCTATGCTTCTCCTAGATAGATCTTGCGTGATCGTAGGAATTTTGTTGAAATACTACATTCCCCAACATCATGCACTAATACCAAACATGGCATATGAAAGTAATACTAGCAAGAGACATGATAACCAGGTGCATCCGAACATGACTTGAAGATGAATATGAAACTATAAACATTGACGAAACACCGATAAAAGTTGCAGACAAACAAGCACTTATTAAATGTTCAAGTAGAAAACCATGGATACTGCATGACTATCATGCATGTGGTTGTCGTGGCTTGCCTATGATGGAGAATGCACTGAGGAGAAGTGCGGAAAGCTCGCGGAACGAATCGCCGGAAAAGTTTCTCCATCGGTGGGGGCTGATTAAAGACAAGGGCAAAGTGGTCACTTTCACAGTGTGAAAACATTATGATGGTGGTACTAATAGAACGGGCTCGACGAGACAAAGAAGTGAGCTTTGGAATCACCTGATTTGGAGTTAGGATAAAAAAGATATGATAGTTTTTCTAACAGGGACCTATCTATGAAAAGTTTTCTGCAAACAAGCCACTGACTGAGAAAACTGAAAGCGCCTACGGTTCAAGTACGTTTTCTGCAAAGGAAAGGGTATTTTCAGCCGCAGTAGAAACGGAATACGTCTTCGAAGCAGAGGAAGCATATTATAGATAGAGGCCGCCGTGCTTTACTCTTTCACTTACCGAAAACGTAAATCGTGGAAGTACATCTCCACTTAAACACGTGGCAGGGGCGGGACCAGGTGTTGTGTGGCTGGCAGGTGGGGCCGAGTGGTCCACACGTTAGGAGGGGGGTCACCGTCGTTTTCAAGCTCCTACCCGCACTTGGCCAGGGCAAGGCGGCGCTCGACCGGAGCTAGCCAGAGCTACAGGTAGTCTCCCGCTGTGCTCAGCACATGGATGAGTTCGGCGCGGCGAGGCGCATACACAGATCCCACCCACGACTGGTGGGATGGACCGAGATGAAGATGGCCTTGACGCCGACGGACGGTGGTGGTAGGGCGAGGATGGAGTCGAGGCTAGGGTGCACCGGTCATCGAGGGGAAAGGGTGGGGAGCATTGTCAGAGTGTGGTGGTTTGACTGGTCGTGGAGAGGAGGGAAGAGCCTCAGCTTGCCCGAATTTGAGCAGAGGCCGACAACGCTGGTTTGGCTGGAGAGAGGGCAGGGGTGCTCCTCGAGCTCGGAGGATAGGTTGGGACGGGCTCTGGATGGTGCAGGAGGCGAGTGGTGAGGAGGGGCGTAGTCGGGAGCTACTTAAATAAGCGGGGAGGAGGGTCACGGGCTCGAGTGCCGTTAAGGGCGCGCTTGACAGCTCCGGCGATGGCCGGATGCATCACGGGGAGGGCGATGAGCGCGGCGAAGGGGAGGAAACAAGCTGAAGAGGTCACGGAGAAGAAGAGGTCGAGGGGCATGGGGGAGAAGCGGCCAAGCACCATTAACGCCCTGTCGGCCTCTGTTCACCCGTGGGCGCGCGGCGGAGAGGGTAGATGGGGAAGCTGCCAGAGGGGGAGAGTGGTCCAGGGAGAAGGCGACGACACGAGGAACACGCTAGACATGCACGGGCGTGCTGGAACGATGATCATGAGCAGGGCCTTAGCAAAACGATGTTCATGACACGCTCATAGCATGCCAAAACGGTAGTCACCGCGCATACTGGCATGTCGAGGAGACAATGGGTCGGAAAATGTTGTCTAGGGTGAAGTCCCTCTAGGGTAGGTTACAACCGAGTTTAAATCTCGATTAAAAATAATGTGGTTAGATGGTAAGTGTCCTCTGAAGTTTGTTGTTGGAAAATTTTGCATGAGGCTGTGATCAATACGGAGAAGCTAGAGGCCAAAGATGATGTCTGGGGTATTTATCTTAGGAAGGACTACGGCTCTGGAAATTTTGAGGTGATTAGGATAAGTATTTAAGACACTTACTTAGCAAATGCATAAACCGGTCAAGAATCAAAATGATGAAGTAGCACTCACTAGGAGTGACGCCTTGGGCTGAAAATGAACATGGCAGAATGATTTGGGCATAAGAGTGTGCCATAAAACTTTCATACCATTAGGCCAAGCCAAAATGGTACTTCCTTCATGTAGCACCTCTCTGAACAGAACCTTGGGACAAATCCTGAGGAAAAATGGCTAATTGAAATGAGCCCAAATTTTGGTAGAGATGAGTTATATGGATAGGAGAAGGTCCTGGTAAATTTTCAGCAATAATGAAGCAATATAAAATATACTTGCTTCACTAACTAAAAATATGACCAGAAGGAAAGATTTGATGATCAGCTCACATGGATGAATTAAATGAGCTCAAATTTGGAAGATAGCTTGATCATATGAAGGACCTTGCAAAATTTCAACTCATTTGGATTAACCTAGCTAGTACTTCCTTCACAAAGGTTTCCCTTGGACACGAATTGTGAAAAATTGCTCAGGATTGTTTACTAGGCAAATTGTGTTGAATTTTGTCATAAGGCAATGATATGGACATGAAAAGATGTCCAAAAAGTTTGGGGACAAATGGGCAAAGATAAATAGCACTTGCTTCACAAAGTGCCATTTAGGGCAGAATAGAAAAAGGAATATTGGTGAATTAATTTTGAACATGGCAAGGAATTTTTTTGCCATATTTGTGGAAGATATGACCAAGACAATTTATGAGAATTATTTGGAAATTTTAGGAGTGACAGAAATATAGGTTGCTTGACAACCTAGGACAGGCAGGGTTATTCCTTTAACAGAAAAAGGAATATTCCCAAGGAAAAGAATATTGTGGTTGGTCCAAGATGGAAATGGCAAGGTCTTGGGAAGGGTATGAGGGTGACAATCCACTCTGGAAGAGAAGAATAGGTCATCTTCTTCAATTTCTAGACCACATAGCCACACAAAAAGAGAACTCAAGCAAAATCCTCAGAAAAGAAAAAGAAAAAGAAAGGGCCAAAAATCAGGTTGTGACAAACCTTCGCCCCTTAAATAAATTTCGTCATCGAGATTTGGTTGCTCTGGGGAACAAGTATCCTAACTTAAGGAAACCATTTCCAGCTCGGGTATCCTTTTTCCTTTATTGATTGTTTCCCCACTGAATTTCATATGACGAGACTGCCTGGCTCTGGGGTGGTTTGCTTCACTATATCCACATCCTGACAGAACTTACCTTACATGTTCATGCTTATACTGGCTCCAATTCTTTTCATATCTACTGACTTAGCTGAGTGTGATAGGTTATCATGACTGAGATATGTGTCCGTCTCACAAGTCCATGAGTGATTTCTGATTGATGTGTCATCCAACACTGACAACCTTTCATGAAGTTGTGAACAGATTTTTCCTGGGGAACACCCAACTTTCTATTCTGTGCATTGGGTTTCTCAACTAACTGTAGGCCCTCCAGCTTCAAAGCAGTGAGGTGGTTCATAACCGTTCTCCGGACGGATTCTGACTTCTTGTACGAGTTTTCGATTTATCTCGACTGGTTCCATTGTCTTGAGTGTCGGATTCATACCAAATAGTTGGATGGCACCTATCGGGGCCATCATGAAGGGGTACGGCCTGATATGATAGTATCAGTAGACTTGACTGACAGTGGTGCTAGTAGAAGAATTTTTTTCATGACATGATATCCTTTGATGCTTCACATAAGTGAGGGCACATGCTTCAAGACTGTTATTCACCCTTCTGATTATTCCTTTTGTCGGTATGTCCATGTGGATAGTAGGCTGTGTGATGCTTTACCATGGTTGCCGAGGTCAAACTATTAAAATTGACCTTTGGTTTGACTTGACAGACTCAGATATTTGATACTGACAAATCTGAGCGGTTGTCTGCATATGGGGTCCTTACCAAAATTGAGGAGACCCCTTAGGTGAATATTCATGGTGATCAATACTGACGCAGACTGTCCGAGATATCTACACCATGTGGTTCACGCAAAAATTATCACTCTTGCTCCTTATTACGGTTTTCTTTGTCTGGATCCTTGGCTGAAAGAGCTCATATTGCTTCTTCGCGTGACCATAGGTACTATCGGGTGCAATATCTCGGCAATGGTAACTTATCCTTGTCCATGTATCGTGTGATAGGAACTATGCCAGGTTCACACGTACTGGCATATAGCTCATTGTTGCTACCAAGCATACAAGGGGGTGACAAGGGTTAATGATATCACCTTGTCGGGTATGAGAAAACTGGCTTTGCTGGGTACTACCAAAAAAAATCTATCGCAGGTTGTCTTTCTGAAAAACTTGTCATTTCTTGCATCATCAACTAAGGTGTATAACGAGCTTTCTTACTCTTGCACTGCCATCTGCTGTTAATTCACAACCTATTATCTTGCACGAATATCGTACTAAGGACGATAGGATGACTTATGCTGGAAGCCATCGAGAGTATCTTGCTGAGGAAGACTGGGTATCATGCTTCAGAAGCTTCCCCCCTTAAAGACTTGCTGGGGAAGGACGCCGTACCTTATGCCAGAAGCTTTTGCGGTTGCTTACTTCAGAAGACAAAGTACCTTGCACGGGAAGTCATCCATGTATTGTGATAGGTCTCCAACGTATCTATAATTTTTGATTGTTCCATGCTATTATATTATCCTTCTAGGATGTTTTATGGGCTTTATTATACACTTTTATATTATTTTTAGGACTAACCTATTAACCCAGAGCCCAGTGCCAGTTTCTGTTTTCTCCTGTTTTAGGGTTTCGCAGAAAAGGAATATCAAACGGAGCCCAATTGACCTGAAAATCAACGGAGATAATTTTCGGACCAGAAGAAGCCCACGGAGTGCCGGAGGGGGATGAGAGGACCCACGGGCTGCCGACGAGGGTGGGGGGCGCCCCCCTGCCTAGTGGATAGCCCGTAGCCCTCCTTTGCTTGGCCCCGACTCCAATACCTCCTATATATACAGAAACCTCCGGAAAATAACCTAGATCGGGAGTTCCGCCGCCGAAAGCCTCTATAGCCACCGAAAACCAATCTAGACCCCGTTCCGGCACCCTGCCGGAGAGGAGAACCCTCACCGGTGGCCATCTTCACCATCCCGACGCTCTCCATGACGAAGAGGGAGTAGTCCACCCTCGGGGCTGAGGGTATGTATCAGTAGCTATGTGTTTGATCTCTCTCTCATGTTCTTGAGATGGCACGATCTTGATGTATCGCAAGCTTTGCTATCATAGTTGGATCTTATGTTGGTTCTCCCCCTCTACTCTCTTGTAATGGATTGAGTTTTCCCTTTGAAGTTATCTTATCGGACTGAGTCTTTAAGGATTTGAGAACACTTGATGTATGTCTTGCACGTGCTTATCTGTGGTGACAATTGGATATCATGTGATCCACTTGATGTATGTTTTGGTGATCAACTTGCGGGTTCCGTGACCTTGGGAATCTATGCATAGGGGTTGGCACACGTTTTCGTCTTGACTCTCCGATAGAAACTTTGGGGCACTCTTTGAAGTTCTGTGTGTTGGTTGAATAGATGTTTCTGAGATTGTGTGATGCATATCGTATAATCATGCCCACGGATACTTGAGGTGACAATGGAGTATCTAGGTGACATTAGGGTTTTGATTAATTTGTGTATTAAGGTGTTATTCTAGTACGAACTCTATGATAGATTGAACGTTACTACGGACTCTTGAATAGATCGATTAGAAAGAATAACTTTGAGGTGGTTTCGTACCCTACGATAATCTCTTCGTTTGTTCTCCGCTATTAGTTACTTTGGAGTGACTCTTTGTTGTATGTTGAGGTCTAGTAATATGATCCAGTTATGTTATCCTTGTTGAGAGAACTTGCACTAGTGAAAGTATGAACCCTAGGCCTTGTTTCCTATCATTGCCACACCGTTTATGCTCACTTTTACCACTTGCTACCTTGCTGTTTTTATATTTTCTTATTACAAAAACCTTTATCTACCATCAATATTGCACTTGTACCACCATCTCTTCGCCGAACTAGTGCACCTATACAATTTACCATTGTATTGAGTGTGTTGGGGACACAAGAGACTCTTTGTTATTTGGTTGCAGGGTTGTTTGAGAGAGACCGTCTTCATCCTACGCCTCCCACGGATTGATAAACCTTAGGTCATCCACTTGAGGGAAATTTGCTACTATCCTACAAACCTCTGCACTTGTTCGCCCAACAACGTCTACAAGAAGAAGGTTGCGTAGTAGACATCAAGCTCTTTTCTGGCGCCGTTGCCGGGGAGGTGAGTGCTTGAAGGTATATCTTTAGATCTTGCAATCGAATCTTTTAGTTTCTTGTTTTATCACTAGTTTAGTTTATAAAAGAAAACTACAAAAAAATGGAATTAAGGTTACCTCATATGCTTCATCTTTTTAATATCTTTCATGAAAATGATGGGAAGGAAAATTGTGCTCAATTACTAGAAGAAGAATTACATAGAATGCTTGGCACTAAAGACTTGAATGATGAGCATGATTGCAATGTTGTTAGTGTGAATCCTTTGAATATCCATGGTACTAATGATGATTGCACTAGTCATGATGAAAATATCTCATATAAGCATGTTCATTTTTGTGGAGTGCATAGAGTTTGCAAGTACATACCAAATAGGGAAGATAGATTTTGCAAGAGGCATAAGTATTTAGAAAAGAAATGGTTGCTACAGAGGCTAGATGATTGTGCTGAAAATTTAAAATTGCTTTGCCATCCTTGAGAACTCTGCAATGAACGCGATCACTTAAATCCCCAATGTGAATTGTTTCATGGTCGAATCGTGTCCAAAAATTGTGATGACTTGATCTCCCTTGTGCATCATAATGAACTTAGTGCTTGTGGGTTATGAATAAATAAAACGTTTAACTAAGGATCTTCTAGAATTTGTCCTTGATAAAGTTCTTGATTTTGATCTGGAGTAAATTTATATGTATTGTGCTGTGAATTGCATTGAAAATTCTTATATTGCCAATTACCTTAAGACGAGAAAACAAATAGGAGATGAAGATAATACTAATGAAAGGGAAGAGATTTCCCAATATCCTCCTATTATTCCTTATGATGAATCAGGTAACGAGGAGGAGCCTTCTATTCAACCAATCTCATTAATAAAGAGCTCCGAAAAGAAGATTAAACCCATACTTAATGTGAAGAAGAAAAAGAAAAGACGGAGAAGCAAAGATAAAAAGGTATCCCTCCCAAATGATTTTGCTCCTATTACTCATTGTGATGATGATAATTGCTATACTATCGGTGCTATCCATATTATTAATGATGAGAGTGATTATGCTTATGATATGAAAAGGCCCAAGCTTGGGGATGCTTTGTTTGATGAGGATGACATGTTTGAGAATATATTTGCTGCAATTAATGTTTGTCCCAAGCTTGGGGATGCTACGTTTAGTGAACATGATATTTTTAGTTCCCCAAGTTTTGATATGCCAATCTATTACTCCCTCCATTCCTAAATATAGGGTGTATAGTTTTTGGCACGGAAATTAAAGAACGAACATGGAGGTAAATTTTCACAAGTTTTAGGCGAGATTACACCTGACTAATTGACATGACAAAATAGAGGAGCTTGCTAGGTATAAGGAAATGTAATCAATTCCCTAAATAATTATCCAAACGAGTGGTGCAACACAATACACCTTATATTTCGGTTTTTTTTCTCAAAAAACTATACACCTTATATCAAGGAACGGAGGGAGTATGATGAAAGCATGCCTCCTATTTATGATGATTGTTGTGATGACACTTATGCTATAAAAAGTAGTGATGATTATATTTATAAAACTTGTCATGATTATGATTACCCATTTTCTGAACATTACTCTTTTAATGTGGAAAACAATCTATAGTATCCAAGTCTCTTATGATACTCCCACTATTCCGAATGAGAAGAATTTTGCTTATGTGGAGAGTAATAAAATTTATATGCTTAAGGGTCATGAAAAGAATGCTTTATGTGATAGTTATATTGTTGAATTCATTCATGTTGCTACTGAAAATTATTATGAGAGAGGATCGTATGCTTGTAGGAAGTGCGATAATATCAAGTTTCCTCTCTATGTGCTTAAAGTTTTGAAGCTATGCTTGTTTTCCCTTCCTATACTAGTTGATTATTGCTCCCATAAGTTTTTTGATTACAAAATCCATATGCATAGGAAGTGGGTTAGACTTAAATGTGCTAGTCACATTCTTCATGATGCTCCCGTTATGTTTCAATTCTTATCTTTTATGCGAGCATCATTGAAATCATCATGCCTAGCTAGGGGCGTTAAACGATAGCGCTTGTTGAGAGGCAACCCAACTTTGTTTTATTTTCTTTGCTTTTGCTTATGTTTAGGATTAAATATTGCATCTAGCTTCTGTTTAGATGTGGTTTTGTGTTTTAATTAGTGTTTGTGCCAAGTAGAACCTTTGGGAAGACGTGTGTGAAGTTTATATGATCTTGCTGTGAAAAACAGACTCGTTAGCACTCGCTAGAATGGTCACCAGATTTTACTGGAGTTTGCTATTTAGTTGATTATTTTTACAGATTATTAATAGACAAATTCCTCGTGTTTACCCATTTATTTCAAAAAAAATCGAGTTACAGAAGTATGCGAAAGTTACAGATTACTACAGATTGTTCTGTTTTTGACAGATTCTGTTTTTTCGTGTGTTGTTTGCTTATTTCAATACATCTATGAGTAGTATTGGAGGATATGAATCATAGAGAAGTTGGAATACAGTAGGTTTAACACCAATATAAACAAAGAATGAATTCATTACAGTACCTTTGAGTAGTGGTTTGTTTTCTTATACTAACGGTGCTCACGAGATTTTTGTCTAAGTTTTGTATTGTGAAGTTTTCAAGTTTTGAGTATTGCTTTGATGGACTATGGAACAAAGAGTGGCAAGAGCCTAAGCTTGGGGATGCCCAAGTCACCCCAAGGTAAAATTCAAGGACAACCAAAAGCCTAAGCTTGGGGATGCCCCGGGAAGGCATCCCCTCTTTCGTCTTCATTTATCGGTAACTATACTCCGTGCTGTATTTTTATTCACCACATGATATGTGTTTTACTTGGAGCGTCCTGTATAATTTGAGTCTTTGCTTGTTATTTTGCCACAATTATCCTTGCTGGACACACGTTTTTGAGAGAGTTAAATATGGCCTAGGAATTGATAGAACACTCTATGTGCTTCACTTATATCTTTTGAGTTGAATACTTTTTGCTCTAGTGCTTCACTTACATCTTTTAGAGCACGACGGTGGTTATGTTTTGTAGAAATTGTTGATCTCTCATGCTTCACTTATATCCTTTTGAGAGTCTATTAAAACTACATGGTAATGTGCTTTGGCTATGAAACTAGCCTTCACATGATAGGCATCCAAAATCAATGTAGTAAAAAACTTTCACACTAAGTGCATTGAATATGATGAGAAGTTGGATGCTTGATAATTGTTTTGAGATATGAGGATAGTGATATTAGAGTCATGCTAGTGGAGTTATTATGAAATTGAGAAATGCTTGTGTTGAAGTTAGTGATTCCTGTAGCATGCACGTATGGTGAACCGCTATGTGACGAAGTTAGAGCATGATGTATTTGTAGAGTGTCATCCTTTGTGTGGAGGTCGAGGGCGCGCGATGGTTAACTCCTACCAACCTCCCCCCTAGGAGCATGCGTTGATTTCTTTGTTTTTATGACTCGTAAATTTTTGAAATAAGTATATGAGTTCTTATGACTAATGTTGAGTACATGGATATTACGCACTCTCACCCTTCCACATTGCTAGCCTCTCTTGTACCGCGCAACTTCCGCCGGTACCATACACCTAGTATATATCCTTCCTCAAAACAACCACCATGTACCTTCCTCAAAATAGCCACCATACCTACCTATCATGGCATTTCCATAGCCATTCCGAGGTATATTGCCATGCAACTTTCCACCGTTCTGTTCATATGCCACGCTTCATATTGTCATATTGCCATGCATGATCATGTAGTCGACATCGTATTTGTGGCTAGGACACCATACATAATTTTTCATACATGTCACTCTTGATTCATTGCACATCCCGGTACACCGCCGGAGGCATTCATATAGGTCATACTTTGTACTGGTATCGAGTTGTAATTCAAAGAAAGTGTGATGATCATCATTATTAGAGCATTGTACCATGTGAGGAAAGGCTAAATAAAGAAAGCCCCTCCAAGAAAAAAGAGAAGAAAAAAAAGGCTAAAGAAAAAAAAGGCCCAAAAAAACAAAAAAAAGAAAAGGAAAAGGGACAATTGCTACTATCTTTTTCCACACATGTGCTTCAAAGTAGCACCATGTTCTTCATGATAGAGAGTCTCATGTTTAGTCACTTTCATATACTAGTGGGAATTTTCATTATAGAACTTGGCTTGTATATTCCAGCGATGGGCTTCCTCAAATGCCCTAGGTCTTCGTGAGCAAGCAAGTTGGATGCACACCCACTTAGTTTCTTTTGTTGAGCTTTCATACATGCATATTTAGCTCTAGTGCATCCGTTGCATGGCAATCCCTACTCACTCACATTGATATCAATTGATGGGCATCTCCATAGCCCGTTGATACACCTAGTCGATGTGAGACTATCTCCCTCCTTTTTGTCTTCTCCACAACCACCTCTCTACTCCACATAGTGCTATGTCCATGGCTCACGCTCATGTATTGCATGAAAGTTGAAAGGTTTGAAAGAATATAGTATGAAAACAAGTGCTTTGCTGAAACCGGGGTTGGGCATGATATGAATATTTTTTGTGATGAAGAGGGAGCATAGCCAGACTATATGATTTTGTAGGAATTACTTTCTTTAGCCATAGTATTTTGAGAAGACATGATTGCTTTGTTAGTATTCCTGAAGTATTATTATTTCTTATGTCAATATAGACTTTTGTCTTGAATCTTTCAGATCTGAACATTCATGCCACAATTAAGAGAATTACATTGAAAAACTATGTTGGTTAGCATTCCACATCAAAAATTCTGTTTTTATCATTTACCAACTCGAGGACGAGCGGGAATTAAGCTTGGGGATGCCGATACGTCTCCAACGTATCTATAATTTTTGATTGTTCCATGTTATTATATTATCCTTCTAGGATGTTCTATGTGCTTTATTATACACTTTTATATTATTTTTAGGACTAACCTATTAACCCAGAGCCCAGTGCCAGTTTATGTTTTTCTCCTGTTTTAGGGTTTCGCAGAAAAGGAATATCAAACGGTGCTCAATTGACATGAAAATCAACGGAGATCATTTTTGGACAAGAAGAAGCCCACGGAGTGCCGGAGGGGGACGAGAGGACCCACGGGCTGCCCGCGAGGGTGGAGGAGCCCCCCTACTAGGCATGCCCCCTGCCTCATGGACAGCCCGTAGCCCCCCTTTGCTTGGCCCCGACTCCAACACCTTCTATATATATATAAACCTCCGGAAAATAACCTAGTTTGGGAGTTCCGCCGCCGAAAGCCTCTGTAGCCACCGAAAACCAATCTAGACCCCGTTCCGGCACCCTGCCGGAGCGGGTAACCCTCATCGGTGGCCATCTTCACCATCCTGGCGCTCTCCATGACGAGGAGGGAGTAGTCCACCCTCGGAGCTGAGGGTATGTATCAATAGTTGTGTGTTTGATCTCTCTCTCGTGTTCTTGAGATGGCACGATCTTGATGTATCGCAAGCTTTGCTATTATAGTTCGATCTTATGTTGCTTCTCCCCCTCTACTCTCTTGTAATGGATTGAGTTTTCCCTTTGAAGTTATCTTATAGGATTGAGTCTTTAAGGATTTGAGAACACTTGATGTATGTCTTGCACGTGCTTATATGTGGTGACAATTGGATATCATATGATACACTTGATGTATATTTTGGTGATCAACTTGCGGGTTCCCTGACCTTCAGAATCTATGCATAGGTGTTGGCACACGTTTTCGTCTTGACTCTCCGGTAGAAACTTTGGGGCACTCTTTGAAGTTCTATGTGTTGGTTGAATAGATGTTTCTGAGATTGTGTGATGCATATCGTATAATCATGCCCACGGATACTTGTGGTGACAATGGAGTATCTAGGTGACATTAGGGTTTTGATTGATTTGTGTATTAAGGTGTTATTCTAGTACGAACTCTTTGATAGATTGAATGTTACTACAGACTATTGAATAGATCGACCAGAAAGAATAACTTTGAGGTGGTTTCGTACCCTACCATAATCTCTTCGTTTGTTCTCCGCTATTAGTTACTTTGGAGTGCCTATTTGTTGCATGTTGAGGGCTAGTGATATGATCCAATTATGTTATCCTTGTTGAGAGAACTTGCACTAGTGAAAGTATGAACCCTAGGCCTTGTTTCCTATCATTGCCACACTGTTTATGCTCACTTTTACCACTTGCTACCTTGCTGTTTTTACATTTTCTTATTACAAAAACCTTTATCTACCATCCATATTGCTCTTGTATCACCATCTCTTGGCCGAACTAGTGCACCTATACAATTTACCATTGTATTGGGTGTGTTGGGGACACAAGATACTCTTTGTTATTTGGTTGCAGGGTTGTTTGAGAGAGACCATTTTCATCCTACGCCTCCCACGGATAGATAAACCTTAGGTCATCCACTTGAGGGAAATTTTCTACTGTCCTACAAACCTCTGCACTTGGAGGCCCAATAACGTCTACAAGAAGAAGGTTGCGTAGTAGACATCATATCGTACTGAGGAAGATAGAGGAACCTTGCACTAGAAGCTTTTGTAGTAACTTGCGAGGGAAGACTAGGTTGCTTACACCATAAGCTTCTCCTTGTGATATGCGGAATGGGTACCAAAGAGATATCGTAATATTTCTGTTGTTGATTACCTTTGACTGATCATATACTATTGATCTTGCACACGAGTTATCTTCTTGCTGATTTGATCATCACTGCTATGAAGAATGCCCACGAAGGTAGACTTGATTTATTAGTACTGCAAATGTGATTATCAAGATCTAGATCAGATATTCCCCATTTCACTGCAGTCGGCTGAGAATTCCATTCTGTTTAGCTGAGTTTCAAAATACTTGAATTCCTTGCTAATTCTTCTGGTCTGGTGTCGGTTGACGAGCAACTTTAATAAGGGGACATATGTAACACCGAAGACCCAAAGAAAGAAGCAAAAGAAAGGACTAACACAAAAGCACACAAGCATACTAGTAATATAAATAATGCGAATAATCAACCAACATCACATATTACTGCTACTCATAAAAATAATATGCATGTACACCTAAGCACACAAATCTTGCGGAAAACTCCGGTATTACGGTCTAATACGGTGTGGCGGTGTGCATGAAAAGTGAATCTGCGTGTGGAAGGAGTTGGTGTAACCAAGGCTACACAAGCGCTGGCTTAACACCAGTTGCAATGGGATGGATACAGAGACGAGGACAGACTTGGTGATCATGTAGAAAAACAAAAAGGTTACGACCACATCATCATCAAGCATACGAAAGGGAGCCATAAACGTCCAAAGAATGGGATGACATGGTAGGATAGCGGTGGAAAATAGGGATTCCTGGCATTACCCTTTTCTCATGATAGAGATCAGTAAGGGTTGCCTAAAGTGGCAAGATGGAAGGCATGATTCGGGATAGAGACAGGTCTATCACCTAAAATATATGGATGGATGGCGGAAAGATATCAACGCGATACCTGAGCATAACTCCTGCAAATGGTGTCTGCAACACTACGTACCATGGCATCATGCCGCTAGGACAGGGATGACGCCAAACACCAAAGAGCAGGTATGCAAAGAGGAATGGTGCAGGTAGTAGATCAATACTGATACCACATATACTCACAAGATCACTACCAGTGACCAGATAATAATCTACATGCATGCTATGCGGCAAACAAATGCATCTGGCAAACACAAACAACTAAACCATATACTACCGTTTTCTAACATTCGCGCGGGCTAGGGCACCTTGCAGCCAGACCTGCTCTGATACAAAGCATGTGACACCCCGGCTAAGAGAAACCAGAACGCCCTGTATTCCAGCCCAGAGATCGAGGAGAAGTCTTCTGGAATACAAGACTGCTTAGCATAGAACAAATCAGCTCTTTATTACAGTCTGTATGGGTACAAGGGGATTACACCGGCACGGCGACATGACACCTGCCACAGTTGCTCCATGCAAGCAGTAGAACAACATGAAGCAGTGGAATAACTCTAGCAGTGGAACATCGATGACGGTGATGAAGTCCACTACACAGGGACTCTGGCTGGAACGCTTATCCAAGCTCACAAACAGGGGATCCACGACAAACAAGCAATCAAATCCGGCATGACCTGCAAACTGGCATGACACGCCAGGTCAGTACATTGAATGTACTTGCAAGCTCACAGCAACCAAAGCAATCAAGACAAACAACAGCATGGCAATTACAGGTTACTTAGTAATGATGAACACGATACTATCAAAACAACATGGCATGTACAGCTAGAACAATATGAGCATGGCCTGAACATATGAACATGATGAAACTAGCATGCAACATGATGATGCTATCATGCACCAACTTACTCTGCTCGGGTTACCACGTAACCGTCACATGCATCAGCTTACCATCACGGACATCACACGGTCATCTCAGGATCCAATCAAGCTTGATATTCCAATACCATAGTAATCATCACATGACCACAAGGAGCTTGAACTTTACCCTTGACTCTCGCATAACACCACATATATCCAACAACTCGGTATCCATGACACCACAGTGATCCTCTCACGATCACATACAACTCAACCAACTTCGGCATCCACGATACCACGATGATCCTCTCATGATCACATAAAAATCAACCAACCTCGGTATCCACGATACCTATGTGATCCTCTCTCGATCACAAACAACCCTTTTCTCATCATCAAACCAGGGTTATTATTAATCAAGTTATTATTACTGTTGACCCATAGTGTGACCGACTACGAACTGGTCCAATATCCACGGGCGCGACTATCGATAGATTTAACACACACTCTACAGAGGTTAGTACACTATACCCAAACCACGGAATCCATAGCCTCGCACTCTGTAGCGTCCATGATCCGAATGGTCCAAAGTCTCTGTGCTCTGTGTCATCCCTGGATCGGTAATGCTGATACACAGTACTCGAAGGATTTATAACAGAGTGGCAATCAAACACTTATTACATCGAAAGTCTCAAAAGAGAGCTTATTACAAAATAAATGGCATAAGGCCATCTAACACGATAACAGGGGAAGGCTTGGAAGATAAAGTGAGTCCATCAACTCCAACGGCATAGCTGAGTGCATGATAAACGACCTAGCGCACCTTACTCTTCTTCTGAAAAGTCTGCAACACGATATGTTGCAGCCCGAAACGGGTCAGCACATGGAATATGCTGGCAAGATAACACAGTAGAACAAGTAACAGATAAATGCTATCACTATATGCATATATGGCTGGTGGAGGCTCTAAGGTCATAATGTTTTGCATAAAGCCAATTTTTCCCTACAACAAAGGAATAATTTTTATTTTAACTATCATGGTAGTTGAAACATCATTGAGAAGGTTCCTCCAACTCAATCCCAATTAAAGTAATCATTATCAACCCAACCAAACTAGTTTTAGAGTGATGAGATCAATCCAATAATTCAACTACCAGATACTCAAGATGTCCATAACCGGGGACACGGCTAATCATGTTAGTTTGTACACTCTGCAGAGGTTTGCGCACTTTTCCCCACAAGACTCAATCTCCTCCGTTGGATTTCTCACACTGCATGGTGTTTGAGAAACGGATGACCGAGACACAGTCTTTTAGAAGCATTTACTCTTTATCCTGGGTGGACACGTACACCTACTTTCCCCTACATCTGCTAGTCCACCACTGAAAGAGCTCACACAACATACTCAACTATGCCAGAGCCCATAATGGCATTGTGGCTGCACACGGAAGTTTCTAGCATGAATAGTCTTATGATCCCTTTAAGTCTAGGTGGCATTCCATAGGATAATCACACGGGTCCTCCGGGATTTCCTAGGACAACACTCGATTCTCCAGGTGCCCTGCAACCAATCCACCCAGATGAGTATTAATGTTGCCACCTTAAGTTGTACCATTAATTAACAATCTCACATCTACCATGGATGCTCTCAAACCCAATTCACATCTACGAGCATAGCATGGCAACCTAAGCATAACGTAGAAGTAACTCCCAGGGGTTTGATAATAAAACAGGTAATAGGTTCTACCTCATCATCTACTTCCTAGGCCCACATGTTAAGAGATCCTACTCATGCAATGTGTGAGGGTCGAAACTAATGCATAAAAACTGGTAATAAAGGGGTATGATCAATGTGTTACTTGCCTTGTTGACGATTCGCAAAACCTAGGGACTTGTAGTAGCACGATTCGCACTCCGGGAATTCAGTCGCAAACAAACAATAACATACATAAGCAACCAAGCAAATATGCATGCGTAAATCTCAAATAAAAAGATCTACCTAGAAAGTTCAACTGAAGAACACCGGTTTGCAAAAAGAATAAAATCAAACGGAGCAACGAAACTCAAACCACGAAAGAAACAAGATCCGTTTACTAAATTGTGCTAAAGTCAAAATTTAAAGTACCAAAATCTTGTTCAAGTTGGTTAAACAGAAAGAGGGCTTCAAGACGAAGATCTAGGCGCTTGTTTCACCTGATTCCGACTAACGAGTGAAAAGATAAACTAAAACGAAGATCAGGGCAGAAATCACGATCGAAAATAATCGTGGAAAAACCCTGAAAAAGAAAACGAGACGAACTGGCTAATGAACGAACGTTAACTGTGTGCAGCTAACTGACGAAAAGCGTTCGTTAAAATGAGCGAACGGACGAACGTACGCTAGATAGCTAAACCGAGAAAAAACCGAACCGATCTAACTAAAAAAACAAAACCGATCTAGGGTTTTTACCTAAACCGAAAAAAAACCGGCGGCGAGACAGATTGGCGGCGGCGGCGGCTCTCGCGGCTACTCCGGCGGTGGGGCGGCGGTGGCGCACGGCGGCGGCGAGGCGGCACGGCGGCTCCGACGACGCTTGGGTTTGGGGGCGAGGCTGCTGGGCTTCGGCGGTCGCGGGGCCTCGGCTTATAAAGCCAAGCCGGCAGGAGTCCGGGTCGTACACGGCCCGGTAGGTCGGTTGACTTTTTTTAAAATAGTCCTGACGCAGAAAAACAAATAAAAGAAATACTAAACGAAGTCGAAAAATTCCGAACTAAATTTTCACCGTCCTATAATAATATTTAGGACGAAGTGAACATTTTTCCCAGACCTAAATGCAATTTTGGAAAATGCATATTTTTCCCAATTCGAATAAAATTGTAATTACATCCAAATAAAAATAATTATTTGATTTTAATATTTTCCCTCCAATATTTCATTTATTTTGGAGAAGTCATATTATCTCCTCTCATATATTTTAATATGAAATATTTTCGGAAAGAAAAATAATTAAAACCAAAATGATCCTTGTTCCAATATTTGAGAAAACTCAAACATGAAAACAGTGAAATCCCCAACTCTCTCTGTGGGTCCTTCAGTTGCTTAGAATTTCGAGGATTGCAACACACAAATGCAAATAAAATATGATATCCAAGACGACCTATGTATAACATTCCAAATTGAAAGTTTGGGATTTTACAAACCTACCCCCCTTAAGATGAATCTCGCCCTCGGGATTTGGGTTGGCTAGAAAATAGGTGTGGGTGGTCTTTGCGTAGATCATCCTCTTGTTCCCAGGTCGCTTCATCCTCGGTATGGTGGCTCCATTGAACTTTGCAAAATTAGATAACCTTGCTGCGGGTGACTCGGCTTGCAAACTCAAGGATCTTGATTGGTTTCTCCTCGTAAGTTAGATCACTATCCTGCTGAATTGCTTCCAGGGGCACTGTATCTCTCAGAGGAATATCGGCCATCTCAGCATGGCACTTCTTTAGCTGGGAAACATGAAACACATCATTAACTCCTGACAATCCTTCGGGTAACTCTAACTTGTAGGCAACCTCTCCCATGCGTTCCAAAACACGGTATGGTCCCACAAATCTCGGGGCTAACTTTCCCTTAACTCTGAAACGCTTAACACTTCGCAGAGGTGACACTCTCACGTACGCTCTCTCTCCGATTTCTTAGACTACCTCCTTGCGTTTTGAGTCTGCATAACTCTTCTGTCTGGACTGAGCTACCTTCAGTCTGTCTCGAATCATCTTAACCTTCTCTTCTGACTCTTTAATCAAATCCGGTCCAAATAGCTGATGGTCTCCGACTTCATCCCACATCAATGGCGTTCGGCATCCTCTTCCATACAATGCAACGAACGATGCCATCTTCAAACTGGCCTGGTAGCTGTTGTTGTACGAGAATTCCGCGTAGGGCAAGTTCTCATCCCAACTAGATCCATAATCTAGCACAAGCTCTCAACATATCCTCCAGAATCTGATTAACTCTCTCGGTCTGTCCATCAGTCTGCGGGTGAAAGGTTGTACTGAACTCTAGCCTGGTACCCAAAGTTTGGTGCAACTGATCCCAAAACTTTGAAATAAACTGTGTTCCTCTATCTGATACGATGGTCCTCGGAACTCCGTGCTGACATACGATCCTGGTAATGTATATCTTGGCCAACTTCGCACTGGTATAGGTGGTTTTCACGGGGATAAAGTGGGCTACTTTGGTCAAGCGATCCAGTACTACCCAGATAGAGTCATATCCCGATCGGGTCCTGGGTAATCCGGTGATGAAATCCATGCCAAGCTTGTCCCACTGCCATTCGGGTATTGGCATAGGATGCAGTAATCCTGCTGGCTTCTGATGTTCTGCCTTGACTCTCTGACATACATCACATATGGCTACATACTCGGCAATGTCCTTCTTCATTCCCGTCCACCAGAAACGTTCCTTCAAATCCAAATACATCTTAGTGTTTCCGGGGTGTATCGAGTATCGCGAGTCATGTGCTTCTTGTAGTAACAACTTCCTGATCTCGGCATTGTTGGGCACATAGATGCGATCCACAAACCACAAGGTGTCGTGTTCATCCTCACGAAAACCCTTGGCTTTTCCTTCACTCATCTTCTCTTTTATTTCAGAAATTTCTTTGTCATCCTTCTGAGCTTCTCGTATCTTTCCCAATACTATTGACTGAACCTCCAATGCTGCAAAAAAACCTCTAGGAACTGTCTCCAAACAAAGCTCCCTGAGATCTTGTGCTAACTCCTTTGGTAATCCTCCGTTTACTAGGGTAATGACATAACTCTTTCGGCTCAAAGCGTCTGCTACGACATTGGCCTTGCCTGGATGGTAGTGCAGCTTCATACCATAATCCTTTATAAGCTCCAACTATCTCCTCTGTCTGAGGTTCAGCTCCTTCTGGGTGAAAATGTACTTCAGACTCTTATGATCCATGTACACATCACAACGGTTTCAAATAAGAAAATGTCTCCAGGTTTTGAGCGCATGCACTACAGTTGCTAACTCCAAATCATGCGTGGCATAATTCAACTCGTGCGGTCGGAGTTGACGGGATGCATAAGAAACAACTCTTCCGTCCTGCATGAGTACTCATCCAAGTCCTAAGCGAGAGGCGTCGCAATACACTTGGAAATCCTTGCGTATATCTGGCAAGAACATCACTGGGGCTGTCATCAAACGTGTCTGATGACCCACAAGTGTAGGGGATCTATCGTAGTCCTTTCGATAAGTAAGAGTGTCGAACCCAACGAGGAGCAGAAGGAAATGATAGGCAGTTTTTAGTAAGGTATTTTCTGCAAGCACTGAAATTATACGTAACAGATAGTTTTGTGATAAGGTAATTGGTAGCAAGTGACAAAAGGTAAAAGTAAATAAGGTGCAGCAAGGTGGCCCAATTTTTTTTGTAGCAAAGGACAAGCCTGGACAAACTCTTATATAAAGAAAAGCGCTCCCGAGGACACATGGGAATTATCGTCAAGCTAGTTTTCATCGCGATCATCTGATTCCCATTCGGTACTTTGATAATTTGGTATGTGGGTGGACCGGTGCTTGGGTGCTGTCCTTACTTGAACAAGCCTCCCACTTATGATTAACCACTAATGCAAGCATCCGCAACTACAAAAGAAGTATTAAGTTAAACCTAACCATAGCCTGAAACATATGGATCCAAATCAGCCCCTTATGAAGCAACACATAAACTAGGGTTTAAGCTTCTGTCACTCTAGCAACCCATCATCTACTTATTACTTCCCAATGCCTTCCTCTAGGCCCAAATAATGGTTAAGTGTCATGTAGTCGATGTTCACATGACACCACTAAAGGAGAGACAACATACATCTCATCAAAATATCGAACGAAGACCAAATTCACATGACTACTAATAGCAAGACTTCTCCCATGTCCTCAGGAACAAAAGTAACTACTCACAAGATATAATATTGTTCATGATCAGAGGGGTATTAATATGCATAATGGATCTGAACATATGATCTTCCACCAAATAAACCAACTAGCATCAACTACAAGTAGTAATCAACACTACTAGCAACCCACAGGTACCAATCAGAGGTTTGAGTACAAAGATTGGATATAAGAGATGAACTAGGGTTTGAGTGGAGATGGTGCTGGTGAAGATGTTGATGAATATAGCTCTCCCCAAGATGGGAGAGTTGTTGGTGATGACGGCGGTGACGATTTCCCCCTCCCGGAGGGAAGAATCCCCGGCAGAACAGCTCTACCGGAGCCCTAGATTGGTTTCCGCCTTGGTTCTGCCTGGAGACGGCAGCGTCTGGTCCCGAAAGCCTTCTTATGATTTTTTCCAGGTCAAAACACCTCATATAGGAGAAGATGGGCATCGGGGGCCTTCTGGCTGGCCCACGAGACAGGGGGCACGCCCTGGGAAGGGGTGCGTGCCCCCCACCCTCGTGGACAGCCGGTGGCCCCCCTCGTGAACTTCTTTCGCCAGATATTTTTTATATTTTATGAAACGACGTTCTGTTGAGTTTCGGGGCTTTTGGAGTTGTGCATAATAGGTTTCCAGAGTTTGCTCCTTTTACAGCCCAGAATTCCAGCTGCCGGCATTCTCCCTCTTCATGTAAACCTTGTAAAATAAGAGAGAAAAGGCATAAGTATTGTAACAAAACATGTAAGAACAACCCATAATGCAATAAATATCAACATATAAGCATGATGCAAAATGGACGTATCAACTCCCCCAAGCTTAGACCTCGCTTGTCCTCAAGCGAAAGCCGATATTGAAAAATATGTCCACATGTTTAGAGATATAGGTGTCGATAAAAACAAAATTCGGACATGAGGGCATCATGATTATTTTCGTAACAGCAACATATATAAATTGTCATATGATTCTTATGCTAAAGTAACAATTCATTCACAATATCAAGCATGAATCATAAACTTCATTGGAAACTAACAAACTTTGATCTCGGTCATTGAAGCAATTGCAATTTATCGTAACATCGGAAAGAGTCAATATAAGAGCTTTTCAGCAAGCCTACATACTCAACTATGATATAGTCCTTCACAATTGCCACACTTACGCAATATTTATGGTTATGGAGTTTTTATCGGACACATAGAAAGATAGGGGCTTATGGTGTTGCCTCCCAACCTTTCGCCTCAAGGGTAATGTCAACAGTAATAGATCATGAAAACTTACATCCAAGCGGGTATATATGTCAGGACCTTTCCAACACAATGTGCTTGCCAATGGATAAAATGTAAAAAGGAAAGGTGGGAATCACCTTGACTCTTATAAGGCAAGAATAATAGATAGGCCATTCGCAGAGGGAAGCAGAGGTTGTCATGTGTTTTTATGGTTGGATGCACAAAGTCTTAGCATAGAAGAACTTCACTTTATATTGCCACTTGTGATAAGGACCTTTATTATGCAGTCTATCGCTTTTATTACTTCCATATCACAAGATCGTATAAAGCTAATTTCTCCCACACTAATAAATCATACATATTTTAGCGAGTTTGCAACATGGCAACTTACTTGGAAGGATCTTTCTCAATCCATAGGTAGGTATGGTGGACTCTCATGGAAAAACTGAGTTTGAGGATATAAGGAAGCACAAGTAGTATCTCTACTTAGTGCGAGGAGTTTTGGCTAGCATGAGGGGGAAAGGCAAGCTCAACATGTTGGGTGATCCATGACAATATACTTTATTTCAGGTATAAGAAGACATAACCCATTATGTTGTCTTCCTTGTCCAACATCAACTCTTTAGCATGTCATACTTTAATGAGTGCTCACAATCATAAAAGATGTCCAAGATAGTATATTTGTATGTGAAGCCCCTCTTCTTTCATTACTTCTTATTAATTGCAACGATGACCAAAACTATATTTGTCAACTCCCAACAACTTTTATTTATCATACTCTTATATTTGAAGTCATTACTTCCCACAAGATCAATATGATCTCTTTGGTACTTTTCATGTTTTCTTTCTTTTTATCATGACCCAAGTGAGGAAATCAAGCCCTTGACTCAACACTAATCTTTATTATATAGCTCACGGACTCGATTACAAGGGGTAAAGATCACAAAGCAAAAGCTCACAACTAGATCATGCTAACTTTATTCTACTAGATCAAGATACTACCAAAATGATCGAACTAAGAAAAAGGTAAAGATATGAGTAATGGTGATACGATACCGGGGTCACTCCCCCAAGCTTGACAGTTGCCAAGAGGAGTGCCCATACCCACATGATTATGTCTCCTTCTTCGAGGGTGGTGATGATGGACTTGCTGATGATGTAGGCTTGTTGTCCACCTTCCAATGCATGGGTTCACCATCGTAGAAGGATGATCGAGTCTCCGGGATAGTCAAATCTGCAGCCAAACTCATCTTCTTGAATCTATATTCATACTCACCGTTTTGGTTTTGCAGGTCATAGATCTGGGCCTGGAGGTGTTCGATCTTCTCTTAAGATTGGAGATAGCTTCCCCAAAGATCCTTGAGTCCAGCTTGAGGTTGTAGGCAAGCTCCGAGATCATCATGTGGTTGGCGTTGAGTCCTCGTTCCACCATACCTTGGCACTTGAAAACTTGCTGCTCCATTGCTTCGAGTCTTGTCTCCACGCTTCCGGTCCTCATCGGCCCCTCAACATCACGGATGTGCAGCACCCCCTCATGCAACTCCATGGTTTTAGGGTGGTGCAGCACCTCCGCAAGGTAGGGGTTGATGATCTTCTCGAAGAACTTGTCCTTGGGGGTGTTGGAGGACGCCATGATGATCTAGATCTGTCAAAAACAGCAGCTTGAAACGAAAACAAAGGATTTTTGCGTGATACAGAGGTCAAAACCTTCGGGAGTATATATAATGAATTTTTACCGACCAAAAGGAGTATGCCATAAGAAAACGGAGTCCGGGAGGCACACGGGGTGCCCACGAGGTATGGGGGCACGCCCTGGGAAGGGGGGCGCACCCTCCACCTTCGTGGATGGCCCGTGTCTCTTCCAGACTGCAGCTTATTTTTTTATTTTTCTAAATATTCAAAAACGGAGAAAATTGCCTTTAGAACCGTTTTGGAGTCGGTTTACTTACCGTATCACACACCTCTTCCTTTTTGGAGGTTGAATCGTTCTGGAAAGTGTCCCTTATGTATTCATCTGGGGTTACGATTTCAGTAACATTGGTATCAACATTTATAGGATTACCTCATATATAATGTTTGATTCTTTGACCGTTCACCACCTTTGGATTTGTGCCTTCGAAGTTGTTGATCTTTATGGCACCGAAACGATAGACCTCCTCGATAACGTAAGGTCCTTCCCACTTGGAGAGAAGTTTTCCTACAAAAAATCTTAAACGAGAGTTGAATAGCAAGACATAATCACCTACGTTAAACTCACGCTTTTGTATCCTTTTGTCATGCCATCTATTAACTTTTTCTTCAAACAGCTTGGCATTCTCATAGGCCTGGGTTCTCCATGCATCAAGGCAGCTAATGTCAAATAGCCTCGTCTCACCAGCAAGTTTGAAATCATAATTGAGCTCTTTAATAGCCCAATATGCCTTATGTTCTAGCTCATGAGGTAAGTGACAAGATTTTCCATATACCATCTTATATGGAAACATACCCATAGGATTTTTGTATGCAGTTCTATAGGCCCATAATGCGTCATCAAGTTTCTTGGACCAATTCTTCCTAGACCTATCAACTGTCTTTTGCAAGATTAGTTTCAACTCCCTATTACAAAGTTCTACTTGACCACTAGTCTGTGGGTGATAGGGGGATGCCATTCTATGGTTGACATCATACTTAGCAAGCATCTTACGGAAAGCACCATGAATAAAGTCTGAACCACCATCAGTCATTAGATATCTAGGGACTCCAAACCTCGGGAAAATAACTTCTTTAAGCATCTTAATAGAGGTGTCATGATCAACACTACTAGTTGGAATAGCTTCTACCCACTTAGTAACGTAATCAACAGCAACTAGAATATGTGTGTATCCATTAGAGCCAGGAAACGGCCCCATATAGGCAAAGCACCAAACATAAAATGGTTCAATAACAAGTGAATAATTCATAGGCATTTCTTGACGTCTACTAATATTACCAATTCTTTGACATTCATCACACGATAAGACAAACTTACGGGCATCCTTGAAGAGAGTAGGCCAATAAAAACCGGATTGCAATACCTTGTGTGCATTTATATCTCCCACATGGTGTCCTCCATAAGCTTCGCAGTGGAACTTGCATAGGATCTGTTCCTGTTCATGCTCAGGTACACAACGTCTAATAATACCATCAACTCCTTCTTTATAAAGATGTGGGTCATCCCAGAAGTAGTGTCTCAAATCATAGAAGAACTTTTTATTTTGCTGGTATATGCAGCTAGGAGGTATACACTTAGCAACAATATAATTAGCATAATCAGCATACCATGGAGCAGTACGAGAAGTATTTATGACAGCTAGTTGTTCATCAGGAAAGCTATCATCAATACTTTGTGGGTCATCAAGTATATTCTCTAACCAAGACAAGTTATCTGCAATGGGGTTTTCAGCTCCCTTTCTATCAATAATATGCAAGTCAAATTCTTGCAGCAAGAGAACCTATCTAATAAGTCTAGGTTTAGCATCTTTCTTTTCCATAAGGTATTTGATAGCAGCATGATCAGTGTGAATAGTTACTTTATAATCAAGAATGTAGGGTCTAAACTTATCGCAAGCAAATACAACTGCTAAAAATTATTCTCAGTAGTAGCATAATTTCTCTGGGCACTATCTAGAGTTTTACTAGCATATTGGAGAACATTCAATTTCTTATCAACTCTTTGCCCTAAAATAGCTCCTACAGCATAAGCACTAGCATCGGACATAATCTCAAAGGGCAAATTCCAGTCAAGAGGCTGGACAATAGGTGTAGAGATCAATGCTTTCTTAAGTATTTCAAATGCTTCTAGACAATCATCATCAAAGACAAAAGGAATATCTTTTTGTAAGAGATTAGTCAGAGGCCTGGAGATTTTGGAGAAGTCCTTTACGAACCTCCTATAAAACCCGGCATGACCAAGGAAACTTCGTATACCTTTGATGTCCTTTGGGCATGGCATCTTTTCAATAGCATCAACTTTAGCTTTGTCAACTTCAATACCTCTTTCAGAAATTTTATGTCCCAATACAATGCCTTCATTAACCATAAAGTGGCACTTCTCCCAATTTAACACAAGATTAGTGTCTTCACATCTCTGCAAAACTCGATCAAGGTTGCTTAAGCAATCATCAAAAGAGTTCCGTAAACGGAGAAATCACAATCTTTTCACAAAAATCAGAGAATATATCCATCATGCATCTTTCAAGGAGCGAGATCTCGTCGACCTTGGCGTGGAAGACGACGAGCTGTGTCGAGGGTTGAGGTTGAGGCGTCGGAGCTGGTTCGAAGGCGGAGGGAGGGCGAGCTCGAAGGTGAAGCCGTCCCGCGCTGGATCCCGTGTGCCTGGCCGGCTCGTACAGCGTTGGCGTCTCCCTGCGGCCGGAGACCGATGTGCAGAGGTGGTTGTCGGGGACGGGGCAAAGACGGCAAGGCTTTTCTGGGCTCTGCTCGATGCGGGGCCGGGCCTACGGAGGAGGCGGCGGCGGCGGTGTCGAAG
>LR738714.1:166865024-166930279 GCA_902687465.1 Secale cereale | reverse complement strand
AAGAGGTGGACGAAGGATCTGGCGAGGGAGGGACGAGGGGCTATAGGGGAGGAGAATACTAATGGCGCACCCCCTTGCGGTGCACCATTAGAATGTTTTTTTTCTGATAGCAATGGCGCACCAGCGGGACGGTGCGCCATAAGTATTTTTTTTAGATAGCAATGGCGCACCAGCCAACGGTGCGCCATAAGTAATTATTTATTATTATTATTTTTTGTTGCATCTAATAGTTTTTTACAAAATGAATATGAATATGAAACAGCAATAAATTTTTATAAAAACAGTAATAATTTTTTTAAAATATCATCAGATTTTTTTATTTGAAAATATTTATGAATATAATAAAATATCATCAAATTTGTTATTTGAAAATACCATCAAATTTTTTATTTGAAAATATAATCATATTTGTTTTTTGAAAATATAATCAATTTTTTTAGTTGCATTCATTTATGATGGTGGAGCGGGGGAGGGTGCGAGGGTCGTCGGCGGTGGTGGAGCGGGGGAGGGTGCGGGGGGTGCTCGGCGGCGAGAGGGATCTGGCAAGGGGAATCTGGCGAGGGGGGATAACGATCGAGATGGAGGGGGATCGAGATCGAGTGTCCTCATGAATATTCAATATCTATACTATCCATTGCAATAGAAAATTCAAATTCAACTCTGGCTGACCTTGATGCCCGAGAAAACGTAAGGACTCTATCCACACCAGAACATAACTTTAGGATAATCCTAAAGAAACACATTCTCCGGCTATTA
Organism: Secale cereale; assembly: GCA_902687465.1. Lineage (NCBI taxonomy): Eukaryota > Viridiplantae > Streptophyta > Magnoliopsida > Poales > Poaceae > Secale > Secale cereale. Next base: position 166,929,523 of record LR738714.1, on the reverse strand, counting down.
AACTATCAGAAACAATACTGGAAAAAAAGATGCACCATCCGGTGGGTTCAATTTGGGGATGAAGATCCAAAACTCCTTAAGGCCCTTGCTTCAGAAAGATATACACGGAATAATATACCAACTCTTCAATTAGACAATGGTACCACCGTGGACGATCATTCTGGAAAAGAGGCTCTCATATATCATACCTACAAGGACAGGCTTGGCTCTTCTGGTAATTACCAAATTAAATTCAACCTCCACAACATCCTCAAAAAAGTGGACGACCTAGATCAGCTCACTATACATTTTTCCAAACAGGAAATCGATGATGTTGTCAAAAATATGCCCGCTGACAGGGCTCCTGGACCGGATGGTTTCACGGGCCATTTCATTAAAACATGTTGGCACATCATCAAAGAGGATTTCTATAATCTCTGTAACCAGTTTCACGAGGGGACCTTAAACTTAGAAAGCATCAATGAGGGTTTCATTACTTTAATACCCAAGGTTTCATCTCGTGAGACAATCAATGATTTTCGACCCATCACACTTATAAACTGCTCCTTGAAAATCATCACCAAGATTCTAGCCAACCGACTACAAAAGGTTATTCTCAAGCTTGTACACCGTAATCAATATGGTTTCATCAAACGTAGAACCATACAAGATTGCCTTGCCTGGGCCTTTGAATATATCCATCAATGCCAAGCCTCCAAGAAACAAATCGTCTTGCTAAAACTTGACTTTGCAAAAGCCTTTGATACCATAGAACATGGGGCTATGATTGAAATCATGGAACATATGGGATTCAATAACAAGTGGATTTCATGGATACAATCAATTTTTTCCACGGGAAAATCCTCTGTCCTCCTAAATGGAGTCCCAGGAAGGAAAATCATCTGCAAATGCGGAGTCAGGCAAGGAGACCCCCTATCCCCTCTCATTTTTGTTATTGCAGCGAATCTCCTACAGGCGGCCCTAAATGAGTCTTTCAGACAAGGGATGATTCTTTTACCACTACCAAGAGAGCAGCAACAGGACTACCCAGTCATCCAATACGCGGATGACACCATAATTATCATGCCAGCATGCCCTATTTAAGCGCAGACGATGAAAGGAATCCTCAATGACTTTGCCACATCAATTGGTCTTAAAATCAATTTTCATAAATCAACACTCCTACCAATGAACTGTGGAGAGGATCTTACTAATAACATTGCCAATATTTTCCAATGTAAAACTGGCACCATGCCTTTTACATATCTGGGCCTTCCTCTGGGGACTTGCAAGCCCTCCATTCAAGATCTAATGCCGATGGTATGCTCTGCTGAGCGAAGATTAACCTCCACCTTATCAATGATGTCCTACGGAGCCAAACTTTCATTGTTAAATACGACTATCACATCGCTCATAATGTTTGCTCTATGTACACTCAAAATACCGCCAAAATTTTTGGACCTACTGGATAAGATTCGCAGGAAATGCCTCTGGACAAAAAAAACGGACCAAGGGGAGAAATGTAACTCCTTAGCTGCGGGGGATAGGATTTGCCGCCCAAAACAAAGTGGAGGCCTTGGTATCATCAACTTAAGGATCCAAAGCGATGCACTCCTACTCAAATATCTGCACAAATTCTATAACAAACATGATCTCCCATGGGTTGACGTGATTTGGTCCACATACTACACAAACAAGATCCCTCATGCTTCTGACCCCTGTGGCTCCTTCTGGTGGAGGGATGTTCTCAAGCTAGTTCCAATGTACCGTGGAATCTCGAAGGTGACGATTAGCCAAGGAAGAAATGTACTTATGTGGAAAGATCTCTAGCTTGACGAGATTCTTGCTGAATCATGCCCTAGGGCCTTCTCCTTTGCCAAGCATGAAGATGCCTCAGTACAACAATTCCTAAGTGTCTCCTCCTTAGATGAAGCGTTTCACCTACCACTCTCTCAGGAGGCCCATGCAGAAACGCGCGACATCCAGCACCTCGTGACTCACGTCGTATTGGACAATGATCAAACCACAACTGACACTTGGACGTACACCTGGGGGACCGCACATTATACTGCCCGAAGATACTATAAATTCTACTTTAGGGACGTCAAAGCCCACAGAACATACCACTGGCTATGGAAATCCAAAGTCACAGCCAAGATCAAAGTCTTTGGCTGGCTTCTCCTCTCCGATCGCCTCAATACAAGATATATGCTCAAACGGCGACACTATAATTTGGGAGATGATGTCACATGCCTACTTTGTGGCCATGCAGAAGAAGATGTGGACCACATGATCCTAAACTGCCCATTCAGTAAATACTGCTGGTCCAAGCTTGGAATGAATCCTAGACAACACAACACGCGTATGCCTTGGCTGGAAATGGCAAAAAAACTGGAACAAACCCATGTTCATGGAGGTCTTCTTACAAGCATCGTGGAGCATTTGTAAGGAGAGAAATGACAAACTTTTCAGGAACATCAACCCATCCTATCACTCTTGGCTAGCTAGATTTAAGACAGACTTTGGTTTACTTCAACATAGGGTTAAAGATACTATGAAGGATTTCATCTTCCTGCTCTTGGACTCCCTCCCCTCTGACTAGCTTCCTATTAGTACTACTTCTTTCACCTGAGCCACGAAGTGGCCAGGGAATGACCTTGTACAGCCCCTACACCATGTACATTGTAAATTTTAAAAGTAATATATAACAGTGGGGGGCTCCCCCTCCGTCTCACGTTTCAAAAAAAATATTCAATATTTTCTCATGAATTCAAAAAGTGCCCATGAAATTTAAAAATATTGATGATAGTTCAAAAAGTGCCCATGAAATACAATCGAGAAATGAAGATTACAATTTAAATACAATCGATCTTAGCTAGCTAGCTATCTATTCACAATCTTCTTGCCCTTCTTTTTCGCAAATGGAGTTCTTCTATGGAACGGACGTCCTTTAGGTAGGGTGGTCCTGCTTATTCTTGTGGTGTATGCTGCTACTTCATCATCGTCGTCATGTTCGATCTTCGGGTCGCCGTACTTGTCGAAGTCTTGCTCACTGGCTACTCCATCCATTCCGATGATCTTCCTTTTGCCTCTCCTCACGACAACACGACTGGGCTTTGACGGGTCGGTAATGAAGAAGCATTGGTCAACTTGGGAAGCTAGTACCCATGGCTCATTTTTCGCGGTGACGTTTGCGCCCGCGGTCTTGGATTTGGCTTCGGGTATAACCATGGTGGTGAAATACCGGTCTTCTTTTAGGACGCTCTTGGCCCATCTGACACGGAACATCGGGACCTTCTCTCTAGCGTAGCTCAGCTCCCAGATCTCCTCGATCCTTCTGTAGTATTTGTCCTTGTCGTTACAGGTGTAGGATTCCATCGTTACCCCGGAGTTCTGATAACCATTGCTCTTCATGTCCTTAGCCTCGGTGTAGAATGTGTAGCCGTTGATATCATACGCCTAATAGGTCATCAGGTTGTGCTCGGCGCCCTGTGACAAGGCGAATATGAGTTGTTCTTCCGTGGAAGAATCCTCATGTAAAGGGTACGACAGAAGCTTCTGCTTGAACCAACGCGTGAAACATGAGTTGTGCTGTTTGATTATATCTTCGTCCGTCCTCTGTTGGCCTCGGTCATTGTACGTCTTCTCAATAAAGGTTTTGTGCTCTACCACCCAAGGATCGACCACGTCTATGTGTTGTAGCGCGACTAGGTTTGCTCTTTCAGAGTCGGCGAGTCGACCCTCGAAGTCGACATGCATTTCGCGGCGACCCTCACGGTGACCCCATCCAGCAAGCCTGCCAAGGTGCCTGTTGACGGGCAGACCAACGAGGTTCTCGATGCCTAGATAATTCGTGTAGTAGGAGATGCACTCTTCGGTCAGAAAGCCCCTGGCTATGCTTCCCTCTGGACGTGACATGTTGCGAACGTATCCTTTGATGACACCATTCATCATTTCGAACGGCATCATGCTGTGCAGGAACGTCGGCCCGAGTTGGATGATATCGTCCATGATATGGACCAGTAGATGCACCATAACGTCGAAGAATGCGGGCGGGAAGTACATCTCAAGCTCGCATAGTATCACCACGATCTCTTCCTGTAGCCTTCTGAGTTGCCTCACACCAACCGACTTCCGAGAGATGACGTCGGAAAAGTTGCATAGGCCAAATAGCGTTTCACGGACGTGCACGTCCATGATCCCACGGATTGCAACTGGAAGTATCTGCGTCATCAGCACGTGACAGTCGTGAGACTTCATCCCGCTGAACTTCTGATTCGCTGGGTCTAGATATCTGCTTATCTTCCCCGCGTAACCGTAAGGAAGTTTTACTCCTACGAGGCAGGTGAAAAACTGCTCGATCTCCTCCTGACTTAGAGTGAAGCACGCGGGAGGGTAGTCATTTCCGGTCTTCTTGGCCTTTTTGCCTTTGTGACGACTTTCCGTGTCCTGCTTCGCCTCATCATCATCATCATCATCATCATTAGTGTGAAGCTCCTGCCTGATGCCCATTGACTTCAAGTCTACCCTTGCTTTCGGCCCATCTTTGGTCCTCTCTGGCATGTTGAGCAGGGTACCAAGTAGACTCTCACACACGTTCTTCGTGATATGCATGACATCAAGGCTGTGAGGCACACGATGGATCTTCCAGTACGGCAAGTCCTATAAAACAGACCTCGTTTTCCATACCTTCAGCAGCGGCTCTGGCGCCTTTCGCTTATTTCCCGGCTCTGGCGCCTTTTGCTTCTTTCCCGGCAGTGGGCAATCTTTCCAATTTTTCAACAGATCGTCTATTTCCTCGCCGCTCCTCGTACGCGGGCGTCTTCAAGGTTCGGTTTCACCATCGAACAGATCCTTGCGTTTTCTCCACAGGTCGTCATCGCGAAGCCACCTTCTATGTCCCATGAACACGGTTTTCGAAGACCCGGGATCTCTATCTAGCTGGTGATACGTTGTGTCATCCATGCACCTGACTTATCCAGAAAATCCATGGACCACCTACCCCGCGACATATCCATAACCGAGATAGTCGTGCACCGTCGTGAGCAGTGCGGCTCTCATAGGGAAATATTCTTTCTCTGCGGTGTCCCATGAATTGGCTGGCATTTTCCACAGCGTGTCTAGCTCCTCTTTCAGCAGCTCCAGATACAGATTGATGTCATTCCTTGGTTGTTTCGGTCCTTCAATTAGCATACTCATATGAATGTACTTCCTCTTCATGCACAACCAGGGGTAAGGTTGTACATCCACACAAACACAGGCCAGGTGCTATGTGTGCTTCTCTGGCTGCCAAACGGATTGACTCCATCGGTGCTCGCGCCCAGCACGATGTTCCTTGGATCGTTCCCAAATTCTAGGTCTTCGAAGTTCAACGCTTGCCACTGGCTCGCATCCTTAGGGTGACTCAGCAGCTTGTCTTTTTTATCTATCTCTGGATCATTTGCGTCATCTTCTCGCTTCTTCTCCTCCCTATCCGCGTGCCAACGCAGGAGCTTTGCTACCTTAGGGTCCGTGAAATACCACTGCAGACGAGGAGTGATCGGAAAGTACCACACCACTTTTCGAGGTGCTTTCTTCCTCTTCTTGTATCAAGTGATGCCGCACACCGGACATATGGCAGACTCCGCGTGCTCGTCCCGATAAATGATGCAATTGTTCATGCACACATGGTATTTCACGTGCGGTAAATCCAGAGGACACACGATTTTCTTCGCCTCCTCGAAACTGGCCGGGCACTTGTTTCCCTTAGGAAGACGTTCGTGCTAGAATGACATGTTCTCGTCAAAGCATGCGTCGGTCATTTTGTGTTTTACCTTCATCTCGAGAGCCATGAGCGTTACTTTCAGGCGGGTATCCTCGGGCCTGCATCCTTCATACAATGGAGTAACCGCGTCTATCTCCAGTTGATCCATCTTGGCTTTCTCTCGGGCGGCAGCTCTTGCGTTATCCGTCTGCTTGAGAAGCAATTCTTGAATATGAGGGTCCTGCACCCAGCCCATCGATGGTCCAGCATCGTCTGGTCCGCCGGCATGATTATCTTCATGACCATGCCCGTCGTTTGCTCCGGCATCTTCCTCATCATCATGTCCTGCATCTTCTACATGATGACTGTGTACAGCATCACCGTCGTGATCATCTCCTGGAGATTCTTCGTCTTCTCGCCCGCCCGAGCCGCGGTGGTTGTCTTGCTGCCCTTCCTCATTTCTTGCCCGGCCCCCATGGACGACTTCGTAGTCATCTTCATCACCTTGCCACCGATAGCCATCCATGAAACTACGCAAGAGCAGGTGGTCCCGCACCTACCCGGAATCCGGGTCCACAATAAGGCTCGTCAGCTTGCATCTTCGACACAGACATCTTATCTCCGTCTCGTTCTTTTGAAGCATCTCGGCCTTCGCGGAGCTCAAAAACCTATTCACGATGCCTTCGGTCATCGTGCGGACCATGGTCGCCTGCGGGGTAGAGCAAAACGATATTTTAGAACCAAGAAAAAATTTGGCATGACTTTCCCTAAAAATAGGACCAAAAAGAATGCTTAATGCCAAAATTCTCGCCGAAACGGAAATGAATCAACATTCCGGCAAAATATTGGCAACTATCGCATTTCAAATACCGCTACACCTGCAAACACAAACATATATGCAACACCACAAACATATGCAACACCACGAACAAACATAGATCTAGCTAGGCCATAAAAAGTGCATGTGCACATTGCTGGAGAGAGAACAACATAAAGATAGCTTCCCCCCTTACTTAACTATCAAAAAAAGGTAATTTAACCACATAATTTGAATGAATCTATGGTGGAAATGAGGTGACAAAGAGGAGGCAGTCGAGACAAGCTTTGGAGGAGGAGGTGGAGACACTGAAGTGGGTAGGAGTGGTTGTCCAAAATATCTTGTTGGTGCCCACTTACTAGTGGCGCACCATCTCCTAATGCGCCATTAGTAACCCAGGTTACTAATGGCGCACCTGCTGGCGGTGCTCCATTAGTAGTTTTGCAAAAAGAAAACATACTAATGGCGCACTGTGCCAAAGTGCGCCATTACTAGTTTAAACTAGTAATGGCGCACTCTGGCACAGTGCGCCATTAGTATTTTTGCAAAAAAAAAGAATAAAAAATATAATAATAAAAAACAACAGTAGTGGCGCACTGTGTGACTGGTGCGCCATTACTAGTTACAACTAGTAATGGCGCACTCTGTCTGGATGAGCCATTAGTAAGTTTGGAAAAGAAAAAAAAATGATACTAATGGCGCACCATGAGCCCGGTGCGCCATTAGTGTATTCCACACTAATGGCACACCAGCACGTGGTGCGCCATTAGTATATACTAATGGCGCACCGCATGTCTGGTGCACCATTAGTGTCCATCCTATCTATAGCCCTTTTCCTAGTAGTGTTTCTTTCTTTTATCATGACCCAAGTGAGGAAATCAAGCCCTTGACTCAACACTAATCTTTATTGTATAGCTCATGGACTCGATTACAAAGGATAAAGCTCAAAAAGCAAAAGCTCACAACTAGATCATGCTAACTTTATTCTAATAGATCAAGATACTACCAAAAGGATCGAACTAAGTAAAACGGTAAAGATAGGACTGATGGTGATATGATACCAGGGTCACTCCCCCAAGCTTGGCAGTTGCCAAGGGGAGTGCCCATACCCATATGATTATGTCTCCTTCTTCGGGGTTGGTGATTATAGAGTTGCAAGTAGTGACGGGGGATCCTCATATATTGAGCGCAGGAGATCTTCCAGCTTGCGGATAATACCTTTGAGAGCAGCTATGTAATCCTTCAACAAAAGATTTTCACTTGTGAGATGCTTGTTGCGGATCTGAGTTAACTCAAGCATCCTGAAAGCTTCTAGCTCAGTTGAGGTAAAGAGATTATGAAGGGATTTAGAGGTGTCTTCTTCTTCCGCTGCAGGAGCCGGATCCTCCACCTCCATCTTGATCTTATTTTCCTTGTGGATCTCCTCGGGTCCTTCTCTCTTCAGATATATCTTCATTAGCCAAGCATCATTGCCTTTGTTGTTGTAGGAGGGAGACGACATGATGCCTAGCTTCGCAAAACCCTAGCAGAAAACATCTCGACAAGAAAACAGAGGAATTCTGCGAGATACAGAGGTCAAAACCTTTGAGAGTATATATAATGATTTTTTCCAGCACGAAAGGAGTAACCCACAAGAAAACGGAGTCCAAGGGACACACGGGGTGCCCTCGAGGCCACCTCGTGTCTCCTCTGGACTGCGGTTTATTTTTCTATTTTTCTAAATATTTCAAAACGGAGAAAAAATGCCTTTAGAACTGTTTTGGAGTCGGTTTATGTCGGGGAAACTGATCCACCCACGAACACCTATGGGGATCGAGCCCCTTTCGGTACGGCAGGGGGCGGAGATCGCACGAAGAGCAGATCGAGGCGAGGCACACGAGCAGTTTACCCAGGTTCGGGCCGCACGGATGCGTAAAACCCTACTCCTGCTTTGGTTTGTATTGAGTTCTTGCTCGGGAGCGCTGAGAGCTACAGTACACTTCAGCAGCTAACGAGACCGAGCGTGAGAGTGTTCCCCTCCCTTTCTACGTTGCGCATGGGCCTTCTTTTATATGCTCAAAGGGGTCACCGATAGGTGGCAACGCAGTTGAGGGTAAAAAGGGAAAGGTGTTGCGGTTGGTACAGCTACATGTACCGTGTTCCATACCTAACCCTGACGGCAGGGGACAAGGGCATTAAATGCCCATCGCCGTCGCCCAAACAGTGCAAAAAGGGGCCGTCAGGGGCGCCACCGTTCGCCACGATGGCAATCTTGTCAGCGCCGCTTGCCACCACGCACCCCTGGCTGCACAGCCTCCCGCCACGTACGCTTGGGAGGGTCCCAGAGCGACACGTGGATGGATGCGCTGGAGCGCGGGTACATGGTGGTAGCTTGCCGCGGCAAGCGCCTTGCCGCAGTTGTTGTCTTGTCGCTTCCGGGAGCTTGCCGCTCACCGGGCCTTGCCGGGACGCGTGGCGCATCGCGGCAAGTTCCTCGATATGCCTTGGTTGGCCTTCCCGGCAAGCTCCTCTTGCCGGGGTCTTGTCTCCTTGGCTTAAATACTTTGTTCTTGAATGGCTCCAAAGGAACCACGGAGGACCTTGGCAGTCACCCGGCAAGCCTTGCCGCGGGGCGCTGCGACTGCCCGTGCACAAGTTCGGGATACTAGGGTACCCCTACTCTAGTACACCGACAGTTTACTTACCGATTCACGTACCTCTTCCTTTTCTGAGGCTGAATCATTCTAGAAAGTGTTCCGTATGTATTCCTCCGGGGTTATGGTTTCAATAATATTAGTTTCAAGATTTATAGGATTACCTGAGATATAATGTTTGATCCTTTGACCATTCACCACCTTCGGATTTGTGCCTTTGAAGTTGTTGATCTTTATAGCACCAGAACGATAGACCTCCTCGATAACGTAAGGTCCTTCCCACTTGGAGAGAAGTTTTCCTGCAAAAAATCTTAAACGAGAGTTGTATAGCAAAAAATAATCACCTACATTAAACTCACACGTTTGTATCCTTTTGTCATGCCATCTTTTAATGTTTTCTTTAAATAACTTGGCATTCTCGTAGGCCTGGGTTCTCCATTCATCGAGACAACTAATATCAAATAGCTTCTTTTCATCGGCAAGTTTGAAATCATAATTGAGCTCTTTGATAGCCCAATATGCCTTATGTTCTAGCTCAAGAGGTAAGTGACAGGCTTTTCCATATACCATCTTATATGGATACATACCCATAGGATTTTTGTATGCAGTTCTATAGGCCCATAATGCATCATCTAGTTTCTTGGACCAATTCTTTCTAGACCTATTAACTGTCTTCTGCAAGATTAATTTCAACTCCCTATTACTTAGTTCTACCTGACCACTAGTCTGGGGGTGATAGGGTGATGCAATTCTATGGTTGACATCGTACTTATCAAGCATCTTCCGGAAAGCACCATGAATAAAGTGTGAACCACCATCAGTCATTAGGTATCTAGGGACTCCAAACCTTGGAAATATAACTTCCTTAAGCATCTTAATAGAGGTGTTATGATCAGCACTACTAGTTGGAATAGCTTCTACCCACTTAGTAACGTAATCAACAACAACTAGAATATGTGTGTACCCATCAGAAGCAGGAAAAAGTCCCATATAATCGAAGCCCCAAACATCAAATGGTTCAATAACAAGTGAATAATTCATAGGCATTTCTTGACGTCTACAAATATTACCAATTCTTTGACATTCATCACATGATAAGACAAACTTACGGGCATCCTTGAAGAGAGTAGGCCAATAAAAACCGGATTGCAATACCTTGTGTGCAGTTCTGTCTCCCGCATGGTGTCCTCCATAAGCTTCGGAGTGGCACTTGCGTAAGATCTGTTCCTATTCATCCTCAGGCACACGACGTCTAATAATACCATCTACTCCTTCTTTATAAAGATGTGGGTCATCCCAAAAGTAATGTCTAAAATCATAGAAAAACTTTTTCTTTTGCTGGTATGTGAAGCTAGGAGGTATAAACTTAGCAACAATGTAATTAGCATAATCAGCATACCATGGAGCAGTACGAGAAGTATTTATGACAGCTAGTTGTTCATCAGGAAAGCTATCATCAATAGGTTGTGGGTCATCAAGTATATTCTTTAACCTAGACAAGTTATCTGCTACGGGGTTCTCAGCTCCCTTTCTATCAATAATATGCAAGTAAAATTCTTGCAGCAAGAGAACCCATCTAATAAGTCTAGGTTTAGCATCTTTCTTTTCCATAATGTACTTGATAGCAGCATGATCAGTGTGAATAGTTACTTTAAAATCAACGATATAGGGTCTAAACTTATCACATGCAAACATAACTGCTAAAAATTCCTTTTCAGTGGTAGCATAATTTCTTTGGGCACTATCTAGAGTTTTACTAGCATACTGGATAACATTCTATTTCTTATCAACTCTTTGTCCTAGAACAGCTCCTACAGCATAATCACGAGCATCGCACATAATCTCAAAGGGTATATTCCAGTCAGGAGGCTGGACAATAGGTGCAGAGATCAATGCTTTCTTAAGTATTTCAAATGCTTCTAGACAATCATCATCAAAGACAAAAGGAATATCTTTCTGTAAAATATTAGTCAGGGGCCTGGAAATTTTGAGAAGTCCTTAATGAACCTCCTATAAAACCCGGCATGACCAAGGAAACTTCGTATACCTTTGATATCCTTAGGGCATGGCATCTTTTCAATAGCATCCACATTAGCTTTGTCAACTTCAATACCTCTTTCAGAAATTTTATGTCCCAAGACAATGCCTTCATTAACCATAAAGTGGCACTTCTCCCAATTCAAGACAAGGTTAGTGTCTTCACATCTCTGCAAAACTCAATCAAGGTTGCTTAAGCAATCATCAAAAGAAGTTCCGTAAACGGAGAAATCATCCTTGAACACTTCAACAATCTTTTCACAAAAATCAGAGAATATAGCCATCATGCATCTTTGAAAGGTAGCAGATGCGTTACATAAACCAAAAGGCATACGTCTATAAGCAAAGGTACCAAAAGGACAAGTAAAGCTGGTCTTTTCTTGATCCCCCTTTGACACAGGTATTTGAGAGAAACCGGAATAACCATCTAGAAAGCAGAAATGAGTATGTTTGGATAATCTTTCTAGCATTTGATCAATAAATGGCAAGGGGTAATGATCTTTCTTGGTAGCTTTATTTAACTTACGGAAATCAATTACCATCCTATAACCTGTAACTATTCTTTGCGGGATCAATTCATCTTTATCATTAGGGACAACAGTTATACCTCCTTTCTTAGGAACACAATGGACAGGACTTACCCACTGGCTATCAGCAATGGGATAGATAATACCTGCCTCTAGAAGCTTTAGAATTTCCTTCCTTACCACTTCTTTCATTTTAGGATTCAACCGTCGCTGATGATCAATAACTGGTTTAGCATTTTCTTCCCATTTATCTTGTGTTGACAAATAGTGGGACTAATGCCCTTAAGATCATCCAGAGTATATCCAATAGCAGCTCGGTGCTTCTTCAGAGTTTTCAATAATCTTTCTTCTTCATGCTCTGTAAGGTTAGCACTAATAATAACAGGATATATCTTCTTTTCATCAAGATAAACATACTTAAGATTATCAGGCAAAGGTTTAAGTTCAAATACGGGATCACCCTTGGGTGGAGGAGGATCCCCTAGGATTTCAACAGGCAAGTTGTTTTTCGATACGGGTCCATGTGTAAGGAATATTTCATCTATCTCCCTTCTCTCATTCATTTGCATATCATTTTCATGGTCTAGCAAGTATTGTTCTAAAGGATCATTAGGTGGCACAACAATAGAAGCAAGACCAATAAGTTCATCTTTACTGGGTGGTGCCTTTTCAAGGGGTTGTCTACGGAATTTAGCAAAGTTAAAATCATGAGACATATCCCCAAATCCAACAGTGATAATGTCCTTCACGCAGTCAATCTTGGCATTAACAGTATTCAAGAAGGGTCTACCAAATATAGTGGGACAGAAAGCATCTTGTGGGGAACTAAGAACTAGAAAATCAGCAGGGTATTTAACCTTCCCACACAAGACTTCAATATCTCTAACAATCCTAACTGGTGAAATAGTATCTCCATTAGCAAGCTTAATAGTAATATCGATCGCCTCTAACTCAACCGGTGCAATATCTTGCATAATTTCGTTATACAAATCGAGAGGGATAATACTCGCACTAGCACCTACGTCACATAAACCATGATAGCAATGATCTCCTATGTTGACAGAGATAACAGGCAAGCCTACAACAGGTTTATGTCTATTCCTAGCAATGGGTTTAGCTATTCTAGCATACTCCTCTTGGAGATAAATAACCTAGCCATCTAAATCTTCTACCAAGAGATCTTTAACCATAGCAACACTAGGTTCAACTTTAATTTGCTCAGAGGGTGTAGGTGTTCTAGTATTACTCTTATGGACTACAGTTGAAGCTTGAGCATGATCCTTTATCCTAACAGGGAAAGGTGGTTTCTCGATATACACGATAGGGATAACTGGATCAACATTATAAGTGATAGTCTTTTCTTCAACTTTAATAGGTTCAACAACTTTTACTTCAATAGGGGGATGGTATTTAAACCACTTCTCCTTGGGGAGATCAACATGAGTAGCAAAGGATTCACAGAAAGAAGCTACTATCTCAGATTCAAGTCCATATTTAGTGCTAAACTCACGGAAAACATCGGTATCCATAAAAGCTTTAACACAATAAAACTTAGGGGTCATACCTGACTCCTTACCTTCATCGAGGTCCCAATCTTCGGAGTTGCGTTTAATTCTTTCTAATAAATCCCATTTAAAGTCAATAGTCTTCATCATATAAGAGCCAGAACAAGACGTATCGAGCATGGAGCGATTATTATGAGAAAGCCGAGCATAAAAATTTTGAATGGTCATTTCTCTTGAGAGCTCATGATTGGGGCATGAATATAACATTGACTTAAGCCTCCCCTAAGCTTGAGCGATGCTTTCTCCTTCGCGAGGCCAGAAATTATAAATATAATTACGATCACGATGAACCTGGTGCATAGGGTTGAACTTCTGATGAAATTCCAACTTCAGACGATTATAGTTCCAAGATCCCATATCATCGCATAGCCTAAACCATGTTAATGCGTCTCCCTTCAAAGATAAAGGGAAAACCTTCTTCTTGATAACATCCTCGGGCATACCTGTAAGCTTAAACAATCCACAAACTTCATCCACATAGATTAGATGTAAATCCGAGTGAAGTGTTTCGTCTCCTGTATAGGGATTTTCAAGCAATTTCTCTATCATACCCGTAGGAATCTCAAAACAAATATTTTCTGTAGGTGCAGTAGGTTGAGGAGCAACTCTTTGTTCTTCTGCTCGGGGTGAAGATACCCCGAACAAGCCCCTCAAAGGATTTTGAGCAATAGTAACAAGTTACAATAAATTTCAGCACACTATATAAAATTATCCTTACCAAATTCCACTTACCAAAGGCGCTTCACTCCCCGGCAATGGCGCTAGAAAAGAGTCTTGATGACCCACAAGTGTAGGGGATCTATCGTAGTCCTTTCGATAAGTAAGAGTGTTGAACCCAACGAGGAGCATAAGGAAATGATAGGCAGTTTTCAGTAAGGTATTTTCTGCAGGCACTGAAATTATAAGTAATAGATAGTTTTGTGATAAGGTAATTGGTAGCAAGTGACAAATTGTAAAAGTAAATAGGTGCAGCAAGGTGGCCCAATCCTTTTTGTAGCAAAGGACAAGTCTGGACAAACTCTTATGCAAGGTAAAGCGCTCCCGAGGACATATGGGAATTATCGTCAAGCTAGCTTTCATCACGATCATCTGATTCGCGTTCGGTACTTTGATAATTTGGTATGTGGGTGGACCGGTGCTTGGGTGCTGCCCTTACTTGGACAAGCCTCCCACTTATGATTAACCTCTAATGCAAGCATCCGCAACTACAAAAGAAGTATTAAGGTAAACCTAACCATAGCCTAAAACATATGGATCCAAATCAGCCCCTTACGAAGCAACACATAAACTAGGGTTTAAGCTTCTGTCACTCTAGTAACCCATCATCTACTTATTACTTCCCAATGCTTTCCTCTAGGCCCAAATAATGGTGAAGTGTCATGTAGTCGACGTTCACATGACACCACTAGAGGAGAGATAACATACATCTCATCAAAATATCGAACGAAGACAAATTCACATGACTACTAATAGCAAGACTTCTCCCATGTCCTAAGGAACAAAAGTAACTACTCACAAGACATAATATTGTTCATGATCAGTGGGGTATTAATATGCATAATGGATCTGAACATATGATCTTCCACCAAATAAACCAACTAGCATCAACTACAAGGAGTAATCAACACTACTAGCAACCCACAGGTACCAATCTGAGGTTTGGATACAAACATTGGATACAAGAGATGAATTAGGGTTGAGAGGAGATGGTGCTGGTGAAGATGTTGATGAAGATAGCTCTCCCCAAGATGGGAGAGTTGTTGGTGATGACAGCGATGACGATTTCCAACTCCCGGAGGGAAGTATCCCCGGCAGAACAGCTCTACCGGAGCCCTAGATTGGTTTCTGCCTCGAGACGGCGGTGTCTGGTCCCGAAAGCCTCATCTCGATTTTTTCCAGGTCAAAATGCTTCATATAGGAGAAGATGGTCACCTGGGGCCCACCGACTGGCCCTCGAGGCAGGGGGGCGCGCCCTAGGAAGGGGGACGCGCCCCCCACCCTCGAGGCCAGCCAGTGGCCCCCTCGTGGGTTTCTTCCGCCAGGTATTTTTTATATTATCCGAAAAAATGTTCTGTGGAGTTTCAGGGCTTTTGGAGTTGTGCAGAATAGGTTTCCAGAGTTTGCTCCTTTTCCAGCCCAGAATTCCAGCTGCCGGCATTCCCCTTCTTCATGTAAACCTTGCAAAATAAGAGGGAAAAGGCATAAGTATTGTGACAAAACATGTATGAACAGCCCATAACGCAATAAATATCAACTTATAAGCATGATGCAGAATGGACGTATCAACTCCCCCAAGCTTAGACCTCGCTTGTCCTCAAGCGAAAGCCGATATCAAAAAATATGTCCACATGTTTAGAGATAGAGGTGTCAATAAAAATAGAATACGGACATGAGGGCATCAAGATCATTCTTATAACAACAACTTATATTAATATAGTCATATGATTCTTAAGCCAAAGTAACAATTCAACCACAATATCAAGTATGCATCATAAACCTCATTAGAAACTAACAAACTTTGGTCTCGGTCATTGAAGCAATTGCAATTTATCGTAACTTCGGAAAGAGTCAATATAAGAGCTTTTCAGCAAACCTACATACTCAACTATCATATAGTCTTTCACAATTGCTCACACTCGCGCAATACTTATGTTTATGGAGTTTTAATCGGACACAGAGAAAGATGGGGGATTATGGTATTGCCTCCCAACCTTTTACCTCAAGGGTAATGTCAACAGTAATAGATCATGAAGACTTATATCCAAGTGGGTATATATATATATCAGGATCTTTCCAACACAGTGTGCTTGCCAAAGGATAAAATGAAAAGGAAAGGTGGAGCTCACCTTGACACTTATAAGACAAGAATAAAAGATAGGCCCTTCGAAGAGGGAAGCAGAGGTTGTCATGTGTTTTTATGGTTGGATGCACAAAGTCTTAGCATAAAAGAACTTCGCTTTATATTGCCACTTGTGATAAGGACCTTTATTATGCAGTCAGCCGCTTTTATTACTTCCATATCACAAGCTCGTACAAAGCTAATTTCTCCCACACTAATAAATCATACATATTAGCGGGTTTACAACATGACAACTTACTTGGAAGGATCTTTCTCAATACGTAGGTAGGTATGGTGGACTCTCATGGCAAAACTGGGTTTAAGGATATATGGAAGCACAAGTTGTCGGTGTACTAAGGTAGGGGTACCTCAGTACCCCAACTTGTGCACGGGCAGTTGCAGCTTCCCGCGGCAAGGGTTTACCGCGTGCTCGTCGGAGACCTTCCTGCTCCTTATTAAACCATTCAAAAACAAAGTATACAAGGAAGAAGATCGAGACCCCGGCAAGAGGAGCTTGCCAGGAAGGCCGTACCAGGCTCAAGGCTACCTCACTAGCACAAGGCCCTGGCAAGATGAGCTTGCCAGGGAGAATAGAAGACACGCCTCGGCGCTATATGCGCCCCGGCAAGGGCCCGGGGAGCGGCAAGCTCCCGGGCCCGACAAGATCAAGGCCCCGGCAAGGTGCTTGCCGGGAAGGCTGCGCTGTGTGCCCGCGCTCCAGCTCATCGGCCCACGCGTCGCCCTGGGGCCTATCCAGGGACGCGTGGCGGATGGCTGTGCAGCCTAGGGGGACACGGTGGCATTCCACGGTGGTGGATCCATCGCCGTGGCGGACGGAGACGCAAGGGCGGGAGCTTTTGGGGTCGACGGCGACGGGCATTGAATGCCCTTGTCCCCCACTATTAAAGTAGGTATAGACCACTGTTCTGTACTGTAGCTCCACTGTTCCCGCACTGTTGCAACTACCACCTCTTTTACGTTTTTACCCCTTTCTCCTACGTTGACACCTGTCGGTGACCCCTTACACTATAAAAGGAGGCCCATGCACAACGGGGAGGGGGTTCGAAACCTAGATCACTCTCACGCTCGGTGTAGCTGCTTCTTCAAGCTCCCGAGCTCTCCAACTCAATACACAACTAAGCAGGAGTAGGGTTTTACGCGGCTACCGCGGCCCGAACCTGGGTAAAACTGCCCGCGTGCTCGCTACGATCTGCTCTTTGTGCTCCCTCCGCCCTCGTACCGCACAGACAAAGGGGCTCCGGTCCCATAGGTGTTCGTGGCGGACAGTTTCCCCCGACATCTTTGGCGTCGAGGTTGTGCGAACCTGATCCGGCGTTCGCGCGGGCGCATTCTTCATCAACCTCTCTGAATTCATCAACTTCACCAGCAACAGCTTCATGGCCCCGAAGAAGAAGGCTTCGGAGGTCGGAGTCCCGTCTGCGTCTCACCCGCCGCCACCAGAGCCAACGGTGGGCGGGGGAGATGCCGTCGGAAGGGTGGCCGCCGGTGAGGACACTCACGGCGCCACCAGATCCAAGAACAGGACGGACGACCGAACCTCGGTCTCCGTGGACGCACCGCGTCCATCCCAGCACACGACGACCCAGCAGCGCCATACCATGGGAGGTGGTATCCGCTTGCTGGGGCAAGGCCAAACCGGAGGCTCGCGGGACGCCCCGGACCCCCGTCCGGGCACAAGCAAAGCGAAGGCGCCGGCTCGGGACCCCGCTCCTTCTAACGTCGTTAGAAGTCCGAGCGTATCCCGCTCCTCGCACGGCTCGCCCGCGTTCCCCTCCACTCCGGCAGAAGCGCTCGCAAGGGCACAACTGCTCCTCGACTTCCCTCCAGCGGCCGACAAGGCCGAAGAATGGAGGGCCACCATCCGGAGCCTGATAGACTTCGCCAACAACGATTCTCCACAGCAGCCGTCGACCTCGCGGCCGCGGGAAGCTGAGAAGGCGAAGGCTGACGGCGACAAGACCGCCGGGGGTGCGACAAGCGTGCACTCCCCGCCGCAGAAGCAGAAGACGCCGCCCCGCCGGAACAACGCTGACGATGGCTCCACAGCCTCGTCGGACCCGCGGGCCCGTCGGGACCAGCGCCAGGTCCTTGACGACCGGCGAGAAGAAGACGCTCGAACCACAATCGAGCGCCGCCGAGAAGCTCGGCGACAATCAGACAAGAGAGCTGGGAACACTGTCGACGCGCACGCGCCCGGTGAGCCAGGCGACTTGCCGTACGCGGCAGGCTGCCCTGCGTTCACCCGCGAGCTGCGGCGCGTCCAGTGGCCCAGCATGAAGAACTTTAAGCCCGACGTACCGGAGAAGTACGACGGCAAGACGCACCCCTCGGAGTTTCTCAGCGTCTACACCATCGCGGTGCAAGCTGCCGGGGGGCGCGACGAGAAGATCTTGGCCAATTACTTCCCGCTCGTGCTAAAGCCGAACGTCCGTTCGTGGCTCATGCACCTGCCGGAAGGTTCCATCTCTTCTTGGGCCGACCTTTGCCACCAGTTTGTTGGCGCCTTCACCGGCGGCCACAAACCCCACGGCCAGGAGAGCGATCTCCACATCTTGGCCCAGAAGGAAGGCGAAACCCTGCGCAAGTACATCCAATGCTTCAGCCATGTGCAGCACAACATCCCTGATGTCCACCCTGCCGCGGTTATCAGCGCGTTCCACCAGAACGTGCGTAACCGCCGCATGCGTGAGGAGATGGCGATGACGAAGATTCGGGACGTCAGCGAGCTCTACGCTCTTGCTGACAAGTGCGCACGCGCAGAAGAGGGGAGGAGACTCCCCGGGGAGGATGCTGGCGCAGGAGGAAGCGACAGCGACGACGCCGCCCCGGCAAAGAAGAGCCGGCGGCGGAACAACAGAAGGAAGGGCAAGAAAGAGGTGCTTGCCGTCGAGAAGACCGGCAAGGAGGCCCCCGCCAAGCAAGCGCAGACTGGTGGCTCCGGCAAGGAGCCTGCCCCTGCAGCGGCGGCCGACAAGCCGGGCAGCTCCGACAAGCAATACTGTAAGATCCACCGCACCAAGGGTCACGATCTCTCCAACTGCAAGCGCGTCGAGTACCTCGTCGAACAGCAGAAGGCTGAGTACGAGAGGCGCGACAAGGAGAAGGCCCAAGGTGGCGGGGAAGAGCCCAGCAAGAAGCGGCCGTTCAATGGCCGGGGAGGACGCCGCGGCAAGGCCAAGCAGCGGCAAGGAGATCGACCTCCCCGGGGCCGCGACAAGGACGAAGAGGACGACGATGAAGACATGGAGGACGAGGATAACAGCGAGCAGGAGTTCCAGAAGGCCACGGAGGTCCTGTGCGTCGACGGTGGCGCCTCTCTGCACACCTTCCACCGCCAACTCAAGCAGTGGGTGCGTGAGGTGAACGCAGCAGAGCCGCCCGTGGAGTCGCGCAGGCTCCTCAAATGGTCCAGCACGCCCATCATTTTTGATCTTGAGGATCGCCCTGACCGCACCACTGCGGTCGGGTGCTTGCCGATGCTGGTCTCACCCACCATCCGCAACCTCAAGGTCACCAAAATGTTGGTTGACGGCGGGGCCGGGCTAAACTTGATCTCCTCTGCTGTGATCAAGAAACTCCAAATTCCAGATGGCGAGCTCGAAGAAACCGGTTCATTCCAAGGAATCAACCCGGGAAGGAGCAAGCCCAAGGGAAAGATCACCCTGCCGGTGACCTTTGGCGGGGAGCTCAACTTCAGGACTGAGCGCATCACTTTCGACGTTGCCGATATTCCTTTCCCCTACAATGGAATACTCGGCCGTCCTGCCCTCGCCAAGTTCATGGCAGCTTCCCATTATGCCTACAACGTACTGAAGATGCCGGGGCCGATAAGCGTCATCACTGTCCACGGCGACAAGAAGGATGCGCTTATCTGCGCCGACAAGATCTACCGAGAAGCAGCAGCTGCAGCCGAGAAGGACACCCTTGCCGCTGAAGCTCCCGGGGGGAAGAAGACGAAGACCAAGTCCGGCAAGTGCTCTGGGACCCACTCCGGCAACCGCACCTCTTCGGAGTGCTGCGCTGCCGTCGAGGACGTTCCATCGAGCTCCACCGGCAAGAGTAAGAAAGGAATGGCCGCTCCTCCGGCAACCAAGAAGGTGTCCGCCAAGGAGGATGGCACTGGTGGTACCTTCACCATCAGTGCCACCCTTGACAGCAAATAGGAAAGCGCGCTCGTTGCCTTCCTGCGGGCGAATGTCGATGTGTTTGCTTGGCAACCATCTGATATCCCCGGTGTTCCCAGGAAGGTAATTGAGCACAAGCTTGCTGTCTGTCCTCAGGCGCGGCCCATCAAGCAGAAAGTAAGGAAACAAGCCGTGGAGCGCCAAGAGTTCATCAACGAAGAAATCAAGAAGCTAGAGGCAGCAGGTCTAGTTAGAGGTGTGATCCATCCGACGTGGTTGGCAAATCCAGTCGTCGTGCGCAAGGCCAACGGGAAATGGAGACTGTGTATAGACTTCACCGATGTGAATAAAGCGTGTCCCAAGGATCCATTCCCTTTGCCGCGCATTGACCAGATCGTTGACTCCACTGCCGGATGTGAGCTACTCTGTTTTCTTGATGCATACTCAGGCTATCATCAGATTTTCATGGCCAAGGAAGATGAAGAGAAGACTGCATTTATCACTCCATGTGGCACTTATTGCTTCATTCGCATGCCATTTGGGTTGAAGAATGCAGGCTCAACCTTTGCAAGGGTGGTATACACGGCTTTTGAGCCACAGATCCACAGAAATGTAGAAGCCTACATGGATGACATCGTGGTGAAGAGCAAGAGCAAGGATACCTTGGTCCAAGATTTGGAAGAAACATTTCAGAACCTGCGCAAGATACAGCTCAAGTTGAACCCCGAGAAGTGCGTCTTTGGAGTTCCCTCCGGCAAGCTTCTCGGGTTCTTTGTGTCACAGAGGGGGATTGAAGCCAACCCCGACAAGATTAAAGCCATTGAGCAGATAGAAGCCCCAAAGCGCGTCAAGGATGTCAGGAGGCTTGCAGGTTGCGTGGCTGCCCTCAGTAGGTTCATTTCAAAGTCTGCAGAACGCGCCCTACCTTTCTTCAAAATCTTGAAGAAGGCAGGTCCCATGAAGTGGACTCCGGAAGCGGAGGCTGCGCTGCAGGATTTGAAACGGTACCTGTCCTCCACTCCAATACTTGTCGCACCTAGACCACAGGAAAAGTTGTTGCTATACTTAGCGGAAACCAACCAAGTGGTTAGTGCTGCGTTGGTAGCGGAGAGGGAGTCCGACGAGGAGTCAGCACCACCGGCAAGCGAATCCAGCGACAAGCAGGAGGCTGGTCCGACAAGCTCTGGCCTCGACAAGGATAACTCTGCGCAGGAACAAGATGAGGTGCGGAAGAAGATGGTGCAGCGCCCAGTGTATTTTGTAAGTTCCCTTCTCCAGGGGGCTAGATCAAGATACTCTGGTGTGCAAAAATTGCTTTTCGGCCTCCTCATGGCCTCGAGAAAGCTGCGCCATTACTTCCAAGCCCATGAGATAACAGTGGTCACTCGCTTTCCGCTGAAGAGGATATTGCACAACCCAGAAGCGACAGGCAGGATCGTTGAGTGGGCACTGGAGCTGTCAAGCTTTGGGCTCAAGTTTGAAAGTACTTCAACCATACAGAGCCGAGCTTTGGCAGAATTCATAGCTGAGTGGACCCCAACGCCCGACGAAGAAGTTCAAGAAACGAGTGCACCCGTACAAGAAGCAACAAGTGAATGGGTAATGTATTTTGATGGTGCCTTCTCGCTGCAAGGCGCCGGTGCTGGCGTGGTTCTCATCGCGCCCACCGGAGAGCACCTCAAATATGTTATCCAGATGCACTTTCCCAGGGAGCAAGCTACAAACAACACTGCAGAATATGAAGGCTTGCTTGCCGGCCTCAGGATTGCAGCCGAACTTGGGATCAGGAAGCTGATTGTGCGAGGAGATTCTCAGTTGGTGGTCCGGCAAGTTAACAAGAGCTATCAGAGCCCTTTGATGGAAGCCTATGTCGATGAAGTGAGGAAGCTTGAAGAGCACTTTGAAGGTCTGCAGATGGAGCACGTCCCAAGAGCTCAGAATGAAATAGCAGATGGCCTTTCAAAGTGCGCCGCAATGAAGTTACCTGTGGAACCAGGAACCTTCTTGCTCAAGCTGACTCAGCCATCCGTTACACCATCAATTGGGCAGTCCAAGAAGAGAAAGTTGGTCTCCGGCGACTACTTGCCGGCGGATCTTCCAGAAACCGCCGCCAAGGTCCCCAAGATCAACAACCACAACGCTGAGGAACAGTTTGCTCCTGCAAGCCCTCGGGCCTGTACAGTTGAAGCAAATGTTCCCGACAAGCCTCGCCCCGGCGAGCTTGCCGGGGGACCATCAACTCCGGCAGGACCAGAGGTCCTCGCCGTAGAAGCTGAGGTTCCCGCAGCGGCCCTCGAGCCTTTAGTCCTTGCCGTTGAGCCTCGAGCTCCGGCATGGGCGCAGCAGATAGTCCGTTTTCTGCAAACTGGAGAACTTCCCGACGACCCTCAAGAGATAGAGAAGATAACCACGCAGTCAAGTATGTACCAGTTCGTGGATAACGAGCTGTACAGAAGAAGACTCAACGGTGTCAGGTTGAAATGCATATCCAGGGAAGATGGACAGAAGCTGTTGGCGGAAATACACGGAGGCATATGCGGCCACCACATTGGCGCAAGGGCGCTTGCCGGGAAAGCTTTCCGGCAAGGGTTCTTTTGGCAACCACCTTTTGTGCAAGCTTTGCCGCTGTTGCATGTAACCCTTTGTACAAAGCCGGGCGCAGACCCCGTGCATCAGTAAAGTTTTTGTGTTTCTCGCACCAATTGCCTTTTGCATGCTTCTCTCTGCTATTTGCATGTTCTGTTTGACATTTGGTGCAACACTCAAGTATACGGTAAGCATTAGCACGCCGGAAGGCCATATACTTGTTTCCCTCTCCCTTTTCTTTCCTCTTAAACAGAAGGAACGTTCCTCGTGCACAAGTTTGCCGGGGGGAAGGAGGTGGAGGAGGAACCAAGTGCTGTTCAAGAAAGTGAAGCCTTGCCGGAAAGCAAGCAATATAAGCAAGCAACATATGAAAGATAAGTTGTTAGAATTTGACCAGTTCAAATTTTAAATTTTAGTTGTCTTCCTTGAACAATCACACTTTGTATGGAAAACCTGTGCGCGGAGGAACCTACCCGTAGCTTGCCGCACCCTTATCTTGTTTCCGAGTTCGCTCAACGATTTAAGTGAGCTGCGACAAGTGTCGCGCCCTTGCTTCGTTTCCGAGTACGCTCAGCAAGCTAAGTGCGTTGCGACTAGCCGCGGCGAGGTTGCTTGCCGGTGAGGCCTTGGCCAGCAGGCTGCTCAGAGTTCAGCACTCAGCGCTCGCGGCAAAGGTCCCTTGCCGGCAAGCTCCCCGGGAGCGTAGGGTGAAAAACATACAAAGTCAAGGGTTGGAACCAGGAAGATAACATTGCACTGATTGATCAAGATAAATATCTTACAAAGGATAACTTGTCGCAATGGACTAATGAGTTCATAACATAATGTGCAGCAGTAAAAAGATAAAGATAATGGAGGCCTAATCTACGCGGTCGCCCTCCTTCCTGCCGAGCTTAGCCACCTTGGCGATGATGTGGGCGACTTGCTCCTTCAGGGCCTCCGTGTCCGCATCAGCCGGCAAGCTGCGAAGAACGTTGGTGAGATTGATCCCCGGGTTGCGGTACACGATCTTCGTCAGCACCCGCTCCAGAGTTCCCGCGCAGAGCAGGCGCGACTCCTCGGCCAGCTGCGCGGGGATTCGGTTCCGGAGACCTACAAGGGCCGGCGCGATCCCTCTGAAGAAGAGGCTGAGCTTGGCGCTGTGCGGGAGGTCCGGATCCGGCGAGTAGATGAGATGTTCGACCTTTAGCGCCAGCAGCTCCTGGTCAATGTTGGACGCAGAAGAAACCAAGTCTTCGGTCCACACCTCAATGGTCTGGCGGAAGAGCTCGGATGCCTTGTTGACGCTGTCCACCAAGGTCCGCTCCTTGCGGAGCTCCTCCTTCAGCTTGGTCTCCTGAGCCCGGGCAGCGTCGAGCGAATCCTTCAGAGTAGTGACCTTCAGCTCCAAGTCCTCGATGGAGTCCTTGGCGGCCTTCAACTCGTCGCCCCTCTTGGAAAGGCTCACCTGAAGCTCTGAATTCGTGTGGGCGTCTTTCTCACGCTCCGTGATGAGCGCGGCAACCTTCTCCGCGCTCACCTTCAGCGCCTTCTCCAGCTGCTCAACCTTGGCGGAGAGCTCCTTCTTGGCGTCTTCCGCGGCAACCGCGGCGGCTTTCGCCTCCTTCAATTCCCCGCCAAGGGCGGCCTCGCGAGCGGCAAGGTCCTCCTCATGGGAGTCGAGCTCGACCTTCCGCTGCGCGAGCTCTCCTTCTCGCCGGGACAGCTCCACCCCGGCGAGCCGCTGCTGTTCCTCAGCTTCGGCCTTCTCGAGCACCCATTCCTGATACTCGCCGGCGAGACGCTCGCGCTCCTCCGCCACCTCGCGGAGGGCCGCCTGGTTGGCGGCGCTGAGCTCTGCCGCGCGCTTCTCCATCTCCGCGGCGGCCTTGGCGGCAAGGGCTTCCCGGGAGGCGAGCTTCGCCTGCCTGGCCCGGTAAAGGGCCAGGAGCTGGTGGAGTAGCTTTTCCTCCTCAGGCCCTTCGCTCCCGCCGGGCGCCTCGACGATCTTCAGACCTGCGGAGGCGAGGACTTCTCCGTCGAACGCCTCGCCCTCCGCGGGAGCTCGCGATGAAGACCCCCAAGGCATCTGGATGAAGACGCCATTGGGGGCCTCAAGGTAATAGCCCTGCTCCTTGCTGGCGGAGGGGTCGGCGGCCGGTGCAGCATCTAATGCTCCCGCCACCTCCGGGTCGGCGGTGCGGTCGCCGTCCCCCTCCCCGGCCGCTGCGTCCGCAGCCGGAGCGGTCTCCTGCGCGGCCGGCTCGGCGGCCTCGGCCACCTCCTCGACGACAGGGACGTCGCCGCCGCCGCCCTGCGCGCCCTCCTCGTCCTCGATGTTGATGACCTCAGTCTCCATCGGCTCGGGAGGAGGAGGAGGATCTAAGAAGAAGAAGAAAAAGAAGTTCAAGATTCAAGCAAATATCCAAAAAGAGGCAAAGCCAAGAAGACAAACTACAGAACATACCTTGGCGGACGTCCTCAGCGGCGGGCTCCCTCGCCGGGGGGCTCGGCCTTGGCGGAGTGGCCGCCCTCGCCGGGCTGCTCGCCCTTGGCGGGGTACTCTGCCTTGGCGGAGTACCCACCCTTGGCGGAGCACTCTCCCTTGCCGGAGAGTTCTGCCTTGGCGGGGACGGCGGGGCCTGCGGCTCCTCGACGACGGTCTCCGGGCGCTCTTCCCGCTGCGGCTCCACCTCTGCACAAATCAAGATAAGAAACGTTAAGATAATGAAAGAAGACGAAATCCTCAGGCGTACCCCGACAAGCGAAAGAATAAACCCCAGACTTACGCTGGGGGCTGCGCTGGGGGCTGCACTGGGGGCTGCTCCTCGGAGCAGCGCTCTGGTCCGGCAGGCTCGGCTCCGGCACACCTCCTGTTGCCGCGGCGGCTGAGTCTTCCGCGGCCTCGACCACAGGCGCCTTGGCCTTCTTCGCCGCGCGCTGAGTCAAGGTCCTAAAATCAAAGCAACAGACAGAGTCAGCATCAACAAAAATCAAGACAAAACTCAAGAAGGTGTAAGATCTTGGGCTCTTACTCCTGGTCCTCCTCGTCGTCCTCGCTCAAGGCGGAGAAGTCATACTCCACCGTCGGCGCGTCGGCGCGAGGAGCGGAAGACGAAGATTCCCTCGGGCGCTTGGCGATCCCGGGGGCTGGGGGCTGCGAAGCCCCAGCCCCTGTGGTAGCCGAGGCCCGGGGGGCGGGCGGAGCCGCTGCTCCGCTCCGAGAAGACCCCTGTCGGCTTGGCGCCGGCCTGCGAGGCGCCTCCGTCGTGGTCCTCGCGCGGGCCGCCTCTGCTGTGGCTGGTGCGCCGGTCGGCCTTGGCGCGGCTTGGCTCCCCCGGGGAGCTGCCCGGCGAGCTGGCTGTTGCCGGGGCGCCTGCGCCCTCTCCCCCGTCGCCGTCTTGCGGAGACGCTTCGGTGGGGACTGCCTTGGGCTTGCCGGGGGCGGGGAGCTCTCCGACGAGGAGAGGTCGTCGGCGTAGAGCTCCGTAGATCCGCCGGAGTCCTCGGCCTCCTCCTCCTCCTCTTCCCCGGCCGGCTCACTAGGCCCAGCGTCCTGCGCTGCGGCCCCCTTTCCCTTGGCGCCTCCGCCCCTCGCGGCGCCTCTGCTCCCTCCGGCGGCACCCTCCATTGCCGCGGCCTCGGCCATGATTCCGTGGATCCCGGAGTGCCTCAAAGAGGGGACCCCGGCGAGCGCGTCGGGAGGGAGCTGCAGCAACCTGCGGATCTCCGCCTCCTCAGCCTGGCTGGTCGCGTCCGCAATCTCCGCCTCTTCAGGCGTGTATCCAAAAATTCCTGCCGCCGCGGCTGCGGCGGCCTCTTCAGCCCGAGAAGCCATGTAGGCAATCTCCTGGTCGGTGGTGTCCCGCGTATGCTCCTTGAGGTCGTTCTTGTTCTTCGCCACCTCCGCGAGGTTGTCGTAGAAGTTGAGGACGTCGATGGGCTTGGGCGCGATCCACGTGCGGTCCACGCCGTGCGAGTCACACATGGGCATCATGGCGAGGATACGGTCCCGGACGATGTTGTTGCAGAGCGGCACCACTTCCCGGGGAGGTCTGAACCACTCAGGGTGTGTCGGGTCGTACTTGAAGAGTTCCCGGACCATCCCCTTCAGCTCCAGCGTGGTGAAGTTGAAGTTGAGCCCGGGGCGCAGCCTCATTATGTCTGCCGGGCCGCCGTACTCCCAGGCCGGCCTCTTCCGGTCTTGGAGAGGGGCGATGCGCCGGCGGAGGAAGTCCGCGCCCACCTCAGCAACTGACAGTTTCGCCATCCGAAGACGAAGAATCCGGACGAGGGCGATGTCGAGCTTGATGTCGTCCGAATCTAGCTCACTCCAGTCCCTGCCGCGCACGATGGGCGTTGTGCGCGGCGCGGTGAAAGCTTGCGGCTGGTCTTCGACGATCCAGCACCACTCCGCTCGCCATTCCTACCACTTGCCGCGGAGCTCCCCCGGCAAGTACGATCCCTTCTTATTCAGACGGAAAACCCAAGAAATTCCTCCGGAGAGGGGGGCGTCGGCCTCTGCTCTAGGAGTGAAGAAGTGCCTAAAAAGCGCTACGTTTGGGTGTACTCCTATGAAGTTTTCACACATGTGTGCGAAAACCGCCATGGTGAGGATGGCGTTGGGGGTGAAGTCAAGCAGATGGAGGCCGTATGTGTTCATAATGTCGCAGAAGAAGTTTGAGAAAGGAGGGCAAAGACCACAATGAAAGAAGGCTGCGAAGAAGTAATACCCGCCGGGATAGCTGTCCTTGGCGGCGGCCGGATATGCTAGGGTGCGGGGGTGCGCCTTGGTTTCCTTGGCCCAGAACAAGTAGTACTTGTTCCAGAGCTCCCGCACGCCGAGCTTCGGCGGAAAGACGAGATGCTGCTTCCGGTACGCGGCAAGCTTCGCCGCTTGCTCCGACTTCTCCCTCTTGGACTTCTCCGCCTTCGCCTTGTCGGTCTTTGGGGCCATGGCGGACGCGGCGGAAGGAAGGGGGGGCGAGGAGCTCGGCGGCGGCGGAGGTGTGGAGGCAGAGCGCAAGAGAGTTCTCTGGAGGAGGAAGACGATGCAATGAAAGCGCAAGGAGGGGAACCGCGCCCGCTTCCTCTGCTTTTATGGGGGAGTGGGGGGCGTTTCGCCCTTTCCATTAAGAGATCGTGGGCACGTCCCATCCCACGACGCCGCGATCGACGCGTGCCGTTACGGTGGGGTGCGGCGGATACGGAAGTGGATTCGGCGCGCCGCGGGCCGCGGGTGCCCGTGCACTGTTTTGGGCCTGGCCCAACAGCGCTCGGCACCGTGTGTGGCCCATGCCCGGGGGCTCCTGTCGGTGTACTAAGGTAGGGGTACCTCAGTACCCCAACTTGTGCACGGGCAGTTGCAGCTTCCCGCGGCAAGGGTTTACCGCGTGCTCGCCGGAGACCTTCCTGCTCCTTATTAAACCATTCAAAAACAAAGTATACAAGGAAGAAGATCGAGACCCCGGCAAGAGGAGCTTGCCGGGAAGGCCGTACCAGGCTCAAGGCTACCTCACTAGCACAAGGCCCTGGCAAGATGAGCTTGCCAGGGAGAATAGAAGACACGCCTCGGCGCTATATGCGCCCCGGCAAGGGCCCGGGGAGCGGCAAGCTCCCGGGCCCGACAAGATCAAGGCCCCGGCAAGGTGCTTGCCGGGAAGGCTGCGCTGTGTGCCCGCGCTCCAGCTCATCGGCCCACGCGTCGCCCTGGGGCCTATCCAGGGACGCGTGGCGGATGGCTGTGCAGCCTAGGGGGACACGGTGGCATTCCACGGTGGTGGATCCATCGCCGTGGTGGACGGAGACGCAAGGGCGGGAGCTTTTGGGGTCGACGGCGACGGGCATTGAATGCCCTTGTCCCCCACTGTTAAAGTAGGTATAGACCACTGTTCTGTACTGTAGCTCCACTGTTCCCACACTGTTGCAACTACCACCTCTTTTACGTTTTTACCCCTTTCTCCTACGTTGACACCTGTCGGTGACCCCTTACACTATAAAAGGAGGCCCATGCACAACGGGGAGGGGGTTCGGAACCTAGATCACTCTCACGCTCGGTGTAGCTGCTTCTTCAAGCTCCCGAGCTCTCCAACTCAATACACAACTAAGTAGGAGTAGGGTTTTACGCGGCTACCGCGGCCCGAACCTGGGTAAAACTGCCCGCGTGCTCGCTATGATCTGCTCTTTGTGCTCCCTCCGCCCTCGTACCGCACACACAAAGGGGCTCCGGTCCCATAGGTGTTCGTGGCGGACAGTTTCCCCCGACACAAGTAGTATCTCTACTTAGTGCGAGCAGTTTTGGCTAGGATCTAAGGGAAAGGCAAGCTAAACATGTTGGAAGATCCATGACAATATACTTTATTTCGGATATAAAAAAACATAACCCATTATGTTGTCTTCCTTGTCCAACATCAACTCTTTAGCATGTCATACTTTAATGAGTGCTCACAATCATAAAAGATGTCCAAGATAGTATATTTGTATGTGAGGCCTCTCTTCTTTTATTACTTCCTATTAATTGCAACTATGACCAAAACTATGTTTGTCACCTCCCAACAACTTTTATTTATCATACTCTTGTATGTGAAGTCATTACTTCACATAAGATCAATATGATCTCTTTGATACTCGTTTTGTTTTCTTTCTTTTATCACGACCCAAGTGAGGAAATCAAGCCCTTGACTCAACACTAATCTTTATTATATAGCTCATGGACTCGATTACAAAGGATAAAGCTCACAAAGCAAAAGCTCACAACTAGATCATGCTAACTTTATTCTAATAGATCAAGATACTACCAAAAGGATCGAACTAAGTAAAACGGTAAAGATAGGAGTGATGGTGATACGATACCAGGGTCACTCCCCCAAGCTTGGCAGTTGCCAAGGGGAGTGCCCATACCCATATGATTATGTCTCCTTCTTCGGGGTTGGTGATGATGGAGTAGCAAGTAGTGACGGGGGATCCTCATATATTGAGCGCGGGAGATCTTCCAGCTTGCGGATAATACCTTTGAGAGCAGCTATGTAATCCTTCAACAAAAGATTTTCACTTGTGAGATGCTTGTTGCAGATCTGAGTTAACTCAAGCATCCTGAAAGCTTCTAGCTCAGTTGATGTAAAGAGATTAGAAAGGGATTCAGAGGTGTCTTCTTCTTCCGCTGTCGGAGCTGGATCCTCCACCTCCATCTTAATCTTATTTTCCTTGTGGATCTCCTCGGGTCCTTCTCTCTTCAGATCTATCTTCATTAGCCAAGCATCGTTGCCTTCGTTGTTGGAGGAGGGAGATGACATGATGCCTAGCTTCGCAAAACCCTAGCAGAAAACAGCTCAAAACGAAAACAGAGGAATTCTGCAAGATACAGAGGTCAAAACCTTCGGGAGTATATATAATGAATTTTTCCAGCACGAAAGGAGTAACCCATAAGAAAACGGAGTCCAGGGGACACACGGGGTGCCCTCGAGGCAGGGGGCGCGCCCTAGGAAGGGGGGCACACCCCCTACCCTCGAGGCCACCTCGTGTCTCCTCCGGACTGCGGTTTATTTTTCTATTTTTCTAAATATTCCAAAACAGAGAAAAAAATGCCTTTAGAACTATTTTGGAGTCGGTTTACTTACCATTTCACGTACCTCTTCCCTTTCGGAGGCTGAATCATTCTGGAAAGTGACCCTTATGTATTCCTCCGGGGTTATGGTTTCAATAATATTAGTTTCAACATTTATAGGATTACCTGAGATATAATGTTTGATCCTTTGACCATTCACCACCTTCGGATTTGTGCCTTCGAAGTTGTTGATCTTTATAGCACCGGAACGATAGACCTCCTTGATAACGTAAGGTCCTTCCCACATGGAGAGAAGTTTTCCTGCAAAAAATCTTAAACGAGAGTTGTGTAGCAAAACATAATCACCTACGTTAAACTCACGCTTTTGTATCCTTTTGTCATGCCATCTTTCAACTTTTTCTTTAAAAAACTTGGCATTCTCGTAGGCATGGGTTCTCCATTCATCGAGAAAGCTAATATCAAATAGCCTCTTTTCATCGGCAAGTTTGAAATCATAATTGAGCTCTTTCATAGCCCAATAGGCCTAATGTTCTAGCTCAAGAGGTAAGTGACAGGCTTTTCCATATACCATCTCATATGGAGACATACCAATAGGATTTTTGTATGCAGTTCTATAGGCCCATAATGCATCATCTAGTTTCTTGGACCAATTCTTTCTAGACCTATTAACTGTCTTCTGCAAGATTAATTTCAACTCCCTATTACTTAGTTCTACCTGACCACTAGTCTGGGGGTGATAGGGTGATGCAATTCTATGGTTGACATCGTACTTAGCAAGCATCTTACGGAAAGCACCATGAATAAAGTATGAACCATTAGGTATCTAGGGACTCCAAACCTTGGAAATATAACTTCCTTAAGCATCTTAATAGAGGTTTTATGATCAGCACTACTAGTTGGAATAGCTTCTACCCACTTAGTAACGTAATCAACGGGAACTAGAATATTTGTGTACCCATTAGAAGCAGGAAAAGGTCCCATATAATCGAAGCCCCAAACATCACATGGTTCAATAACAAATGAATAGCTCATAGGCATTTCTTGACGTCTACTAATATTACCAATTCTTTGACATTCATCACATGATAAGACAAACTTACGGGCATCCTTGAAGAGAGTAGGCCAATAAAAACCGGATTGCAATACCTTGTGTGCAGTTCTGTCTCCCGCATGGTGTCCTCCATAAGCTTCGGAGTGGCACTTGCGTAAGATTTGTTCCCGTTCATGCTCAGGCACACAACGTCTAATAATACCATCTACTCCTTCTTTATAAATATGTGGGTCATCCCAAAAGTAATGTCTCAAATCATAGAAAAACTTTTTCTTTTGCTGGTATGTGAAGCTAGGAGGTATAAACTTAGCAAGAATGTAATTAGCGTAATCAGCATACCATGGAGCAGTACAAGAAGTATTTATGACAGCTAGTTGTTGATCAGGAAAGCTATCATCAATAGGTTGTGGGTCATCAAGTATATTCTCTAACCTAGACAAGTTATCTTCTACGAGGTTCTCAGCTCCCTTTCTATCAATAATATGCAAGTAAAATTCTTGCAGCAAGAGAACCCATCTAATAAGTCTAGGTTTAGCATCTTTCTTTTCCATAATGTACTTGATAGCAGCATGATCAGTGTGAATAGTTACTTTAGAATCAACGATATAGGGTCTAAACTTATCACATGCAAACACAACTGCTAAAAATTCCTTTTCAGTGGTAGCATAATTTCTTTGGGCACTATCTAGAGTTTTACTAGCCTACTGGATAACATTCAATTTCTTATCAACTCTTTGTCCTAGAACAGCTCCTACAGCATAATCATTTGCATTGCACATAATCTCGAAGGGTAAATTCCAGTCAGGAGGCTGGACAATAGGTGCAGAGATCAATGCTTTCTTAAGTATTTCAAATGCATCTAGACAATCATCATCAAAGACAAAATGAATATCTTTCTGTAAAAGATTAGTCAGGGGCCTCGAAATTTTGAGAAGTCCTTAATGAACCTCCTATAAAACCCGGCATGACCAAGGAAACTTCGTATACCTTTGATATCCTTAGGGCATGGCATCTTTTCAATAGCATCCACTTTAGCTTTGTCAACTTCAATACCTCTTTCAGAAATTTTATGTCCCAGGACAATGCCTTCATTAACCATAAAGTGGCACTTCTCCCAATTCAAGACAAGGTTAGTGTCTTTACATCTCTGCAAAACTCGATCAAGGTTGCTTAAGCAATCATCAAAAGAAGTTCCGTCAACGAAGAAATCATCCATGAACACTTCAACAATCTTTTCACAAAAATCAGAGAGTATAGCCATCATGCATCTTTGAAAGGTAGTAGGTGCGTTACATAAACCAAAAGGCATACGTCTATAAGCAAAGGTACCGAAAGGACAAGTAAAGGTGGTCTTTTCTTGATCCCCCTTTCACACAGGTATTTGAAAGAAACCAGAATAACCATCTAGAAAGCAGAAATGAGTATGTTTGGATAATCTTTCTAGAATTTGATCAATAAATGGCAAGGGGTAATGATCTTTCTTAGTAGCTTTATTTAACTTACGGAAATCAATTACCATCCTATAACCTGTAAATATTCTTTGCGGGATCACTTCATCTTTATCATTAGGGACAACAGTCATACCTTATTTCTTAAGAACACAATGGACGGGACTTACCCACTGGCTATCAGCAATGGGATAGATAATACCTGCCTCTAGAAGCTTTAGATTTCCTTCCTTACCAGTTCTTTCATTTTAGGATTTAACCATCGCTGATGATCAATAACTGGTTTAGCATTTTCTTCCAATTTTATCTTGTGTTGACAAATAGTGGGACTAATGCCCTTAAGATCATCCAGAGTATATCCAATAGCAGCTCAGTGCTTCTTCAGATTTTTCAATAATCTTTCTTCTTCATGCTCTGAAAGTCTAGCACTAATAATAACAGGATATATCTTCTTTTCATCAAGATAAACATACTTAAGATTATCAGGCAAAGGTTTAAGTTCAAATACGGGATCACCCTTGGGTGGAGGAGGATCCCCTAGGATTTCAACATGCAAGTTGTTTTTCAATACGGGTCCCTCTCTAAGGAATATTTCATCTATCTCCCTTCTCTCATTCATTTGCATATCATTTTCATGGTCTAGCAAGTATTGTTCTAAAGGATCATTAGGTGACACAGCAATAGAAGCAAGACCAATAAGTTCATCTTTACTGGGTGGTGCCTTTTCAAGGGGTTGTCTACGAAATTTAGCAAAGTTAAAATCATGAGACATATCTCCAAATCCAACAGTGACAATATCCTTCACGCAGTCTATCTTGGCATTAACAGTATTCAAGAAGGGTCTACCAAATATAATGGGACAGAAAGCATCTTGTGGGGAACTAAGAACAAGAAAATCAGTAGGGTATTTAACCTTCCCACACAGGACTTCAATATTTCTAACAATCCCAACTGGTGAAATACTATCTCTATTAGCAAGCTTAATAGTAACATCGATCCCCTCTAACTCAACCGGTGCAATATCATGCAAAATTTCGTTATACAAATCGAGAGGGATAATACTCGCACTAGCACCTACGTCACATAAACCATGATAGCAATGATCTCCTATCTTGACAGAGATAACAGGCAAGCCTACAACAGGTTTATGTCTATTCCTAGCATTGGGTTTAGCTATTCTAGCAGACTCCTCTTGGAGATAAATAACATGACCATCTAAATCTTCTACCAAGAGATCTTTAACCATAGCAACACTAGGTTCAACTTTAATTTGCTCGGAGGGTGTAGGTGTCCTAGCATTAATCTTACGGACTACAGTTGAAGCTTTAGCATGATCCTTTATCCTAAAAGGGAAAGGTGGTTTCTCGATATACGCGGTAGGGATAACTGGATCAACATTATAAGTGATAGTCTTTTCTTCAACTTTAATAGGTTCAACTACTTTTACTTCAATAGGGGGATGGTATTTAAACCACTTCTCCTTGGGGAGATCAACATGAGTAGCAAAGGATTCACAGAAAGAAGCTACTATCTCACAGTCAAGTCCATATTTAGTGCTAAACTCACGGGAAACATCGGTATCCATAAAAGCTTTAACACAATCAAACTTAGGGGTCATACCTGAGTCCTTACCTTCATCGAGGTCCCAATCTTCGGAGTTGCGTTTAATTCTTTCTAATAAATCCCATTTAAAGTCAATAGTCTTCATCATATAAAAGCCTGAACAAGAAGTATCGAGCATGGAGCGATTATTATGAGAAAGTCGAGCATAAATCTTTTGAATGATCATTTCTCTTGAGAGCTCATGATTGGGGCATGAATATAACATTGACTTAAGCCTCCCCCAAGCTTGAGGCCAGAAATTATAAATATAATTACGATCACGATGAACCTGGTGCATAGGGTAGAACTTCTGATGAAATTCCAACTTCAGACGATTATAGTTCCAAGATCCCATATCATCGCATAGCCGAAACCATGTTAATGCGTCTCCTTTCAAAGATAAAGGGAAAACCTTCTTCTTGATAACATCCTCGGGCATACCTGCAAGCTTAAACAATCCACAAACTTCATCCACATAGATTAGATGTAAATCGGGGTGAAGTGTTCCGTCTCCTGTATAGGGATTTTCAAGCAATTTCTCTATCATACCCGAAGGAATATCAAAACAAACATTTTCAGTAGGTGTAGTAGGTTGAGGAGCAACTCTTTGCTCTTCTTCTCGGGGTGATATACCCCGAACAAGCCCCTCTTAGGATTTTGAGCCATAGTAACAAGTGACAATAAATTTCAGCACACTATATAAATTTTTCCTTACCAAATTCCACTTACCAAAGGCGCTTCACTCCCCGGAAACGACGCCAGAAAAGAGTCTTGATGACCCACAAGTGTAGGGGATCTATCGTAGTCCTTTCGATAAGTAAGAGTGTCTAACCCAACGAGGAGGAGAAGGAAATGATAGGCAATTTTCAGTAAGGTATTTTCTGCAGACACTGAAAGTATAAGTAATAGATAGTTTTGTGATAAGGTAATTGGTAGCAAGTGACAAATGGTAAAAGTAAATAGGTGCAGCAAGGTGGCCCAATCCTTTTAGTAGCAAAGGACAATCCTGGACAAACTCTTATGCAAGGTAAAGCACTCCCGAGGACATATGGGAATTATCGTCAAGCTAGTTTTCATCACGATCATCTGATTCGCGTTCGGTACTTTGATAATTTGGTATGTGGGTGGACCGATGCTTGGGTGCTGCCCTTACTTGGACAAGCCTCCCACTTATGATTAACCTCTAATGCAAGCATCCGCAACTACAAAAGAAGTATTAAGGTAAACCTAACCATAGCCTGAAACATATGGATCCAAATCAGCCCCTTACGAAGCAACGCATAAACTAGGGTTTAAGCTTCTGTCACTCTAGCAACCCATCATCTACTTATTACTTCCCAATGGCTTCCTCTAGGCCCAAATAATGGTGAAGTGTCATGTAGTCGATGGTCACATGACACCACTAGAGGAGAGACAACATACATCTCATCAAAATATCGAACGAAGACCAAATTCACATGACTACTAATAGCAAGACTTCTCCCATGTCCTCAGGAACAAAAGTAACTACTCACAAGACATAATATTGTTCATGATCAGTGGGGTATTAATATGCATAATGGATCTGAACATATGATCTTCCACCAAATAAACCAACTAGCATCAACTACAAGGAGTAATCAACACTACTAGCAACCCACAGGTACCAATCTGAGGTTTGGATACAAAGATTGGATACAAGAGATGAACTAGGGTTTGAAAGCAGATGGTGCTGGTGAAGATGTTGATGAAGATAGCTCTCCCGAAGATGGGAGAGTTGTTGGTGATGACGGCGGTGACGATTTCCCCCTCCCCGAGGGAAGTGTCCCCGGCAGAACAGCTCTGCCGGAGCCCTAGATTGGTTTCCGCCTCGAGACGGCGGCGTCTGGTCTCGAAAGCCTCCTCTTGATTTTTTTTTCCAGGTCAAAACGCTTCATATAGGATAAGATGGTCACTTGGGGCCCACCGGCTGGCCCTCGAGGCAGGGGGGCGCGCCCTGGGAAGGGGGGCACGCCCCCACCCTCGAGGCTAGCCAGTGGCCCCCCTCGTGGGTTTCTTCCGCCAGGTATTTTTTATATTTTCCGAAAAAATGTTCTGTGGAGTTTCGGGGCTTTTGGAGTTGTGCAGAATAGGTTTCTAGAGTTTGCTCCTTTTCCAGCCCAGAATTCCAACTGCCGGCATTCCCCCTTCTTCATGTAAACCTTGCAAATAAGAGGAAAAAGGCATAATCATTGTGACAAAACATGTATGAACAACCCATAATGCAATAAATATCAACTTATAAGCATTATGCAAAATGGACGTATCAATCGTTGTTGATTAGATCTGACTTGGCAATTGAGGATCCCAAGCCGCTGACGTAGAACGTGTCCTTCAGAAGAGACAAAATGGGCTCGATGGCGTATAAAGCTCGCAAATCCTTGACCGCTTGGCGGAGGAGATCGGCGGCAGGGCCGTCGAATAGATCGATGGCGGTTGAACCGGAGGGGTTGGGGATGGACCAATTAACCCGTGACATGGCCCGCGTGAAGTCGTCGGTGTGGAGAGCTTGATGTCATAGCTTGCTTTCCCGAGATACATTAATACGCTAGCCCGCTGACATGAAGCCTTTGACATGGCAACATAATCAACGTCTTCGCCGGCTTCTGCGGCGACGTGTTGCTCCAGGATCGACAGGTCGGGGCGAAAGGGGGCCACCTCGTCAACATCCGCCGGAGAGGCCATGATAAACATCTTCTTGGCCGAACGCTCGTCGGGCTCCTCGGGAAATGTGGTCGAGCTTAGGCTATGACATTCTGGAGCAGGGGATGTAGATCTAGTGGGGAGGGACACTGCATGCCTCATCTAAAAACTCAGGGGAGTGGGGTGACGGTATGGGAATCGCTGGGTCCACCCGCCAGCCACACAACACCTGGTCCCACTCCTGTCACGTGTTTAAGTTGAAACGTACTTCAAATATTTATGTTTTCAGTAAGTGAAAGCGTAAAGCACTGTGGCCTCTGTCTATAATACGTTTCCTCTGGTTCGAAGGCATATTCCGTTTCTACTGTTGCTAAAAATACGCTTTCCTTTGAAGAAAACTCATTTCAACCGTAGGCGCTTTCAGTTTTCTCAGTCAAGGGCTTGTTTGCAGTATTTTTTCATAGATAGGTCCCTGTCATAAAAACTATCATATATTTTTTATCCTAACTCCAAATGAGGTGATTCAAAAGCCCACTTTTTTGTCTTGTCGAGCCCGTTCTGTTGATTCCACGTTCATAATGTTTTCACACTGTGAAAGTGACTACTTTGCCCTTGCCTTTAATCAGCGCCCTCTGAGGGAGAAAATTTTCTAGCGATTCGTTCTGCGAGCTTTCCACACTTCTCCCCGGTGCATTCTCCATTCCCAAGCAATCCACGACAACCACTTGCATGATAGTCGTGCAGTAGCCATGGTTTTCTACTTGAATAATTAATAAGTGCTTGTTTGTCTGCAACTGTTATCGGTGTTTCGGCATTGTTTATAGTTTCATATTCATCTTCAAGTCATGTTCGGATGCACCTAGTTATCATGTCTTCTTGTCTAGTATTACTTTCATATGCCATGTTTGGTAGTAGTGCATGATTGTGTTGGTTATGATCTTCAGTGCATGACTTAGCCCAAAGTGGAATTTGTCGGAGTGGCTTGGAGAGTGTGAAGACAATAGGATGGTTTTGACTGAATGTCGTTGGTCCACCCGAATGGGAGTGTGTAACATCCCAAATTTTCAATTTGGAATGTTATACATAGGTCATCTTGCATATCATAATTTATTTGCATTTGTGTGTTACGATCCTCGAAATTCTAAGCAAATCAAGGACTCACGGAGAGAGTTGGGGATTTCACCGTTTTCATGTTTGAGTTTTCTCAAATGTTAGAACAAGAATCATTGTGGTTTTAATTATTTTTCTCTCCAAAAATATTTCATATTAAAATATATGAGAGGAGATAATATGACTTCTCCAAATTAAATGAAATATTGGAGGAAAAATATTAAAATCAAATAATTATTTTTATTTGGATTTAATTGCAATTTTATTCGAATTAGGAAAAATACGCGTTTTTTCAAAATTGCATTTAGGTCGGGGAAAAATGCTCACTTCGTCCTAAATATTATTAGAGGAGGGTGAAAATTTATTTTGGAATTTTTCGACTCCGTTTAGTATTGCTTTTATTTGTTTTTCTGCGTGAGGACTATTTAAAAAAAATGAAAAGTCAACCGACCTACTGGGCCATGTACGACCCGGACTCCTGCCGGGCTGGCTTTATAGGCCGAGGCCCCGCGACCGCCGAGGCCCAGCTGCCCCGCCCCCAAACCCTAGCGCCGCCGGAGCCGCCACCGCCGCCTCGCCACCACGCAACCGCCGCGCGCCGCCGCCGCCGCTGCCGCGCCGTCCCACCGCCCCGCCGCCAGAGTAGCCGCCGGAGCCGCCGCCGCCGCCGATCCGTCTCGCTCCCAGTTTTTTTCGGTTTAGGTAAAAATCCTAGATCGGTTCGGTTTTTTTAGTTAGACCGGTTCGGTTTTTTCTCGGTTTAGCTATTTAGGGGATGTTCGTCCGTTCGTTCATTTTAACGAACGCTTTTCGTCAGTTAGCCACAGATCTTCGTTTTCCAAGTTCATTCGTGAGCCTGTTCGTCTCGTTTTCTTTTTCAGGGTTTTTCCGCGATTATTTTCAATCGCGATTTCTGCCCTGATCTTTGTTTTAGTTTATCTTTTCGCTTGTTAGTTGGAATCAGGTGAAACAAGCGCCTAGATCTTCGTCTCAAAGCCCTCTTTCTGTTTAAGCAACTTGAACAAGATTTTGGTACTTTAAAATTTTGACTTTAGTACAATTTAGTAAAGGATCTTGTTTCTTTCATGGTTTGAGTTTCGTTGCTCTGTTTGATTTGATTCTTTTTGCAAACCAGAGTTCTTCAGTTGAACTTTTTGGTTAGATCTTTTTATTTGAGATTTGCCCGCGCATCTTTGCTTGGTTGCTTATGTATGCTATTGTTTGTTTGTGATAGAATTCCCGGAGTGTGAAGCGTGCTACTACGAGCCCCTAGGTATTGTGAATCGTCAGCAAGGCAAGGAACACATTGATCATACCCCTTTATTACCCAGTTTTATGCATTATTTCAACCCTCACACATTGCATGACTAGGATATCTTAACATGTGGGTCTGGGAAGTAGATGATGAGGTAGAACCTATTACCTGTTTTATTATCAAACCCCTGGGAGTTACCTCTACGTTATGCTTAGGTTGCCATGCTATGCTCGTAGACGTGGATTGGTTTTGAGAGTATCCATGACAGATGTGAGATTGTTAATGAATGCTACAACTTAAGGTGGCAACATTAATACACATCCGGATGGGTTGGTTGCAGGGCACTTGGAGAATCCAGTGTTGTCCTAGGAAAACCCGGAGGACCAGTGTGATTATCCTATTGAATGCCACCCAGGATTAAAGGGATCATAAGACTATCCATGCTAGAAACTTCCGTGTGCAGCCACAATGCCATTATGGGCACTAGCATAGTTCAGTATCTTGTGTGAGCTCTTTCAGTGGTGGACTAGCAGATGTAGGGGAAAGTAGGTGTACGGGTCCACCCAGGTTAAAGAGTAAATGCTTCTGATAGACTTTGTCTCGGTCACCCATTTCTCAAACACCATGCAGTGCGAGAAATCCAACGGAGGAGATCGAGTCTTGTGGGGAAAAGTGCGCAAACCTCTGCAGAGTGTACAAACTAATCAAGATTAGCCGTGTCCCCGGTTATGGACATCTTGAGTATCTGGTACTTGAATTATTGGATTGATCTCATCACTCTAAAACTAATTTGGTTGGGTTGATAATGATTATTTTAATTGGGATTAAGTTGGAGGAACCTTCTCAATGATGTTTCAACTACCATGATAGTTAAAATAAAATTTATTACTTTGTTGTAGAGAAAAATTGGCTTTATGCAAAACATTATAACCATAGAGCCTCCACCAGCCATATATGCATATAGTGATAGCATTTATCTGTTACTTGTTCTACTGTGTTATCTTGCAGCATATTCCATGTGCTGACCCATTTCGGGCTGC
The DNA here is from genome assembly GCA_902687465.1 of Secale cereale. Taxonomy (NCBI): domain Eukaryota; kingdom Viridiplantae; phylum Streptophyta; class Magnoliopsida; order Poales; family Poaceae; genus Secale; species Secale cereale. The sequence goes on along the minus strand of LR738714.1, from coordinate 166,888,942 downwards.
AACATATCATGTTGCAGACTTTTCAGAAAAAGAGTAAGGTGCGCTAGGTCATTTGTCATGCACTCAGCTATGCCGTTGGAGTTGATGGACTCACTTTATCTTTCAAGCCTTCCGATGTTATCGTGTTAGATGGCCTTATGCCATTTATTTTGTAATAAGCTCTCTTTTGAGACTTTTGATGTAATAAGTGTGTGATTGCCACTCTGTTATAAATCCTTCGAGTATTGTGTATCAGAGCGCACGGTGAATGTAGGACACGACCACTAAGATGAGCCATAGGTCACTCTTCTCTAGTCATTTCTGACTCCTTTCCATTTTCTACTCTTTAGGATGGTGGACTCAAGGAACAAGTTCACCCAACTGGATGAAGACACACCTTTTGGACAACACTTGAAGGAAGTCACTAGGTACCTGAACATCGGAATACCAAGTTTCACTGGGACCTACACCGCCACTTTACCAGAAGAGGAGCGATGGAATATTCAAGTTCAAATTCCTGGGAGGACGTCCATGCCAGCCACTGAGCCCATAGAGTTTTCCTTTGATGCACCAACCTGGAGCCTAGGTAAGAGTATGGCATCCCACATTGCTATGGGAAGAATTGGAGAAGTCTACAAACAGGAGCTGAAGGACACTATCTACCAGATATGTGGGCATCAAGATGAGCAATGGGATATGATCAGTACCCGGAAGGACATGTCCATTGCAGCTTTCATCCAAGAGTTAAACAAGCACATTCGTCGACAGGAGCACCAGATGTGAGCATGCAGGATAGACTTGAAGAAGGCGTTAACCAGGAACACGGAGCTAGAAGAGGAACTCAAGTCTTCACGTGATGGATATGAGGAGGAAATTGCAATACTTGTGGAGAAGAATGACGACTTGACAAGGAAGCGAGGAGTATTCATGGCAGACCCCGTGCCAGGAGGAGAAGACGACGAACCCACGATGATTCGTTATGAGGACTACATCATCATCGACGACACCGACTCCGACCCTGATGATAGTGCTGATGACTATGAAGACAAAGCTGGAGTAGATATCATGGAATCTTCCATCGATCAAAGTTTTAAGATGACCACCCTATGAATAGTAGTTTCCCCCCATATAGTAGAAGTCTGAGCACTTTTGTAACGTTAGTTCTAGACCTTTTGTATGCCCTTGCTTGAAATTTATTTGGTGTGATATGATTGTGTTTGTCTCATGTGCATATGGGTACTGATTTCCCCCCTAGACCTCATTCTATTCTAATCTCTTCCCTCTAAAAACCCATCAGATGCCTCCAAGACGTGAGCCCAGATTTGAGTTTCCCCGTGAGTTATCCCAGTTGATCCAGCATTAGAACAATTTGATGCAACTTATTGTCTAGAACAACAACAAGAACAACAACAACAACAACAACAACAACAACAACAACAACAACAACAACAACAACAACAACAACAACAACAACAACAACAACAACAACAACAACAACAACAACAACAACAACAACAACAACAACAACAACAACAACAACAACAACAACAACAACAACAACAACAACAACAACAAAAACAACAACAACAACAACAATAACAACCCTCGACCACCACCACAAGTGGACAATCTAGCCCTTTTTCTGAGGTTGTAGCCACCGGTATTTTCTAGTAGCGTCGAGCCAATAGTTGCTGATGACTGGCTATGCAAGATTGGAAGGGAGTTGACCACCGCAGGTTGCACATATGCTGAGAAGGTGCATTTTGTCGCACACCACTTGGATGGACCAACAGCCTCATGGTGGGAGAACTACACAACCACTTTCCCTATAGCCAATGTCACTTGGGATCAGTTTCAGCAAGCTTTTTGCACCGCCCATGTCTCAACTGGGGCTATGAGCATGAAGAAGGGTGATTTTCACAACTTGTTCCAAGGAAATCGTACTGTGGCTCAGTACGTAGATTAGCTTAGTACTCTATCTCACTATGCCCCTGATGATGTGGCCACAGATGCCGCGAAGCAGGAGAAGTTTATGGAAGGGCTGAAGGATGAGATGAGCATACAATTGATGGTGGCAACATTCAACAACTACCAGGAGTTGGTAGATAAGGCTTTTATGATTGAAGGGAAGCACCAGCAGATTGAGAGCCGTAAGAGGAAGTATGGACAAGGACAGAACAATTCTAGAGCCCAGCAAAAGCCCCGGTTCACCCCGAACTCGGGAGGATATACCCATAACCATGGAGGCAACACCCATAATGGAGGGAGTTCCCATAATGACAATGGCCCCAAGAATGGGAATGTGAATGGAGCAAGCAGCAATCAGAAGCGCTCCAATCCAGCCACACCCGCCAAGAAGGATCTAAGTCACATTACATGCTTCAAGTGCGGGAAGACTGGACACTATGCCACTGAGTGCCCTGAAGCGAAGAATGGGAATGGCAATGGAAGCTCTGGAAAGAAGCCCAGCCCTTTCAACAGGGGACAAGTGAACCACATGAACGTGGAGGAGGTTGAAGAGCAGCCTGATGCAGTTGTCGGTAAGTTTTTGGTTAATTCATTTACCGCAATAGTTCTTTTTGGTACTGGTGCATCGCATTCGTACATTTCAAGGGGATTCATGGATAGATATAAGTTGCCCACCAAATTACTTGTGACACCTATGTTAGTAAGCTCATCAGGAGCGGAATATATGGCAAATCAAGGATGTTTTCAGATGCCATTGACCATTGGAAGCCATGTTTTCCCCTCAGATATGATAGTTTTGGAATCACAAGGTTTGGATGTGATACTAGGCATGGATTGGCTATCGATGTATGGAGGAAATATCGATTGTGCGAGTAAGTCGATTCTACTCACCACCCCGGAGGGAAAAAGATTAAGTATGTATCTAGGCATGCGCCTAGGAGGACCCAAGTAAATTCTCTCCTGGGAGTTGTTCAGGAGGAAGTGCCTGTAGTGAAGGATTACCCGGATGTATTTCCAGAGGAGCTACCAGGCATGTCGCCAGATCGGGACATTGAGTTTTTGATGGAACTATTGCCAGGCACCGGACCAATATTGAAGAGACCATACCGGATGCTAGCAAATGATCTGGAGGATATCAAGAAACAGATTAAGGAGTTATTGGAGAAATGATTCATTCAACGAAGTTCATCACCCTGGGGAGCGATGGAACTCTTGGTCGAGAAGAAGGATGGATCTTTAAGAATGGTCATTGATTATCGGGCGCTGAATGAAGTGATGGCTAAGAATAAGTACCCACTGCCGATGATCAATGATTTGTTCGACCAACTTCAAGGAGCTAAGTATTCTCCAAAATTGATCTACGATCGGGATACCACCAGTTGAAGATCCGAGAAAATGATATACCTAAGACATCCTTCACCACAAGGTATGGGCTATATGAGTATACGGTTATGTCATTTGGATTGACTAACGCCCCTGCATATTTCATCAGTATGATGAATAAGGTACACATGGAATACTTGGATAAGTTTGTCATGGTATTCATTGATGATATCTTGGTGTATTCAAAGAACAAAGAGGAACACAAGGAACATTTGCGTTTAGTTCTTGAGAATCTCAGAGAACATCAGTTATATGCCAAGTTCAGCAAATGTGAGTTTTGGTTGAAGGAAGTTGGATTCTTAGGACATGATATATCAGGAGAAGGTATAGCAGTGGATCCTACCAAGGTTCAATCAGTCACTAAGTGGTTGGCACCCACCTCAGTTCGAGAGATCCACAGTTTTCTTGGACTTGCGGGATATTGCCGGAGATTCATTGAGAATTTCTCCACGATTGCGAAGACTATGATGGCATTATTGAAGAAGGGCACTAAGTTCCATTGGACTGAAGAGTGGAAAAGGAGCAAACTCTAGAAACATATTCTGCACAACTCCAAAAGCCCCAAAACTCAACAGAACGTCGTTTCAGAAAATATAAAAAATATCTGGCGAAAGAAGTTCACGAGGGGGGCCACCGGCTGTCCATGAGGGTGGGCGGCGCACCCCCTTCCCAGGGCGCGCCCCCTATCTCATGGGCTAGCCGGAAGGCCCCCGATGCCCATCTTCTCCTATATGAGGTGTTTTAACGTGGAAAAAATCATAAGGAGGCTTTCGGGACCAGACACCGCCTCTCGAGGCAGAACCGAGGCGAAAACCAATCTAGGGCTCTGGCAGAGCTGTTCTGCCGGGGATTCTTCCCTCCGAAGGAGGAAATCGTCACCGCCGTCATCACCAACAACTCTCCCATCTTGGGGAGAGCTATCTTCATCAACATCTTCACCACCACTATCTCCTCTCAAACCCTAGTTCATCTCTTGTATCCAATCTTTGTACCCAAATCTCAGATTGGTACCTGTGGGTTGCTAGTAGTGTTGATTACTCCTTGTAGTTGATGCTAGTTGGTTTATTTGGTGGAAGATCATATGTTCAGATCCATTATGCATATTAATACCCCTCTGATCATGAACAATATTATGTCTTGTGAGTAGTTACTTTTGTTCCTGAGGACATGGGAGAAGTCTTGCTATTAGTAGTCATGTGAATTTGGTCTTCGTTCGATATTTTGATGAGATGTATGTTGTCTCTCCTCTAGTGGTGTCATGTGAATGTTGACTACATGACACTTCACCATTATTTGCGCCTAGAGTAAGGCATTGGAAAGTAATAAGTAGATGATGGGTTGCTAGAGTGACAGAAGCTTAAACCCTAGTTTATGCATTGCTTCGTAAGTGGCTGATTTGGATCCATAAGTTTCAAGCTATGGTTAGGTTTACCTTAATACTTCGTTTGTAGTTGCGGATGCTTGCATTAGTGGTTAATCATAAGTGGGAGGCTTGTCCAAGTAAGTACAGCACCCAAGCACCGGTCCACCCACATACCAAATTATCAAAGTACCGAACGCGAATCAGATGATCGTGATGAAAACTAGCTTGACGATAATTCCCATGTGTCCTTGGGAGCGCTTTTCTTTATATAAGAGTTTGTCCAGGCTTGTCCTTTGCTACAAAAAGGATTGGGATACCTTGTTGCACCTTATTTACTTTTACCTTTTGTCACTTGCTACCAATTACCTTATCACAAAACTATCTGTTACGTATAATTTCAGTGCTTGCAGAAAATACCTTACTAAAAACTGCCTATCATTTCCTTCTGCTCCTCGTTGGGTTCGACACTCTTACTTATCGAAAGGACTATGATAGATCCCCTACACTTGTGGGTCATCAGACACGTTTGACGACAGCCCCAGTGCTGATCTTGCCAGATACACGCAAGGATTTCCAAGTGTATTGCGACGCCTCTTGCTTAGGACTTGGAGGAGTACTCATGCAGGACGGAAGAGTTGTTTCTTATTGAAAGGACTACGATAGATCCCCTACACTTGTGGGTCATCAAAACTCTTTCCTGGCGCTGTTGCCGGGGAATGAAGCGCCTTTGGTAAGTGGAATTTGGTAAGGAAAAATTTATATATTGATTTGAAATTTATTGTCACTTGTTACTATGGCTCAAAATCCTTTGAGGGGCTTGTTCGGGGTATCTTCACCTCGAACAGAAGAGCAAAGAGTTGCTCCTCAACCTACTGCACCTACTGAAAACGTTTGCTTTGATATTCCTTCGGGTATGATAGAGAAACTGCTTGAAAATCCTTTTACAGGAGACGGAACATTGCATCCCGATTTACATCTAATCTATGTGGATGAAGTTTGTGGATTGTTTAAGCTTGCAGGTATGTCCGAGGATGTTATCAAGAAGAAGGTCTTCCCTTTATCTTTGAAGGGAGATGCATTGACATGGTTTAGGCTATGTGATGATATGGGATCATGGAACTATAACCGTCTGAAGTTGGAATTTCATCAGAAGTTCTACCCTATGCACCAGGTTCATCATGATCGTAATTATATTTATAATTTCTGGCCTCGCGGAGGAGAAAGCATCGCTCAAGCTTGGGGGAGGCTTAAGTCAATGTTATATTCATGCCCCAATCATGAGCTCGCAAGAGAAATGATCATTCAAAAAATTTATGCTCGGCTTTCTCTTAATAATCGCCCCATGCTCGATACTTCTTGTTCTAGTTCTTTTATGATGAAGACTATTGAATTCAAATGGGATTTACTGGAAAGAATTAAACATAACTCTGAAGATTGGGATCTCGACGAAGGTAAGGAGTCAGGTATGACCCCTAAGTTTGATTGTGTTAAAGCCTTTATGGATACCGATGTTTTCCGTGAGTTTAGCACTAAATATGGACATGACTCTGAGATAGTAGCTTATTTTTGTGAATCTTTTGCTACTCATGTTGATCTCCCCAAGGAGAAGTGGTTTAAATATCATCCCCCTATTGAAGTAAAAGTAGTTTAACCTGTTAAAGTTGAAGAAAAGACTATCACTTATAATGTTGATCCTATTATTCCTACGGCTTATATCGAGAAACCACATTTCCTTGTTAGGATAAAGGATCATGCTCAAGCTTCAACTGTAGTTCGTAAAAGTAATACTAGATCACCTACACCCTCTCAGAAAATTAAAGTTGAACCTAGTGTTGCTATGGTTAAAGATCTCTTGGTAGAATATTTAGATGGACATGTTATTTACCTCCAAGAAGAGTCTGCTAGAATAGCCAAACCCAATGCTAGGAACAAACATAGACCTATTGTGGGCTTGCCTATTATCTCTATTAAGATTGGAGATCACTTCCATCATGGTTTATGTGATGTAGGTGCTAGTGCGAGTATTATCCCTCATGATTTATATCGAGAAATTATGCATGATATTGCACCTGTTGAGTTAGAAGGGATTGATGTTACTATTAAGCTTGCTAATAGAGACACTATTTCACCAGTTGGGATTGTTAGAGATGTTGAATTCTTGTGTGGGAAGGTTAAATTCCCTGCTGATTTTCTTGTTCTTAGTTCCCCACAAGATGAATTTTTTCCCATTATATTTGGTAGACCCTTCTTGAATACTGTTAATGCCAAGATAGACTGCGTGAAAGATATTGTTACTATGGGGTTACGGGATATGTCTCATGATTTTAACTTTGCTAAATTCCGTAGACAACCCCTTGAAAAGGAACCACCCAGTAAGGATGGAATTATTGGTCTTGCTTCTATTGTCGTGCCTCCTAACGACCCTCCAGAACAATACTTGCTAGACCATGAAAATGATATGCATATGAATGAGAGAAGGGAAATATATGAAATATTCTTTAAACAGGGACCCGTACTGAAAAACAACTTGCCTGTTGAAATCCTAGGGGATCCTCCTCCACCCAAGGGTGATCCCGTGTTTGAACTTAAACCTTTACCTGATAATCTTAAGTATGTTTATCTTGATGAAAAGAAGATATATCCTGTTATTATTAGTGCTAACCTTTCAGAGCAGGAAGAAGAAAAACTATTTAAAACTCTGAAGAAGCACCGAGCTGCTATTGGATATACTCTGGATGATCTTAAGGGCATTAGTCCCACCATATGCCAACACAAGATAAAATTGGAAGAAAATGCTAAATCGGTTATCGATCATCAGCGACGGTTAAATCCTAAGATGAAGGAAGTGGTAAGGAAGGAAATACTAAAGCTTCTAGAGGCAGGTATTATCTATCCAGTTGCTGATTGCCAATGGGTAAGTCATGTCCATTTTGTCCCTAAGAAAGGAGGTATGACTGTCGTTCCTAATGATAAAGATGAATTGATCCCACAAAGAATAGTTACAGGTTATAGGATGGTAATTGATTTTCGTAAGTTAAATAAAGCTACTAAGAAAGATCATTACCCCTTGCCATTTATTGATCAAATGCTAGAAAGGTTATCCAAACATACTCGTTTATGCTTTCTAGATGGTTATTCTGGTTTCTCTCAAATACCTGTGTCAAAAGGGGATCAAGAAAATACCACTTTTACTTGTCCTTTCGGTACCTTTGCTTATAGACATATGCCTTTTGGTTTATGTAATGCACCTGCTACCTTTCAACGTCAGCACCACCACAGTCCACAGGCGGAACCCCGTAAGAGATCTCCCGCCTTCCCCGTCTCTTCTTGATTCTTGGTTAACTTGGGTTGGATAGATCTGTCTGGTGTACTAGCATCTTGTATCTTTGCCTCTGATGGAATTAGTGCTTTTGTACAATTTCTTGATCTGGTTGCTTCTAGGGAGTAACGTTGGTGCTCAATTGTTGTTGGATTCTTGATCCTGTTCTAGTGGGCAGCACTTAAATAATTGTTTTCATGTCTAGATTTACAATCTTGACATGTACTATTGAATTTCTGCTAGATAGCTGCAGTGTGTAGTTTCTTTATGTGTAATCCAGTGTAATTATGTACTGCACGGGTGTTATGAACTCCCTCTGTAAAGAAATATAAGAGTGTTTAGATCACTAAACTCTTATATTTCTTTACGGAGGGATTATCTAATTAATTTTCTCAGAACTTAATCAACTATATTTCCTAGATACTGTATTGTACATGTACGACTAACACACATCGTGTCTCAGTTCGGCTAGTAGGCAAAATATGAAAATCATATATGCTGCTACAGTTTACCTGACGGCCTACTGCCTGCTCTAGGAAATCAGGGCGTAAACTGGCCACCCTAGTTCTCATTTGCTCATTTACCATGATCTGACCCCAACCTAAATTGGCTGAGTAGACACTCATGTAGGAGCTAAAGCGGGCCGACATTAGGTTCCTCCTTTTGTTGGTTCTTTGTCTAAGGAATATATGCTCATGGATCTAGATTCTTTTCATCCTCATGTTGCTATTTCCATTGAAGTACTCACATGTGTTCTAGATGAGCTGTTGCTAGTTAGTTCCCCTTAGACTACATTCTAGATTGCATAGCATAACTCCAGAATTTTGTCATTGCACACCTGCGCATATATTTCTGGACAACAAGCTTATATCTGAAAAATGAGTTAGCTAGGCTCAGAATTTTGAGTTGGCCCCTTTACATAAGTTTTAGGTAAAGTTTCAAGGTTCTTTAGAGTATTTATTTGTGTCGTTTGGATGTACGGTTTGAGAGCAGCTATCAGTTTAGTTTCAAGGTTTCTTTAGAGTATTTATTGCTAAACTATTGATGATTTTTTGTTGGGTGACCTATTAGATCTGGAATGGAAGCTCACATAAGTTGAGCTGATTTTTGTCCATATGAAAGCAGAGGACCATATGGTCTGTGGCCCTTTCATCCATATGAAAGTAGAGGCACATTGTGGTGCTAGTTTGTTGGGTTTTGTCTCCGACCATCGTGTCGTGATGATTTTGCAGGTACCCCGAGAGGCCCTTGAGTTTGCTGGAATGTCGATTAACTTCCGTTCCGGCAAATTCGGGTACTCCATATGTCCTATTTTCAGCAAAGGTCATGCTGAAATTTTCCGTAAATTTTAGCATGACTTTGCTAAAAATAGGACATATGGGGTACTTGTGACTAATGCATGGGCTGGGGTATCTTAGTACTTAATTAAGTAGGATCAACTGCCCCTTTATTCTTGCTGCATTAAACCATAGGCGGCAATAGAGCCAAGTGATTAGGCCCAACTTATAATTCTCCTTCCCAGCTTAGCTTTTAGGATGCCTCGGTGTCGACAAACCATAAATTATAAAACCTTGGCTTTTAGGGTGCCTCGGTGTCGGTAAAAACCTAAATGATGAAAGCTTAGGCTTTTAGGGTGCCTCGGCGTCGAAAAACCCTCAATGAGAAAAGCTTAGCTTTTAGGATACCTCGGTGTCGACAAACCCTAAATGATGAGACCATGATCTTGTTCCTTGACAATAACCAACTTATTGACCAAACTTTTTTCCTATTTAGAGAGAAACATGGCCCACAACGATGAGGCCGGGGGTTCGGGCGGCAAGGCATTCTGGGAGCTGTCCCAGGAGATGGAGGAACAACCTCACTTGTAGGAGGATGTCGCGAAAGACACCGATCCTGACACCACTGATGGTGCCGCCGAGGATGACCCCACTGATGGTGTCGTCGGGGATGACACCACTGATGGTGCCGCCGAGGATGCCACCACTAATGATGGCGGTGCACGCACAGATGGCAGCCAACCGAAGAGGCAACGGAAGGACCGGCGCCCGACCGTGCTCCGCACCATCAAGGAGGAATTTACAGAAGTGGACTCCGACGGGAATCCAACGGCGCCCGAACGAATAGTCAAGGGGTACTCGCTTCAGCTCGGGTGCATTATCCGGAGCACCGTCTCGATCAACACCGAGAACCTGAGGCATCCTGACCAAGGGAATTTGCGCAACCTCCTCTTCACGAAGCTGCACGAACGATACAAGTTCCCCGCTGAATTTGAAAACACAAGCCTCAAAGGGAATAAAGTGAACAATGCCGCCCTCACGAAGATGAGCACGGCCCTGTCTACTTGGAAAATCACGGTGAAGAGAATGATTGAAGAAGGTTTTAGTTATGAGAAGATCAAGGAGAAAAATCATTCGATCACCGAAGATGACTACAACGACTCCAAGATCAAGTGCTCGAGCACTGCAACCTCCGAATCAAGTCAATGGGGGAAATATATGCGGGAGCTGAACTTAGGGGAACACACACTCGGTCCTGGCGGTTACAGAGTGGCGGAGCCTATATGGGACAAGGAGGAGGCGGAGCATGCCGAGCAAGGCCTACCGCCCCTCTTCGATAAATACGGTGACAAGCAGACCAGGAACTTTGTCAGGGCCCGGTACAAGAAGGACCCGAAAACAAAGGAGCTTACCACGGATCCGAAGACCAGGGCGCTTGAGCTTGTTCTTGTAAGGAATACACCCTCGCGTAATTAGCTCCATATGGTTGCATTCTAATTAATGAAGCCAAATTTATAAATGGTTCACATTCCTTCCGCAGGCGACTGAAAGCAGTAGCGCGGGGTCGACTAAGAGCAACCCTTGGGACACCACTCTAAATAGGGCGTTGAATGTAATGAAAAGAGAGGATAAGCTCAGTAAGCCGTCGTCAGCTGGTCGTGTGGCCGGCAAAGGCTTGTCCACAAAATGGTCATCATACTATAACGCTCGTGGGCGAAAGGAGAAAAAGACCAGTTCGGAAAGCCAGTCACGCGAGGTTCAAGAACTCAAGGCACAAGTGGCGTGGATTCCAGAGATTGTCCAAGAGCAAGTGCAACAACAACTGGGAGCGACGATCACCGCCATTGTGCCTACCTTGATTGAGGGGTTGCAGGCGTGGATTGCGGGCGGCCAACAGGGGCCGCCCCCGATTCCCAGCTTCACGGCCAGCAACTCGCAGAACACGATGGCAGGGCCATTGGTGTCTCCGGCGGAGGCGGCATTGGTGTCTCCGACGCCAGCACGGGAGCTTAATGCACCCGGGTGTACGCCGGCCGGCACCTCTGCAGTAAGCGGCCCCTCCGTCAATTGCACGCCCACCGTTGGCGGTGCCTCGACATTAGGCGAGCTCGTCGCCATCATCACGGTAACTAATTAAGCCTCTCTCGGCCAAGGACTTCATCTCCTTGCCTTTGACTAGGCATCCCTGAAGCCCTACATGTTTTCGCAGGGCGCCGCCGACATTCCGTGCACTCTCCTACACTTCGTGAACAACGAGCTGGTCGATGTCGCCAAGGGCAAAATTGTTCAACCGGGCAACCCCATGTTTCACGGTACTAGGATGCCACCCACCTTGTATAGGGTTCAACTGGTTCGGGTGCTACCAGGCTGCGACGAGTTGTTACCTCCGATTCGACCCGTCGGGGCCGACGAAGATGATGTGATGACCCTCAGCGCCTGCCTAAGCTGGCCCCTGCTTTGGCCGAAGAGCCATATTCGTTTGGGGGCGGGGGAAACCACCCCAAAGACAACACCGCCAGTCGTGCCAGCGCCAAGCCATGGCAAGACCGCCGAAACGGTGTCGGACATCCCTATGCCACTGGATCCAAACTTGCATATGGCACAGGATCTGAACGACGACGACGACAATGACGACGATACATTTGCCAACGTCGATGAGTACTTTGCCGATCATGGGAGCGATGGCGACTTCATGGGGCCTCCTTCTCAAGAACCCAACCCTACAAAAGACGTGCGCGATCTAGCTGGTACCGCGGAGAAACCAAGTTGCAACAGGCATCGTCTGTCGTTCAGTTCTCAGGAGACGCCTCTAGCTGCCGACTTCACCGAGCCTCAGATAGGGGAGGTGCCAAATATTATCAGCCCCAACACACTCAAGAAGGCGGTCTATGAGCAGAACTCGGTCCCATTATAGGAGAAGAAGAAGGCACGGAAAAGAAAGACTAACAAGGGTGCGAGCCAGTCGGCACCGAGTACGATCCGTGCTCAGGACGGGCCACCTTCACCTGAGGATATAATGAGGAGGGTGCATGTGGCGGGTAGGCCGATGCTACCGAGTAATATGCTCGATGCTGCAACCGGTGCTATGCGTAGTCTGCATGACAGTGTTCTTTCTTTGGAGAAGCGGCGTCTCAGAGAGAAGGATGTGGCATACCTGGTTTTCGCGGCCAAGGTGCCAGAGGGCAAGGGCTTTGTGGATAACTCCATCGGGGGTACGATCGTCATGCGGTTTGATGACATCTACGCTATGTTGAACCTTCATCTGCTACATTACACCTTCATTCGGCTATTTTCGCTGAGTATGGAGATGCGGATCATTAGAGACAAGACCCCGGACATCGTCATAGTCGACCCCTTCTAGATGCGTACCAAGATCTTGGGCAGCGCTGGGGACCGGCAAGTCGCGAGTTCTTACCTCGAAGGCGTCATTCTGGCAAACCGAGATAAGGATAACTTCCTCGTGCCATACTTTCCCGAATAAGTCGTCCCCTCAACCGCCCCATAACATATGAATTCTTATATTTCGATCGTTTTTCTTTTAACATTCCGTGTTTTGTGTAGTGACACACATTGCACACTCATCCTCCTAAGCCTGAAATATTCCACGGCCACGTATTTCGACTCGGACCGTCAGTCGAAGGTAGACTACAAAAATGTCAAGAAAGTTCTTGATGATGTTCTCCCCGGCTACGCCAAATCTGGAGGCACCTTCACCAGGCCTATTCGTAAGTACGGCAAGCACGTGTTCGCCCACAATACGATGTTCTGCTGCGTCGAGCAGCCGCCTGGCGGTCAGAAGGTTGCCTACTACGCCATCCATCACATGCGGGCGATCGTACGGGACCATCATCCCCTTCTGCTACCGAGTAAACTCAAAGATTGGGCCGCGAGCGTGTCGGCAATCCAAGACGCGGACATCAGACAAGAATTCTTTCGCATCCAGTCGGAGTTTGCGGAAATCATCCATCAAGATGTCCTTCGTACCTCGGGGCAGTTCTACCTCGGAAATCAACCGTCCAATAGTGACATAGACACAATGCTACAAATGCAGGCTGACAACGCCCGCGATTTCATGACTCCCACGATAGACGGTGGCTTCATCCACGCTCCGGTCCCTTGAGTCGAGTCGAAAGTAGTGATGTTGTGTCTAGTTCTGAAACATCGATTGGCTCATGTTGTAATTAAACTTTAATGAACTTGTAGTATGTATCTTTGGTTTTGACAGTCGTTCAACTTAGATGTAATGGATGCTATTAATGTCTTGCTTTTCTCTTCCGATCATTCTGTTGCGTACTTATATATTGCTTATGTATTGTCTGTGAATTGGTACTAACATTTCGTTTGGCTAGTGCATAGTGATGCCGTCGTATGTCGTGTACAAGGGTAAGGTTCCCGGAGTCTACGACGACTGGGAGGAGTGTCGGAGACAGGTTCACCGTTTCAGTGGTAACAGTTACAAAGGGTACACCACTAGGGCCGAGGCGGAATCTAGATACGCCCGCTATCTAGCGGGAGAGGGGAGGGAGCGTTGGAGGAACCAGATGAAGACGAGTTTCATCGTGATGATGCTCATCGTGATGACCGCAGCTCTCTTCTATGTGATGGTAGTTTAGATGACCGATATCGACTTGTAATGTGAAGACAAACTCGCTACTCGCGGTCTCGAGAATTGTAATATAATGTTCTATCTTTGTTCGGTCTTTTGAATTAGGAGACTAATATGATGAATTGTATTCAGAGACTAATATGATGAATTGTATTCAGAGACTAATCTTCTATTGTATTCGATGATACTGTTGTTGTTGTGTGCTGCTGTCTATATTCTGTCCAATAATACATTTTGTAACCTGTGCAAAAAACAGAAAAGTAAAAAAAACCTAATATGCATACTAATGGCGCATCACATCACAGTGCGCCATTAGTATGCCAAAGGATCTAATGGCGCACCATCCAACAGTGCGCCATTAGTATGCCAAAGTTACTAATGGCGCATCACGCAAGAGTGCGCCATTAGTATGACAAAGCACCTGGCTATATATGCCCCCCTGGGAGGCATACTAATGGCGCACTGTGGTCTATACTAATGGCGCATCTGTGGTGCGCCATTAGTATACCAGATACTAATGGCGCACCGCAGGTGCGCCATTAGTAAAAAATACTAATGGCGTGACACTGATGGCGCACCACTAATGCGCCATTAATGGCCAAAATAGGTGCGCCATTAGTAGGCATTTTCCTAGTAGTGAAAACAAAAAGAGTATCAAAGAGATCATATCGATCTTATCGGAAGTAATGACTTCACATACAAGAGTATGATAAATAAAAGTTGTTGGGAGGTGACAAACATACTTTTGGTCATAGTTGCAATTAATAGGAAGTAATAAAAGAAGAGAGGCCTCACATACAAATATACTATCTTGGAAATCTTTTATGATTGTGAGCACTCATTAAAGTATGACATGCTAAAGAGTTGATGTTGGACAAGGAAGACAACATAATGGGTTATGTTTTTTATATCCCAAATAAAGTATATTGTCATGGATCTTCCAACATGTTGAGCTTGCCTTTCCCTCTCATGCTAGCAATAACTCCTCGCACTAAGTAGAGATACTACTTGTGCTTCCATATATCCTTAAACCCAGTTTTGCCATGAGAGTCCACCATACCTACCTATGGATTGAGAAAGATCCTTCCAAGTAAGTCGTCATGTTGTAAACCCGCTAATATGTATGATTTATTAGTGTGGGAGAAATTATCTTTGTACGAGCTTGTGATATGGAAGTAATAAAAGCGACGGACTGCATAATAAAGGTCCTTATCACAAGTGGCAATATAAAGCGAAGTTCTTCTATGCTAAGACTTTGTGCATCCAACCATAAAAACACATGACAACCTCTGCTTTCCTCTGCGAAGGGCCTATCTTTTATTCTTGTCTTATAAGTGTCAAGGTGAGCTCCACCTTTCCTTTTCATTTTATCCTATGGCCAGCACACTGTGTTGGAAAGATCCTGATAAATATATACCCACTTGGATATAAATTTTCATGATCTATTACTGTTGACATTACCCTTGAGGTAAAAGGTTGGGAGGCAATACCATAAGCCCCCATCTTTCTCTGTATCCGATTAAAACTCCATAAACATAAGTATTGCGTGAGTGTGAGCAATTGTGAAAGACTATATGATAGTTGAGTATGTAGGTTTGCTGAAAAGCTCTTATATTGACTCTTTTTGATGTTACGATAAATTGCAATTGCTTCAATGACCGAGACCAAAGGTTGTTAGTTTCCAACGAGGTTTATGATGCATACTTGATATTGTGGATGAATTGTTACTTTGGCTTAAGAATCATATGACTATATTAATATAATTTGATGTTATAAGAATGATCTTGATGCCCTCATGTCCGTATTCTATTTTTATCGACACCTCTATCTCTAAACATGTGGACATATTTTTCGATATTGGCTTTCGCTTGAGGACAAGCGAGGTCTAAGCTTGGGGGAGTTGATGCATCCATTTTGCATCATGCTTATAAGTTGATATTTATTGCATTATGGGCTGTTCATACATGTTTTGTCACAATACTTATGCCTTCTCCCTCTTATTTTGCAAGGTTTACATGAAGAAGGGGGAATGCCGGAAGCTGGAATTCAGGCCTGGAAAAGGAGCAAACTCTGGAAACCTATTCTGCACAACTCTAAAAGCCCCGAAACTCCACAGAACATTTTTTTAGAAAATATAAAAAATACCTAGCGGAAGAAACCCACGAGGGGGGCCACTGGCTGGCCTCGAGGGTGGGGGGCGCGCCCCCTGCCTCGAGGGCCAGCCGGTGGGCCCCAGGTGACCATCTTCTCCTATATGAAGCGTTTTGACCAGGAAAAAAATCAAGAGGAGGCTTTTGGGACCAGACACCGCCGTCTCAAGGCGGAACCGAGGCGGAAACCAATCTAGGGCTCCGGCAGAGCTGTTCTGCCGGGGATACTTCCCTCCGGTTGGGGGAAATCATCACTGCCGTCATCACCAACAACTCTCCCATCTTTGGGAGAGCTATCTTCATCAACATCTTCACCAGCGCCATCTCCTCTCAAACCCTAGTCCATCTCTTGTATCCAATCTTTGTATCCAAACCTCATATTGGTACCTGTGGGTTGCTAGTAGTGTTGATTACTCCTTATAGTTGATGCTAGTTGGTTTATTTGGTGGAAGATCATATGTTCAGATCATTATGCATATTAATACCGCACTGATCATGAACAATATTATGTCTTGTGGATAGTTACTTTTGTTCCCGAGGACATGGGAGAAGTCTTGCTATTAGTAGTCATGTGAATTTGGTCTGCGTTCAATATTTTGATGAGATGTATGTAGTCTCTACTCTAGTGGTGTCATGTGAACGTCGACTACATGAAACTTCACCATTATTTGGGCCTAGAGGAAGGCATTAGGAAGTAATAAGTAGATGATGGGTTGCTAGAGTGACAGAAGCTTAAACCCTAGTTTATGCGTTGCTTCGTAAGGGGCTAATTTGGATCCATATGTTTCAGGCTATGGTTAGGTTTACCTTAATACTTCTTTTGTAGTTGTGGATGCTTGCATTAGAGGTTAACCATAAGTGGGAGGCTTGTCCAAGTAAGGGCAGCACCCAAGCACCGGTCCACCCACATATCTAATTATCAAAGTACCGAACGTGAATCAGATGATCGTGATGAAAACTAGCTTGACGATAATTCCCATATGTCCTTGGGAGCGCTTTACCTTGCATAAGAGTTTGTCCAGGCTTGTCCTTTGCTACAAAAAGGATTGGGCCACCTTGCTGCACCTATTTACTTTGACCGTTTGTCACTTGCTACCAATTACCTTATCACAAAACTATCTATTACTTATAATTTCAGTGCCTACAGAAAATACCTTACTGAAAACTGCCTATCATTTCCTTCTGCTCCTCGTTGGGTTCGACACTCTTACTTATCAAAGGACTACGATAGATCCCCTATACTTGTGGGTCATCAAGACTCTTTTCTGGCGCCGTTGCCAGGGAGTGAAGCGTCTTTGGTAAGTGGAATTTGGTAAGGAAAAATTTATATAGTGTGTTGAAATTTATTGTCACTTATTACTATGGTTCAAAATCCTTTGAGGGGCTTGTTCGGGGTATCTTCACCCCGAGCAGAAGAGCAAAGATTTGATCCTCAACCTACTGCACCTACTGAAAATGTTTGTTTTGAGATTCCTTCGGGTATGATAGAGAAATTGCTTGAAAATCCCTATACAGGAGACGGAACACTTCACCCAAATTTACATCTAATCTATGTGGATGAAGTTTGTGGATTGTTTAAGCTTGCATGTATGCCCGAGGATGTTATCAAGAAGAAGGTTTTCCCTTTATCTTTGAAGGGAGACGCATTAACATACTTTAGGCTATGCGATGATATGGGATCTTGGAACTATAATCGTCTGAAGTTGGAATTTCATCAGAAGTTCTACCCTATGCACCAGGTTCATCGTGATCGTAATTATATTTATAATTTCTGGCCTCGCGAAGGATAAAGCATCGCTCAAGCTTGGGGGAGGCTTAAGTAAATGTTATATTCATGCCCCAATCATGAGCTCTCAAGAGAAATGATCATTCAAAAAATTTATGCTCGGCTTTCTCATAATAATCGCTCCATGCTCGATACTTCTTGTTCTGGCTCTTATATGATGAAGACTATTAACTTTAAATGGGATTTATTAGAAAGAATTAAACGCAACTCCGAAGATTGGGACCTCGATGAAGGTAAGGAGTCAGGTATGACCCCTATGTTTGATTGTGTTAAAGCTTTTATGGATACCGATGTTTTCCATGAGTTTAGCACTAAATATGGACTTGACTCTGAGATAGTAGCTTCTTTCTGTGAATCCTTTGCTACTCATGCTTATCTCCCCAAGGAGAAGTGGTTTAAATACCATCCCCCTATTGAAGTAAAAGTAGTTGAACCTATTAAAGTTGAAGAAAAGACTATCACTTATAATGTTGATCTAGTTATCCCTACCGCGTATATCGAGAAACCACATTTCCCTGTTAGGATAAAGGATCATGCTCAAGCTTCAACTGTAGTCCATAAGAGTAATACTAGAATACCTACACCCTCTGAGCAAATTAAAGATGAACCTAGTGTTGCTATGGTTAAAGATCTCTTGGTAGAAGATTTAGATGGTCATGTTATTTATCTCCAAGAGGAGTCTGCTAGAATAGCTAAACCCAATGCTAGGAATGGACATAAACCTGTTGTAGGCTTGCTTGTTATCTCTGTCAAGATAAGATATCATTTCTATCATGGTTTATGTGACGTAGGTGCTAGTGCGAGTATTATCCCTCTCGATTTGTATAACGAAATTATGCATGATATTGCACCGGCTGAGTTAGAGGGGATCGATGTTACTATTAAGCTTGCTAATAGAGATACTATTTCACCAGTTGGGATTGTTAGAGATATTGAAGTCTTGTGTGGGAAGGTTAAATACCCTGCTGATTTTCTTGTTCTTAGTTCCCCACAAGATGCTTTCTGTCCAATTATATTTGGTAGACCCTTCTTGAATACTGTTAATGCCAAGATAGACTGCGTGAAGGACATTATCACTGTTGGATTTGGGGATATGTCTCATGATTTTAACTTTGCTAAATTCCGTAGACAACCCCTTGAAAAGGCACCACCCAGTAAAGATGAACTTATTGGTCTTGCTTCTATTGTTGTGCCACCTAATGATCCTTTAGAACAATACTTGCTACACCATGAAAATGATATGCAAATGAATGAGAGAAGGGAGATAGATGAAATATTTCTTACACAGGGACCCGTATTGAAAAACAACTTGCCTGTTGAAATCCTAGGGGATCCTCCTCCACCCAAGGGTGATCCCGTATTTGAACTTAACACTACTAGAAAAAGGGCTATAGATGGGATTGACACTAATGGCGCACCAGACAAGCGGTGCGCCATTAGTATATACTAATGGCGCACCACCTTTTGATACGCCATTAGAGTTGAAACTACTAATGGTGCACCTGGCCCAGGGTGCGCCATTAGTATCAATTTTTTTTCCTTTTCCAAACATACGAATGGCGCATCCAGACACAGTGTGCCATTACTAGTTGTAACTAGTAATGGCGCACCTGTCGGAAAGTGCGCCACTACTGTTGTTTTTTTATTATAATTTTTATTCTTTTTTTTTGCAAAACTACTAATGGCGCACTGTTCCACAGTGCGCCATTACTAGTTTAAACTAGTAATGCCGCACTGTGGAACAGTGCGCCATTAGTATGTTTTTTTTTGCAAAACTACTAATGGCGCACCACCAAAAGGTGCGCCATTAGTAACCTGGATTACTAATGGCGCATTTTGAGTTGGTGCACCATTAGTATGTGGGCACCAACAAGATATTTTGGACAGCCACTCCTACCCACACTCACTTTCTCCCCACTTCATTCTCTCCACCTCCTCCTTGTCTCGGGTGCCTCCTCTTTTTCACCTCATTTCCACCATAGATTCATTCAAATTAAGTGGTTAAATTACCTTGTTTTGATAGGTAAGTAAGGGGGGAAGCTATATTTATGTTGCTCTCCCAACAACAATGTGCACATGCACTTTTTATGGCCTAGCTAGATCTATGTATGTTCGTGGTGTTGCATATGTGTTTGTGTTTGGAGGTGTACCGGTATTTGAAATGCGATAGTTGCCAATATTTTCCCGGAATGTTGATTCATTTCCGTTTCGGCGAGAATTTTGGCATTAAGCATTCTTTTTGGTCCTATTTTTAGGGAAAGTCATGCCAAATTTTTTCTTGGTTCTAAAATATCGTTTTGCTCTACCCCGCAGGCGACCATGGTCCGCACAATGACCGAAGGCATCGTGAATAGGTTTTTGAGGTCCGCAAAGGCCGAGATGCTTCAAAAGAACGAGACAGAGATAAGATGTTTGTGTCGAAGATGCAAGCTGAAGAGCCTTATTGCGGACCCGGATTCCAGGCAGGTGCGGGACCACCTGCTCTTGCGTGGTTTCATGGATGGCTATCGGTGGCAAGGTGATGAAGATGACTACGAAGTCGTCCATGGGGGCCGGCCAAGAAATGAGGAAGGGCAGCAAGACAACAACCGCGGCTCAGGCGGGCGAGAAGACAAAGAATCCCCAGGAGATGATCACGACGGTGATGCTGTACACAGTCATCATGTAGAAGATGCAGGACATGATGATGAGGAAGATGCCGGAGCAGACTACGGGCATGATCATGAATATGATGATGCCGGCGGAGCAGACGACGCTGGACCATCGATGGGCTGGGTGCAGGACCCACATATTCAAGAGCTGCTTCTCAAGCAGACGGATAATGCAAGAGTTGCCGCCCGAGAGAAAGCCAAGATGGATCAACTTGAGTTAGACGCGGTTACTCCATTGTATGAAGGATGCAGGCCCGAGGATACCCGCCTGAAAGTAACGCTCATGGCTCTGGAGATGAAGGTAAAACACAAAATGATCGACGCATGCTTCGACGAGAACATGTCATTCTGGCACGAACGTCTTCCCAAGGGGAACAAGTGCCCGACCAGTTTCGAGGAGGCGAAGAAAATCGTGTGTCCTCTGGATTTACCGCACGTGAAATACCATGTGTGCATGAACAATTGCATCATTTATCGGGACGAGCACGCGGAGTCTACCATATGTCCGGTGTGCGGCGTCACTCGATACAAGAAGAGGAAGAAAGCTCCTCGAAAAGTGGTGTGGTACTTTCCGATAACTCCTCGTCTGCAGCGGTATTTCGCGGACCCTAAGGTAGCAAAGCTCCTGCGTTGGCACGCGGATAGGGAGGAGAAGAAGCGGGAAGATGACGCAAATGATCCGGAGATAGATAAAAAAGACAAGATGCTGAGTCACCCTAAGGATGCGAGCCAGTGGCAAGTGTTGAACTTCGAAGACCTAGAATTTGGGAACGATCCAAGGAACATCATGCTGGGAGCGAGCACCGATGGAGTCAATCTGTTTGGCAGCCAGAGAAGCACACATAGCACCTGGCCTGTGTTTGTGTGGATGTACAACCTTCCCCTTGGTTGTGCATGAAGAGGAAGTACATTCACATGAGTATGCTAATTGAAGGACCAAAACAACCAGGGAACGACATCAATCTGTATCTCGGGCTGCTGAAAGAGGAACTTGACACGCTGTGGAAAACGCCAGCCAATACGTGGGACGCCGCAGCGAAAGAATATTTCCCTATGAGAGCCGCGCTGCTCACGACGGTGCACGACTATCTCGGTTACGGATATGTCGTGGGGCAGGTGGTCCACGGATTTTCTAGATGCGTCAGGTGCGTGGATGACACAACATATCGCCAGCTAGATAGAGATCCCGGGTCTTCGAAAACCGTGTTCATGGTACATCGAAGGTGGCTTCGTGACGATGACCTGTGGAGAAAACGCAAGGATCTGTTCGATGGTGAAACCGAGCCCCGAGGACGCCCGCGTGCGAGGAACGGCGAGGAAATAGACGAGCTGTAGAAAAATTGGAAAGATTGCCCACTGCCGGGAAAGAAGCAAAAGGCGCCAGAGCCGAGAAAGAAGCAAAAGGCGCCAGAGCCGCTGCTGAAGGTATGGAAAACGAAGTCCGTTTTCTGGGACTTGCCGCACTAGAAGATCCACCGTGTGCCTCACAGCCTTGATGTAATGCATATCACGAAGAACGTGTGCGAGAGTCTGCTTGGTACCCTGCTCAACATGCCAGAGAGGACCAAAGGTGGGCCGAAAGCAAGGCAGACTTGAAATCAATGGGCATCAGGCAGGAGCTTCACGCTATATATGATGATGATGAGGCGAAGCAGGACACGGAAAGCCATCGCAAAGGCAAAAAGGCCAAGAAGACCGGAAATGACTACCCTCCCGCGTGCTTCACTCTAAGTCAGGAGGAGATCGAGCAGTTTTTCACCTGCCTCGTAGGAGTAAAACTTCCTTACGGTTACGCGGGGAAGATAAGCAGATACCTAGACCCAGCGAATCTGAAGTTCAGCGGGATGAAGTCTCACAACTGTCACGTGCTGATGACGTAGATACTTCCAGTTGCAATCCGTGGGATCATGGACGCGCACGTCCGTGAAACCCTATTTGGCCTATGCAACTTTTTCGACGTCATCTCTCGGAAGTCGGTTGGCGTGAGGCAACTCAGAAGGCTACAGGAAGAGATCGTGGTGATACTATGCGAGCTTGAGATGTACTTCCCGCCCGCATTCTTTGACATTATGGTGCATCTGCTGGTCCATATCGTGGACGATATCATCCAACTCGGGCCGACGTTCCTGCACAGCATGATGCCGTTCGAAAGGATGAATGGTGTCATCAAAGGATACGTTCGCAACATGTCACGTCCAGAGGGAAGCATAGCCAGGGGCTTTCTGACCAAAGAGTGCATCTCCTACTGCACGAATTATCTAGGCATCGAGAACCCCGTTGGTCTGCCTGTAAACGGGCACCTCGGTAGGCTCGCTGGATGGGGTCACCGCGAGGGTCGCCGCGAAGTGCATGTCGACTTCGAGGGTCGACTCGCCGACTTTGAAAGAGCAAACCTAGTCGCGCTACAACACATAGACGTGGTTGATCCTTGGGTGGTAGAGCACAAAACCTTTATTGAGAAGACGTACAATGACCGAGGCCAACAGAGGACGGACGGAGATATAATCAAAGAGCACAACTCATGTTTCACGTGTTGGTTCAAGAAGAAGCTTCTGTCGTACCCTTTACATGAGGATTCTTCCGCGGAAGAACAACTCATATTCTCCTTGTCACAGGGCGCCGAGCACAACCTAATGACCTATGAGGCGTACGATATCAACGGCTACACATTCTACACCGAGGCCAAGGACATGAAGAGCGGTGGTTATCAGAACTCCGGGGTAACGATGGAATCCTACACCGGTAATGACAAGGACAGATACTACGGAAGGATCGAGGAGATCTGGGAGCTGAGGTACGCTGGAGAGAAGGTCCCGATGTTCCGTGTTAGATGGGCCAAGAGCGTCCTAAAAGAAGACCGGTATTTCACCACCATGGTTATACCCGAAGCCAAATCCAAGACCGCGGGCGCAAACGTCACCGTGAAAAATGAGCCATGGGTACTGGCTTCCCAAGTTGACCAATGCTTCTTCATTACCGACGCGTCAAAGCCCAGTCGTGTTGTCGTGAGAAGAGGCAAAAGGAAGATCATCGGAATGGATGGAGTAGCCAATGAGCAAGACTTCGACAAGTACGGCGACCCGAGGATCGAACATGACGACGATGATGAAATAGCAGCATACACCACAAGAAGAAGCAGGACCACCCTACCTAAAGGACGTCCGTTCCACAGAAGAACTCCATTTGTGAAAAAGAAGGGCAAGAAGATTGTGAATAGATAGCTAGCTAAGATCGATTGTATTTAAATCGTAGCCTTCATTTCTCGATTGTATTTCATGGGCACTTTTTGAACTATCATGAATATTTTTAAATTTCATGGACACTCGATCTCGATCCCCCTCCATCTCGATCGCTATCCCACCTTGCAAGATCCGGTCCCCCTCGCCGCCGAGCACCCCCGGTCCACCGGCCGCCGCCGCCGACCCCCCGCATCCTC
>LR738714.1:166836384-166864285 GCA_902687465.1 Secale cereale | reverse complement strand
TTCTATTTTACCGCATGCCTTCTCCCCCCGTACGGATAAGACTGGATCGCCGGGCTCCCCCCTCCGCCGCGGCCGTAACCACCACCGCCGCCGCCGACAATCTGCCTCGCGCGCAACCGCTCCTATGCCCTGCGTGTCCCGCGCGCCGGCTCCGCGGATTTCGAATCCAGTTTGAATTATAAGCCTGGATCAGATATTTTTCCTTTTCACCAACAAGATGATATTTTGCTGGTAAAAGAAGTTGATGAACCTAATACATGACAGATGGACTAAATTAGACAACAAAGGCATTTAAAGGACAAGTACATCACAAATTAGCGTTCCTGAAATAGTCTATGATGTTATACTGACAGTAATAGTAGAATGAAGAAGAGGCATTATGATCAATCTAACATTATGAACTGCAACGTACAAGCATATACAATTAAGGATACTGAAGCAGAACTTCTTGTATAATGCACTTGTCAATAGCTATATCAAGTGGCATATCACATGATGAACTACTATCTCCAGCTATCTTTTCTGTAGATTTGGCAGTATATTCTAACAATTTCTCCCATAACATTGTAGAGCCGCCTCCTACAGTTCGCTCAGCATCAGCCGGGAGGACAGCCGCCATTGCATCACGGCTGTGGAGTCCCCAGTGGAGCGCCCTCGACAGAAAAGGTACATGCAGTAACATACCCGCCGATCTGCAGAATGTACACATGTATGCTGGAGCTCTACATAATGAACGCATGATAGTAGTGTGCGTCCGAGCAATAGTGAGTGAATTTTACTTCCTGCGCCACTTATTAGAATAAGTGGTGATACTAGCTTACTGAATTAATCAACTCTTCCTATGGGCTTAATTTGACTGGATTTTTCATTAGGTCTTTTTACAGGTCGTAGTTACTGAAATTCTGGTATGGCCAATGTTTATTTAATATTACCCAGCATGATGATGTATCAATGTAGCATTAGCATATGATCCAAGTGCTAGTACTGCTAGTAAATAGCTAATACAGTTAATGAAGAAGAAAAAACTGCTAGTACAGTTAATGAAGAAGAAAAAAAATGCTAGTATTGCTAGTAAATAGCATCAGACTGAATGTCTTTTATATATGGCCAATACAGTCTGATGGCCAATACAGTTAATGAAGAAGAAAAAAAAACTGCTAGTACTGCTAGTAAATAGCATCAGACTGAATGTCTTTTATATATGGTACAGCTAGTAAATAGCTTCTTCTATATACTAATTTGCATCAAAGTGTAGAACAAAGCATCAGACTGAATGTCTTTTTTTCAAAAACTGAAGCCCTAATGCAAGTTTTGTTGTACCTTAGATTCAGAAGCAAAATCTTTCTAACAAATCGACCTTATTCAGTCTTCAAGTTGTTTCTCTTATATATGTGCTGTTATTAATAGTGGGTAATTAACCTAACTATTCATCTTTCCTTAGGTTAATATAAAAATGTCCAGTGTATATATATTTGAAAATGATTGCTGATGTTAATTTGCTGGTACTAGCTAGAATTTGGCACTGAAAAGCAAAAGCAAAAGCTAATTAACTGCTGGGTAATAGCACTGGTACTAGGTAGCTAAAATATGTGTTCTGAAACACTGAGAGCAGAAACACTTACTACATACATATGCTCAAGAAACACTTACTAACCAGAAAAGGTTTTGACTTGAAATGGTAATAGCACAAAGAGCACCACAAGTTAAACACCTCAATCTGTTAGTATTTGTCTGTATTTTCTAACATTGTTCTTATATCTGATCCAGTATTGCTTGCAGTGGTTTGTCCAAAATGTTGAATGATACTGCTTGGAGATGCATATATTGTTTCACCTCTTCACATGCCAATGTATTTTCCATGTTGTGATGGGGGCCTTTTTTTAACACTGGGCTTTGCCACCTGTTGTTTGTCTTTTAAATAGCATTGGCCAGAGATTTAAGCAAGTAGCACATTTCCTTGTCCACCTGGGATAATGATTTTGCCTTGTCCACCCGAGAGGCCCTTGAGTTTGCTGGAATGTCGATTAACTTCCGTTCCGGCAAATTCTGGTACTCCATATGTCCTATTTTCAGCAAAGGTCATGCTGAAATTTTCCACGAATTTTAGCATGACTTTGCTAAAAAATAGGACATATGGGGTACTTGTGACTAATGCATGGGCCGGGGTATCTTAGTAGTTAATTAAGTAGGATCAAGTGCCCCTTTATTCTAGCTGCATTAAACCATAGGCGGCAATACAGCCAAGTGATTAGGCCCAACTTAGAATTCTCCTTCCCAGCTTAGCTTTTAGGATGCCTCGGTGTCGACAAACCATAAATTATAAAACCTTGGCTTTTAGGGTGCCTCGGTGTCGATAAAAACCGAAATGATGAAAGCTTAGGCTTTTAGGGTGCCTCGGCGTCGAAAAACCCTCAATGATAAAAGCTTAGCTTTTAGGATGCCTCGGTGTCGACAAACCCTAAATGATGAGACCATGATCTTGTTCCTTGATAATAACCAACTTTTTGACCAAACTTTTTTCCTATTTAGAGAGAAACATGGCCAACAACGATGAGGCCGGGGGTTCGGGCGGCAAGGCATTCTGGGAGCTGTCCCAGGAGATGGAGGAACAACCTCACTTGTATGAGGACGCCGCCTTCCCCACCGATCCTGAGACCACTGATGGTACCGCCGAGGATGACCCCACTGATGGTGCCGCCGAGGATGCCACCACTGATGGTGCCGCCGAGGATGCCACCACTAATGATGGCGGCGCACGCACAGATGGCAGCCAACCGAAGAGGCAACGGAAGGACCGGCACCCGACCGTGCTCCGCACCCTTAAGGAGGAAATTACTGAAGTGGACTCCGATGGGAATCCAACGGCGCCCGAACGAATAGTCAAGGGGTACTCGCTTCAGCTCGGGTGCATTCTCCGGAGAACCATCTCGATCAACACCGAGAACCTGAGGCATCCTGACCGAGGGAATTTGCGCAACCTCCTCTTGACGAAGCTGCACGAACGATACAAGTTCCCCGCTGAATTTGAAAACACAAGCCTCAAAGGGAATAATGTGAACAATGTTGCCCTCACGAAGATGAGCACGGCCCTGTCTACTTGGAAAAGCACGGTGAAGAGAATGATCGAGAAAGGTGAGAGTTATGAGAAGATCAAGGAGAAAAATCCTTCGATCACCGAAGATGACTACAACGACTTCAAGATCAAGTGCTCGAGCACCGCAACCTCCTAATCAAGTCAGTGGGGGAAAGAAATGCGGGAGCTGAACTTAGGGGAACACACACTCGGTCCCGGCGGTTACAGAGTGGCGGATCCTATATGGGACAAGGAGGAGGCGGACCGTGCCGAGCAAACTTGTTTAGGGTTCAACTGGTTCGGGTGCTGCCAGGCTGCGACGAGTTGTTACCTCCGATTCGACCCGTCGGGGCCGACGATGATGACGTGATGACCCTTAGTGCCTGCCTGAGCTGGCCCCTGCTTTGGCCGAAGAGCCAGATTCGTTTGGGGGCGGGGGACACCACCCCAAAGACAACATCGCCAGTCGTGCCGGCGCCAAGTCGGCCCCACGGCAAGACCGCCGCAACAGTGCTGGACATCCCTATGCCACTGGATCCAAACATGCATATGGCACA
Organism: Secale cereale; assembly: GCA_902687465.1. Classification (NCBI taxonomy): domain Eukaryota; kingdom Viridiplantae; phylum Streptophyta; class Magnoliopsida; order Poales; family Poaceae; genus Secale; species Secale cereale. Next base: position 166,860,655 of record LR738714.1, on the reverse strand, counting down.
GGATCAGAACGACGATGACGACGATACATTTGCCAACGTCGATCAGTACTTTGTCGATCATGGGTACGGTGGCGACTTCATGGGGCCTCCTTCTCAAGAACCCAACCCTACAAAAGACGTGCGCGATCTAGCTGGTACCGCGGAGAAGCCAAGTTGCAACAGGCGTCGTCTGCCGTTCAGTTCTTAGGAGACGCCTCCAGCTGCCGACTTCACCGAGCCTCAGATAGGCAAGGTGCGAAATATTATCAGCCCCAAAACACTCAAGAAGGCGGTCTGTGAGCAGAACTCGGTCCCATTACAGGAGAAGAAGAAGGCACGCAAAAGAAAGACTAACAAGGGTGCGAGCCAGCCGGCACTGAGTACGATCCGTGCTCAGGACGGGCCACCTTCACCTGAGGATGTAATGAGGAGGGTGCATGTGGCGGGTAGGCCGATGCTACCGAGAAATATGCTCGATGCTGCAACCGGTGCTATGCGGAGTCTGCATGACAGTTTTGTTTCTTTGGAGAAGCGACGTCTCAGAGAGAAGGATGTGGCATACCCGGTTTTCGCGGCCAAGGTGCCAGAGGGCAAGGGCTTTGTGGATAACTCCATCGGGGGTACGATCGTCCCGCGGTTTGATGACATCTATGCTATGTTGAACCTTCATCCGCTGCACTACACGTTCGTTTGGCTATTTTCACTGAGTATGGAGATGCGGATCATTCGCGACAAGACCCCGAACATCGTGATAGTCGACCCCTTCTACATGCGTGCCAAGATCTTGGGCAGCGCTGGGGACCGGCAAGTCGCGAGTTCTTACCTCGAAGGCGTCATTCTGGCAAACCGAGATAAGGATAACTTCCTCGTGCCTTACTTTCCCGAGTAATTCCTCCCCTCAACCGCCCCGTAACATATGAATTCTTATATTTCGATCGTTTTTCTTTTTACATTTCGTGTTTTCTGCAGTGACACACATTGCACGCTCATCCTCCTAAGCCCCAAATATTCCATGGCCATGTATTTCGACCCGGACCGTCAGTCGAACGTAGACTACACAAATGTCAAGAAGGTTCTTGATGATGTTCTCCCGGGCTACGCCAAATCTGGAGGCACCTTCACCAGGCCTATTCGTAAGACCGGCAAGCACGTGTTCTCCCACAATACGACGTTTTGCTGCGTCAAGCAGCCGCCTGGCGGTCAGAAGGGTGCCTACTACGCCATCCATCACATGCGGGCGATCGTACGGGACCATCATCAACTTCTGCTACCGAGTAAACTCAAAGATTGGGCCGCGAGCGTGTCAGCAATCCAGGACGCGGACATCAGAGAAGAATTCTTTCGCATCCAGCCGGAGTTTGCGGAAATCATCCATCAAGATGTCCTTCGTACCTCGAGGCAGTTCTACCTCAGAAATCAACCGTCCAACAGTGACATCGACACAATGCTACAAATGCAAGCTGACAACGCCCGTGATTTCATGACTCCCACGATAGACGGCGGCTTCATCCACGCTCCGGTCCCTTGAGTCGAGTCGAAAGTAGTGATGCTGTGTCTAGTTCTGAAACATCGATTGGCTCATGTTGTAATTAAACTTTAATGAACTTGTAGTATGTATCTTTGGTTTCGAGAGTCGTTCAACTTAGATGTAATCGATGCTATTAATGTCTTGCTTTTCTCTTCCGATCGTTCTGTTGCATACTTATATATTGCTTATGTATTGTCTATGAATTGGTACTAACGTTTCGTTTGGCTAGTGCATAGCGATGCCGTCGTATGTCGTGTACAAGGGTAAGGTTCCCGGAGTCTACGACGACTGGGAGGAGTGTCGGAGATAGGTTCACCGATTTAGCGGTAATAGTTACAAAGGGTACACCACTAGGGCCGAGGCGGAATCTTGATACGCCCGCTATCTAGCGGGAGAGGGGAGGGAGCGTTGGAGAAACCGGATGAAGACGAATTTCATCGTGATGATGCTCATCGTGATGACCGCAGCTCTCTTCTATGTGATGGTAGTTTAGATGATCGATATCGACTTGTAATGTGAAGACAAACTCGCTACTCGCGGTCTCGAGACTTGTAATATAATGTTCTATCTTTGTTCGGTCTTTTCAATTCGGAGACTAATATGATGAATTATATTCGAAGACTAATATGATGAATTTTATTCAGAGACTAATCTTCTATTGTATTCGATGAATCTGTTGTTGGTGTGTGCTGTCTATATTCTGTCCAATAATACATTTTGTAACCTATGCAAAAAACAGAAAATTTAAAAATAAATAAATAACCTAATATTCATACTAATGGCACATCACATCACAGTGCGCCATTAGTATGCCAAAGGATACTAATGGCGCATCATTAAACGGTGCATCATTAGTATGCCAAAGTTACTAATGGCGCATCTAGCAGTAGTGCGCCATTAGTATGCCAAAGCACCTGGGTATATATGGCCCCCTGGGAGGCATACTAATGGCGCACTTTGGTATATACTAATGGCGCATCTGAGGTGCGCCATTAGTATACCAGATACTAATGGCGCACCAGAGGTGCGCCATTAGTAAAATATACTAATGGCGTGGCACTAATGGCGCACCACTAATGCGCCATTAATGGCCAAAATAGGTGCGCCATTAGTAGGCCTTTTCCTAGTAGTGTAAACCTTTGCATGATAATCTTAAGTATGTTTATTTTGATGAAAAGAAGATATATCATGTTATTATTAGTGCTAACCTTTCAGGGCATGAAGAAGAAAGATTATTGAAAACTCTGAAGAAGCACCGAGCTGCTATTGGATATACTCTGGATGATCTTAAGGGCATTAGTCCCACTATTTTTCAACACAAGATAAAATTGGAAGAAAATGCTAAACCAGTTATTGATCATCGGCGACGGTTAAATCCTAAAATGAAAGAAGTGGTAAGGAAGGAAATTCTAAAGCTTCTAGAGGCATGTATTATCTATCCCATTGCTGATAGCGAGTGGGTAAGTCCTGTCAATAGTATAAAGGAGGTATGACCGTTGTCCCTAATGATAAAGAAGAATTGATCCTACAAAGAATAGTTACAGGTTATAGGATGGTAATTGATTTCTATAAGTTTAATAAAGCTACTAAGAAATATCATTACCCCTTGCCATTTATTGATCAAATGCTAGAAAGATTATCCAAACATACTCATTTCTGCTTTCTAGATGGTTATTATGGTTTCTCTCAAATAGCTGGTCAAAGGGGGATCAAGAAAAGACCACCTTTACTTGTCCTTTCGGTACCTTTGCTTATAGACGTATGCCTTTTGGTTTATGTAACGCACCTGCTACCTTTCAAAGATGCATGATGGCTATACTCTCTGATTTTTGTGAAAAGATTGTTGAAGTGTTCATGGATGATTTCTTCGTTGACGGAACTTCTTTTGATGATTGCTTAAGCAACCTTGATCGAGTTTTGCAGAGATGTGAAGACACTAACCTTGTCTTGAATTGGGAGAAGTGCCACTTTATGGTTAATTCCCATATGTGAAGACACTAACCTTGTCTTGAATTGGGAGAAGTGCCACTTTATTGTTAATTCCCATATGTCCTCGGGAGCGCTTTACCTTGCATAAGAGTTTGTCCAGGCTTGTCCTTTGCTACAAAAAGGATTGGGCCACCTTGCTGCACCTATTTACTTTTACCGTTTGTCACTTTCTACCAATTACCTTATCACAAAACTATCTATTGCTTATAATTTCAGTGCCCGCAGAAAATACCTTACTGAAAACTGCCTATCATTTCCTTTTTCTTCTGGTTGGGTTCGACACTCTTACTTATCAAAAGGACTACGATAGATCCCCTACACTTGTGGGTCATCAACGACCACGACCATGAGGAGGGCACCCACGAAGGTTCTTCCAAGGTGAAACAGCCCATCTGTGACATCAGAGAGCGCACCATTGGTCTGTGCTCTTCCAACTGGAAGGATCCCGTCCATGAAATGTGAGGCAACATTCTATCAGCAAATCTTATTTTTTTTCTAGCTTGCCATCCCGTACCAATTGTTGTAGTAGCATTTGCCGTGCGGTGCTTTAACTATGTCGTGTTTAATTATTTCAGTTATGCATAAATGTATTTTTCAATAGGTCTATATGATGTTGAAGTATGAATTGTCCACTTTAGTTTCACGAATGGCTATATTTGGTTGTTTATAGTGAGTAGACGCCTTGTTTATCTGTATTTTGTTCTTAGTTTGCTTGCAGTGAGTATTTTCCCAGTTATCAAGCAGATGCCTTGTTTATCTGTATTTGGTTGTTAGGTTGCTTTTTTTAGCATTTGTCCAATTATCAAGCAGATGCCTTGTTTATCTTTATCTGCTTGTTAGGTTGGTTGCAGTGATCATTTGTCCAGTTTTCAAGCATATGCCATGTTTATCTGTATTTGCTTGTTAGGTTGGTTGTAGTGAGACTCTGTCCAGTTTTCAATGGCTATATTTGGTTGTTATACTGGTCATTTATGCCTTGTTTATTTAAGTCATTCACAATGTGTTGTTCATTATGTGCAAGTCAGAACTGTGACGCTCGACTACATCAATACCAGTTTGAACGGCTATATTTGGTTCCGGTTATTCCTAGTGTAGTTAACACATACCCTTTATTTCAGTTTTACACATTTATCCAGTGTGATGTTTAAGCATTACCTACCTTCTATTCATTTTCAACAATACCAATTTGAATTGCAATATTTGTTGGCTGTTAAGCCTACTGTCGGTAACATTACCTTCCATTTTATATCTGCTTTTACAGCATGCTGAAACCAACACATTCAAGCTATCATTTGGAGATGAATTTTTTTACCTTTCCTATATTTGTTTGATGTTAAGATTGCTATACTTATCATGCCTTTCCACTACTTATGCAGGACAACAACGGGAGTGGCCACCATTTTCCGACGAGGTTAGCTTCATCCCTCGGCTTCTACTCCCACTGTCGTTCCATAATGTAGTGCATATAGATCCAGGCCTGGACACTAGTTAGCTTCTAATATTGACTTGTTTCTTGTAGGTACATATGCCCTTGGCAAGGATCCACACATCGACCATTTTTGCGTATGGGGCAATGAGATATTGATGAACAAGCATGAAGTGAGGAAACTGATAAGGATTATTAGCAAGAAGATACGAATTATGGCAAGAAAATTACTTGTTTATGCTCTATCCAACACAAAAGTGACTGTAGCATGGTAACTACAAACTATGTAGCCTTCTCTTTTTACTGCCCATAATGAGTTGTTAGACAACAATGTCTGAATCTTTTTCATTCCCAGTGGCTCCCGAAGCAGTTTACTTAAGATTACCTCGCAAAGTACATGATTGGTGGACACACAATGAAGGTTAAAGTATTTCAGCCAAACTACAATGAGCATCGAGAAGTCCTAATGAAGACAGTGAAGGATGGAGGGGCAGCCATCACATGGGGTTGGCCTATAGTCGTGCGCGCATTACACATGAAGGAGGGCACGGTATGGGCATTCCGCATCACCAGAATGTCTTTCGCCTCTCTCTTTACAGTCTTTAGTACAACTTTGGTTCATCATTCTTTACTTGGTGCTTCTGTAGTTCTTCAGTATATGTACCTGTGCATTGAATTATGGCTTCATGGCTGAACCTGTATTTGTAATAAACATGGTTGGATATGAGTGATTGCCTACTTTCAAATTCAAAACATGTGATTTTTAAATTAGGGATTAATTGGTTTAATTAGGGATTAATTAGAGATTACACTGCACAGGGTTTGCGAAAGCGAAATGTCTATGGTATACGTGGAGACGAGAAATGTTTCTAGGATCCACTACGTGTGCGATCAATCTCCACTACACACACGAATTTCTCTTGAAAACTGTTTGCATTAGGCCACCTTGCGCAAACGTTTACCAGATAAAAAATGTGTGTGATGGACAGCCTTTTCCACATAGTTTCTTCTACACACTGTGTGTGATGCATTCAATAATGCAAACGATAAAATTATTAATATCATGGGCAATGGCAACACTATCACAAACGATTTAATGGGAAAAATTGTGTGTGATGTACCTGTGAATGAAAACGTTTTCCTTGGAGCGACTATGTGGGATGTACATACTGTTGGAAATATGCCCTAGAGGCAATAATAAAAGTATTATTATTATATTTCCTTGTTCATAATAATCGTCTGTTATTCATGCTTGAATTGTATTGTACGGAAACAGCGATACATGTGTGAATATATAGACCACAATGAGTCCCTGGTAGGCCTCTAGTTGCCAGCTCGTTGATCAGCAAATGGTCACGGTTTCCTGACCATGGACATATGATGTTAGTGATAAAGGGATCACATCATTAGGATAATGATGTGATGGACAAGACCCAATCCTAAGCATAGCACGAGATCGTATAGTTCGTAATGCATAAGCTTTTCAGTGTCAAGTATATATTCCTTAGACCATGAGGTTGTGCAACTCCCGGATGCCATAGGAATACTTTGGGTGTGCCAAATGTCACAACGTAACTGGGTGGCTATAAAGGTACGCAACGGGTATCTCAGAAAGTGTCTGTTGAGTTGGTACGAACCGAGACTAGGATGTTGTCACTCCGTATGACGGAGAGGTACCTCTGGGCCCACTCGGTAAGACATCATCATAATGAGCTCAAGGTGACTAAGGAGTTAGTCACGGGATGATGGATTACGGATCGAGTAAAGAGACTTGCCATGACGAGATTGAACAAGGTATCGGGAATACCGACGATCGAATCTCAGGCAAGTACCGTACCGATGGACAAAGGGAATAACATACGGGATTGAGTGAATGCTTGACACAGTGGTTCATCCGATGAAGATCATCGAGGAACACGTGGGAACCAACATGGGTATCCAGATCCCGCTGTTGGTTATTGACCGGAGAGTGGTCTCGGTCATGTCTACGTGTCTCCCGAACCCGTAGGGTCTACACACTTAAGGTTCGGTGACGCTAGGGTCGTAGAGATACATGCACGTGGAAACATGAAAGTTGTTCGGAGTCCCGGATGAGATCCCGGACGTGACAAGGAGTTCCGGAATGGTCCGGAGGTAAAGAATGATATATAGGAAGTCCAGTTTCGGCCATCGGGTGAACTCCGGGGGTCACCGGGTGTGTCCCGGGACCACCGGAGGGGTCCCGGGGGTCCACCGGGTGGGGCCGCCCATCCCGGTGGGGCCCCTAGGCCGCAAGGGGAAGGGGGCCAGCCCCTGGTGGGCTGGCGCACCCTACTGGGCCCTCCATCATGCGCCTAGGGTTGGAACCCTAGGGGAGGGAGGCGCCCCCTATGCCTTGGGGGGCAAGTCTCCCCCCCCAGGCCGCCGCCCCATCTGCAGGGCATGGCGCACCCCCCTGGCCCCCTATATATATGTGGGGGGGGGGGAGAGGGCAGCCGCACCCAAGTCTCTAGCGCCTCTCCCCCTCCCGTCACACCCTCTTCACGCAGGGCGTCGGCGAAGCCCTGCTGGATTTCCCGCTGCATCCACCACCACGCCGTCGTGCTGCTGGATCTCCGACGACCTCTCCTCCCCCCTTGCTGGATCAAGAAGGAGGTGACGTTGCTGTACCGGACGTGTGTTGAACGCGGAGGTTCCGTCCGTTTGGCGCTAGATCATCGGTGACGAAGAACGCGAAGAGTACGACTACTTCATCCACGCTTCTTCGAAAGCTTCCGCTCGCGATCTACAAAAGGGTATGTAGATGCACTCTAATATGCTCGTTGCTAGATGTCTCCTTAGATGGATCTTGGTGAAAGCGTAGAAATTTTTTGAATTCTGCTACGTTCCCCAACAGTGGCATCTGAGCTAGGTCTTTGCATAGCATCTTGCACGAGTAGAACACAAAGCAGTTGTGGGCGTTGAGTTTGCTCAATTTTCTTGCCGTTACTAGTCTAATCTTGATTCGGCGGTATTGTGGGATGAAGCGGCCCGGACCGACTTTACACGTACGCTTACGTGAGACTGGTTCCACCGACAGACATGCACTCGATGCATAAGGTGGCTGGCGGGTGTCTATCTCTCCTACTTTAGTCGGATCGGATTCGATGAACAGGGTCCTTATGAAGGGTAAATATAAATTGACAAATCACGTTGTGGCTTTTGCGTAGGTAAGAAATGTTCTTGCTAGAAAACCTATAGAAGTCACGTAAAAACTTGCAACAACAATTAGAGGTCATCTAACTTGTTTTTGCAGCATGTGCTATGTGATATGGTATGGCCAAGAAGATGTGATGAATGATATATGTGATGTATGAGATTGATCATGTTCTTGTAATAGAGAATCACGACTTGCATGTCGATGAATTTGACAACCGGCAGGAGCCATAGGAGTTGTCTTAATTATTGTATGACATGTGTGTCACTGAATAAACGCCATGTAATTACTTTACTTTATTGCTAAACGTTAGACATAGTAGTAGAAGTAATAGTTGGCGCGACGACTTCATGAAGACACAATGATGGAGATCATGATGATGGAGATCATGGTGTCGAGCCGGTGACAAAGATGATCATGGTGCCCCAAAGATGGAGATCGAAGGAGCAATATGATATTGGCCATATCATGTCACTTTAATTGATTGCATGTGATGTTTATCATGTTTTTGCATCTTGTTTACTTAGAACGACGGTAGTAAATAAGATGATCTCTCACTAAAATTTTCAAGAATTGTGTTCCCCCTAACTGTGCACCGTTGCTAAGGATCGTTGTTCCGAAGCACCACGTGATGATCGGGTGTGATAGGTTCCAACGTTTGCATACAACGGGTGTAAGCCAGATTTACACAAGCAATACACTTAGGGTTCACTTGACGAGCCTAGCATGTACATACATGGCCTCGGAACACGGAAGACCGAAAGGTCGAACATGAGTCGTATAGAAGATACGATCAACATGAAGATGTTCACCGTTGATGACTAGTCCGTCTCACGTGATGATCGAACACGGGCTAGTCGATTCGGATCGTGTATCACTTAGATGACTAGAGAGATGTCAATCTGAGTGGGAGTTCATTAAAATTTGATTAAGATGAACTTAATTATCATGAACTTAGTCTAAATTCTTTACAATATCTCTTGTAGATCAAATGGCCCACGCTCATGTCACTCTCAACTTTAACGCGTTCCTAGAGAAATCCAAGCTGAAAGACGATGGTAGCAACTACACGGACTGGGTCTGTAACCTGAGGATCATCCTCATAGCTGCCAAGAAAACTTATGTCCTAGATGCACAACTAGGTGACGCTCCGCCCCGGCAAACCAAGATGTTATGAACGCTTGGCAGTCGCGTTGTGATGATTACTCCCTGGTTCAGTGCGGCATGCTTTACAGCTTAGAATCGGGGCTCCAAAAGCGTTTTGAGCACCACGGGGCATTTGAGATGTTCCAAGAGCTGAAAATGGTTTTCCAAGCTCATGCCCGAGTCGAGAGATATGACGTCTCCGACGCATTCTACAGCTGTAAGATGGAGGAAAACAGTTCTGTCAGTGAGCACATCCTCAAGATTTCTGGGTTGCACAACCGCTTGTCTCAGTTGAGAATGAATCTCCTAGACGAAGCGGTCGTTGACAGAATCCTCCAGTCGCTCCCACCAAGCTACAAGAGCTTCGTGTTGAACTTCAATATGCAGGGGATGGAGAAGTCCATTCCCGAGGTGTATTCGATGCTGAAATCAGAGGAGGTGGATATCAAGAAAGAACATCAAGTGTTGATGGTCAATAAAACCACTAAGTTCAAGAAGGGCAAGGGTAAGAAGAACTTCAAGAAGGACGGCAAGGGAGTTGCCGCGCCCGGTAAGCCTGTTGCCGGGAAGAAGCCAAAGTATGGACCCAAGCCTGAGACAGAGTGCTTTTATTGCAAGGGAACGGGTCACTGGAAGCGGAACTGCTCCAAATACTTAGCGGACAAGAAGGCCGGCAACATCAAAGGTATATGTGATATACATGTTATTGATGTGTACCTTACCAGTGCTCGTAGTAGCTCCTAAGTATTCGATACCGGTGAAGTTGCTCATATTTGTAACTCTAAGCAGGAGTTGCGGAATAAGCGGAGACTGGTGAAGGACGAGGTGACGATGCGCGTCGGGAATGGTTCCAAGGTCGATGTGATTGCCGTCGGCACGCTGCCTCTACATCTGCCCTCGGGATTAGTTTTAAACCTCAATAATTGTTATTTAGTACCAGCTTTGAGCATGAACATTGTATCTGGATCTCGTCTTATGCGAGATGGCTACTCATTTAAATCCGAGAATAATGGTTGTTCTATTTATTCGAGAGATATGTTTTATGGTCATGCCCCGCTGGTCAATGGTTTATTTTTGATGAATCTCGATCGTGATGATACACATATTCATAGTGTGAATGCCAAAAGATGTAAAGTTCATAATGATAGTCCCACATACTTGTGGCATTGTCGCCTTGGTCATATTGGTGTCAAACGTATGAAGAAGCTTCATGCTGATGGACTTCTGGAGTCTCTTGATTATGAATCATTTGACACGTGCGAACCATGCCTCATGGGCAAGATGACCAAGACTCCGTTCTCCGGAACAATGGAGCGAGCAACCAACTTATTGGAAATCATACATACCGATGTGTGCGGTCCAATGAGTGTTGAGGCTCGCGGAGGCTATCGTTATGTTCTCACCCTCACGGATGACCTGAGTAGATATGGGTATATCTACTTGATGAAGCACAAGTCTGAGACTTTTGAAAAGTTCAAGGAATTTCAGAATGAGGTTGAGAATCAACGAGACAAGAAAATAAAGTTCTTACGATCGGATCGTGGGGGTGAATATTTGAGTCATGAATTTGGCACGCACCTTAGGAACTGTGGAATTGTTTCACAATTGACACCGCCCGGAACACCTCAATGTAACGGTGTGTCCGAACGTCGAAATCGTACTCTGTTGGACATGGTGCGATCTATGATGTCCCTTACCGATTTACCGCTATCTTTTTGGGGTTATGCTTTAGAGACTGCCGCATTCACTTTAAATAGGGCTCCGTCGAAATCCGTTGAGACGACACCGTATGAACTTTGGTTTGGCAAGAAACCGAAGCTGTCGTTTCTGAAAGTTTGGGGTTGCAATGCTTATGTCAAGAAACTTCAACCTGAAAAGCTCGAACCCAAATCGGAAAAATGCGTCTTCATAGGATACCCAAAGGAAACAATTGGGTACACCTTCTACCACAGATCCGAAGGCAAGGTCTTTGTTGCCAAGAATGGATCCTTTCTGGAGAAAGAGTTTCTCTCGAAAGAAGTGAGTGGGAGGAAAGTAGAACTTGATGAGGAGAGAGTCACCCCTCCCGAACCGGAAAGTAGCGCAGCGCAGGAAATTGTTCCTGAGGTGCCTGCACCGACAAGAGAGGAAGTTGATGATGATGATCATGAAGAAACAGATCAAGTTACTACTGAACTTCGAAGGTCCACAAGGGCACGTTCCGCACCAGAGTGGTACGGCAACCCTGTCATGGGAATCATGTTGTTAGACAACGGTGAACCTTCGAACTATGAAGAAGCGATGGCGGGCCCGGATTCCAATAAATGGCTTGGAGCCATGAAATCCGGAATAGAATCCATGTATGAAAACAAAGTATGGACTTTGGTGGACTTGCCTATTGAAAGGCATGCCATAGAAAATAAATGGATATTTAAGAAGAAGACAGACGCGGATGGTAATGTGACCATCTATAAGGCTCGGCTTGTCGCTAAGGGTTATCGACAAGTTCAAGGGATTGACTACGACGAGACTTTCTCTCCCGTAGCGATGCTGAAGTCAGTCAGAATCATGTTAGCTATTGCCGCATTCTATGATTATGAGATATGGCAAATGGACGTCAAAACGGCATTCCTTAATGGCTTCCTCAAGGAAGAGTTGTATATGATGCAGCCGGAAGGTTTTGTCGATCCAGAGAATGCTGACAAGGTGTGCAAACCCCAGCGCTCGATTTACGGGCTGGTGCAAGCATCTCGGAGTTGGAATATTCGCTTTAATGATGTGATCAAAGCGTTTGGCTTTATACATACTTATGGAGAATCCTGTATCTACAAGAAAGTGAGTGGGAGCTCTCTAGCATTTCTCATATTATATGTGGATGACATATTGTTGATGGGAAATGATATATAATTCTTGGAAAGTGTAAAGGCCTACTTGAATAAGAGTTTTTCAATGAAGGACCTTGGAGAAGCAGCTTACATATTAGGCATCAAAATCTATAGAGATAGATCAAGACGCCTCATCGGTCTTTCACAAAGTACATACCTTGACAAGATATTGAAGAAGTTCAATATGGATCAGTCCAAGAAGGGGTTCTTGCCTGTTTTGCAAGGTATGAGATTGAGCAAGGCTCAGTCGCCGACCACGGCAGAAGATAGAGAAAAGATGAGTGTCATACCCTATGCCTCAGCCGTAGGTTCTATCATGTATGCCATGATGTGTACCAGACCTGATGTGAACCTTGCCATAAGTTTGGTAGGGAGGTACCAAAGTGATCCCGGTATGGAACACTGGACAGCGGTCAAGAACATCCTAAAGTACCTGAAGAGGACTAAGGATATGTTTCTCGTTTATGGAGGTGACGAAGAGCTTGTCGTAAAGGGTTACGTCGATGCTAGCTTCGACACAGATCTGGATGACTCAAAGTCACAAACCGGATACGTGTATATTTTGAATGGTGGAGCAGTCAGCTGGTGCAGTTGCAAGCAGAGCGTCGTGGCGCATTCTACATGTGAAGCGGAGTACATAGCTGCTTGCGAAGCAGCACAGGAAGGACTCTGGATGAAGGAGTTCATCACCGACCTAGGAGTCATTCCAAGCGCGACAAGCCCGATGACTCTCTTCTGTGATAACACTGGTGCTATTGCTATTACCAAAGAGCCCAGGTTTCACAAGAAGACCAAACACATCAAGCGTCGTTTCAACTCCATCCGGAAATATGTTCAAGATGGAGACACAGATATTTGTAAAGTGCATACGGATCTGAATGTAGCATAACCGTTGACTAAACCTCTTCCACGGGCAAAACATGATCAACACCAGGACTCTATGGGTGTTCAATTCATCACAATTTAACTAGATTATTGACACTAGTGCAAGTGGGAGACTGTTGGAAATATGCCCTAGAGGCAATAATAAAAGTATTATTATTATATTTCCTTGTTCATAATAATCGTCTGTTATTCATGCTTGAATTGTATTGTACGGAAACAGCGATACATGTGTGAATATATAGACCACAATGAGTCCCTGGTAGGCCTCTAGTTGCCAGCTCATTGATCAGCAGATGGTCACGATTTCCTGACCATGGACATAGGATGTTAGTGATAACGGGATCACATCATTAGGAGAATGATGTGATGGACAAGACCCAATCCTGAGCATAGCACGAGATCGTATAGTTCGTAATGCATAAGCTTTTCGGTGTCAAGTATTTATTCCTTAGACCATGAGGTTGTGCAACTCCCAGATGCCGTAGGAATACTTTGGGTGTGCCAAACGTCACAACGTAACTGAGTGGCTATAAAGGTACGCAACGGGTATCTCAGAAAGTGTCTGTTGAGTTGGTACGAACCGAGACTGGGATGTTGTCACTCCGTATGACGGAGAGGTACCTCTGGGCCCACTCGGTAAGACATCATCATAATGAGCTCAAGGTGACTAAGGAGTTAGTCATGGGTTGATGGATTACGGATCGAGTAAAGAGACTTGCCATGATGAGATTGAACAAGGTATCGGGAATACCGACGATCGAATCTCGGGCAAGTACCGTACCGATGGACAAAGGGAATAACATACGGGATTGAGTGAATCCTTGACACAGTGGTTCATCCGATGAAGATCATCGAGGAATACGTGGGAAACAACATGGGTATCCAGATCCCGCTGTTGGTTATTGACCGGAGAGTGGTCTCGGTCATGTCTACGTGTCTCCCGAACCCGTAGGGTCTACACACTTAAGGTTCGGTGACGCTAGGGTCGTAGAGATACATGCACGTGGAAACCCGAAAGTTGTTCGGAGTCCCGGATGAGATCCCGGACGTGACGAGGAGTTCCAGAATGGTCCGGAGGTAAAGAATGATATATAGGAAGTCCAGTTTCGGCCATCGGGTGAACTCCGGGGGTCACCGGGAGTGTCCCGGGACCACCGGAGGGGTCCCGGGGGTCCATCGGGTGGGGCCGCCCATCTCGGTGGGGCCCCTAGGCCGCAAGGGGAAGGGGACCAGCCCCTGGTGGGCTGGCGCACCCTACTGGGCCCTCCCTCATGCGCCTAGGGTTGGAACCCTAGGGGAGGGAGGCGCCCCCTATGCCTTGGGGGGCAAGTCTCCCCCCCCAGGCCGCCGCCCCCCTGCAGATCCCGTCTGCAGGGCATGGCGCACCCCCCTGGCCCCCTATATATATGTGGGGGGGAGAGGGCAGCCGCACCCAAGTCTCTGGCGCCTCTCCTCCTCCCGTCACACCTCATACTCTTCACGCAGGGTGTCGGCGAAGCCCTGCAGGATTTCCCGCTGCATCCACCACCACGCCGTCGTGCTGCTGGATCTCCGACGACCTCTCCTCCCCCCTTGCTGGATCAAGAAGGAGGTGACGTTGCTGTACTGGACGTGTGTTGAACGCGGAGGTGCCGTCCGTTCGGCGCTAGATCATCGGTGACGAAGAACGCGAAGAGTACGACTACTTCATCCACGCTTCTTCGAAAGCTTCCGCTCGCGATCTACAAAAGGGTATGTAGATGCACTCTAATATGCTCGTTGCTAGATGTCTCCTTAGATGGATCTTGGTGAAAGCGTAGAAATTTTTTGAATTCTGCTACGTTCCCCAACACATACGAACGGAAACTTTTAGCGGGGATTGACTGTGTGGGATGTACTTGCAACTGAAAACAATTTCGCCGTATAATTGTATTATTTAGCTCTACTGTATGTATTTTTGTATTTGAGCGCTCGCTGGTCGCACACGACCTCATTTTGCCGAGCGTGTGGGCATATCCCCGACGGTTTCTGGGTCGTGTGGGAAGGACCCCCCTATCGCCCACACTCACTTGGCGACGGTTCCAAATGGCGTCGCGGAAAGGGGTTAAAAACCGTTTGTTTAGGACCGACGCGCACCAGTGATGTATACAGTTTGTGACTTAGAGTCATCCAGATCTGTGTCGAAGCTAGCATCGACGTAACCCTTTACGACGAGCTTTTCGTTACCTCCATAAATGAGAAACATATCCTTCATCCTTTTCAGGTACCTCAGGATGTTCTTGACCGTTTTTAAGTGATCTACTCCTGCATTACTTTGGTACATCCCTGCCAAACTTATGACAAGGCACACATCATGTCTGGTACACAGCATAGCATACATGATAGAACCTATGGCTGAGGCATAGGGAATGACTTGCATTTTCTCTCTATCTTCTACAGTGGTCGGGCATTGAGTCTGACTCAATTTCAAACCTTGTAACACAGGCAAGTTGCATTTCTTTGACTGATCCATTTTTAACTTCTTCAAAACTTTGTCAAGGTATGTGCTTTGTGAAAGTCCTATTAAGCGTCTTGATCTATCTCTATAGATCTTGATGCCCAATATATAAGAAGCTTCACCGAGGTCTTTCAATGAAAAATTCTTATTTAAGTATCCTTTTATGCTATCTAGAAATTCTACATCATTTTCAATCAACAATATGTCATCCACATATAATATCAGAAATGCTATAGATCTCTCGCTCACTTTCTTATAAATACAGGCTTCACCCTAAGTCTGTATAAAACCATATGCTTTGATCACCTCATCAAAGCGTATATTCCAACTCCGAGATGCTTGCACGAGTCCATAGATGGATCGCTGGAGCTTGCACACTTTGTTAGCACATTTAGGATCGACAAAACCTTCTGGTTGCATCAATACAACTCTTCTTTCAAATATCCATTAAGGAATGTTGTTTTGACATCTATTTACCAGATTTCATAATCATAAAATGCGGCGATTGCTAACATAATTTAGACAGACTTAAGCATCGCTACGGGTGAGAAAGTCTCATCATAGTCCACTCCTTGAACTTGTCGAAAACCTTTTGTGACAAGTCGAGCTTTGTAGACAGTAACATTAACCTGCGCCAGTCTTCTTCTTGAAGACCCATTTATTTTCTATGGCTTGCCGATCATCGAGCAAGTCTACCAAAGTCCATACTTTGTTCTCATGCATGGATCCTATCTCAGATTTCATGGCCTCAAGCCATTTTTCGGAATTTGGGCTCATGATATAGTTTCTTCATAGTTTGCAGGTTCGCCGTTGTCTAACGGCATGAATTCCAGGATAGGGTAACCGTACCACTCTGGTGCGGTACGTGTTCTGGTCGACCTTCGAGGTTTAGTAGTAACTTGATCCGAAGTTTCATGATCATTATCATTAGCTTCTTCTCTAGTTGGTGTAGGCATCACGGGAACGATTTTCTCTGATGATCTACTTTCCAATTTGAGCGAACGTACAATTACCCCATCAAGTTCTACTTTCCTCCCACTTACTTATGTCGAGAGAAACTCCTTCTCTAGAAAGGATCCATTTTTTGGCAACAAAAATCTTGCCTTCGGATCTGTGGAAGAAGTTGTACCCAACAGTTTCTTTTGGGTATCCTATGTAAACGCACTTCTCTGATTTGGTTTCGAGCTTATCAGGCTGAAGATTTTTCACATAAGCATCACAACCCCAAATTTTAAGAAACGACAGGTTTGGTTTCTTATCAAACCATAGTTCATACGGTGTCGTCTCAACGGATTTAGACGGTGCCCTATTTAACATGAATGCAGATGTCTCTAATGCATAACCCCAAAACGATAAAGGCAATTTGGTAAGAGACATCGTAGAACACACCATATCCAATAGAGTACAGTTACGACGTTTGGATACACCATTACACTGTGGTGTTCCAGGTGGTGTGAGCTGTGAAACTATTCCACATTGTTTCTATTGAAGACCAAACTCCTAACTCAAATATTCACCTCCGCGATCGGATCGTAGAAACTTGATTTTATTATTACAATGATTCTCTACTTCACTCTGAAATTATTTGAACTTTTCAAATGTTTCATACTTGTGTTTCATCAAGTAGATATACCCATATCTACTCAAATCATCTATGAAGGTGAGAAAATAATGATACCCGTTGCGTCCTTGAACACTTATCGGACCACATATATTGTTATTTATTATTTCCAATAAGTCATTAGCTCGCTCCATTGTTCCGGAGAATAGAGTTTTAGTCATCTTGCCCATGAGGCATGGTTTGCAAGTATCAAATGATTCATTATCAAGTGATTCCAAAAGTCCATCAGCATGGAGTTTCTTCATGCGCTTTACACCAATATGACCTAAACGGTAGTGCCACAAATAAGTTGCACTATCATTATCAACTTTGCATCTTTTGGCATCAATAATATGAATATGTGTATTACCACTATCGAGATTCAATAAGAATAGACCATTCCTCAAAGGTGCATGACCATAAAAGATATTACTCATATAAATAGAACAACCATTATTCTCTGACTTAAATGAATAATCCTCTTGCATCAAACAAGACGCAGATATAATGTTCATGCTCAACGCAGGCACCAAATAACAATTATTTAGGTCTAAAACTAATCCCGAAGGTAGATGTAGAGGTAGCATGTCGATGGCAATTACATCGACTTTGGAACCATTCCCGACGCGCATCGTCACCTCATTCTTAGCTAATCTTCATTTAATCTGCAGCTCCTGTTTCGAGTTACAAATATGAGCAACCAAACCAGTATCAAATACCAACACGCTGCTACAAGCACTAGTAAGGAACAAATCAATAACATGTATATCAAATATAACTTTATTCACTTTTCTATCCTTCTTATCCGCCAAATACTTCGGGCAGTTCCGCTTCCAGTGACCACTTCCTTTGAAGTGGAAGCACACAGTTCTAGGCTTAGGACCAGCTTTGGGTTTTTTGTGGGAACGACAACCTGTTTGCCGTTCTTCTTGAAGTTCCCTTTCTTTCCTTTGCCATTTTTCTTGAAACTAGTGGTCTTGTTAACCATCAACACTTGATGCTCCTTCTTGATTATTATAGTTCATCACAAAGCCTTTGTAACTTGGTGGCAGTGATTGAAGAACTCTACAATAACACTCTCAGGTGGAAGGGAAATTCCCAACTGAGTCAAGTGGTTATGATACCTAGAAATTTTGAGTATGTGTTCATTGATAGAACTATATTCTCCTCCATCTTGCAGCTATAGAACTTGTTGGATACTTCATATCTCTCAACCCGGGCATTAGCTTGAAATATCAACTTTCAGCTCCTATAACATCTCATATGCTCCATGACGTTCAAAACGTCTTTGAAATCCCGGTTCTAAGCCGTAAAGCATGGCACACTGAACTATAGAGTAGTCATCACTTCATGCTTGCCAGATGTTCACAGCATCCAGGTTAGCGGGAGCGGGTGAGTCACCTAGCAGTGCATCAAGGACATAATTCTTCTATGTGGCAATGAGGATAATCCTCAAGTTACGTGTCACACCCCGATTTGACCGCACACTAATCATGCACGCAAATGTGTACGACCAAGATCAGGGACTCACTAGAAGATATCACAACACAACTCTAAAAGTAAAATAAGTCATACAAGCTTCATATTACAAGCCAGGGTCCTCGAGGGGTCGAATACAAGTGCTCGATCATAGACGAGTCAGCGGAAGCAACAAATATCCGAGTACAGACATAATGTTAAACAAGTTGCCATAAGATGGCTAGCACAAACGGGATACAGATCGAAAGAGGAACATGCCTCCTGCCTGGAATCCTCCTAAACTACTCCTCGTCGTCACGGAGTAGTAGACACCTTCGGTGTAGTAGGAGTCGTCGTAGGTCGCGTCTGGCTCCTGGGCTCCACCATCTGGTTGCATCATCCGAGAAGAAGGAACTGAAGGGGGAAAAGAGGGAGCAAAGCAACCGTGAGTACCCATCCAAAGTACTCGCAAGCAAGGATCTATACTACATATGCAATGGTAACAATGATATGGGTAGTATCTGTGGACGGAACTTTAGAAAGCCAGAATAAGAGGGGGATAGCTAATCCTATCGAAGATTACGCTTCTGGCAGCCTCCATCTTGTAGCAGTAGAAGAGAGTAGAAGGTAAGTTCACCAAGTATCATCGTATAGCATAATCCTACCCGGCGGTCCTTCCCACATCACCCTGTGAGAAAGCAATCATCGAGTTGTATCTGGAACTCATCCGGCTGTGTTTTATCAAGTATCCGGTTCTAGTTGTCATGAGGTCGGAATACAACTCTGGGTCGTCCTGTTACCGTGGACACGGCTATTCGAATAGATTACTTCCTTGCAGGGGTGCACCACATAACCCGACACGCTCGATCCATCTGGCCGGACACACTTTCTTGGGTCATGCCGGGCCTCGGGAAATCAACACGTCGCGGCCCTACCTAGGCCCGACAGAGAGGTCAGCATGCCGGTCTAAGTCCTATGCACGCAGGGTCATGGGCCATTGCCCTTTGCACTCCTACACGTTGCGAACATGGCCGGTGAGCAGACCTGGCCCCCTTATACAAGTGCGAGCGTTCTAGTCCAACCCGGCGCACGCCGCTAAGTCGCTGACGTCCAGAAGGCTTCGGCTGATACCACGACGCCCGTTGCCCAAATCTTGTCCTGCGTGGCAGTTAGTGCGTATAAGGCTAACGACCCAACTCAGATCGAATATCCAAACTCGTTAAGCATGTTATTATGAAATAACCGCGGACAACGACCAGGGCCAGGCCCACCTGTCTCCTAGGTGGTCGTGACCTGCCTTGCCGCTCCGCCACAAAGAACCACACAGAGGGCCGTCGGGACAAAGGTCCTTTCATCCCCCAATCCGTGAATCACTCGCGGGTACTCTTCGAGCCGACCCGACTTTAGTCATAACATGTATCATGTATCATATGTATGTAGTATATACCCGTGATCACATCCAAAGTGACCACGACCTGATAGAATAGCAGGGCAGACGGACAAGGGTGTAGGGCCACTGATGGAATACTAGCATCCTATACTAAGCATTTAGGATAGCAGGTAAAGGTATCAAAGTGGTAGCAACAATGACAAGCTATGCAACACGATAGGAGTTATCGAATCATCAACAGTAGCAAATCTAATGCAAGAATAAGAGAGAAGAGAATTGGACGATATCTGGTGATAAAGGGGGGTTGGCTTGCTTGGTTGCTTTGGCAAGGAGGGGTCATCGTCGACGTAGTCGATCACCGTGGCACTATCAGCGGTCTCAGTCCCGGTGTCTATCGGAGAGAAAAGGGGGAAGAAATAAAAAATGTAAAGCAAACATCGCACCACAAAGCATAACATGGCAATACATGGTGCTACGTGTGACCTAACGTGGTACTAAGTGATACTGGCGAGGATGGAAAACATCCGGGAAGGTATTCCCGTGAAAAAACGTTTTCAGACAAACGGATCGGAGGGGGATGGTTGTAGGTTCGCTATGCTAGGGATGTGCGATGGACGAA
The DNA here is from genome assembly GCA_902687465.1 of Secale cereale. Classification (NCBI taxonomy): domain Eukaryota; kingdom Viridiplantae; phylum Streptophyta; class Magnoliopsida; order Poales; family Poaceae; genus Secale; species Secale cereale. The sequence continues at coordinate 166,840,120 of LR738714.1, read as the reverse complement.
CGGACTGTGTATCCGGATTCGTTTCAAAACTCTAAGCAACTTTCATGTACAATCAGAGTTACGGATTATTTTATATTAATTTTTAAAGTTTTATACCATTTTCTATAATTAATTAGGTTAACTAGTGTTTAGGTTAAGCTAATTAGTATTAATTAAGTTAATTAATTCTTTAATTAATTAATTAATTAATATTTATTTATTTTTAATTAATTTTTTATATTCTTTTTTTCTTAAAAAAATTCTGGGCGCGGGCCCACTTGGCAGTGGCCCAGACAGGCCTAACGGGCGAACGGGTGCAGGGCGTTGTGGGCGTCGGGTGCGGGCGCACCCGAGCGGGCTCTCGCCTGCAGGTTGCAGCGGGACGAGGCCGGCGGGTGCCACTGGCGAGCGGGGCTCCAACGAGCCACCGGAGCGGCGGCGGCCGGCGCGGAGGGCGGAGGGAAGTCGGGCGGAGGCCGGCGGCAGGGCGTGTGGCCAGAGCGGGACACGGGGAGGTGGCCAGCGGTGGCTTGGCGATGGAGGCGGGTGGAGACGGGAGCGAGGCAGGGCCGAGCGGACAGGTGCAGGTGAGTGGGGTGAGACCCCGGGCGGCGGCGGCCCTGGCGAACGCGGCCAGGCGCCGCGGGGCGGAGACGGCGGCGGGCGCGGAGCGCTGCAGGCTCGGGCACGGCCTCGCGCGAGCGACCACGCGCGGGTGAGCCGGATGCAGGAGAGGGAGCAGCGCGGCAGGGGCGTGGCACGAGTCGGTTCGAGCGCGCCCGAGGAGAGAGGAGGAGAGGAGGAGCTCATGGGTGGTGTAGGGACCGGGGCAGTAGGGGACGAGGACGGGGTCATGGAGGTTCCGGCGACGGCGTCGAGGGGGACTCCGGCGAGTGGGAGGCACGCGAGGGAGGCCAGATCCGCAACGGGGCCTCCGGGATCCATCCCTGTGCGGCGGCTTAGCGGCGATTCCACGGGCGCTGCACGGTCGGGCGACCGTGTATGGCGAGGCGCCGGCGGGGGAGGGCTCTGGCGTCAGGTGCCTCGCCTCCGGGCGTGCGGCGGCGTGAGGAATTGTGAAGGGAGCGAGAGGAGTGGGGAACAAGAAGGAGTACGTCGATGTGGGCTAGGGTTAAGTAGGTGCTGGGGGCAAGTGGACTGGGCCGTATGTGGCCACTTATGGCCCAGTGGCGAAGTAGCGTTAGGCCCTTTTTCCTTTTTCTCAGTTCTTTTCTATTTTCTTTTCTTTTATATTTGTTTATGTTTCTTTTTATTTACACTTTTATTTTGGTTTTGTTAAATGCAAAACTTGCTCCATAATTTGAGTTGCTAACAAATCCACTACCACAAAAAGTTCGACACATTAATAAAGTAGTTTATAATTTTATAACCTTTTAGAAGGGTGGTTAATAATTGTTTCAGCCACCGTTTTAATGAATATAAGGCAATTAAACTCTTCTAAAAATGTTGGTCGATGTTTGTTAATTAGTTAGTGAATATTTAAAAACCTTTTGAACATTTTCATTTCTCTATTTTATGAAATTGTAATTAACTTGTTATTTGAATTTGAATTTGATCTTAATTTGAAACAAGTGAGGTTTAGCAAAACATTAATTATGATGACCTGGCATCGTTAGCAATGGTTTACTGTAGCTTAATTACCCGGGCATCACAATTCTCCTCCACTACAAGAAATCTCGTCCCGAGATTTGAGAGGTGGAGTAATGGGAAAAGATATGTGTACGAAATTCTAACGAGTCTTCTCGGTCTTGGTTGCTCTTCTAGAAGCGGTCGGTCCATTACCATGATGTCTTCATTCCTTTGCTTCGGTCATCATGATGAAGTCATTAACCTTTGCTCGGGAACTCCAACGTACTTACGAAAATGATAAGGGGCATTTTTGTAAGAATGAGCCTCTACAAGGTTTCTTATTTGGTAGGTAACGTCTGGTAAGGTGGCGGAAGGTAACTCTCAAATTGTAACTTAAGAAAATATCGAGAGCAAACTGAGAAGGTACCGTGAGAAGTTTCGAGTGGGCAGGCAATCGTTCGGTGCCTGAAACATGGCGTGAAAGGGGTTCATAGCAATGGGAATATGTATTGTGTCTGATACCGGAATTGATGATCTCATCGAAAGGTGACTCATAAATCTATAATACCTAAATAGTTCATCCCCACTAACCTATTTCTCTTGTCATGCAGGCTATCCACATCAGCACCCTTGCCACATCAACGTGCACTATATTCTCATGCGTACACCTCGTCATGTTGCTCACACCGTCCGCATGTTACATCCCACGACTCGATTTATTGATGTTGGGCTATACTACGAAGCCACATCATATTGAGGCCCACACCTCCCCGTCTGACCCCCTTCCCCGACCCGAGTCTCATATACATTCCCGTCTGATCCCCTTCACCTACGATCTTGGCAATGGAAGAGGCGGTGGTCGCTTGAACTTTCCCCTCCGATTTGTAATGGCGGCTTCTTGAACTACCAGTGGGAAATCAAGAGCCCTCCATATCGGCATAACTCCCAATTAGTATATATACTAGATTTGTCTCCAAGCAGCCCCCAAAATCAAAGCAATCTCTTTTATTGCAATTTGCGACTTCCCTTGAACCCTCTCGCTCTCTACCGTAAATCTCGGCGAAAATAAAGGCATCTCGAGAGGATGTTTCCGGTGGCCGAACCTGTCGTTCACTCTTGCCTCCGCCGGCTGTTCTCGGCGGATGGACTTGAGGGAGGGGTGGCGCGGTGGAGGAGGGTGCACAGTTGTGTCTACGGTTCCTCCTGGTGGCACATCTCAGGTCAAGGAGGGTACACTGGAAGAATAAAGCCTTCCCACTCCATCCCTATCATGGTCGTGTGAGATCCGGTGAGGCCACAGAGTCTGGTAGGGTGTGCTCCTTCGTGCCCGTGATGTGAGGTATGTGGAGAGAATGTATACGAGTTCTATTTTTTGCCTTGAGGTGGGGGACGGTTGTAGCTTGTATGGATTGTGATGAACGATGATTGGCTTTGTTTTCAGGCAATCGTTGGCGGTGGTTATAGGGGCAGACGAGCATGGGTTGGGTCGTCGCCCCGACTGTGTTCGTCAACTCAAAAACATCTTCCTTTTTTCGATGATTATTGTGTCTTGACTTGTGATGGTGCTTCTCTTTGTCCCAGTGTCAACCTTCTGACCTGCTCTGACATGCGCACCGATGGCAGCGGAGCTTGGTGAGGCACGGTGCGGCAAGACTGGTTGAGGCAGAGCTTCCGAGAAGAGATAAATACACTCACGGTCATTAAAGTTGAGTCCGAAGCACACTACGGTCACTGTACTTAGAAATACGCTCGTTACGGTTGCTATATACATTTTATGGTGATTCTACGATCACTGAGTCCTGTATAGCTGTGTATTTTGATCTGTAGACCGGTCAACTCTGGTCAATGTGGCAGTCTGTTGTTTTTCTCTCTACCATACGGGTCCCACATGTCAGCGGTCCGGAAGAAATAAATAAAAGAGAAATTACGTGCAGTGGCTAGGAATCAAACCTGAGAACTCAGAACTACGGTCATCGCGCGGAAACCATCTCCACTAACGCTGGTTTGTGTTATGTATTCGACTGGCAAGTTTATTATACTTGTACTACGTGTTGTGTCCGTGTTATTATTTAAACTGTGTTTTTTCATTTGTGCTATATAGCTCTGTGAGTGTATGCGTGTTACTTTTTTTGTGTGTGTTTTATTTGTGCCGTGTGGTTGTCAATGC
>LR738714.1:166776806-166825626 GCA_902687465.1 Secale cereale | reverse complement strand
CCCCCCCCCCCCCCACAGTCGTAACGGTCGTTGCATCGCAGAAGTCGTGGCTGGAATGGAAGCCAACAAGATTGCTCAAGCAAGGCGGTAGCCCTTTGTGCCATTTGTCGAGGTAGCCTAGAGCGTAGGGTGGTGGAGCCATGGTCGAGGTAGCCGTGCGAAGAATGCCATGGTCGATGTCGAGTCGGATAGCCGGTGTCGAGGAAGTCACCGTGGAGCCGCGGGCGCAAGGGGGGCATCGAGTTAGCATGGGCGATGTGGTGTCGAAGTAGTGGTGCGCCGAGAAGAAGATGTTGTTGACGACGCGTCGCGGCGGGTTTGCCAAGCCCGGGGACACATCGTAGACGAAGGCACGCATCGGTGTTGCCAGCATCGGGCATGCGTAGACGGATGAAGACGAAGTTGATGAACCGCCGACTAGGCTTGCCAGGCCCAAGGACACATCGTGGATGAAGGCACACATCGGTATTGCCAGCACCGGGCATGCGTAGACGAGGGACCTGCATGAGCTGTATGCCATGTCGAAGAAGTCGGAGGGGCCAGCAGAGAAGAACTCCACGACGATTGCGGCGTCCATCGGCGGCGGGCCGATGTTACCAACGGTGGTCGGAGTAGACGAAGTGGTCGGGGTAAATGACGGCGACGCTGGCGACGGGCTGGTTCTTGGACGAAGACGAAGGGGGTGGACGGGCGCCGGCGGCGGCTACAAAGGTAGCGGCGTCGGCCAAAGAAGAGCGGTGGCGGCGGCCTGTCGGCGGCGGCGGTGGCTAGGTTAGGAGTGCGGCGGCGATGCTCGAAGTAGGCGAAGAACCCGGACAACGTGACGAAGACCGGCGCGGACGATGACGTTCCCGCACCAAGGGAGATGGCGTGGCGCATACTGCGGTGACGGCGGAGTGGACCGCGGTCCGCTGCACTAGCCCGAAGGGGCGACGCAGCGACGGCAGGCGGGTCGGAGCGACGCGGGAAGACCTCGGGGCGGCGGCGGGGACCGTGGGCCACGACGCTGCGGCCCGAAGGGGCGGCACAACGGCAGTTCGCGAGTCTGTGCAACCGCTGGGACGGCCTCGGGGCGGCAGCGGGATACGCGTATTGCGGCACTACGGTCCGTAGGGGCGACGCAGCGACGACACATGAGTCGATGCAGCCACGAGGAGAACCACGGGGCAGCGGCGCTGCGGCCCAACAGGGCGACGCTGCGGCAACCCATTTCTCGATCGGCGGAGAGGTGCGCTGAACTCAGGACAATCTTCACGGGACCTGCGGAGGCGCGCGTAACCGACGGGCCAGGTCGATCGCATGGCGTAGATGAGGCGGATCACGGCGCCGAGCGGCTGATCAAGCTGATCGCGCGCGAGGTCGGAAGCCGCTTGGTGAAGGTGGGGTGGCGGCGGAGTCCGAGATGAAGTCGGCGAGGCAACCCGCAGGGCCGCCGTGAAGACGCGACAGAGGTGGGTGGCGTGGATCGATTGGCGGTCCGGCACGCGAGCAGAGGCTATGATTGGCCGCCTCATAGCGCGAGGCCGCCAGGTAAAGGCGATGCAGGTGTTCCGGTCGGAGCAGAGCGGTGATGGCCGGCGCAGGTCGACGGGCTGGCCGGCGCGCGGACGATGGCCTTGATGGACCGCCTGTCGCGCGAGGCCGTCGGGTCGATGAAGTAGCCGGCCAATCGCGCCAGTGTTGAAGTAGAGACGGACGGGTGTCGTCGACGACGGTGGGCGAGGCAAACCGGTCTTAGATCAGAAAATCAAAAAATAAACGCCGATCAAAGCGACCGGTGAGAGAAAGAAAAAGCCGGAGCAAGAGCTCGGAAAAAACACTCTCTATGGCAGCCGACCAACACGGCCGGTGGACGAACCCTAGGTACGGGCGGCGCGGCCCCCGGGGACGGTGATACCATGTTAGAAGGGAGAGAGAGGTTTGGTGGAATAATTGATGTATTGCTTGAGCCTCGTGGGCATATATATAGAAGTACAATGATCTACTCAGAGTACAAGGCAAGGTAGAATAATATCCTACACTATCCTAGCTTTCGTAATAATCACGATACTCAACACCGCACACCGGCCACCCGGACGCCAGCACACGCCGCCGGCTCGCCCTTGCGTGTCTGTGCTATTATGTTGGCATATGTTACATCATGTGTCTACCCTCGCTATATAAGAGAGGCCTAGGATACAAGTGTCCTATTAGGACACAACTCCTACCCTGTCAACACACAGTCCAAAACCAAGTCCAACTGTAACCTACCTTGTACAATAATATTCGACACAACTCTAACAAACTCCACCTTGGCGAATATTCTCCACCACCTTGGATTCATCCATGCGTCGAACCTCCATGTACGTTGGACTTGATATATGCCATGAGCACCGTTGCTACTCCCAGACTCCACGTGACTCCACCTGCAACTGTAGTCCCTTCTCGTCTTCTTCACGGTTAACACTCGAGCAAAATTAAGTTTCTCATTACTCTACCTTGTGCTCCCAACTTCCGGAGTATCCGCTCAACGCCTTCACACACCGAGCATTGACTTGCGTGAAGTGAACAACTCACATATTGGACGCCACATATAAGAGTTACCTGAACTCAACATCACCACTCTTTCTTGACCGTTTGTCTGAAACTTAACAGAATTTCACCGTCGTCCTGTGTCACCCTGAGTCAAATTCGCAGTTGTCTCACCCTTCTTCCTGGATTGTCTCTGACATGTCCCACCGCTATAGCACTCCGCCTCCTTCTGTATTTGTCTTCCGCATTTTGCCATGTGCACTGAACGCCACAGAATATACGGCCATGTACTCTCCCAGCTTTTGATAATTTCAGACTCTCCGTCACTTTCTCAGATTCTGCATGGTCAACTCTTGTCCATCAACTAGCACCGATTGACCCAGTCACCAACTTGAATCTGGTACTTGTCAACACTGCTTCAGCACCCCTGCACGCTTTGTCTGACCATATGTCCGACCACCATTTCCCTGGCCTGTCGCTGTGTCCCATGCTTACCGCACGCCTCGCTGCTATCACCGTGTCGAGCCTCTGCTATCTTGGTCGAGTCTCTAGGGCCGCGGACCCACACCACTCAAACCCCTACTGCAGAGAACCACCAATCATCACCGATCGATGCCGAGTATCACGCCTGCATCAGACCACTGGTCCCAGTCCAATCCACGTGTCTCTCGCTTTCCCGCTGAAATAGTCTTCGACTCTCCATGCATTTACGTCGTAGCCCCTCCATCAGCACAGAGTGAAGTCGTCCATTAGACTCCAGCTCCACCTTCAACATGACTCCATGGTGGTTGTACGTGCCACCCCTCACCCCGTCAACTTCAAGCTCTCTCATGTGTGCACTGCCTTGAATCAACCATGTGCCATAGTCTGTCGAAGCTGCACAAGCCCTTAGGCCCGCACCACGTGTTTCCACGCCCCAGAAGTCGGCCACCATCAGCGTCATGCTCCTATGTCATCGTCGCTGAAATCACCGCCGTCTTCTGCTTTGACCAACATCCACGTCGATCCATCAGACTGTCCAGTTCGACCCAGCCAAAATTATCCGACTGCAACCATGCTCCACCCTGCGTTGTGTCTGCCCCGCACATCTCCGTGCATTGCTTAACGCCCTGTGTATGCATGATCATCCCATGCCGCACTTCAGGCTACTCCAAACCTTATGCGCGTGTTGCCGTCCTTGCCTCATACGCTCCAAAACACTTCCAGCAAACTTGACACCGAGGAAAAACTTTCATGCATCTTGACCATAACGATCCTCCGCACAAACTATTTTCCTTGTCTCGGTCTGCTCACAGCTTCTACGTGTATGCATGGACCCTTTTCTTCAGAACGTGTCCCTTTTCCTGGTAACCTACCGTGTACTTTAGCACACAAGAACAAATATCTTGATCCACACCATGATGCTCATGGAGACAGGTCTACACATCGGGATTTGCTCCGTTTTGTTTCCAAACAAATCTGGTTACCAATTTCTCACATGGAATCGATCCCAGCCTGGACCACGCACCTGCATCGCACCAGTTAGCTCCTGCGGCACGCACCGGCAGGGCCAGCCCACCGCAGCCAATCACCCAGCAACTCTTGGGACTCCGCAGCTTCCGTACTACTCCCCCCGTTCCTAAATATTTGTCTTTCTAGAGATTTCAACAAGTGACTACATACGAAGCAAAATGAGTGAATCTATACTATAAAATATGTCTACATACATTCGTATGTTGCAGTCCATTTGAACGTCTAGAAAGACAAATATTTAGGAACGGAGGGAGTAGATCAGGAGTTCAGGACACATGGGCCTCCTCTTGACCCTGACGTACAAGCTTTGGACTTGCTGACGAGCCAGCTCATGAACGAGACGCACTACGCGTACGCACCGCCGCAGTTGCCTCACGCGACAGCCATCCACCACGTCCATGATCGTGAAAAATGACAAAACTGGCCCTTTGAGCAAAATTTAACATAAAATGGCCCAATTTTCAAAAAAAATCATAAAATGGCCCTTCCTGCATGACGCCCGCAATCGGGGCGTCATGCTAGACTACATAATGCCATCTTCAAAGGCGCCATGTAACGGTATTGACCTGATACATCAGTACAGACGAAACAACATGACGCCCCTAGGCAAGGCGCCATGCTCAGTAGCATGATGCCCTGGCCCAGGGCGCCATGCATGTACGTTGCATACATTCAAATGCTTACTTAGGAGCTAGCTCATTTGAAAGTGCAACTAATCCCCGGGTGGTTTTGGCAATTAATAACAACATATATATCATTGAACTAATAGTTACTTGGGAATCATTTCAGAGAAGTTCAGTGATATGGGTATGGCAAGGACTGAAGAAGTGGACCCCCCAAAATGCTAAGGCAAGCATTGGCAAAAGCTCAAGACTCCATTTTTGGTTTAGTGATCCAAGATCACATTGAGTCCATAGGAAAAGCCAATACTATTAAAAGGGGATGAGGTTATGTTGATGATCTGGTTGCTCAAGTGCTTAGTGATATATCTCCTTTAACTATCAGCAACTTTCACTACAAAATACACTCATAAGTAATCTCGGTCCCACCGATATTCCAAACTCAGTCACACCGAGATGAACCACCTCAGCCATAAGCCAAACCCTAGAAAAATCGGATATTCCGAGTTTGAAATCGGTTTCACCGAAACATGGGCTGCCAAGCTTGTGTAACCTTCTGTCATCAAATCGGTGTCACCGAGATGATGAAGTCGGTCCCACCGAAACTGGCAAGCTCCTGTCTTTGCTCAAATCGGACTAACCGAGATGGTATTTTCGGTCCCACCGAAAACCCCAACGTTCACATTATTTGAACTTTCGGTCTCACCGAGTTGTCCACTTCGGTCCCACCGAGATTGCTCAAATATGTGTGTAACGGTTGGATTTTGTGTGGAGGCTATATATACCCCTCCACCCCCTCTTCATTCGTGAAGAGAGCCATCAGAAAGAACTACCACTCCTACCTTACATTTCTGAGAAGGGAACTACCTATCCTTGTGTTGAGATCAAGTTGCTCCACTCCCACCATATGAAACTTGATCTCTAGCCTTCCCAAGTTGCTTTCCACTCAATCCTTTCTTCCACCACAGCCAAATCAGTGAGGAGAGTTGAGTGTTGGGGAGATTATCATTTGAAGCACAAGAGCAAGGAGTTCATCATCATCTACAACATCTATTACCTTTTGGAGGGTGGTGCCTCCTAGATTGGTTAGGTGTCGCTTGGGAGCCTCCGTCATTGAGATGTGGAGTTGAACCAAGAAGTTTGTAAGGGCAAGGAGATCGCCTACTTCGTGAAGATCTACCCCGAGTAAGGCTAGCCCTCCGTGGGCGTAGGCCATGATGGAATAGACAAGGTTGCTTCTTCGTGGACCCTTCGTGGGTGGAGCCCTCCGTGGACTCGCGCAGCCGTTACCCTCCATGGGTTGAAGTCTCCATCAACGTGGATGTACGATAGCACCACCTATCGGAACCACGGGAAAAATCACCGCGTCTCCAAATTGCGTTTGCTCTTCTCCACCTCTCTTTACTACATGTGCAATTTACTTTCCGCTGCCTATACTCTAGAATTGCATGTGTAGGGTGATGCTTGACTTGATCATAATTGAGAATCTGCCAAAAACTGTTCTTGATCAAAAGGCAGAATTTTTATATTTACAAGTAGTCTAATCACCCCCCCTCTAGACATACTTTCGATCCTACAAGTGGTATCAGAGCTTTGGTCTCCATTGTTTTGGTTTCCATTGCATTGGACTCCATAAGCTTGGTTTCACAACCTAGGAGAGTATGGCGTCTAGTGAGGGTAATTTTCGTAGAGGTCCTTACTTTGATGGTACAAATTTTGCTAGTTGGAAGCATAAAATGAAAATGCATATTCTTGGTCATAACCCAGCCGCATGGGGCATTATTTGTGTTGGTATGCAAGGTGAATTCTTCGAGGAAGGAAAAGTTCCGGATCGCGAAGCTACACCGGAAGAATTACGAATGTTGCAAAACAATGCTCAAGCTTGTGACATTCTCTTCAATGCCTTGTGTCCCGAGGAGTTCAACAAAATCAGCCGTCTTGAAAATGCAAAAGAGATTTGGGATACTTTGGTTGAAATGCACGAAGGTACCGAGTCTGTGAAGGAATCAAAGCTAGATATTCTTCAAGGTCAACTTGACAAGTTCAAGATGAAGGATGGTGAAGGAGTCGCTGAAATGTACTCTAGGCTTGCTCTCATCACAAATGAGATTGCCGGCTTAGGAAGCGAAGAAATGACCGACCGATTTATCATCAAGAAGATTCTCAGAGCTTTGGATGGAAAGTATGACACCGTGTGCACTTTGATCCAAATGATGCCAAACTACAAGACTCTCAAGCCAACCGAAGTCATTGGAAGAATTGTTGCTCATGAGATGACACTTAAGGATAAGGAAGAGCTTCACAACAAGTCGAGTGGTGCTTACAAAGCTACAAGTGATGCTCCCACAACCTCAAGTGACAAGTTAGTTTCCAATGAAGAGATAAGCCTAATGGTTAAGAACTTCAACAAATTCTACAAGAATAGAGGCAAAGAGAGAAGCTCAAAGTCTAGATCATATGATGAAAAGAGATCTTCTAGTCGTGATCGAAACTGCTACAATTGTGGAAGACCCGGACACTACTCAAATGAGTGTACGGCTCCCCACAAGAGAAGAGAAGAATCTCCAAGAAGAAGAAGTTCAAGAGATGAGTCACCTCGGAAAGAGAGAAGGAGTAGAGATGATCGTTATGAACGAAGAACCTCTCGGAGAAGCAAGGATTCGGAGAGGAAAGACAAGTCATCAAGGAGCTACACAAGAAGAAAACATCAAGCTCATGTAGGTGAATGGGTCTCCGGCTTCGACTCCGACAATCAATCCGATGGAAGCTATCACTCCGACTCCGACTACAATCAAGATGAAGGTGTTGCCGGTCTTGCTCTCGTATCCTCCAACTCCAACTCCTACGACTTATTTGATTCACCAAATGAGGGAATTGGAAGATGCTTCATGGCTAAAGGCCCCAAGGTATCACACCCTGAATTCTTTGACTTCAATAGTGATGAGGATGACTTGCTTGGTGAAGATGAGCTCTTGCATGATAAATCTAGTGAGCCTAGTAACGATGAAAATGCTAGTAGTCTTTATAGTCGAGAAGAGTCGAATGACAATGCTATGAAGGAGATTGAGCGTCTAACTAAAGAACTAAACACTCTTAAGTTAGCTCATGAAACAACTCAAGAAGATCATAGAGAGCTCCTAAGATCTCATGAGAAGCTACGCTTCGAGAAGCTCACTCTAGAGCAAGAACATGAGTTTCTAAAAGCGATCAATGACGATCTTCGAAAGAAGAGTTCTTCATATCTTGCCAAACGACTTCTCTTGTCTAATTTCTTGCCACCTATTAAGACTAAGCATGACAAGCATAAGATAAATTCTTCCTCTAGTAGTAACAATAACCATGCTAAATCCAATATTGTTGCTTCTAGTAGTTCTCTTGATTCCACTAACAATGTTTCAAGCCAAGTTACACTTGAGCAAGAGAATAGTTTATTGAAAGGGATCATAGAGAAAGGTGTCTACAAGAGTCTTGCCGGAAGCAAGAACTTTGAGGAAATTGTTCGCAAGCAAGGGAGGCACCGGAAGAATCAAGGAATTGGTTTTGAGCGAAAGTTCAACGCCGAAGGTGTTGAGTGGGAACAAGGTCAATATCCTACTCCATAGTTTGTTTCTCAAAAGGAGAAGTATGATCCTACTTCTTCCAATGTGGAACAAGCTCAAGATGACGTTCCACCACAAGACCACAAGCTAAAAGCCAAGGACAAGCTTCAAGAGGAGATTGATGCATTCGTTGAAGCACCTCAAGCCATGGTCAAGTGGGTTCCCAAGGAAACGTCAAGTTCTACTTCGTCAAGCTCAACTACAACCCCAAGGATTCCCATCAAGATGATGTGGATCCCGAAGAAGAAGAACTAGAAGGTTCTTGAGGGTGACTCCGCCAACATACTTCACTCTCATTCATTTTGGCAACTTGTGCAATCAACTTCCACATCATGCACTAGTTCATGGAGTCACAAACCCTCTTGTTGGTAAGTCAAGGGACAAGGTAATCATTGCTTTCATGGACATCATCTATTGTGAACTTCAATCTATGTCCATGGATATCCTTGTTTGTTCCTTGTGGGACTAACCCATGTAGGTATTGAAAGTGCCCTAATCCAAAGGATAGCTCCCAACTCTTGATGATCTCCATCAACATTGAGCATCCACATCTTCAACATCTACATGAAGTCTTCTACGACAACCCAAGGTTAGTTTCACCCTTTAAAAGGGGTTCTCACATCTAGGGGGAGCTTTGCTCTAAAAAAATTGAGCTAAAGCATCTTCAAATGATGTGAACACATCAATGCTTTATGTAAAAGTGGTAACCCCACTTGTGCTTAAACGATGAGTATGACCTATGATCAAATGTTCTCATTTGGCTCCTAAGTCAAAATACTCATATAAAGATGACCTAGTCATCGACAAATTGTGTGTTAGTAGCTAGAGTTTTGGTTGTGCATGTTTGACACATATTTCATTTGCTAACTTATTGTGTGAGCATGTTGGATGCATAATTTTATCCATTCGAGGACATCCATTTGTTGTTTTGGTTGTTTTGATTTTTTTCCGACCAAATGGATGGACAAGAATGCCTAAGTACCTCCCCTAGCTATCTATGCTTTCTTGTCTCAAATTCTATTCATGCTTAAATCACAAACTTTGAACAAGTCATTTTCGGACCCTCCGAGTGAGGAGCACTCAGAGCCACCGATCCGTCTAGGGCTAACCTCCAAAACCTTCTAAGTGATTTCGGTCAGACCAACTCACTCAAACTCGGTCAAACCGAAAGCATTTAGACTGATCTAGGTTTCATCTCGGTGAAACCGAGTTGTAATTTTCGGCGTGACCGAAATGCGTAACTGCCTAGCAGTTATCCATTTCGGTGCCACCGAGTTTTTCAACTCGGTCCCACCGACAGCAAAGGGATATATATACTGAGGGCAGCGCGCGTTGATTACTCCTTCAAACGTTTTCGCCCCACATCCCCTGCTGCCGTCGCCTTGATCTCCGGATCGTCGCCGTCGTCGCCTGTGCGCCCTCGCCGCAGGTCTCCATCGCCGTCAACGGACTTCTCCTCCGCGCCGTTGCCGCCGTAGAGAGACTCCACCAAGTTAGGATGAGTCTTGATCCCACTCGTGCTCCCATCTCCGATTCAATGCACGTTTGGTTTGCCCAATATCTGGCCACGATTGAAATCTTCCTTTACACCAGATTGGTTCGTTCGAACTAGATTCGAGTAAAATTTTTAGGGTTAGGTTTCCTCAGAACACATCTCGGTAAAACCGATTTTAGAATTTCGGTGTGACCGATTTGGCCTCTGGCCATTGCACTGCACACTTCGGTCCAACCGAGTTGTGCAAATCGGTGTGACTGAAATGTAGTTTTAGTGAAACCCTAGTGTTATCGGCAGGACCGAAACCCACTTCGGTCTAACCGAAAGTGGTGTGGTAAGCTTCTGTTAAACACTTCGGATTCACCGATACTAAAACTCGGTTTGACCGAAATGTCTTCTGTGAAAACTTAAAACTAAAAGTTGAACTCATTTTTTTTCAAAAACTTCTGCAGTTTGTGATAACTCTTCTTCTCTGCCTATACCTTATCTATTCACAGGTTGTCAGCCATGTCAGATGCCAGTGACAGTCAGAACAGGTCAGAGTCACCTATTGCAGACATTCCTGAGGCAGACACTAGTCCTGAGGCTAGTAGCCCATTTGATGATGGTGAGAGGAGTACACCTAGTGGCTTGCCTCCTGCAGCCACCAGAGCCAGAAAGGAAAAGAATTCCGATGATGAGGATTCTGATTTCGTTGCTGAGGAAGAGGTGACCTCAAAGCCTAAGAGGAAGGTTGTTGCCAAAGAGCAACAAAGTCAGCAAACTAAGAAGGGCACCAGCAAAGTCAAGCAATCAACTGTTGCTAAGAAGCTGAATTTGGGAGAGACAGCTGCAAGCAAAGTGAAGAAAACCTCCAAGAGAAAGAGGGTAGTGTATACTGATTCTCATGCAGATGCAGCAGTCGAGGATGAAGAAGAAAAAGCACCCCAGCCTGATCCTCAGAAGCAGAAGCTCATGGGTGATGCCATTAAGGCCGGAGCCACTTCAAAGCCCAAGAAATCTGCTCAAGCTAAGGCAGCTCCAGCAAAGCCTGCTGCCAAGCCCAAGAGGACCACCAGAAACATTCCAGCATCTGAGAAGAACAAGGGTGATGTGCCACCAGCTGAGTCTGATGAGGAAGAACAAGTGTTGCTGAAACTCCGTCCAAAACTGCCACTTCACAATGATGCTCATCCTCAAGCCGAGGATATGAAGGCAAGGAAAGATAGAGGTCTCAGGCTATGGAGACAAGCTGACCCATATGCCGTGAGGAGAAGGACTGCTGTAGACCCCAGATTTCACATGAGAGAGCAGCAGGACTTCTATGAGACTGTGCTGATGGACAAGAAGCCAATAGTCCCAGACACCAGATATGTTGACTGGGAATACATTGACAGCGAAGAGCACAGAGACTTCTTTCCACATGTGCATGAAAGCTTCACTGCATGTGGAGTTGCAGAGTTTGTAGGTCAGAAGTTGACCAGTTGGAACGATGAGATGATTATGCAATTCTATGCCACAGCTCACTTCTATCCTGATGGGAAGATCACCTGGATCACTGAAGGTCAAAGGTTCTCTTCTTCTGTTGAAGAATGGGCAGAAATTCTGAATGCTCCAGTGCAGCGAGAAGATGATATTGATGTCTATGGGATTCCAAAGAAGAATCATGATTCCATGAAGAACATGTACAAGGAGATCCCCGCAGCAGATTTGGAAGTATGGAAGCTCGGCTCAGTCTACTATCTCCAGGCAGGTTTACCTACCACTAATACTATTCTGAGGCATACCTTGATGCCCAAGTCTGGAGATCATCGCATGATCAGAGGATATTCTATCAACATGCTGCATATACTTGATGAGAAGGCACCTTTCAAGGTGATGGACTTAATGGTAGAGACCATTAAGAGGACTGCAGCTGACCAGAAAAGGTCATGTGGATTTGCCCCACAGATTCAGATGCTTATCAATGCCAAGTTTGGCACGGGCAAATTCTTGTTGGATAGGAAACACTTACCCCTGCAGCCAGAGCATGAAGACAATGTTGTTGTGATGGACGAGGAGGATCCAACATCTGTTGAAGGTCAAGCCAAGATAGAAGCTGCTAGGAAAGCCAAAGCTGACAAAGAAGCAGCAGCAGCAGCAGCTAAACCAAAGAGTTTCGGAGAGCAGATTCTTGAAGCAACCCAAAGGATTGAACAACGCCTGGCCAGCATTGAACAGTCTCAGGAGAGCTTAGAGAGGATTGTTGACGAGAAGATCCACGCTCTGGACGTGAAGCTGACTGAAATTCAGGTGACCGTCAACAAGCTTGAGGCAGACATGGAGGAAGCAAAGCAGGACAAGGCAGAGCTTATGCAGGATGACTTAGTCCAGGATTCTCAGCGCCAGACTGCTCCGGTTCCCAAAGGATCCTGATCAGCTGCTATTCCAGTGACTGACACCAGGACTACAACTTCAGCACCTCCTACAGCTCCAGCAGTTACTCCAGCTACAGCTCCAGTGTCCACTCCTCCAGCACAGACATCGGCTGAAGTCTTCGCCGATGCCGTCATATCTACTCCGACATCAACCCAGACGGGAGCCGCCAGCAGAGTCCCCAGTGACGTTTAGCTCTATGCTTTTTCGAACTTTTTGGTAACTTGTTGCCAAAGGGGGAGAAATTGTATAGATCATAGGGCTTCGAGAGAGAGAGTGCTCTTTCGTTCTTTTGCGGTTTCCTTGAGATACTTTTGGTTTTCGAAACTTTCTGTGTGCTTGATACTACGTTTGATGCTACCTTAATGAGTGCTTGGTCGTACTATGCTTTAATGTGTGCTTAATGCTTATCATATGCTATTCCTATCTTGTATGACTATTTACTCATGTCTTGGTGTTTGGGTGCATGCTATTCATTCTTATCATTTTGTGCGCTCCACCAAGATGTATGTGACATGGAAGAGTGACCCATGATCCTAATCGATTGTGCATTTGCATTCAAACGCAAATTTTATATAATGCACAAATTTAGGGGGAGCTCTTGCTTATCACATACTTCTCAAAGCGACGATATTATTCATTGATTATATCTCTTGTCAAAGCTTTGATCTATATGTTGTCATCAATTACCAAAAAGGGGGAGATTGAAAGTGCAACTAATCCCCGGGTGGTTTTGGCAATTAATAACAACATATATATCATTGAACTAATAGTTACTTGAGAATCATTTCAGAGAAGTTCAGTGATATGGGTATGGCAAGGACTGAAGAAGTGGACCCCTCAAAATGCTAAGGCAAGCATTGGCAAAAGCTCAAGACTCCATTTTTGGTTTAGTGATCCAAGATCACATTGAGTCCATAGGAAAAGCCAATACTATTAAAAGGGGATGAGGTTATGTTGATGATCTGGTTGCTCAAGTGCTTAGTGATATATCTCCTTTAACTATCAGCAACTTTCACTACAAAATACACTCATAAGTAATCTCGGTCCCACCGATATTCCAAACTCAGTCACACCGAGATGAACCACCTCAGCCATAAGCCAAACCCTAGAAAAATCGGATATTCCGAGTTTGAAATCGGTTTCACCGAAACATGGGCTGCCAAGCTTGTGTAACCTTCTGTCATCAAATCGGTGTCACCGAGATGATGAAGTCGGTCCCACCGAAACTGGCAAGCTCCTGTCTTTGCTCAAATCGGACTAACCGAGATGGTATTTTCGGTCCCACCGAAAACCCCAACGTTCACATTATTTGAACTTTCGGTCTCACCGAGTTGTCCACTTCGGTCCCACCGAGATTGCTCAAATATGTGTGTAACGGTTGGATTTTGTGTGGAGGCTATATATACCCCTCCACCCCCTCTTCATTCATGGAGAGAGCCATCAGAAAGAACTACCACTCCTACCTTACATTTCTGAGAAGAGAACTACCTATCCTTGTGTTGAGATCAAGTTGCTCCACTCCCACCATATGAAACTTGATCTCTAGCCTTCCCAAGTTGCTTTCCACTCAATCCTTTCTTCCACCACAGCCAAATCAGTGAGGAGAGTTGAGTGTTGGGGAGATTATCATTTGAAGCACAAGAGCAAGGAGGTCATCATCATCTACAACATCTATTACCTTTTGGAGGGTGGTGCCTCCTAGACTGGTTAGGTGTCGCTTGGGAGCCTCCGTCATCGAGATGTGGAGTTGAACCAAGAAGTTTGTAAGGGCAAGGAGATCGCCTACTTCGTGAAGATCTACCCCGAGTAAGGCTAGCCCTCCGTGGGCGTAGGCCATGATGGAATAGACAAGGTTGCTTCTTCGTGCACCCTTCGTGGGTGGAGCCCTCCGTGGACTCGCGCAGCCGTTACCCTCCGTGGGTTGAAGTCTCCATCAACGTGGATGTACGATAGCACCACCTATCGGAACCACGGGAAAAATCACCGCGTCTCCAAATTGCGTTTGCTCTTCTCCACCTCTCTTTACTACATGTGCAATTTACTTTCCGCTGCCTATACTCTAGAATTGCATGTGTAGGGTGATGCTTAACTTGATCATAATTGTGAATCTGCCAAAAACTGTTCTTGATCAAAAGGCAGAATTTTTATATTTACAAGTAGTCTAATCACCCCCCCTCTAGACATACTTTCGATCCTACATCATTGATGTTTGCTTGCTTAGAATAAGTGCATGTAAAATACTTGCTTAGTAGCTAAGCCATAGCAATAGGAAAACCGAACTCGTTGAAGATGCCCGTAAGTAGGTATAGCGGGTATTCGGATATGTATACATCGTGCTTGCCGGCCAGCCGTAGATACTCGAATATGTATGGATACATTATATGTATACATCAAGGTATTGGATACATCAGCGCGGCGTCTCCGATATCCAAATATGCACACATAGAGTATATATATAAACTCTAGGTCACGCCGGGCCTTGTCATGTTGTATATATACTAGCCATGCCCGCGCCGTACCCCGTCGATATGTTGTCTGTATATAGGACTTTTGAAATCGAAGAACAATAACACATTGTAATTTTCACTAACATATATTGACCGAAAAGTTTTCGCTATTAGCTTGGTTAACTACTCTCTTCGTTTCCAAATATAGGTCTTTTTGGAGATTTTATATGAACTACACATGGAGCAAAATGGTCAATCTACACTTTAAACTATTACCACTGAATTACCTACATTAATTCAATGCATTATTAAACACTATTGGTTACTGAGAAAAAAATAAAAGAAGAACATCGTCAATATCTCTGACGATGAGTAGCAGTAGGCTAGTTTATCTATCTAGTGTAGTAGTACGTAAGTTTTGGGTGCTACATGGTGCAATATAAATTTGAGGGTTGAAGTCTAAGGGCAACTCCATTGCATGACCCTAAATGGTCCAGCCGCATCCATTTAGGAGCAAACGGATAGAACAGGCGGTCCAACGCGGGAGTAAATGGATCAATATTTGTTTTCGGTCCGCTTGCGACCCATTACCGGCTCAACTTTGGGCCACGTTTGCGTCGAGACGGACGCGCGGAAGGGGTGGGATGCGTGCCCTTGTCCTTCCTGAGCCGCCCGTCTGTGGTACACACAACTTGGTTGAGCACATGTGGACTCACATTGGTAACCGGTAAATCTATCGGTTTAATCTCTTATCAAGCGCACCCGGCACATCCACAAATTCGGATGGACATGGCCTCATTGCCATCCAAACAGACGAAATCCAGATAAAACGGATATCTATTTAGGTCGTGCATTTGAGTTGCCCTAAGATATACTCCCTCCATCCCAAAATAAGTGTCTCAAGCTTAGTACAATTTTGTACTAAATTTAGTACAAAGTTGAGACACTTATTTTGGGACGGAGGAAGTGTTGGGGAACGTAGTATTTTAAAATTTTCCTACGATCAAGCAAGATCTATCTACCAGATGCATAGCAACGAGAGGGAAGAGTGTGTCTACGTACCCTCGTAGACCGGGAGCGGAAGCGTCAAGTGACGCGGTTGAGGTTGTCGAACTTCTTCGCGATCCAACCGATCAAGCACTGAACGTACGGCACCTCCGTGTTCAGCACACGTTCAGCTTGATGATGTCCCACGAGCTCTTGATCCAGTTGAGCTTCACGGGAGAGTTTCGTCAGCACGACGGCGTGGTGACGGATATGATGTGTTCACCGGCGCAGGGCTTCGCCTAAGCTCCGCGACGGAATGACCGAGGTGTGATTCTGTGGAGGGGGGCACCGCACACGGCTAAAACAATTCAACTTGTGTGTCTTTGGGTGCCCCCTGCCCCCGTATATAAAGGAGCAGGGGAGGGAGGCCGGCCGGCCCTTTCCTGGTGCGGCTAGGGAAGGAGTCCTACTAGGAATAGGATTGCAATCCTATTCCTAGTAGGATTCACCGAAAGGAAGAAGGGGGAAAGGAATAGGAGAGGTGGCGCCCCCCCCCCAATCCTAGTCCAACTAGGAACCCTAGGTGGGGGCACCGGCCAGCCCTATGGGCTGCCTCTCTCTTTCCCTTTAGGCCCACTATGGACCATCCCCTCTCGTAGGGGGTTCCGGTAACCCCCTCCGGCATTCCCGATAAATCCGAAACTTTTCCGGTATACTTCCGGTGTCCGAATATAGCCGTCCAATATATCAATCTTTATGTCTCGGACATTCCGAGACTCCTCGTCATGTCCGTGATCTCAGCCGGGACTCCGAACTACCTTCGGTACATCAATACTCATAAACTCATAATATCGATCGTCATCAAACGTTAAGCATGCGGACCCTACGGGTTCGAGAACTATGTAGACATGACCGAGACTCATCTCCGGTCAATAACCAATAGCGGAACCTGGATGTTCATATTGGCTCCTACATATTCTACGAAGATCTTTTATCGGTCAGAACCGCATAACAACATACGTTGTTCCTTTTGTCAAACGGTATGTTACTTGCCCGAGATTTGATCGTCGGTATCTTTATACCTAGTTCAATCTCGTTACCGGCAAGTCTCTTTACTCGTTCCGTAACACATCATCTCGTGACTAACTCATTAGTCTTTTGCTTGCAAGGCTTATTGTGATGTGTGTTACCGAGAGGGCCCAGAGATACCTCTCCGACACTCGGAGTGACAAATCCTAATCTTGATCTATGCCAACACCACGAATACTTTCGGAGACACCTGTAGAGCATCTTTATGATCACCCAGTTACGTTGTGACGTTTGATAGCACACAAGGTGTTCCTACGGTATTCGGGAGTTGCATAATCTCATAGTCATAGGAACATGTATAAGTCATGAAGAAAGCAATAGCAGTTAAACTAAACGATCATTGTGCTATGCTAATGGATGGGTCTTGTCCATCACATCATTCTCCTAATGATGTGATCCCGTTGATCAAATGACAACACATGTCTATGGCTAGGAAACATAACCATCTTTGATCAATGAGCTAGTCTAGTAGAGGCATACTAGGGACATACTGTTTTGTCTATGTATCCACACATGTACTAAGTTTCCGGTTAATACAATTCTAGCATGAATAAAAGACATTTATCATGATATAAGGAAATACAAATAACATCTTTATTATTGCCTCTAGGGCATATTTCCTTCAGTCTCCCACTTGAACTAGAGTCAATAATCTAGATTAAAAAGTGATGATCCTCACACCCATGGAGTCTTGGTGCTGATCATGTTTTGCCCGTGGAAGAGGCTTAGTCAACGCATCTGCAACATTCAGATCCGTATGTATTTTGCAAATCTCTATGTCTCCCTCCTTGACTAGATCGCGGATGGAATTGAAGCGTCTTTTGATGTGCTTTGTTCTCTTGTGAAACCTGGATTCCTTCGCCAAGGCTATGGCTCCAGTGTTGTCACAAAAGATTTTCATTGGACCCGATGCACTAGGTACTACACCTAGATCGGATATGAACTCCTTCATCCAGACTCCTTCATTTGCTGCTTCCGAAGCAGCTATGTATTCCGCTTCACACGTAGATCCTGCAAAGACGCTCTGCTTGGAACTGCACCAGTTGACAGCTCCACCGTTCAATAAAAATACATATCCAGTTTGTGACTTTGAGTCATCCGGATCAGTGTCAAAGCTAGAATCGACGTAACCGTTTACGACGAGCTCTTTGTCACCTCCATATACGAGAAACATATCCTTTGTTCTTTTCAGATACTTTAGGATGTTTTTGACCGCTGTCCAGTGATCTACTCCTGGATTACTTTGGTACCTCCCTGCTAGACTTATAGCAAGGCACACATCAGGTCTGGTACACAACATTGCATACATGATAGATCCTATGGCTGAGGCATAGGGAATGACTTTCATTTTCTCTCTATCTTCTGCAGTGGTCGGGCATTGAGTCTTACTCAACTTCATACCTTGTAAAACAGGCAAGAACCCTTTCTTTGACTGATCCATTTTGAACTTTTTCAAAATCTTATCAAGGTATGTGCTTTGTGAAAGTCCAATTAATCGTCTTGATCTATCTCTATAGATCTTGATACCTAATATATAAGCAGCTTCACCGAGGTCTTTCATTGAAAAACTTTTATTCAAGTATCCTTTTATGCTATCCAGAAATTCTATATCATTTCCAATTAACAATATGTCATCTACATATAATATTAGAAATGCTACAGAGCTCCCACTCACTTTCTTGTAAATACAGGCTTCTCCAAAAGTCTGTATAAAACCATATGCTTTGATCACCTCATCAAAGCGTATATTCCAACTCCGAGATGCTTGCACCAGTCCATAGATGGATCGCTGGAGTTTGCATACTTTGTTAGCACCTTTTGGATCGACAAAACCTTCTGGTTGCATCATATACAACTCTTCTTTGAGATATCCATTTAGGAATGCAGTTTTGACATCCATTTGCCAGATTTCATAATCATAAAATGCGGCAATTGCTAACATGATTCGGACAGACTTAAGCATTGCTACAGGTGAGAAAGTCTCATCGTAGTCAACTCCTTGAACTTGTCGAAAACCTTTCGCAACAAGTCGAGCTTTGTAAACAGTAATATTACCGTCTGCGTCGGTCTTCCTCTTGAAGATCCATTTATTTTCGATGGCTTGCCGATCATCGGGCAAGTCAACCAAAGTCCACACTTTGTTCTCATACATGGATCCCATCTCAGATTTCATGGCTTCAAGCCATTTTGTGGAATCTGGGCTCATCATCGCTTCCTCATAGTTCGTAGGTTCATCATGGTCTAGTAACATGATTTCCAGAACTGGGTTGCCGTACCACTCTGGTGCGGAACGTACTCTGGTTGATCTACGACGTTCAGCAGAAACTTGATCCGAAGTTTCATGATCATTATCATCAACTTCCTCACTAATTGGTGTAGGAATCACTGGAACAATTTCCTGTGATGTACTACTTTCCAATATGGGAGAAGGTACAATTACCTCATCAAGTTCTACTTTCCTCCCACTCACTTCTTTCGAGAGAAACTCTTTTTCTAGAAAGGATCCGTTCTTAGCAACGAATATTTTGCCTTCGGATCTGTGATAGAAGGTGTACCCAACAGTCTCTTTTGGGTATCCTATGAAGACACATTTTTTCCGACTTGGGATCCAGCTTATCAGGTTGAAGTGTTTTCACATAAGCATCGCAGCCCCAAATTTTAAGAAACGACAACTTTGGTTTCTTACCAAACCATAGTTCATAAGGTGTCGTATCAACGGATTTAGATGGTGCCCTATTTAACGTGAATGCAGCTGTCTCTAAAGCATAACCCCAAAACGATAGTGGTAAATCGGTAAGAGACATCATAGATCGCACCATATCTAATAAAGTACGGTTACGACGTTCGGACACACCATTACGCTGTGGTGTTCCAGGTGGCGTGAGTTGTGAAACTATTCCACATTGTTTCAAATGAAGACCAAACTCGTAACTCAAATATTCTACTCCACGATCAGATCGTAGGAACTTTATTTTCTTGTTACGATGATTCTCTACTTCACTCTGAAATTCTTTGAACTTTTCAAATGTTTCAGACTTGTGCTTCATTAAGTAGATATACCCATATCTGCTCAAATCATCAGTGAAGGTCAGAAAATAACGATACCCGCCGCGAGCATCAACACTCATTGGTCCACATACATCAGTATGTATGATTTCCAACAAATCTGTTGCTCGCTCCATAGTTCCGGAGAACGGAGTTTTAGTCATCTTGCCCATGAGGCATGGTTCGCAAGCACCAAGTGATTCATAATCAAGTGATTCCAAAAGTCCATCATTATGGAGTTTCTTCATGCGTTTTACACCAATATGACCTAAACGGCAGTGCCACAAATAAGTTGCACTATCATTATTAACCTTGCATCTTTTGGTTTCAATATTATGAATATGTGTATCACTACAATCGAGATCCAATAAGAATAGACCACTCTTCAAGGGTGCATGACCATAAAAGATATTATTCATAAAAATGGAACAACCATTATTCTCTGAATTTAAATGAATAACCGTCTTGCAATAAACAAGATCCAGATATAATGTTCATGCTTAACGCTGGCACCAAATAACAATTATTTAGGTCTAAAACTAATCCCGAAGGTAGATGTAGAGGTAGCGTGCCGACGGCGATCACATCGACTTTGGAACCGTTTCCCACGCGCATCGTCACCTCGTCCTTAGCTATCTTCGTTTAATCCGTAGTCCTTGTTTCGAGTTACAAATATTAGCAACCGAACCGGTATCAAATACCCAGGTACTACTACGAGCATTAGTAAGGTACACATCAATAACATGTATATCACATATACCTTTGTTCATCTTGCCATCCTTCTTATCCGCCAAATACTTGGGGCAGTTCCGCTTCCAGTGTCCAGTCCCCTTGCAGTAGAAGCACTCAGTTTCGGGCTTGGCTCCAGATTTGGGTTTCTTCGTGGAAGTAGCAACTGACTTGCTATTTTTTTTGAAGTTCCCTTTCTTTCCCTTGCCCTTTTTCTTGAAACTAGTGGTCTTGTTAACCATCAACACTTGATGCTCCTTTTTGATTTCTACCTCCGCAGCTTTGAGCATAGCGAAGAGCTCGGGAATTGTCTTTTGCATCCCTTGCATGTTATAGTTCATCACGAAGCCTTTATAGCTTGGTGGCAGTGATTGAAGAACTCTATCAATAACACTATCCTCGTCAACTTTGCAACCAAGTTGAGTCATATGATTGTAGTACCCAGACATTCTGAGCAAGTGTTCACTGATAGAACTATTCTCCTCCATTTCGCAGCTGTAGAACTTATTGGAAATCTCATATTTCTCAATTCGGGCATTTGCTTGAAATATTAACTTCAACTCCTGGAACATCTCATATGCTCCATGACGTTCAAAACGTCGTTGAAGTCCCGGTTCTAATCCGTAAAGCATGGCACACTGAACTATCGTGTAGTCATCAGACCGCGACTGCCAGACGTTCAAAGCGTCTGCATCAGCGGAAGGGGGCTTGTCACCTAGCGGTGCTTCAAGGACATAATTCTTCTGTGCAGCAATGAGGATAATCCTCAGGTTACGGACCCAGTCCGTGTAATTGCTACCATCATCTTTCAACTTAGCTTTCTCTAGGAATGCATTAAAATTCAAAGGAACGGTAGCACGGGCCATTGATCTACAACGACATAGATATGCAAAAACTATCAGGACTAAGTTCATGATAAATTAAAGTTCAATTTAATCATATTAATTTAAAGAACTCCCACTTAGATAGACATCCCTCTGGTCATCTAAATGATCACGTGATCCAAATCAACTAAACCATGTCCGATCATCACGTGAGATGGAGTAGTTTTCAATGGTGAACATCTTATGTTGATCATATCTATTATATGATTCACGCTCGACCTTTCGGTCTCCAGTGTTCCGAGGCCATATCTGTATATGCTAGGCTCGTCAAGTTTAACCCGAGTATTCTGCGTGTGCAAAACTGGCTTACACCCGTTGTATTTGAACGTAGAGCTTATCACACCCGATCATCACGTGGTGTCTCGGCACGACGAACTTTCGCAACGGTGCATACTCAAGGAGAACACTTATACCTTGAAATTTAGTAAGGGATCATCTTATAATGCTACCGTCGTTCTAAGCAAAATAAGAAGCATAATAAGATAAACATCACATGCAATCAAAATATGTGACATGATATGGCCATCATCATCTTGTGCTTTTGATCTCCATCTCCAAAGCACCGTCATGATCACCTTCGTCACCGGCTTGACACCTTGATCTTCATCGTAGTATCGTTGTCGTCTCGCCAACTATTGCTTCTACGACTATCGCTACCGCTTAGTGATAAAGTAAAGCAATTACATGGCGATTGCATTTCATACAATAAAGCGACAACCATATGGCTCCTGCCAGTTGCCGATAACTTTACAAAACATGATCATCTCATACAAAACCGTATAACTCATCATGTCTTGACCATATCACATCACAACATGCCCTGCAAAAACAAGTTAGACGTCCTCTACTTTGTTTGTTGCAAGTTTTACGTGGCTGCTACGGGCTTAGCAAGAACCGTTCTTACCTACGCATACAAAACCACAACGATGTTTCGTCAAGTATGTGCTGTTTTAACCTTCACAAGGACCGGGCGTAGCCACACTTGATTCAGCTAAAGTGAGAGAGACAGACACCCGCCAGTCACCTTTAAGCAACGAGTGCTCGTAATGGTGAAACCAGTCTCGCGTAAGCGTATGCGTAATGTCGGTCCGGGCCGCTTCATCTCACAATACCGCCGAAGCAAAGTATGACATGCTGGTAAGCAGTATGACTAGTATCGTCCACAATCTCATTGTGTTCTACTCGTGCATATCATCTACGCATAGACCTGGCTCATGATGCCACTGTTGGGGA
This sequence comes from Secale cereale, assembly GCA_902687465.1. NCBI lineage: Eukaryota > Viridiplantae > Streptophyta > Magnoliopsida > Poales > Poaceae > Secale > Secale cereale. The sequence continues at coordinate 166,803,078 of LR738714.1, read as the reverse complement.
ACGTAGTATTTTAAAATTTTCCTACGATCACGCAAGATCTATCTACCAAATGCATAGCAACGAGAGGGAAGAGTGTGTCTACGTACCCTCGTAGACCGGGAGCGGAAGCGTCAAGTGACGCGGTTGATGTTGTCGAACTTCTTCGCGATCCAACCGATCAAGCACCGAACGTACGGCACCTCCGCGTTCAGCACACGTTCAGCTTGATGATGTCCCACGAGCTCTTGATCCAGTTGAGCTTCACGGGAGAGTTTCGTCAGCACGACGGCGTGGTGACGGATATGATGTGTTCACCGGCGCAGGGCTTCGCCTAAGCTCCGCGACGGAATGACCGAGGTGTGATTCTGTGGAGGGGGGCACCGCACACGGCTAAAACAATTCAACTTGTGTGTCTTTGGGTGCCCCCTGCCCCCGTATATAAAGGAGCAGGGGAGGGAGGCCGGCCGGCCCTTTCCTGGTGCGGCTAGGGAAGGAGTCCTACTAGGAATAGGATTGCAATCCTATTCCTAGTAGGATTCACCGAAAGGAAGAAGGGGGAAAGGAATAGGAGAGGTGGCGCCCCCCCCCCAATCCTAGTCCAACTAGGAACCCTAGGTGGGGGCGCCGGCCAGCCCTATGGGCTGCCTCTCTCTTTCCCTTTAGGCCCACTATGGACCATCCCCTCTCGTAGGGGGTTCCGGTAACCCCCTCCGGCATTCCCGATAAATCCGAAACTTTTCCGATATACTTTCGGTGTCCGAATATAGCCGTCCAATATATCAATCTTTATGTCTCGGACATTCCGAGACTCCTCGTCATGTCCGTGATCTCATCCGGGACTCCGAACTACCTTCGGTACATCAATACTCATAAACTCATAATACCGATCGTCATCAAACGTTAAGCGTGCGGACCCTACGGGTTCGAGAACTATGTAGACATGACCGAGACTCATCTCCGGTCAATAACCAATAGCGGAACATGGATGTTCATATTGGCTCCTACATATTCTACGAAGATCTTTTATCGGTCAGAACCGCATAACAACATACGTTGTTCCTTTTGTCAAACAGTATGTTACTTGCCCGAGATTCGATCGTCGGTATCTTTATACCTAGTTCAATATCGTTACCGGAAAGTCTCTTTACTCGTTCCGTAACACATCATCTCGTGACTAACTCATTAGTCTTTTGCTTGCAAGGCTTATTGTGATGTGTGTTACCGAGAGGGCCCAGCGATACCTCTCCGACACTCGGAGTGACAAATCCTAATCTTGATCTATGCCAACACCACGAATACTTTCGGAGACACCTGTAGAGCATCTTTATGATCACACAGTTACGTTGTGACGTTTGATAGCACACAAGGTGTTCCTACGGTATTCGGGAGTTGCATAATCTCATAGTCATAGGAACATGTATAAGTCATGAAGAAAGCAATAGCAGTTAAACTAAACGATCATAGTGCTATGCTAACGGATGGGTCTTGTCCATCACATCATTCTCCTAATGATGTGATCCCGTTGATCAAATGACAACACATGTCTATGGCTAGGAAACATAACCATCTTTGATCAATGAGCTAGTCTAGTAGAGGCATACTAGGGACATACTGTTTTGTCTATGTATCCACACATGTACTAAGTTTCCGGTTAATACAATTCTAGCATGAATAAAAGACATTTATCATGATATAAGGAAATACAAATAACATCTTTATTATTGCCTCTAGGGCATATTTCCTTCAGGAAGTATATTGCAAAGGATGAAAACTGAAGAGTGATTGGATCATCTATGCAGACACGCTTGGAGGCGTATGTGGACGCGTAAGGGCCGGATTAGCTAGGTTTACATGTAGATACTCTCGTAGCTAGAACAAGTCCAATGTATGGTTTTTTATTGGTCTTGATCTAGCTTAGCTGCTGCTATGTACGTGTCCAGTTTTCCTATTACTATGACTTAGCTACGAAGCAAGTATTTTGCATGCACGTAATCTAAGCAAGCAAGTATCAATGAGCTAGATCCTAAGTAAGCATTTGAATACACGTACATGCATGGCGCCCACGGCCAGGGCATCATGCTACTAAGCATGGCGCCTTACCTGGGGCGTCATGCTGTTCTGTCTGTACTGACGTGGCAGGTCAATGCCGTCAGATGACGCCTTTGACAAAGGCGTTATGTAGTCTAACATGACGCCCCGGTTGTGGACGTCATGCAAGAAGGGTCATTTTGTGTTTTTTTTTAAAATGGGGTCATTTTATATTGAACTTTGATCAAAGGGCCTGTTTTGTGATTTTTCACCCCATGATCTATCTCGCCGAGAACTCCTGCTGCAAACCGAACTGCATCCCGCATCCGATTGCTTCATGTACGCCGCCGCCAAAATCGGTCGAACCGCTGATCCGATCTGACTTGCTGATTCCCATCGCTTCGAAACAGCCGATCGCCTCCACGAAAGAAATCCTCGTCACCGATCCATCTTGCTGACCGCCACAGATGCTGCTATCCTCGGCTCCTAAAACCGACGCAACTTCTTCGTGGTTGATTCCCGCACTATGAACATGACAAAATCTTTCGTTTTCTACCTCTAGATCAACTATCCGCAGCCTCCTCGTAACCTTGCTCATGATACCACTTGATAGAATTATTCCAAATCGCACCGTCGATCTACCGAGGACCAAGCAATCTCACGAGCACAACATTGAGATTTGTTAACGAGGTTCACCATCATGGCTACATCCCGGGGCCTGACTACGGACGCTCCTCCCCGTGACACCGTCACAATACCGCACACCGGCCATCGGGGCGCCGGCACACGCCGCCGGCTCCCCCTTGCGTGCCTGTGCTATTATGTTGGCATAGGTTACATCATGTGTCTACCCTCGCTATATAAGAGAGGCCTAGGATACAAGTGTCCTATTTGGAAACAACTCCTACCCTGTCTACACACAGTCCAAAACCAAGTCCAACTATAACCTACCTTGTACAATAATATTCGACACAACTCTAACAGAAACTTCTCCGTATTTGTCTTTCAGGCTCAGGTTGAAGCTTTACACAATCCCAAGGTAAAATTTGGACCTTGAAAAAAGGACTATGGTATTTTTTTCTTCGTCTTTTACTTTGAGCTGAACAGAAAACATAAATGTGTCAGCCATGGTCATACTATTGTTCTCTACTATGTATTAGTTTTTTTCCAAATATGCATGAAGCCACATTGATTAGAAGTACGTATAACCTGAGTTTGGATTTTATGTAAACTGAGCTTACGGCCAAGTACTTTTACTTGCTGCACTAACAGAATCTTATCATGGATTAGTGCATGTCAATGAGCAGTCCTAACTAAATTATTTTATTTGTTTTGACGGCCAAAATAAGGTAGGGAGGTGCTTAGCTACACATGTGGCAACAAGCATTTTTGATAATTAGTTTCATTCCAAATATGTATGAAGCAACATTGATTCAAAGTATAATAACAGTCTAGGATTTAGGTAAAATAATCAGCTTTCATAAATCATTTAATCATGCACTGACATAATTTTTTCCTTGGTTAGTGAATACTAATGCTAACTAAGTTTTGTTTCTTTTTAATCTGTTTTGCAATTGAGAATACTAGGGAGGTGCTTTGCTACACATGTCACAACAGATATTTTCAGAAAATTGAGGAAGTTGTTGTTACACTATTTTCATGGTATTCATATTTCCTGATGTTAAAATGATCTAGGGGATATATTCGTGTCGCAGCTTGGAGTGTTCCATAAAATGTGCTACAATAGGAGTATACATAACATGCTTGCTAGAGAAGGTGCGCAAGCCAGGTTTGCTGTGTTTTAGTGTTCTTCATCAGTTTGAGACATAGTCTGCAATGATGGAATATTGAAGTATATATGCAATAAGGAATTATGTAAGTTAATTTGAGAGGTGCAGGGGGGCGACCACAATGGCATTGTGCAGGATCGTTAGCTATGAAGGGCCTTGGTTGTTTATGTACATGAGTCAGTAGCTGGGTGCTATTTCTTTTTCTTCATTGTGCACAGTATTTGTCTTGGAACCTGCTTCTCATCTATTTACCTTCCTTCCAGGTATACTTTTGTAAACGTTGTTCTATACACACAAAAACTAAGTTTTAACTTCTCATATATTGTCACATTTAATATTGTAGTCATAGAATAAGTTAACAATTCAAATAGTTTCATTGGTGTAGGAACCTCCTTAGATTTAATTTTATGAACTCAAGTAGTAACTATTATGTTTTTTCACTTCGGATATATTCTTTAAGTTGTATTTTGGGGCAGGGTGTATGGAATCGACATAGACCTGGGCTGGGATGTCCTTATATGAGCAAGTGTCCAACTTTAGCTACCAGTATCATACAAGAGCAGATGAAGAACGCAAATTTCCTTAAAAGTTGTTGTGCATAAGCATTTACGACTATTTAGTCTTCAATAAAATCGATTGTGCATCTTAATTACGTATTTGTGCGTGGTAGCAATGGTTATATGTAAGTTTTATGGAAAAGCTTAACATTGAAATGCATTATTGCTATTAAAACATGTAGAGTTGTATTTCCCTATGTAAATATTGTACAGACCGAAATATTTCCACTTGGTAAATGATCTATATAACCATCCAGCAAGCATATAAGTCCATTTTGTAGAAATATTTTGTAAAAAATGATGATACCTGAATAAATGAGTACACAAATTTTATTTGTTTAATGTTCTAATAAGTTATTATTAAAAAGTTTTAATATGTTTCAATTCTTACCATCTATATATCATTTAGCATCTCACCACAATCCTAGAAAAGCATAAAGATCAACAAAGGGCAAAATCCATTGCGTACAAAAGGAATTCAATATTACTTTTCTAGACAATGCTCACAAATCTAGCCGCGCAAATGCGCGGGACACTCCACTAGTTGACTTTGGTGGCATGAAGCGATTACATCTTTAGAACATGTTTTGTGTCGTTTGAGCACGTGCAAGAATGTCTGGCTGGTCAGTTTCATGTTCCAATAAGGCAAGAATCTACGACACATCATACATGTGCATGTCACACAAAATAAACAGTGTGGCCAATAAATTACAAACTACAAGCCACCATTGCATTATCATTTGATTCTTGATTAAGCACATGGCTATATATAGCATGCAAGACAGACAACAAATGAACAAGAACATAAAGGAAACAATATAATATAATAAAAACATGCAGGTATGTAATTTGTAAATTCAAATTTGTAATCCTTGAATCCTCACCCATACATCAAATAAAATATGAAGAAAAACCTCTTAGTATCGGTATTTGTGTGCATTTAAATCTGATAATTTTTTGTTGAAACCATCTATTTATTCACTTTTAGAACAAGTGCATTGTGTGCAGTTCAAAATCAAATTATGTGTGGGCGTTCAATGATTTTCTCCATAGACCGAGCAATGGTGATTTTGCACAAAGCATTGATAAAATATTGTGATGTTTCCGGTATATTTTTCAATTTCTTTCAGCAAGTTTTAATGAAAAAATTAAATTATTAATTAGCAAACAAGGTTATGTACAATCAGTTTAAATATATTTTTCCTTCAATAAACTTGGTGATTAATTAGTTTGTGTAAGTGTAAAGCTACACACTGGTATAATTGTGGACTACTGATGGCTTCTCGCCCCTCGTTGGTTACCCCAAATGGAAGGTTTGAGATGCAGTGTAGCGGTAGTTTTCCCTTGGCAAAGATACCAATGATCGAATTCCCCTGAGACTCCAAGGTTCAACAAGAAGGTGTCAACTGCTAGTGGCGCAACTAGCGATCGACCGGACCTGCACACAGATACAAATAACTTTGCTCCCAACGAGTACAGAGAGGTTGTCAATCTCTCCGGCCTTGTCGTTTACAAAGGATCAAACGCAAGAGATAATAGTGATAGGTATAACTGCAACTAGTAAGTAAGAACAGAAAGTAAATAGCGGATGCGATCAGTGATGGTAATATGGACCGGGGTCCCATGATGTTCACTAGTGATGTCTCTCTCCCAAAAGAAGATAAAACAGCTATGTGAGGTAAACGAATTACAGCTGGACAATTGACAGGATTATGTGCGCAAACCAATGCTAACTATGCTACAAAGAAAGGTAGAGGCTCAAAAGCATGGGCGGTACGCCAAGGTAAGTAGACCGAAATCTATCTGCATCTACTACTAATCATCCACCTTGAGATATCTATCCAGAACATCTCGCTCGTATTAAGTTGCGAGTCCCACCCATAGTGTAAACTCAAAGCAATAGACAACTGCATTAAAAGAATTTTGCGTAAAGTAAATAATCCTTGCACCCGCGAGTACAAGCACCGTTGTTTTCCCCCTTGTGGCAACAACACATCCCCTAGACTCATGTTTCTGTCACTCAAGCTAGTCATCGAGGGGCATGAACCCACAATCAAGCATAACGTTCCCTCTTGGAGTTACTACCTACTACTTGGCCAAAGCAATAAATAGCAATGGAGAACATGCAAGAATTACTCAAGAACATAAATATAAAAGAGGTAAATCAAATATATTACTCAAACACAATCTGAACATAATCTCATAATCCATCGGATCCCAGCAAACTCATCATAGCAACAGCATAAGGATTACATATGTGCCTCGATCATGTAGGGCAGCTCACGAGGTCTAATTAGTGAAGAACAAAGAGGGGAGGAGAACATCACATAGCTACTGGTCATGGACCCATGGTCCAAGGGAGACTACTCACAACTCATCCGGGAGGCGTCCATGGTGGTGGAGAGGCTCCCGGTGGTGATCCTCCCCTCCGGCAGGGTGCCGGGAAGAGTTCTCCTGGTGCTCCCGATCTTGGAAGCGCGGCGGTGGCGGAACAGAGATGAGATCGCGAAAAAGGTTTCCGTCCTCGAGGGTTTCGGGACGCGGTGTAAATATATGCCAAAGGGGGGCATCAGTGGAGGCCTGTGGGGCCCAGGCGCCCCCCCGGCGCGGCCAGGAGGGGGCCGCGCCCCCAGGGCGCCTGGAGCCCTGGTGGCCCCCCTCTGGCCCTACTTTGGCCGCATGGAAGCTTCCGGAACGCTGATTTTTTATATATTTTTCCCGGAATTTTTCTGGCAGTTTACGTAATGGGAAAACCTGAAATACAAAAACAGCAAAAAAACAGAAACTGGCACTGGGGTGCACTGAGTTAATAGGTTAGTCCAAATATGATCAAAAGTGTATGGAAGTGTATAAATATCATAGCAATATCACACAAAAGAGGCATGGAGCAAGCAGAAATTATAGATACGTTTTGGACGTATCAACATCCCCAAGCTTAATTCCTGCTCGTCCTCGAGTAGGTAAATGATAACAAGCATAATTTCTGTGGTGACATGCTATTAACCATATAAGAACTTTTCATAGCCACATGACAAGTGCTTACTGAGACAATGAGTCTGTAGTAATTAAGTTGCCTCATGAGAAAATCACAAAGAACTGAGAGTTTTACAATATGATACTGAAACACTCAAAAGATTTGTAATGGGCATGGTGTGCAAATATGATAAAGTGGTACCTCGCTTGCCCCCTTTAGTGAAGCAAAACATAAATGCAGGGGCACCTCCAAGGTTTAACTGATGACTAGATACAATGATTTTAGAATAAACGATATCATAATCATGCAAAAGACAATGGTACTTTGGGACAATGCACATTACACTCAGAATGACAATCATGCTCTCAATAGTTGGTGCTTTAAAGAAGGTGGAGACTCTCGAACCGTGGCTTTTGTTGGCAAGGTTGAAAACCCGTGGTCGGTAACAAAAACTAATCATGTACCAGAGCTCTTGGTTTTAAAAACAGAGGTAATAATTATTATTTTAGAATATGCATATTTCGTCAACGAATGCTAGCACATAACTCAATTACTTCTTGAGCTGGACAAGTTTTGAGGAACGGCTCCCGAATGAGGACGATCACATCCTCTTAATCTCCTTTGTTTATCACTGCCAAAGTTTTCTGATTTCTCATGAACAAAGTGTGAAGGAGGGTTTGTTTGTTGTATAATTTTTTAATGAGCCGGGCGCACTCTATGCCAGTTCCTTCTCGTATTATGGGTTTGCACATTAGACATGCAATCCCGGGGTGAAGCTTGTCCAACTTAAAAAGATCATGAATTAACTACTACTTCCTCATGAGCTAAAACAGAGGCACAAAAGAGAAATGCCTTTTTTTGAATAATTTCGAGATGGTACATGAAAGTCTTCGTTAGGAATGGCAGGTAAATACCATGTATAGGAAGGTATGGTGGACTCATATGGCATAACTGGTTTAAAGGATTTTGGATGCACAAGCAGTCAGTCCGCTTAGTACAGGCAAAGGTTAGCAAAAGACTGGGAGCGACCAACTAAAAGAGCAATGACGGTCATAATCATGCAGAGCGACAAAGCAACATTGAATCAGGCATGGAAGTTATATCGCTACTCAGAAATTAAAGATCATCAAGGCTTGATAGACTTTCTTTACAGTCTTAAATATGCGTGAGCATACGCCAAGTCAATCAAAATAAATTCCTGGAGGAAGATATCACTAAACCATACCACATCATAGGCAAACAAATCATGTTGGTACTCCATTAACACATTGAGAACCCCCCAGCTATTTGAGACTAACCATAAGAAAACATGAACTACTAAGCATCATTATGCACATAGCATTTTTATTATAGACATATCGACCAGTGCAACAGAAGCCAACTCTCTTAATAAGATAAGCATGATAACTAAAGAGAGTTCCAGCGACCAACTAAACAAAAGCTCTTTAAAAAGATAAACATGAAAACTAAGAGCTAAGCATGACAGTAGCTATTGAAAGACAAAGAACATACACAGCAAAGATAGACATGAAAATTCTATGTTGTGTTCTAGGTTGAAGTGGAGCGTGTTTCTCTCCCACACAAAGAAGGCTGAGTTCCAACTCGTTATGAAAAGCAAGCAAAGCTAAAGAAAACTAAAAAGGAAACTAAAAGCAAGACGCTCCAAGCATAACACATAACACATGAAGTGATAAAAATATAATGGAACGAAAGACGAACTGATAATTGTTGATGGAGAAGGGGATGCACGGGGGCATCCCCAAGCTTAGACGCTTGAGTCTTCTTGAATATTTCTTGGGGGTGCATGGGGGCATCCCCAAGCTTGAGCGTTTGACACTCCTGAATCTTTTTATCATCTTCCCTCGCACACTTGAAAACTCCCTTCATACATAACTCATTATAATCTGATTAGCGAGGTTAGTACCCATAATAAAATAATTTTTCCTTGCTGGAAATAAGGATATTCTTGAAGGTCTACTGTTTCTCAAGATTGCCAAAAGGTTTTTGCAAAGAAAAAGCAAGCTCAAGGTTTGCCAAACGAAGAAAAAGCAAAACAGGGCAGAATCTGTGAAAAACAGACCAGCAGGTAGTAAATGATTTTTTTGGGGCACTTCTGCAACTCAAATCAAAAAACTCAGAACAGACGCCCGAAAGCCAATTGTATAGAGCACGCTGTCGAAAAAATTCAGACCAAAAAGATGATCTGGTCATTTTATATGAAGTTTTCTGTCCAAGGATAGAATCTGTTTCCTGGACAGCACGTCACAACTTTTGAACTTTCTTGCAATCAGAGGCTACACTTGGCACAAAGCTGAAAAGTAAAGATACAATGATGATGCTACTGTAGTAACAACATCAAGACGCAACAAAAGCAAAATAAATTTTTATTCATTGTGGGCTGCCTCCCAAAAGCGCTTTCTTTTATGCCTTTAAGTTAGGCATAATGCAAAGGGATCAAGTCTTATCAAGAGTAAAAGAATAGCTAGCCCGTATAACGGACTAAAACGGTAACTTAATCTTCTTTCTAGGGAAGTGTTCCATCCCTTTATTGAGAGGAAATTGGAATTTTATATTCCCCTCTTTCATGTTAATGATGGCACCAACGGTGCGAAGAAAAGGACGTCCCAAAATAATTGGACAAGAAGGTTCACATTCAATATCCATAATAGTAAAATTAACGGGAACATAATTGTCATTGACAATGATAAGAACATCGTTGATCCTCCCCAAAGGTTTCTTTATGGAAGAATCAACAAGACGAACACCAAAAGAACAAGGATCAAAAGGTTTCAATTTAAGCATATCATATATTCTTTTGGGCATAACAGAGGTACTAGCTCCAACATCACATAAAGCATAGCAAGAGAAGTTATTCAACTTAATTTTAATCATAGGATCCCAACCATCTTCTAGCTTTCTAGGTATGGAGGCTTCTACCCTAAGTTTCTCCTCCCTAGCTTTGATGAGAGCATTAGTGATATGCTCTGTGAAGGCAAGGTTAAGTGTGCTAGTGCGGGGATCTCTAGACATCTTGTGAAGGAAATCAATAACTTCGGTAAGGGTGCAATTATCAAAATCAAGGTCACTACTATCAAGTAAAGTGGTAGTGGTGTCCTTTAGGCTCACTTGTTTGGTAGTTTCTATGGTCATAGCATCACCATTAATAGGTCCAACGGGACCAGGAGTGCATTGGGTGCTAAGAGTTTGGATATCCTCAACAACTTGGATAGTAGCAACAGTGTGGTGGGTAGGAAGGCTCTTAATTCTATCTTCTTCCTCCTTTTCTCTAGCCCATCTCTCTTTAAGTTTAGCCAACATCCTAATGTTTTCATTAATTTGCACTTGAATAGCATTCATAGGAGTGGTCTTCCTCTCCTCAAGAGGGGAAGTTCTAATTTTAAGAAACTCTACCTCATGGGCTAAATTGTCTACCTTCGAAGAGAGATTATCTAGTTTGTTTAGTTTTTCTTCTACACTCTTATTAAAGGCTTTTTGGGTAGTGATGAAATCTTTAAGCATACTCTCTAGTTCAGAAGTGGGGTTCTTGGTGCTAGGATAAGCATTGTTGTTCCCATAAGAATTAGAGGGGAACGATCTAGGATTGCTACCAAAATTACTCCTATAAGCATTGTTATTAAAATTGTTTCTAGAGATAAAGTTCACATCTACTTGTTCTTGAGCAATCAAAGAATTTAAAGGAACATCACGAGGATCAATAGAAGATTGCTTGGAAAGTAGAGACATGATCAAGTCAACTTTTTCATTTAGGGAGGAAATCTCCACGACAGAGTTTACCTTCCTACCTGTTGGAGCGCGTTCGGTGTGCCATTGGGAATAATTGGTCATCATCTCATCGAGAAGCTTCGTGGCAGCACCAAGTGTAGTTGACATAAAGGTTCCTCCCGCGGTCGAATCTAACAAGTTCTGTGAGGTAAAGTTCAAGCCTGCATAAAAAGTTTGGATAACCATCCAAGTAGTCAAACCATGAGTAGGGCAGTTCTTGACAAGAGATTTCATGCGTTCCCAAGCTTGGGCAACGTGTTCATTATCCAATTGTTTGAAATTCATTATGTTACTCCTTAGTTGGATAATTTTAGCAGGTGGATAGTACTTTCCAATAAAAGCATCTTTGCACTTGTCCCAAGAATCTATGCTATTTCTAGGCAAAGATTGAAACAAATTTTAGCTCCTCCTCCCAAGGAGAAAGGAAAAAGCTTAAACTTAACAATATTACCATCTATTTCTTGGTACTTTTGCATATCACAGAGTTCAACAAAATTGTTTAAGTGTAAAGCAGCATCATCTCCAGCACTGGAGAATTGATCTTTCATAACTAGGTTCAGTAAAGCAGGTTTAATTTCATAAGAAGGTGCTGAAGTGGCAGGTGTAGTAATAGGCATGCAGATAAATTCATCGTTGTTATGACTAGTGAAGTCACACAACTTGGTGTTCTCGGTGGAACCCATAGCAGCAAGCAAGCAAGATAACTATTTTTGTGATTTTTTTTGATAAAGGGAACTAAAGCAAAAACTGAAAGGTAAACTAACAAGACTAAAAAAAAGCAAAGGTAAAAGATAGCGTGCAACTCCCCTATCTTGAAGAGTGGAGTCCCCGGCAACGGAGCCAGAAAACTTTGCTTGATGGCTTCTCGCCCCTCGTTGGTTATCCCAAGTTGAAGGTTTGAGATGCAGTGTAGCGGTAGTTTTCCCTTGGCAAAGATACCAAGGATCGAATTCCCCTGAGACTCCAAGGTTCAACAAGAAGGTGTCAACTGCTAGTGGCGCAACTAGCGATCAACCGGACCTGCACACAGATACAAATAACTTTGCTCCCAACGAGTACAGAGAGGTTGTCAATCTCTCCGGCCTTGTCGTTTACAAAGGATCAAACGCAAGAGATAATAGTGATAGGTATAACTGCAACTAGTAAGTAAGAACAGAAAGTAAATAGCGGATGTGATCAGTGATGGTAATATAGACCGGGGTCCCATGGTGTTCACTAGTGATGTCTCTCTCCCAAAAGACGATAAAACAGCTATGTGAGGTAAACGAATTACAGCTGGGCAATTGACAGGATTATGTGCGCAAACCAATGCTAACTATGCTACAAAGAAAGGTAGAGGCTCAAAAGCATGGGTGGTACGCCAAGGTAAGTAGACCGAAATCCATCTGCATCTACTACTAATCATCCACCTTGAGATATCTATCCAGAACATCTCGCTGGTATTAAGTTGCGAGTCCCACCCATAGTGTAAACTCAAAGCAACAGACAACTGCATTAAAAGAACTTTGCGTAAAGTAAACAATCGTTGCACCCGCGAGTACAAGAACCGTTGTTTTCCCCCTTGTGGCAACAGCACATCCCCTAGACTCATGTTTCTGTCACTCAAGCTAGTCATCGAGGGACATGAACCCACAATCAAGCATAACGTTCCCTCTTGGAGTTACTACCTACTACTTGGCCAAAGCAATAAACAGCAACGGAGAACATGCAAGAATTACTCAAGAACATAAATATAAAAGAGGTAAATCAAATATATTACTCAAACACAATCTGAACATAATCTCATAATCCATCGGATCCCAGTAAACTCATCATAGCAACAGTATAAGGATTACATATGTGCCTCGATCATGTAGGGCAGCTCACGAGGTCTAATTAGTGAAGAACAAAGAGGGGAGGAGAACATCACATAGCTACTGGTCATGGACCCATGGTCCAAGGGAGACTACTCACAACTCATCCGGGAGGTGTCCATGGTGGTGGAGAGGCTCCCGGTGGTGATCCTCCCCTCCGGCAGGGTGCCGGGAAGAGTTCTCCTGGTGCTCCCGATCTTAGAAGCGCGGCGGCGGCGGAACAGAGATGAGATCGCGAAAAAGGGTTCCGTCCTCGAGGATTTCGGGACGCGGTGTAAATATATGCCAAAGGGGGGCATCAGCGGAGGCCTTGGGGGCCCAGGCGCCCCCCGGCGCGGCCAGGAGGGGGGCCGCGCCCCCAGGGCGCCTGGAGCCCTGGTGGCCCCCTCCGGCCGTACTTTGGCCGCATGGAAGCTTCCGGAACGCTGATTTTTTATATATTTTTCCCGGAATTTTTCTGGCAGTTTACGTAATGGGAAAACCTGAAATACAAAAACAGCAAAAAACAGAAACTGGCACTGGGGTGCACTGAGTTAATAGGTTAGTCCAAATATGATCAAAAGTGTATGGAAGTGTATAAATATCATAGCAATATCACACAAAAGAGGCATGGAGCAAGCAGAAATTATAGATACGTTTTGGACGTATCAACTACTATACCTTGAAAGTGAAAAACTAATTGCATTCTATTGTCCTTTATCACAAAAAATAAATTATAGCGGCCTCCTAAAAAACCAAATTTTATAAAATTGTATGTATTAAAAACATATTCTATAATATGTTCTCATGATAGAACTTTATAAAATTCTAGCCCAGACATCGGGCGGGCCACTATGCTAGTTACATACGAGGCCAAGCGCGAGGAATAACTTTGGGAACACGGAGTGTACGGGAGAGTCAGGTTTCGATCCTATGGAACTGTGGGTTATGGGCCCACCATGTGCGTTAAAAGTAGGAAGGACGGTGACGTCTTGTACGATAATGTAAGCAAAGAATGTCAGAGGATAGTCTGTCAGTTATGTCGGCAACAACATCGGTACCAAGGGCGAGGGTTGAAGAGAACCATATTCCTACTTGTTGAACAAGGCGGACCGATAGGCAAAGTTCTCGTCCATCGGTGGTTACCAGAATGTCATTAACAGTAGAAACAGGGTCTCACTGACAGTGTTTTACACCGAAGTGTTTACATAAGCAGAAAATTATTACTGCTTAGATTATATGTAGATCACAAGAAAGGCTAAACAAACAAACGGAAAGTAAAATGTGTTTAAACAAAGGTAATAGGAGTATATCCTTCCTAAAGATAAGCAGGGCCTGATATACGTGACTGGAGATCAAAGAGATGACCATTTTGATAAAAGGGTTAATAAGAATCATGATATGTACCCATACACAGCATTTTGGATAACTGATCAATAAACACTTAGCATTGTGCTTTCAATGTTCGGGGTCCTGTTTGAGTACAACCGTTATGCTTCGAGATAGCATCGACATGGCCAGCAGGTAAAGGTCAGACTTTGGAAACACAAAAGGATCTAGATGAAAATGCTAGAATAGCTCGTACAATTTAATCATGGAAAAGATGAGGATGTGGCCCATGGAATCAGCAACAACTCATCGTGATTTTCTTAAACATGGATTTCCACAATTAAGTGAACAGGGTGAAATTATTGGACATACCGAATTATATAATGAAGTATGTTCGAGGAGAACATTCACGAGTAAACATTGATCAAAGCATGATCAATGTTAGAGTGGTGACTTGATAATCAAAAGACCTAGAATGAAACTATTGGCCATTCACTTCAAAGCAATAGGTTTGCAAGAAGTTTTGAATTCACACATCGCAGTTCAATGGTCGGTATTCCCGGTAGAAACACTACGAGAACCAGGATATGAACGGAGATGTCTAGAAGTATTACTTGTCGGCGTCCTGGGAACCAGGGTACCCAGACTTGCCTGTCTGTGGGCCGCGACGCGCTCCTACTGCGGCCTGGTACGGCCCAGCTGATCGACCAGCTGTCCAAGACCCTCGCGAGGAGAACGACGTCAAGACCCCCTCAGGAGCGGCCTCGATAAGGTGCTCTGGACGGGCGGAGAATCCAAGGCCAAGCCTGTCTTAGGAGGAGGCAGTGATGTTAGCAGTGACGCACCGCGCCAGCGGGTGCCAGCGTCCGCCAGCGGCGTTGTTACCATTTCGGTGCAAAGGGGACAGAGCATCCATTGGTTCCCAAGGAGTGGGGCAAAGGTTTCCTCTTTGGTGCAACAAGACCGAAGACCGCAAGGATGACAAGGGGGATGTAACCGTCGAGCCCACCACCGTGTCACCGCCGGATCCTTTTGCAGGCGAAGACCGCTTTTGTCAGGATAAGAATGTCATTGTGTTCCTGCTCAAAAATGGCCGTTGTGGGATCCCTTCCCGCCTAAACATTTCGGGGGAAGAGGACCGTGGCCGCCTATATAAGTAGCTAGGACTCCCAGTGCAAAGGAGAGACGAATACACTTGGCCACCACACAAGGAGCAAAAACACTAGCCTCCTAACCCTCCTGAGCTCGCCACCCGAGCCCAGGAACCGTTGTACTAGCTCATATTCTAGCTTGCTCACAGCCAATCCACCAAAGCAAAGAAGTATGGTCTTACACCACACGGTGGCCCGAACCTGGATAAACTCTTGTGTGTTCTGTCTATTGTTTGCTTCAATCCTTCCACTGCGATGAGAGCGAGGTGCTAGGTAGACGAGAGTTGGAGAGACCTTCATTCACGCCCCTGTGTTCGAACTTAACGGGTTTTGCGGAGCCCTGAATCCGACATTTGGCGCGCCAGGTAGGGGGCGTGTCGAAATCTCGCCTCTCTCACGACCTCGTCGCGTTCTCGTCGTCGACCCAGCTCCACAGCCATGGTGGACACACGCCGAGCTCGTGCCGCCCGCCGCGCTGCGAACATCGCTCAGACGGCGCCCGCGGGCAATGGCGCACCGCTCTGCCCCAACTCGCCGGTCGCCAACGCCGCTACCGACCCGGCTGTCCACGAGCAGCAGGACTCCTCGCTGCCGCTGTCCGTGCGGCGGGATGGCCGCACGGCAACACCTTCACCCTCGCCGGCCGCAGCGTCATCCTCGCTGGTCCACCGCGGGCCGGTCTACCAGCAGCCTGTGCTACTGATGACGCGGGAGCTCTTGCGCTCCCGCCCAACAGATGACCTCTACGACGAGTGGCTCCATCGTATCACCGAGCTCGTCAACGCCACTGGAGAAGCACCTGCACTAACGCACTCCTCACGTCCTCCGTCGTCCCCGATGGGGAATGAGGGCCACGGGGTCCCGGCTCCGCCTCCACTCCACCATGCCGGCCAGGAGGGCCGACGCGAAGCCCCTCGATATGGGCAATCCTGCAGAGCCCACGCGCGCGACGAGGAGAGCTGCCACGTGATTCCGCACCTTCATGCAGGAGCTCGTGGGCCCCCTGGCCCACAGTGCCCAGACCGCGCGCCACAGGAGGTGGCGGTGCCGGCACCTCAAGAACCAGCACCACAAGCGTAGGGGGCGCCTGCGATCATGAGCGTGGCTGGATGTCGCGCCCTTGCCCTTGAGCTACGGCACCTCGTCTGGCCCGACAAGTTCAAGCCGGACCTGCCTCCACGCTACGACGGCACCACTGACCCCACGGAGTTCCTCCAACTCTACGAGCTGAGCATCGAGGCGTCCAACGGCACCGAGCAGGTCATGGCGAACTGGTTCCCCATGGCTCTGAAGGACGGCACGCGCTCCTGGCTCCTGAACCTCCCCGTGGGATCCATCTCCTCCTGGGAAGAGCTTCGCGAGCGTTTCGTCGCCAACTTCCAAGGCACTCGCGACCAAGCCCTGACAGCTGCTGATCTGCGCCGCGTGAGGCAGCAGCCGGAAGAAACCCTGCAAAAGTACATCCAACGCTTCAACACCATGCGCCTCCGTATCCCCAGGGTCTCGGACGAGGCCATCATCTCCGCGTTCTCCGATGGCGTCCGCGACGTCAGGATGAGGGAAGAGCTCGCCATTCACGAAGACATGTGCATAGCCCTCGAGATGTTCAAGCTCGCGGCAAAGTGCGCCAGGGTGGAGGAAGGCCGCCTCTCCCATCAGGAGCTGCCTGAGGCGGAGGCAGGCGACAAGAAGACCAAAGCCAAGGAGTCAAAGCGCAAAGGGCCCGCCGTGCTGGCTGCGGAGCCAGAGGTGAAGCATGGCTGCGGCTACGATGACCTCCCTAGAGACAACCGACCATACTGCGTCTTCCACAACGTCCACAGCCACAACACCAACGACTGCCAGGAGCTCAGGGCGATGCGCGGCGGGCGCGTCGGGCAGCACCCTGAGCGCGACAACCACGGCTACGGCCATGGAGGAGGCCGAGGATGAGGATGTTCGGACGGCAAGAACTCGCGCCAAGGGTGGCGTGAGCAGCCTCGTGAAGACCACTGGTAGGAGCAGCCTCGTGACGCCCCCTGACGCGACCAGCCTCATGATGGTCGGCCTCAGGGCAACAGAGGCCTGCCTCCGCTGCCACCGCCGCCAAGAAGGAACGACGACGACCGCCAGGGAGATGGGGCAGGGGGCTTCCAGGAGCCGCGTGCAGTTGCATGCATCTTGGGAGGAGCCCATGCCCCAGCTTCTCACCGCATCTTCAAGAAGTTCGCCCGTGAGGTGAATGCGGCGCTTCCCAGGCCTAACGCTGCACGCAACCTCAGGTGGACCAAGCAAGTCATCGCCTTCGACCCCAAGGACCAGCTCAAGTGCACTGCGGCCCCAGGCGGCCTCCCGATGCTCTGCACCCCAACCATCAGCAACGTCCTCGTGACCAAGACCCTCATCGACAGCGGAGCAGGGCTCAACGTCCTCTCCGTCCAGACCTTCGAGATGCTCCAGGTTCCCTACGATCAGCTCCACCCGACCAAGCCATTCTATGGAGTCACGGACGGCTCCACACTCCCGATGGGGCAGGTCCGCCTCCCCGTCACCTCTGGCGACCGCGATAACTACCACACAGAGCTCATCGACTTCGACGTCGCCAACATTCACCTCCCGTACAACGCCATCCTAGGGTATCCTTCCCTTGCCAAGTTCATGGCGGTGACCCATCACGGCTACAACGTCCTCAAGATGCCCGGGAGCGCCAGAGTCATCACGATTGCCTCCGATGAGGATGGAGCGCGCCTACCAGACCGCGGCGGTCGAGTGCTCCGATGAGGATGGAGCCGTCCTCGCCCTGCAGACCGCCCCCAAGAAGACGAAGAACCTACCCGTCAATGGACCACAGGACACGGGGGCTCCCGACGGCTTGGCCTCAGGACTCGCGCTTGCTGACGAGGTGCCCTCCACCCTCGCATAGGAAGGCGCACTTGGCACCCCTCTCGAGACGGGCTTGGGGGCTCTCCTCTGGAGTGTCCCCAAGCTGACCCGCGCCTCGAGGGAGGTGTTCGAGCACCACCTGCAAGCGTATCTTAATGTGTGTTTTTGTGAGCCCAGTGCGAGCCGTTCAGAGCTGGGGGCTCAGGACTTCATTGACCAAGTTATAGAGGAACTTCAATACGCAAGACTCATCCGCGTTGGGCGTAACCGCACAACCCCAAGTTCACCTGCTCGCAGCCCAAGCGACTGCTTCCGCGTCTGTGTAGACATCGCGGGTCTCAACCGAGCCGCTTCTCAGGAGCCCTTCTGGCCAGCGGCGGTCGGCCGGAGGAGGGCCCTCACCTGCAGCTACGTCCGCACACTCTTCGGCATCCACAATGCAGCTACCACGTTCCAGCATCTCGCGCAGCGGGCCTTGGGGGCTCGGGAGGCTCAGTGGCAGGCGGTCCGGACGGAGCGAGAGCCAGACCCGCGCAACCACTGAGCGTCTCCGGAGCCCCCGGGCCTCAGGAGCCCGACGATCCTCGGGAGCGACCCGCACAGCTCGCGCCTTCAGCTACCCCAACTCTCCTTCGACAAGTATCAGGTGACACTCCAGGTATCCAAACGAGGGCGCCTCTCGGGAAGCATCATCCTCGGACCGCCGGGGGCTGATCCCCCGTGGTTATCTCCTTTTTGCATAATCAAGGTCAGATGTTTCTTTCCATTCGCATTATCTATATGTTCGGCGTCCTCACCGCCACTAAGGTCATGAGCCCTTGTGAGCCCACTCGCGATCGCCCCATGATTAAGGACTGGCACCATGTCTGTGCTCGGGTCCGTCCCTGCAGCGTCGATAAACCTAAGAGTTGAGCTTTGTCTAGCGAGCCATTCCCGTGATGGCACCTCCCATGGTCCTTGCTGCCTTGTTCTTGCATGGGCTAATCGTGGATGGGTAAGTAGGGGCCCGTGGCAGGTGCCCCGCTCACGCGGGAACCGCGCGCCGGCTGTTTTTCTTTTGGATCGTGGCATGAGAAGACTGGGCACGACGTCTGTGCTCGAGTCCGTCCCTGCAGCGTCGACAAATGCAGTGGCTGAGCTCTGTCTCGCGAGTCATTCTCGTGACGTCACCTCCTGGGGTCGCTGGTGCTGCGGCCTTCTCATGCGATATCCCTTAGAGATGCACTCGGTGCAGGTCGACACAACACCTCTCTTTTCACATTTTACAGAAGAAGACTCAGGCGCAACCCACCTCAGGGTAGGGTCTCGTGAGTGATGCGTAAGCTCACGAGAACTTCCTCAGAGTCGTTCAGCTCGTCCTGAGGAGGGCCCATATACACCTTGGTTGTCCTACCGTGCAAGCCACGTGTTAGGACGGGGCTGTGCACGCCTCGGAGTCTCTCCCGGTGGGAGGCTCCCTCCCACGGTCTAGTGGAAGTACCAAGCTCCGCGCTGGCAGATCCAACCGAGGAACGGTTATGCCCACGAACCAGTGGAAGCACCAAGATCTGCGCTGGCCTCTACGACCGAGGCGCGGTTATGCCCACACTCCGCGCAAGTGTGGTAGCTCTATGCTCCGCGCTAGTTATAAAAAACTGAGGGTGGCCCCCAGTGGTTGCACCAACCTCAGGGAGCTTTTCAGCTCACGACCCTCACAGCTTCTCCATGGATTGGTGTCGTGAGAGGGGGCTAGGCACGGGGGCTCTGCTCAGGTCGCTCCTGGCAGACGCCACCCTACCAGGTGCCCAGTCACCTGGCCTTCTCGTGCCCCCATCCTAGGCGAAGGCTCGTGGGCAAGGTATGGGGCTCATTCTCCTTCATGAGAGCTGTTCGTACGTCAAGGGGGACCCTTGGGCATTGCGATCCAAGGGCCTAACTGGCCACGTAACCCCGGTTATCCGAAGGGCTCAATGGCGATCGAGGTATGCGCGGGGTTAGGCCCTGCCGAAACAGAACGAAAACGGGATCGCTTGAACGTCAAGGGGGACCCTTGGGCATCGCAACCCAAGGGCCTCACTAACCACGTAGCGCCTCGTCCCTTGAGTCCAGTTACTACGGTAACCCTGGTCATCCGGAGGGCTCAATGGCGAGTCTAGTTACTACGGTAACCCCGGTCATCCAGAGGGCTCAATGGCGGTCGAGGTATGCGTGGGGTTGGGCCCTGCCGACGTAGAGCACCTAAGCAATCATGAAAGGAAGCAAGCATGGAAATCATCTAGCTATTACAATAATGCCAAGTTTATCAAATTCAAACAAAGTTCTTATGCCTCCCCGAGGCACTCGCACTTCTCTCACTAAACAGGAACGGACTAGGCATCGCCGAGCGCAGCAGCACCGGTCTTCTCCCCTTCGTCTGCGACGGTAGCGGCCCGGAGAAACGTCTCCACCGGTCCCGTGATTTTTGTCCCCAGGGCCTCGGGAGCGATCATCGCCGCCTCCTCACGAGGGCACCCGGACGCAACACCTTGCCTCAAGGGAAGGGCAACAGGAAATCAAGCACCACCTGACCACAGGAATTACTGAGATAAGTTTTCAACGCCATGATACGTCTCCAACGTATCTATAATTTTTGATTGTTCCATGCTATTATTTAAGAAGTCTTGGATGTTTAATGGGCTTTATCATTCACTTTTATATCATTTTTGGGACTAACCTACTAACCCAAAGGCGCAGTCCAGATTGCTATTTTTTTGCCTATTTCAGGGTTTTGCAGAAAAGGAATATCAAATGGAGTCCAAACGGAATGAAACCTTCGCGAGAGATATTTTTGGAGGAAATCACGCTCGGGAAACGTCAGGACCAAGTCAGGGGATGAAGGGCCAGCCCTCGAGGGTGGGGGGCGCGCCCCCTGCCTCGAGGCTAGCCCACACGGCCCCCGGTGCCATCCTTCTTCCTATATATACCTACGTACCCCAGAAACTCCATACGCAGAGAGAAAACCCTAATTCCACCACCGTAGCTTCTGTTCCCATGGAAATTCCATCTTGGAGCCTATTCCGGGAGGGGGTCCATCACGGAGGCCTTCATCATCATCATCAACGCCCTCACCATGAGTTGTGAGTAGTTTACCACAGACCTTCAGATCCATAGCTAGTATCTAGATGGCTTCTTCTCTCTCTCTGGATCTCAATACAAAGTTCTCCTCGGTCTTCGAGGAGATCTATTCGATGTAATCTCTTTTTGCGGTGTGTTTGTCGAGATCCGATGAATTTTGAGTTTATGATCAAGGTTATCTAAGAAAGATATTTGGTTCTTCTCTGAACTTTTTATGTGTGCTCATAATATCCTTGCAAGTGTCTTTGAATTATTGGTTGGTTTGGCCTACTAGATCTATAGTTCTTGCAATAGGAGAAGTGCTTGGCTTTGGGTTCAATCTTGCGGTGTCCTTTCCCAGTGACAGTAGGGTCAGCAAGGCACGTATTGTATTGTTGCCATCGAGGATAAAAAGATGGGGTTTTCATCATATTGCTTGAGTTTACCCCTCCACATCATGTCATCTTGCTTAAAGCGTTACTCCATTCGTATGAACTCAATACACTAGATGCATGCTGGATAGCGGTCGATGTGTGGAGTAATAGTAGTAGATGCAGGCAGGAGTGGGTCTACTTGTCTCGGACGTGATGCCTATATACATGATCATGCCTAGATAGTCTCATAATTATTCGCTTTTCTATCAATTGCTCGACAGTAATTTGTTTACCCGCCGTAGAATATCGCTATCATGAGAGAAGCCACTACAGAAAACTATGGCCCCCGGGTCTATTCTCAGCATATCAATCTACATCTACTTTACGTTTCTTGCTTTTATTTGCCATTTTATTAAACCGAAAATACCAAAAATATAATTATCATCTCTATTAGATCTCACTCTCGTAAGTGACCGTAAAGGGATTGACAACCCCTTATCGCGTTGGCTGCGAAGTTCTTATTTGTTTGTGCAGGTGCAAGGGACTAGCGCGTGGTCTCCTACTGGATCGATACCTTGGTTCTCAAAAACTGAGGGAAATACTTACTCTACTATGCTGCATCTCCCTTTCCTCTTCGAGGGAATACAACGCAAGCTCAAGAGGTAGCAAGAAGAATTTCTGGCGCCGTTGCCGGGGAGGCTTATGCAAAAGTCATATTCCAAGTACCTATCACAAACCCTTATCCTACGCATTACATTTATTTGCCTCTCGTTTTCTTCCCCCCACTTCACCTTTGACGTTTTATTCGCCCTTCTTCCTGCTCTGTGTTTTTCATTCGCTTGCTTGTCATTATGGCTCTCCCTGTTAATGTTGACCCTCACCTTAAGAGGCTGGAGGAGATTGAAAACATGTTAGACATTTTATGACTATACAATTTGAGCATAATGACTTTTTCAGAAGTGAGCTTAAAGAACAGAAAAAGTTTATGGAATATATGAATAAATACCTTGATGATATGTCTAAGGAATTTTATGGTTTGAAATCTTAGTTTGCTCATCATGAGAACTTAATTGCCCAAATTTCCGATAAACAGTCCACCTTGATCAATAAGATGGCTGCCAAACCGGAAGAGCATGAAAATAAAGATGTAGATCTGAAAGTTATTGATGTGTCTCCTATTAGATCCTTGTTTTCTAGTATTAATCTTGATGAGAATAGGAGTGGAGATGATTCTGCTTTAAGGTGTCCCAATAATTCGGAGTTTTTAAATCTTGATGCTAAATTTGCTAAAAGTGAGATTGAAGAGATTAAAACTTTGCATAGTGATGAACCCACTACTTTGGATTTCAAGGGATTCAATTATGACAATTGCTCTTTGATTTATTGTATTTATTTGTTGCAATCCATGCTAAATTCTCCGCATGCTTATAGTCAAAATAAAGTTTTTACTAAACATATAGTTGATGCTTTGATGCAATCTTATGAAGAAAAACTTGAGTTGGAAGTTTCTATACCTAGAAAGCTTTATGATGAATGGGAACCTACTATAAAAATAAAAATAAAAGATCATGAATGCTATGCTTTGTGTGATTTGGGTGCAAGTGTCTCCACTATCCCAAAAACTTTGTGTGATTTGCTAGGGTTCCATGAGCTTGATGATTGTTCTTTAAATTTACATCTTGCGGATTCCACTATTAAGAAACCTATGGGAAGAATTAATGATGTTCTTATTGTTGCCAATAGTAATTATGTGCTCGTAGATTTCATTGTTCTTGATATAGATTGCAATCCTTCATGTCCTATTATTCTTGGTAGACCTTTCCTTAGATCGATTGGTGCAATTATTGATATGAAGGAAGGAATATTAGATTCCAATTTCCATTAAGGAAAGGCATGGAACACTTTCCTAGAAAGATATTCAAATTAGCATATGAATCTATCATGAGAGCCACTTATGGATTGCCTTCCAAAGATGGCAATACCTAGATCTATCTTGTATCGTGCCTAGCTAGGGGCGTAAAACGATAGCGCTTGTTGGGAGGCCACCCAATTTTATGTTTTTTTTTTCTTTTGTTGCTGTTAGGGAATAAATATTGCATCTAGCCTCTGATTAGATGCGTTTTCATGTTTTGTTTAATGTTTGTTCCAAGTAGAACCTTTGGTAGGACTTGTGTGAAGTTTATACGATCTTGCTATGAAAAACAGAATCGTTAGCGCTGGCTAAAGTAGTCTTCAGATTTTACTGGAGCGTGCTTTTTAGTTGATTCTTTTTTATGCTGATTGGTAGACAAATTGCGCAAATTTACCAATTTAGTTTGAAGATTTTGGAGTTCCAGAAGTAGGCGAACCCATCAGATTACTACAGACTGTTCTGTCTTTGACAGATTCTGTTTTTCGTGTGTTGTTTGCTTATTCCGATGCATCTATGAGTAATATTGGAGGATATGAATCATAGAGAACTTGCTGTAAAGTAGGTTTAACACAAATAAAAACAATTTGCTGTACCTGTCAGGCCCAAGATGCGATTCTATCCCGATCACATGACACTTACGTGATTGGGGCACAACCGCATTTCGGGCGCTTAGCAAGATGGGTATCATTACATCGTACCATTACTTACATACATGGGGGATACAACAAATACATACAAGTCACATGAATACAACAATATCAATACAAGTATCCGACTATGGATACAAACATGAAAAGCACAAAGACATCCATCTGCTATCCCAGGCTGCCGACCCGGAACCTAACCCAAGACTTAAGAAGAAGAACTCCAACAACACAACAACGCTCTCACGTCAAAGACATCGGAAACCTGCACCTGCAACTGTTGTTGTAGTATCTGTGAGCCACGAGGACTCAGCAATCCCATAACCATGGGTAACAAGACTATCAAAGCTTAATAGGTAGGAAGAGGTAAAGTGGTGAGGTTGTAGCAGCGGCTAAGCAAAAGTATGGTGGCTAACTTACGAGTACAAGAATAAGATGAGCATCTACGCAAACGGTCGCAACTAGTAGTGATCGCTAAAGATCCTGAACTACCTACGAGTCAAACATAACCCCACCGTGTTCTCTTCTCAAAGTGAAAAGAGACAGTCACGGTTACTCACACAATTGTGTGTTTTACTTCGGATCCTCTGTCAAGTTTTCTACAACCGGACATTAACAAATTCCAATCTGCCACATAACTGCGGGCACGGCTTTCGAAAGATCATAACCCTGCAGGGGTGTCCCAACTTAGCCCATCACAAGCTCTCACGATTAGCTGAAGTGATAAATATAATATCATCACCCCTCATCTTAGGGAAATCCGATCAGGCTCGACATCCCGGTGCACAAGACATTTCGACAATGGTAAAACAAGTCCAGCAAGACCTCCCGGCGTGCCGACACCCTGATAGTAGCTGCGCGTATCTCATCTCAGGCCACGTCCGGATAGGTGATCCTACGGGTTATACCAGATGCCTCGGGTTTCCCCGAGGCGGCCCCGCAGTCTCCCCGTTTGGGACCAACACCATCAGCACTAGCCCCCCTGCTATGTAGAAAGAATCCCCGGGGATGCGACCCCCTATGCAATTTTAATTAATTAATTAAGTTGTTATTATGAGCAAATTAAAAACCAATGTTGGGCCTTGCTGGAGGAGTTTTATTCAAAGTCGAAGTGTCAAGGGGTCCCCATATACCCATCTTGTAAGGAACACAAAATCAAGGAACATACTGCCGGTTTATCGGCTCCTAAGGTGGCATGAGTGGAACAAAACACCGAGCAAAAGGCCAAGCCTTCCACCCATGCCCAGTATATGGGTGTGTTAATAATAATAATAGATATTGTGATATTCCAACAACAAGTTCCCTCCTAGAATGATCTTCAGCTTCACCTGCAACTAACAATGCTATAAGAGGGGCTGAGCAAGCGGGTAATATAGCCAAACAATGGTTTTGCTAGGAAGGTTTCAAAGGTCAAAGGTTTCATGGCAACAAGGAGAGGCTGACATAAATGATGGGTAGCGCGACATATAACGATAGCATCGAGACAACTAAGCATGGCAATGGTAGTAAAGGTATCCAAGGGTATGGTCATCTTGCCTGAGATCCCGCAAGGAAGAAGAACGGATCCATGAAGAAGACGGAGAAGAAGCCTTGAAGAAGAACCACGGGTAGACGAACGAATCCTCACGAACGCAACGGAACAAGCACTAACGAGAAGAAGCAAGCAACACGGTAAACACACAACACAAGAACATGACAATATGCTCAACCAGGTATGATGCAAAACAAGTCTACATATGAAGCACAACAAGGCTATACAGGAAGCACAACTTGGCAAGGTAGGAGGCACAGAAAAACAACACAAATCTATATGATGCAATACATGGCAAGGTATGATGCATGACAAGTCTATACAGGAAGCACAATAAGTCTATACAGGAAGCATAACATGGCAAGGTAGGAAGCACAGAAAACAACACAAGTTTATATGATGCAATACATGGCAAGGTATGATGCATGACAAGACTATACAGGAAGCACAGCAA